>CM026572.1:32608904-33808904 GCA_015143295.1 Tetracentron sinense | reverse complement strand
CGAGCCATATATTTTATGATTAAATTGATTGGAGCCAGGTTTGTCAAAATCCCTTTCCCAAGCAATCTCAAGCCATCTCTGGAGTGATGTGATATCTGGAACAAATCCTGAACCACCAAACAGAACTTCCCTCGCTTCTTGTCTTTGCATTAGCAAATGACTGCTAAGCATTTGGATGTTACGCCACCCACAACCCCACCCAACGTCCTCTGATTCAATGCTCTGAAAATGATCGACATGGCCTGATAATATACTTGTTGAATTTTCTTTTTCAAGTTCCAAACAGTTCCTCAACAAGGCCATCAGACCACCTTCAACTTTGTAGAAAGTGCTTCTAATTTGTAAACTAACTAAGCAAGTTATGTTTTCTTGAATATACCTTTCTCTGTGATCACTACTTGCCTCATCATTATATCTCGAGGAACTAGTTCCTGGAGTCCCTCCGAATAAAAATTCGAATGAGGATTCAATATTCATGAGGTTATCCTGCAGATGGGTCATAAAGAAACTAAATTTAGTAAATCAACCTGTAGATTCGAAGAAAGATTCATGGCAAATGATTGGTAAGCATCAAACAAAGCAAATGATGAGTAGTTGTCTATATTTAAGAAGTAATAAAAATTTATCAGCTACCATTTACGAAATTTGCAAAAATTGACTAAATAGATGCTCCAACTATCTAATGTGATTCCATTCCATATTAGAATACAAAAACAAGCCATTCAAGTGTCCGGAAGAAAAAGAAATTGCATACGCCAGTTATAGGGCTCATTGGGGCTAATGCAATTTGTTGAGCCAATTCCATATCCCTTGCAAGTTCCTCCTCCTCCAAGTGATTGTTTGCATGCCTGCATGTACACGTCTCTCAGTAATCAATCTCAATTGCCCATGAAGCAGACAGATATTTACATATAATACACAGATATATATATATAGAGAGAGAGAGAGAGAGAGAGAGAGAGAGAGGAATACCTTTGGAGTTCTTGGGAAGGAATAAGTAGATGACAGAAGGGGCAAGATGATGAAGACATGTAAATCTGATTATATTAAACAAGATTCTTCCTCTGTAGTACCAATTACCAGCAGCGATTAGAAACACTTTCTTCTAAGTTTACAATGCAATTCATATGGGTGAAATTTCCTTTAAATAGTACAGACTACACAGCGACCAAAATTTTATAGAAAATGCTAGACACATAAATATTCATGAGAATCAGAGATTTAGGTTTACCGGGAAAGGAAAGGAGAAGTTGGAGAACCCTGCCGCTCAAGCCTTCAAAATCTTTCCAGGAAAAAAAATGATAGGTTGATTAATTATGATAAAAAAATATACATTAATAAAATAAGGGTGGTGTTACCCGCACTCCAATAATTGATGAATATATACTATAATCCTATGTTTGGTTGTCGAGAAAATAAATGAAAGCATAGAAAAGAATAGAAAATTGGATAAAACACAGTTAAGAATTGTATTAGAAATCCAAAATTTTCTTTTCTTTTCTATGTTTTCACCTATTTTCTGGACAACCAAACATAACATAAGTGAAAAAAAAACACAATTTAAGGAACAATAAGACAATTATACCCTATAGCCATCTTCTTCCTTATTGTTCTCCTGCCCTGGCAAACCTCCAGTCTCATGATTTTACTGTCCAAATCCTGGCAACCCCCCCTCCCTCGGGCTCCACACCCCAACCCATCTTTTCCTAAATTATATTTCCAATTCCAAAATCTCTCTCTCTCTCTCCTAGTTGTGGTAATAGTAGAGAAAAATAGAAGGTAAAGGGTTTCATAGAGAAGATCGAGTACAAGAGGGTCCCAATATAGGGTTCAACAGAATACTTCAATTGGATGAATTGCTAAAGAATCTTGCAGAACAGAAAATAATTGAGAGCATCTAGTTTTGTAATCAAAGCTTCCATGACAGTCATGCTTCCAAATCTCTTCTCCATTCTATAGTCACCCAATCTCTGCCTCCTACACGTCTCTAACCACCTCCATGCAATATTCGTGTGAAGCATCTCCTTCCCCTCTCTTTTCTTTATCTCTCCATCTTTTGGGTTAAACTAACTGTGTACCTTCTATTTGTTTTCTCTATCTAAGGTTAACCTACCCTTATACAAATATCAGGTGAATGCACAACAGGTTCAAATATAAACTTGCAATGCATTGATCTTTTTCGATGATATTCAGGGGAATGCTCCAAAATGTTTTTTCATTTTTCAATCTAATTTTGGTTACTTATTATCTGTATTTATTTGCTTTTTCAACTTCATATGTACACTGAAGAGATGTTCAAAGCCAGCAAGCAAAAAAGACAAACCATCAAGCTCTATGCCCATTGTTTGTGAATCATCTTCCTGTCTCTGAAACTAAATCTTCTCCATATATCTATTTTTAATAATTTATTCTAAATTCTTTTTATGCAATTTTATTTATTTTAATTTTTTGTCTCGTGTATCGCACAGGCAATCCATCAAACTAATCAAGCTCTACACCCCCATTGTTTGTGAATCATGGTCTTGTCCCTGAAACTAAATCTTCTCCATATAATTTATTCCAAAATTATTTTCCTATAATTTTATTTATTTTAATTTTTGTCTCGTGCATGACATGAGGTGTTTGCTAGTACTATAATATAAAGAAATAAGTGCCACTTACCCCCTCTCTTTGCTCTCCAATCTTTAATCCTAGAAATCCTATGAGTTCTATTTTAATGATGCCACGTGACACATTTCTTTAATATCAACAGTTAATTCTCTCTCTCCCACACACGTTTCCCTCTCAATTCAAAATCATTTGAGAGATTTAAGGGATTGTGATAAGAGATTTTAGGGAATCTATCTATCTATGATATAAAGAAATAAGTGTCACCTAATCCCCAACAAATAAGTGTCACCTAACTCCCACTCTTTGCTCTCTAATCTTTAATAATCCTAGGAATACTATGAATTCTATTTTAAGGATGTCACGTGGCACCCTTTTTAAAATCTCAACCGTTAACTCTTTCTCTCACACACGTCTCCCTCTCAATTCAAAAATTATTGAAGAGATTTTAGGGATACATACATTTTCTTTACAATTCAAAAATCATTGAAAAGATTTTAGGAGATTGTGATAAGAGAGAGAGAAAATGTAGAGAGAGATTTTAGGGGATTATGAAAAGGGATAAAGAGAGAGATAAGAAGGATAGAGAGAGAAAGTTTAGGAGATTGTAATAAGAGGGATATAGAGAGATGTAGAAAATTTTATTTTATTCACACTCGTGCATCGCACGTGATCTCTACTAGTTAACTCCTATTGAAATTCATATTACCATATCCATCCACACGGTTCTCCACATTAGTTATCGTATCCTAATTGATCGTAAACACCACTGTGCTTATATATTTTACAAAAAATATTATTGAGTTTGAATAATTATTATTTTACAATTTACATGAGATAGTGGGTCCCAAATTTGTAAGAGTTTGAGATAAGAGATAACTCTACAATAGTAGAGTTAAAGAGGGTTGTAGGATGAGGTAGTGGGTCCCAAACTTGAATGGTCAGGATTAAACTCTTATTACAATCCTCTAAAATCCCTCCAATGATTTTTGAATTGAGAGGGAGATGTGAGAGAGAGTTAACGGTTGAGATTAAAGAAGGGTGTCACGTGACATCCTTAAAATAGAACTCATAAGATTCCTGGGATTGAAGATTAGAGAGCAAAGAGAAGGGGGTTAGGTGACACTTATTACTTTATATTATAGCACTAGTAGAGACCCCGTGCGATGCACGGGTATGTATAAAATAAAAATCTCTACATCTCTCTCTATCCCTCTTATCACAATCTCTTAAAATTTCTCTCTATTTTTTTTATTTATTTCTTTATCCCTTATCATAATCCCCTAAAATCTCTCTTTACATTCTTTATTCATCCTTATCTCTATCTCTCTTATCACAATCTCTTAAAATTTTTCCAATGATTTTTGAATTGTGAAGAAAATATATCTATCCCCTAAAATCTCTTAAGTAGTTTTTGAATTGAAAGAGAGACGTGTGTGAGAGAAAGAATTAACGGTTGAGATTTAAAAAAGGGTGTCACGTGACTTCCTTAAAATAGAATTCATAGGATTGAAGATTGGAGAGCAAAGAGAGAGGGTTAGGTGACACTTATTTGTTTATATTATACTAGTAGAGACCCCGTGCGATTCATGGATGTAAATAAAATAAAATTCTCTACATCTCTCTCTATCCCTCCTATCACAATCTCCTAAAATTTTGCTCTACATTCTCTCTCTATCCTTCTTATCTCTCTCTTTATCCCTTATCATAATCCCCTAAAATCTCTCTCTACATTCTCTATCTCTCTTATCACAATCTTCTAAAATCCTTCCAATGATTTTTGAATTGTGAAGAAAAGGTATGTATCCTCTAAAATCTCTCCAATAGTTTTTGAATTAAGAGGGAGATGTGTGTGAGAGAAAGAGTTAACCCTTAAAATAGAATTCATAGGATTCCTAAGATTAAAGATTGGAAAGCAAAGAGAGGGGGTTAGGTGACACTTATTTCTTTATATATATATATATATATATATATATAATGCGAGAGGCATGCGTAGATGATTTTTTCGAAATTCTCAAACTACCCTAATATAAAAACAAAACATTGATTTAATGTTTTACTTTAATTCCCAAACTAACCCTTGCTCATCTATCTATTTAGAATCACAGCCAATCACGATTGAACTCGGGGAGAGTTCAATCGCACCCGCAGGTTAACACGTGTCCCTTTTAACTCCTATTAAATGTGGTTAACTCCTTCCCCTTGCTCCCACGTGCATTGCACATGCTACTAGCGAGTTCAATCGCACCCGCGGGTTAACACATGTCCCTTTTAACTCTTATTAACTATGGTTAACTCCTTCCCCTCGCTCTAACGTGCATCGCACTTGCCACCCACTAGTATATATAGGGGAATGATAGGAGTCACGTAATGTGTGAACTCGCAAGCTAAGATTAAGGACATCCTTGGCAGTTGATAAAAATGGCAAGGGTATTCTTTATTGTCTTTAATTGATTTTATGAAAATGTCATTCCTGTTTAAATTAATTACATAAGTGTCATTTATACCTTTGATGTTTTTGCTTGGGTGAGCTAATATGGAGTTAGCGTGAACTCTAGTACGACCCATAAATATATACTAATTTTTTATATATGGGTTTTGCTAACGACTACCAAGTGAGTGAACTTAGTAACGACCACCAAGACAATTTTACCCCTGCATTAATTATCAAAATCCACTAAAGGTAAGGCTACTTTAGTCTTTTCATAGGAGACCAGACATTAAATGCATGATAGAATAAATACAGTTTGACTTTTCTCTCTCCTATTTAATGAATTGTCCTGTCCCCTATGAAAAAATGTCTTGGTGGTCTTAACAATTTCACACATTGAGTGGTCGTTAGCATTTTCCTTTAAGTGTGTTCGTTTGGGATGAAAGTGAAAGAAAGGAGGTGAAAGTGGTGGAAAGTGGGTGTTCGGTTTGAGGGAAAGTGAGAGAAAGTAAAACCTTAACTTAAAACCTTAACTTTCTCAATAGTGTTTCACTTTCTCTTACTTTCACCAAAAATATATTCCATCTTTTTGAAGGAATTGTGAGAGAGAGTGAAGTAAAAACCTCACTATTCTCATTCTACCATTTTGCATAATTATATTCCTTAAAAGAGCAAGGGGTAATTTTGGAAAAATTTATACTTTCCCCGTAACACTTTTCTCTCAATCAAAACACACAAAAGAAATTAAACTTTTCTTTTACTTCATTTCACTTTACTTTCTCCCACCCATTTACCCTCCAAACGAACACACCCTTTACATATATACTAATTTTTCTTGCAACATGGATTAGAAGTCAATGACATTTACCAGTTTACCGCTACAAAGAAAGAGGTGGAGGAAAAGTGATGAAAACAATTGGTAAGGGTAAGCATGTGTCCAAAAAGTCCACGAAGGAGAGGTTTCTGAGGGTCTTCGTCCTATAACGGAGTACACTCATGCCCACCCTTCAGTAAGTTATATTCATTATAACTACTTAATGAGAAGATCATCAACCCATTAGACCATTTAAACTTAAACTTACATTACACCCTTATAAAGGTTAGGGATTACACATGAATGATTTAGATATAAATTATATAATTCACACAAACTTGCAAGAATGCGAATTTCTTATAAAAGTCGCATGCAATTTATTGTAGAAACATAGTCAATCATCCTGGAAGTTACACTTTTGGCAATTGAGACTTGCGCTTAAACCTCCCACATGCGCACGCACTAGATAAACCATTTCTTGGTAGATGTTCCGCTAATTCCTTCGTCGTGCAATAATGAGAACATTATTCATCAGCATTAATACAATACTTACCATATGTTGCAAACAAGAAAACCCCATCACAATGAATTCACGATGGGTAGAAGACTTTTTACTTGGTCTAACAGTTTCATTGAACTCTCCCTAAGCATAATATGATGGCCACCGATGTCAAGTACAAAATCTTATATATATATACTAGCGGGTGGCATGTGCGATGCACGTGAGAGCAAGGGGAAGGAGTTAACCGCAATTAATAGGAATTAAAAGGGACACATGTTAACCTGCGGGTGCAATTGAACTCTCCCTGAGTTCAATTTTGATTGGCTGTAATTCAAAATAGATAGATGAGCAAGGGTGGTTTCGAAAGTAAATCAAAGGCAAGGGATAGTTTGGGAATTAAAATAAACATTAAATCAAAGTTTTGTTTTTATATAAGGGTAATATGGAAATTTTGAAAAAATCATCTACTATAATGCCTCTCGCATTATAATAGTAAAGATATATATATATATATATATATATTAATTCTGAAGTTTACCCAGAAGAAAAGCTACCCACGTCTTCAATTAAAATATTTAGCAATTAGCATAGCATGTAGGGGGAGTCTAATACAATCAAAAGTAATATTAACACTCACATGATCTTTCATTACAAACCACCACCTACCAATAACAAGGGACCCTATTCACTAAAATCAAACACGAAAAGAGAGTGGCTGCTTCTTCTTTCTTTTAACAACTTATAACTAGTTATGGAAAGCAAGCATTTGGTCGAATGATGGGAGCTTACTTTCAGTCATGATATGTACACCCATTGCAACTCCCCTCCATTTGAGAGACGCCAGTTCTTTCTTAATGTCGAAGCAAATATGGTGGCAGTGCTCATGTGCCAGATACTGACTAGCAGTAGTCCATCTGTCTCTTTCACGGTAAGAACTCATAATTCCTATAGAGATTACCCCACAAAAGCAGTTGACTTCGCTTGTTCTTCACTAGCCACCCGAGTTCCACTCTGAGATAGTAGCAAGTTTTTCATTTCTCTGTAACTCCTGAGCTCCTCCAGCGCATCTTCTGTCTTCCGAGGCATGAAGAATCCAGAATCAGCACCAACTTCTCCCTCAAATTCAGTCTTGGAAGATTGGGATGAGTAACAACCGTGGTCTTGACGCAGAGGAGGAGCTGTCCTTAGCATCTGAACAAGATAACCAACAGCAGCATCTTGTGATTTTCTGGCCATGGGGAACACCTGTGAAGTAGTCTCCAAAGCCTCTTTCCCATCAAGAACCCGACTAAACACAAAAAGTAGTTGTTAAAGTCACGGCAAACCCAAAATCAATAGATATATCATTTGTGATCTACAGCATTTATAGGAAGGGTTTAGCGGTCCAAAGAAACTCCGTAATTAGGAGTTCCCATTACAGGTTGGACAAATTTCTACCATCATTCCAAACCTTCCCTATCCTTCCATGCAATAAATCCTAATATTATCTAATCTATAGTAATACCTTGTTTGTTCTTTCAATGAAACAAATGCTACCAGTGGCACCTGCTACTCCCTAACTATTCATTCATTGTTGCTAGCATTTGGGAAGTGAAGTACGAACTGGCATCCAACTCATAAGATTTCCGGTACTGTGGCTGTAGCTCGGCAGCAAGGGTCTACATGAAATATTTGGCATTTACAAAATCCCACTTCGTTGTCTTTTGTACATGAGGAAGTTAAATATTCAATGCCTAGGCAACAAATTGATACGTTATGATAGGCATCTAAGATATGAGTTTTTATGTTCCTATATGTGGGAAAGAAATGTTGTAAAGCAGGAGTATCACTTGGAAAACATGAACTACCCCCCCTTAAAAAAAAAGGGTAAATAATTCTACTATTATGATCTCTTAAAGAAAGCAAAGCTCAGAAGAGGACAAATCGGGTAGCGACATATGAAACAAACAATGAGTTGGAAGAGGTTGTGGATTACATACTAATAAAAGCTGTCAGATTTTGACTAGAAATGCATGAGACAATCATCGTTTAAAGGATAGAAGTTTGGTAGTTGTAACCAAATCAAATGGTCTCAATGTTCAAATTAAGCTGACTAAAGCAATCAAAAGCTCTATTGCTCATATCACAGAGATTTAAACAGAGTCAATGGCAAGATCCAAGATGCTGAAATTTAAACACAGCCAATGGCATGATCCAAGATGCTGAAATTTGCAAGACTGAACTAAGAATATACTTTGAAACTGGTTATAACTTATAAGAACAAGTAACATAAAACTTAGAACAAGATAAAATAAAAAGACTGCCCTCCAAGCTTCAGGCTGAACTTCTGGTGACATTGCTCCTCATGCTAGATGTGTGCACCCATTGGTTTCACACCTATGTTTTGCAGACGACTTGTTTGTGTTTCTTCAGGCTGACGAGCGATCGGCATCCAATCTCTGTTTACTCCTAAACGAGTTCTCACTGCTATCTGGGCTCCAACCAAACATTGAGAAATCTCAGATCTTCTTTGTGGCTACCCCTCCAAGGATGGCTAACCGCATCAAAGAAAATTTTCAGTTCAAGATAGGTAAACTACCAGTGAATTACCTTGGACTGCCTCTCACCTCAGGAAGATTAACTGCGGTCCAATGCCAACCTTTAGTGGAAAAGGTTACGCGGAAAGTTCAGGCTTGGCAAGGTAGCATGCTATCTTATGCAGGTAGAGCGGAGTCAGTGCGATCGGTCTTGATGAGTTCTCAACTGTACTGGACGAGCTGCTTTATGTTACCGAAGAAGATCTTGAAAGCGTTAGAACAGATCTATTGTAGGTTCCTTTGGCCGGCTCGATAGAGGACAAGAAGGTCGTTCCTATTAGTTGGGATCGGGTGTGCACTCCCAAGCAAGAAGGTGGGTCAGCGATAAGACATTTAAAAGATTGGAACAGGGTGGCTCTTCTTCGTCTAAGATGGGAGATAGCATCAGGAAAAAATAACTTGTGGCTGGATGGGTGCACAAGAATTTGCTGAAACAAAGAATTTTTGGGCCATTAAAATTCCTTCGGACTATTCATGGGCCTGGCGTCAGATTTTGAAATCGAGAGAAATGGCAAAGGAGTTGATAAGCCATTTGGTTTTGCAATGGTCAAAGAACATCCTTTTGGTATGATCTCCGGCACTCTAAAGACATTTTACATGAAAAATAAGGAGAACGTCTTCAATTAGTTTTAGGCTTTTCAAGGTCATCGACTGTGGCTACCTTAATTTCGGATCGGATTTGGGATCCACCTCGAGTGCGATCCGCGGACCTTTGTGAGGTGTGGAATGATCTACCGGCCCACCCCCTGTTATCAGAGGAGGAGGATTAGATTATTTCGAAGCCGGAGTCTAATGGAGTTTTGCCGCTTAAATTAGCTTGGGAAGCAATTAGAGTGGTACATCCGAAGATCCTATGGGATAAATTGTTCTGGTTTAATCAAAACGTGCCTCGTCATAGCTTTGTAGAATGGCTGGTTTGGACAAATGGCCTCCAAACACAAGATTTGCTGCTGTGCCACTCAATTCTAGAGACTTCGAGGTGCATCTTCTGTTGGTCTGCGTCTGAAGATATACAACATTTATTTTTTGCTTGTCCCTTCACTTCCCTGATATGGAAACATGTGCTCTCTTGGTGTAGTTTTCGGAACCATGGGATTCTAGGATGAGAAGAAGAAAAGTCATGGATTCTCCAATCCTTTTCAGGTAAGAACCTTATTCAATGTGTAAAAAAAGTCGCTCTTAATGTTACTCTTTATCATATTTGGAGAGAAAGAAATAATAGAATATTCAAGAACCAAGCAAAGGACCATGGATGCATCTCGAAGATGATAAAAAATGATATTAGTGGGAGATTTGCTTTGGAGAAGCACATAGTAGAAGATAGTGAAAGTAATCGCTCAATTCTAGTTGCTTGGAATATTAAGGCTGAGTTTTGCGCTTCAGTAGGCAGTCATTGCTCGTGGTGCCCTCCGCCTGAGGTTGGTGGGATATAAACTCGGATGGTTCCCTCAGAAAGAGCATCACTGGTTTGGGGGGTATTCTGCGTGATCATCTAGGAAATTTTTGTGCTACGTTTGCAGAAGGGTGTCCTTCGGAGGAGATCAATCTCCTAGAACTGAAAGCTTTAAGTAAAGGGTTGGCGATGGCCAAAGATTTTGGAGCTTCAAGGATTTGGATTTGCTCGGATTCTAAATGGGTTGTTGACTGCCTAAATGGAAAATCCGACCCCCCCTGGTGGCATTGGAGAGGAATGTTTCGGGCTGCTAAAGATCTCATTCAATGCTTCTCAAATTGCTCTATTTCCCATGTGTGGCATGAATCCAACCTTGTAGCAGGTTCTCTTGCTAGGTTTTGTTCAGTTCCTTCTCATTTCTCCTTTCCTCCTTCGCTTCTTCCTTCCGAGACCTTATCCTTTATTTCTGAGGATAGGGCTAGAACGGTATGCGTGAGGATGTAATTGGTTTCTGGTTCTATTTATCTGGTCGGGGTCCACCTAACCCAGCTTACCTTCCAAAAATAAAAAAGAAGAAAAGCTGCAAAAGAGCAGCATAGTTTCGTGCGAGAAGAATAGATGTGCATCAAACACCCTAGTTTCATACGAGAAGACCATAACAAACAATCAAAATCATATATAGTAATTTTCAGCTACTGATGATTCAGAAGAAAAAAATACTGAATGTTAAACCGATACCATCAGTGTCAAAGTAATTAAATTGCTAGCTAACATACAGAGGATGAATGAAGTTTCTGAAGAGAAATATATAGACGATTCAATAACATCAAACAGCATAATGATATCAGCTCTGGTGGTTGCGAGAGAGGTAAGAGTAAGACTACTATAGATGTTCATCATCAACTTTATTAGAGACGAATGAAGAAAAATAACCTCAAATTGAACTCAGCTGAATATATTGTGTTGGCTGATTGGCTCTAGTAAGATAGGCTCAAGTACCAATGTACTGACCTTACATGGGTTGAGTTTAGGCATCAACATGTGACATCAACATCCAGAAATGTCAGACATATCTTAAGGTGTGACAAAATTGTGCTAACAATGAGAAATGAGTAAGATAACATCAATATTTTAAATTTTACAAAAATTGCTATTAGAACTTTCAAAAGCTACAAATTGAATAGGACAACATAAATTATTGCAAACAACACTAAATATATCAAATATCATAATTCATGATGTTGTATTCAAGATTAGTACAATCTAAGGCATTGCTTTAATTTATTAATGTCTGAAAATCAAACTATTATGAACAATTGGAACCATCAGATCAAGCACCTTTATTTATCTAAACAGTTGATTGTCAAGAGCAGCAGAATGAATAAATTAATTCATCTAAACGGTTGATTGTCTTATAAATGTGAGTTTCACGCATGTCAAAGCTAGGGGAGGGTTTCACAACATTGATGGTCAAATTAATGCTCATACTTGTCATACACAAGAATGGTACATTGTATAGTTCATAAGTTCTTATCATTATGTGTCACTTCTTGTAGCATACTAGCACGATGCACACTCTTTTTGTTTCTGGTAGAACATGTAACACATACAGATAAGTATACAATAAAAAAAAGCATGTACATATTCTAAATTATAGTGTGGATGTCATACACGTGGTCGCATCATGATTATTGATCAAATCAATTTAAATGCATGTGATTGTATAGTAACTGTGAGTTTCGTACTTGAAAAATCTGAGAGGTAGTAGAGCAATTAAATGATCACATTTAGCGATAAATTTGTATGTGTGACATGCAAAAAAGTATACATCGTGTGATATCAAAACCCTTATGGATATTACGTGAATCTGTGTTTGAATTCGAGTCCAGACGTATGGACACTTCACACTAATTCTAAGAGACAACAACTGAGTCCGTGTCCACATGCATGAACACACAACTCACCTTTAGACTCGTAGAGTCTGTGGAACAAACAAGAGTGGACAAATAGGGGTAAAACATAAATACCTGTTCCGAGAGTTTGACATATCAACATCATCAACAGCAAAAGGACACGAGAAGTCGCCATCATCAAAATCATCCTGGAAAGACAATCTGCTTGAGCTCCTAGAAAATCCAATCCGTGGTGAGCCACTGGAAGATACCAACCCTGAGAACCGCCCTGAATCATCTCTGCTATCCTTGATCACCTACAAAACAAATAAGAGCAGGCCTCAGCAGCAGTCGTAAAAGATCCAATTTTGTACTTCAATGTTAAAGAATCAACAAGTAACTGGATCAGCAGACTGAGACTACCTTTTGTCCAGAGTGAAGATTGGTAGACCCACAGTGTAATTCTGCTGCTCTTGACACGTCTGTCTTCCTAAATGATCTGCTTCCAGATGGAGACTCCTGGGAAAAAAGATCAAGCTTTGTGCTTTTGGGGGACATAGGTGGAAGAGAATGTCTATAAGGATCAGAGGAATTTGGAGTAAGATATCTAGAACTTCTTCCCGTCATGGGCAGTGGGATACTAACGGGAGCACTTTCTGTACGTAAACGAGTCTGCAAAGGGTTGCCACCCGAAAAATATGTCGGTGGAGAAGGAGATGGAGATGGAGATGGGGATGGAGATGGTGAGAAAGGTGGTGAAAGCTGATACTCATCAAAACTCATACCCTTTTGATGAGTTGGCTGCCTATAATTTTGAGTTCTGTGGCCATAGATGTCAGGAGGTGAAGATGGATAATCACAAGGCATAGGAGGTGTACGATAAGTAGGTGGAGATCCACTGAGGGGTTGATTCTGTCTAAAAGGAGCTGCTCTATGAAGGCCGCTTGTCCAGCTATGTGGGCGTTCAAACGACATAGACAAAGGGGACTGAATTCCTCTTGATGGAAATGAGGTGGCACAGGAACCCTTCTCTGCAGAGGGGAAAACCTTCAGAGGGTCAGTTGCAGGGCTACCAACATAGTCGGTAATTATCTGTGGAGGCAACAACGTAGAAGGCTCAAGGCTGAAACCGAACAGCGACGGGCAATATGTCACAGATATACAAAGGCGACCAGGAAGAGCCTCCACAGGGACAAAATCGTATTGCTTCATAGCTTCCTCCTCTATCCTCAACAGTGGCTCACTAAATGAGGAAACCTTGTAAATAAGATCAAAGTTATAGGTCTGGCTTGACGAACTTAGCTTTCGAAAGATTCGATAAGCTGGGAGAAGCCTCATTGTTGAATAAAGTGAACGTAAAAGTATAATCGATTTCTTATATGTCTTCTTGTAAGATGTGGGGCCTTCACCGAGTTGAGGAACCATAGTCTTTAGAGACTCATATTGAACAACCCACCTCTCTATAATAGTCTCCGAAGATGCCCCAGATCCCGAATCAGGATAAAGGTTATCTACAGCCGAATAAGTTGGCCTTTCATGAACAAGTATTACATCGATTATCATCGGATCCATGACATTTCGGTGCCAGAAATTCAAGTTCTCTAAAGTTGTGGGTCGGTCTCCAAGGGCTAGGCTGAACCATTTGTCACTTTTCCTCACACGGGAAATTGAAGCCAGCTCGCCACTATGAGCATGTGGTCGAAGAGAAGGAATCCTCGAATCCAAAATAATATGCAAGCTCTTTAAAAAGAATTGGGAAATAATTTGTTCGAACCGACCAGACCCAAACTGTGGACTATGCAGAGCCATGTTTCAAAATAAATCACAAATTAAAGTTTTGAGCTATCTTTCATCATCCTTTAATGCCACCATTAATCCTCAATCTCCACCCTGGCTATTGCCCATGGTGGTTATCAATAAAACACATCAGTTACACCTCTAACGCGAATAACTTTGGTTTTGCAAGCACTGAAATGGGAGATCCAGTCATGGCTTGCCATGTCAAACTACGAACTCAAATGCAAAAAATGGCCCCAATCGCTGCGTTAATAGAATTGACAAAAATAAAGAATCGTGGAACTTCTAGTCAGAATCATCCATTATCATTGGTGCGCCCTAAATAAATAATTTAGCGACCCAATTCAACAATTTCAGACCAAAGAATGAAGCAGATCAAACCTGAAAAACAATGACAAAAAAAAAAAAAAAACCCACAAGGAATCCATTATAATGCCCCAAATTCCGTACCGTACAATTTTTTATTTTAAAAAAAAGGTCAGATCAAATAGATAAATTTCACATGAATAAAGAGAGTAAAATGGTTTGATTCACAAACAATTATAAAATCGAACAGAGGGGAAATCAGAAATTCTTGAAGAAGAAACATACCTCGAGAAACGATTTCTCGTGTAACACAAGAAGATTGCGTGGGGAGAGCTTTAGATGAAGCAGAAGTTAGAGGGAGAGAGAGAATAATAGGGTTTAAAGGACGATGAAGATGGAATATAGGAAGAAGAGAAGTGGGGGAGCGGAAGGGGGTTTCCGTCCAGTTTGAGCATCAAAAGAGGAACAAATACAAGCCTTCTCCTCTCCAAACCAATAATCTCCCATCAAAGCCTACAATAATAATAAGAATTTAAAAAAAAAAAAATTATATATATATATATATATATATATATAGAGGAGAAGGAAATGGTGCTTTAACGTTAGCCCCAACTCATGTCTCTCAAAATCAGGAACTCGGAATTACATATGTATCCATTCCTATTTCCAACCTAAGGGACGGGACGGGACGGAACGGGACGGACTTTCCCTTTAGCTTGACGAAAGTACTAAAATGTCCATCTCCCCTTCCGACTACGTCACGCAACAACCACCGAATAATATGATATAATATAATAGGATATGTGGTGGTGGGGGTGGGGGTCGGCCTCACGGCTCACACCAGGTGGGAACTGGTTGCTTCCTTGCAGGTTGGGGGGGGGCGTCTCCAACTCCATCCCCATCACTGCACGACGTCCCCGGGCCCCCATTCTGCACTTTTTTTTTGTTTTTGTTATTTGCTTTCTCTCCCTCTGTCCCTCATTTACTTTATTCGAATTAGCTAAATTAAGATTTATTAATCTTCTTTATCTTTACTATTATAATGGGACGCCTGATTTTTCCGAATTCCCAAACCACTCATATGATTTAATGTTTTGTTTTAATTTCCAAATTATCCCTAACTCATTATCTTTACTATTATAATACGAGAGACATGCTGAGATGATTTTTCCAAATTTCCAAAACTACCCTTATATCTTTACAAAAGTTGATTTAATGTTTTACTTTAATTCCCAAACTACCCCTTACCTTTGATTTAATGTTTTACTTTAACTCCCAGACTACCCCTTGCCATCTACCTATTTAGGATCACAGCCAATCACGATTGAATTTGGGGAGAGTTCAATCACACCGTGGGTTAACACGTGTCCCTTTTAACTCCTATTAACTGTGGTTAACTCCTTCCCCTCACGCTCACGTGCATCGTACGTGCCACTAGCGAGTTCAATCGCACCCTCGGATTAACACGTATCCCTTTTAACTCCTATTAACTATGGTTAACTCCTTCCCGTCGCTCTCATGTGCATCGCACATGCCACCTGCTAGTCTATTGGAAGAATAAAATCATAGACAATCGCGATTGAACTCGGGGAGAGTTCAATCGCACCAACGGGTTAACATATGTCCCTTTCAACTCCTATTAACTGTGGTTAACTCCTTCCCCTCGCTCTCACATACATTGCACGTGCCACCTGCTAGTATATATATAAAAATATAGTATATGAAATTGCTTATTATCCTCCAATACATTGTAAAAGTGACTCTTTACCAATACATTGTAAAAGTGACTCTTTACCCATACATTACCTGTTGGCTGTTTGTAAGGGGGTAAAGATTGATTGTATTACCCAACTCTTGCCCACTCATCAGTCTGATAATAAATCGTTCCCTTCCCATACCAAGTTAGGTAATGGAATGAATGATTAACCCTGCTGTCTTTCTTTTTATTTATTTGCTACATCATCCCATCTTTTATGGCCTACTACTAAGACACAAATAAGGTTGAAGGCCCTATACGATGCTGATTTTTTTTTTGGGGGGGGGGTTCAATACGATGCTGAAACCTTGTTGAACCCCAAGCGGGGCATGACCCAATTCATTTGGGGATTGGATTTGGTCTTGCTCTCACAAGACCAAAACCGTCTTGCCATGTGGCGATCAAAAGGGAGAAGATATTAAATGAAGAGAAGTAAAAAAACAAGAGAGAAAATGAAATGACTTCTCCCCTTTTTATCGGCACATGGCGGATGCAAAACCAAGGCAAGATGGTTTTGGTCTTGCGAGAGCAAGACCAAATCCAATCTCATTCATGTGAGCCACGTCAACCAATTGTTGGATAAATTGCATAAAATTATTTACTGTATGTTATACTGAAAACATGTTAATTACAGAATGCTAAATACAATCACAGAACACAATCTAAGATAGAACAAAAATAAAGGACAGTGCACTTTACTGTTTGAGGGGGACTGAGGCTTGAATTGAATTCAATGTCCTTAAGACAATATTGCCCCGCACAGGTGGTCACGGCCTACGGCAAGTTGTCTCCCAAGATACAACAGTCACGTCCTGGGTACTACCACTAGAAACCCAAGGACACAGCGAACCTTGGATGTTTAGTACTCTCTCTTGTTTGAGAATGAAAATGACTTAATGCAGAAGAAGATTAAGACTAGGGAGTAGAAGATCTGGAAATTTGTACTCCAGAAAAATGCAATAGAATTCCTTAAATAATTGAAAAGATGAGACTATTCCAGAAGAGTCATGTCTGTTGGGGTTTCAGTTTAAATCCAACAGACATGACTGTTGGATAATTAAACTGCTGTGTAAGTTGAATGGGCTTTGGCCCAGCCCAACAAAAAATAAATATAGGGGCTTGGACTAAAGGCCCACAAGAGCCAAGGCAACCAACCAAACCAAGCCAGCCGGACGGACCGGACCCGGACACGGCTTGGGCGGGCGGCGGCGCGCGTGTGTGGTTGGTTCCACCTTGGAGCAAGGGCTCACTCCTTCGCAAAATTTGGGTGCTCCAAGGGCCCACCCTTTATTCCAAGGTAATGGTATATAAACCACACTATGGTTTCAATAGTTTTCCGATGTGGGACTATTTTCTCTACCATTCTTCAACTTACAATACATGTTCAAGTGGCCTACTTTGAGATGAATTTCTCATTCACCACTTCACTGTTTTGGACAAGTAAATATACCACGTTAATCTCCTCATGGAGGAGAACACGGATCTACTTAGACTCGCCTCAAAATCCTTGTGGGTCCCACTTATATTTTGGGTCAAAGTTTATAAAAACTGTTTTCCCGAAAACACCCAGATTTTCCGAAACAGATTTTTTCCCAACACCAATCACTCCACTTATTTTTTTTCGATCCGTTGATTAAGTATGGCACCACAACTGCAAGCATGAGGTCAAGAGCCCAATTCTAGCTTAATGACAGAATCTATACTACTCCTATATACCAATTGGTATCCACGTAGCACACTCCATTGCTCTCCATTTTCTTCAGATTGGTGTCACGTGGCACAACCTACAACCAATGGCTTCACTCCATGTGTGCATTTGGAAAAGATTAATTAGCATTAATTTTGTTACTATGGACCCCACTCATTTAATTATGCCTTTTCTCTTTCTCTCCTCTATTTATTCTCCCCCTCTTCGTCTCCCCAATGAAAGTGTCTCACTGTCACACTAGTTGTCTCCCCAATTTCATGTGCCCTTTTGCCTCCCCTATTTCCAATTCTCTCTCTCTCTCTCTCTCTCTCCACACCTTTCACAAGACTGTTTCTCTTCCTATCTATTGGTCTTCTTCATGGGGAGTTTATGTTTGGATAGCTATACCACACGCATCCTGTGCGTAACATTAAAGTACCCTACCCAAGGGTCTCTAGCTCCCCCCCCCCCCCCCCCCATTCTTTCTATATAAACACCTCAAACACTCTCATTCTGAACTCAATCAACACATCTAACATCTCTCTTTGCTCCTCCATGGTTGCTCCCACAATGGCCATCTCCCCACTTTCACTAGACGGGCAGGTCGTAAAGCTCACACCATTGGCCTTCGACATTGTTGGCAATGGAAGGGTCACCTTGCGAAAGATAGCAGCTATGCCTTCACATAGCTTAAGATGACAGGGAACTAAAACGGGAGGTTAGCTATGTTCTCTATGTTCGGGAGAACATGCCTTCACTGATCCCGTCAACAACAAAGCTTGGGCCTACTCGACCAACTTCATCCCGGGCAAGTGAATTTCTGTGAGAACTTTCTATTGTATTGCATAGCAAAGTGTGTGTTAGATATTAAGCATTTGGTTTTGTGGATGGCAATGTATATTTATGCAAATTAATGTAAAAATGTTGTAAATTTTCTTGTGTATCTACATTTGGTTAAATCGATATTTTGTCTTGTGAAATTAGTGGGTTGCTTCATTGATCTCGGATGGCCATCAACGAGCTACTTATTGAAACTTCAATAGCCAAGATATGGTAACAATCAAACGATCCTAACCATCGAAGCGATTCATCTTTTCTAGATGGCGGAACGGAATTTGTATCATTACGAGGTGTTGTATACAATTACCCTGAAGGAATCAGCAACTCATCAATCAGGATTGTTCAATCAGTGAATACCCTGAGATTAGACATGTTACTGGGCTAGGCATTGGATGAATAGCAAATTAGTGGGTCATGAATAACCTGGCGAGGTTGGAGCCCATTTGGATGATGGACTCTCAATCCATCAAATATGTTTCTTAATGCTAAATAATACTCATCATTGTAATTCATTATACAGATATGTTTCTTAAAGAATTCCCATCATTGTAATTCATCAGACAAATATGTTTCTTAATGCTAAATAATTCTCATCATTGCAATTCATAAGGCAAACACTCAGCCCATCAAGTATGCCTATTAACCTCCAGTAATAGGCAGCTCTTTATTGCCCTAAGTTGTCGCCAATCCCCATATAGATAATAGTATATATAATAAGAAAAAAGAAAACTAAGAGATCTTTAATGAAATCATGTGGTAGAAATGTTTTCTTCTATGTTGTCAAATGATTAACATCAGCACTACTAACGCCGCCATTATCATATGGGTCAGTTCTAGGACGATATGAAAAAATGATCTATCTCACCATTTAACCTTTTTATGTAATACAAAGATACCATTTTTTTGTTGCGTCTTTTTTCTTGTCATTTTTCTCTCTATGTTTTTTATCCCTCTCTCTCTATTTTTCTTCTAAAAAGACTAACCAAGGCTATTTTCTAACCAAATTTCTCGAAAATTATTGATGGAGCAAGACTTAAGCATGCTTAATGTGAGAACAACATTTACAAAATTTTCACTATTGAGTTAATGTTGGAAGCATAGTAAGTAAAGCAAAGGCATCAGTGAGAGTGGCAGCAAAGAATCGCTAAAATGAAATCCACGTCAAGGACAATAACAAAATCAATAATAGAGAGATAAAGAGGGAGACAGATTTGAGTTGCATAGTCCTCTCTTTGGAATCAAATATTGTGCAAGTATAAGAAGTCAGGTTTGTTTTGGTTCACGAGAAAAGTACTGTGCCCAATTTAGGAAAAATTATCCAACTAGGCAAGCTATTGCATACACTTCATGGAAGGTAGATGCAAACATATATAAGATTGAGTCACATATAATATATGTGCTATGTTTTTTCATTGAAATATATCATTTCCAAAAAACTAACCTCAATTAACTATATGATAATTTCTTCTACCTATTCTTTTTGTCTCAAAAAATAAAAAGATAGACTAATGTCCAATGAGTGGCCGTGGGGGTCTAACTTTTTTCCTCTATTTCTTAGCTAAATCTGAATCAAAAGGCAATCTTTTGCTCTAGAAAATGTATAATATAACTTTAAAATAGAGGTTTTCATAATTATTGATATTGTATTGACATCAATGACATCGATTCCTTAGTTTGGAACATACAACTCTTCTTTTTGGCTGCCAAACAAAAAATAGAGGTTATTGATAATATATATAAGACATCAGCCTTAGAAACCTTTTATTATATATTGGATTATGCAAAGGTTCTTATCAATATGAAATTTGGTATTTAAAATAATTTAAATCACTTAGACTAATGGTATAAAAAAAAAACAAACTTCTAACTTTCATTTGCTATATTGTGGATTTGTGGTAAATTGTTTTTAAAAAAAAAGTATTTACTAAATATGAATGATAATTGGACTTTTTGTGTTAAATTATTTTGCTTCTATAAGTATGTTTTCTCTTGAGTATGATCTTATCCCATTCATCGCACGGGGTGTTCGCTAATATAAATGTATATAAAAACAATAAAATCATTTTTTTTCAAGACAATTGAAGTGACCAAGTACCCAATTCCATCTTAATGACAAGAACGAAAACAAAATAAAGATAAAATCATTTCTACAAGATATCTGAAGTGATAGCCGACAATCTTAAGTTCTGGTAGCAGGGCATCAGACTTTGAAATCCATTCTATTTAGATATAGGTACAAATACAGCTATATTTATAAAGGCTACGTGGTGCAAGAGGTTGTGATGCAATTTTCTGGAAGCCCCACGTGTCGATGATGTGTTGATCTGATTGACAGGTAGAAGGAAGAAGGTCGTAACAAAGATTGTCGTTTGCTCAGGAGGGTCTGTCCGCCTTGTCAAGACACTCAGATGCTTAAGTCAATATAGGAAGAAGATGAAGTGCAGAAACTAAATGTAGATCAAAGTTAGGAGTGTTTGAGTTAGGGCATTTGCGCCAATTTTGAGAAATATGGGTTGGTTTAGGGAGAAAAATCTTATCACTGCTCACTTAGTTTCTTTAAATATTTATAGACTAAGGTTTGTATGTCCATCCTTGTTCATGGATAACCATGCATCTAATTTAATTATTTCATTTATGTCAGACAAATATTTTATCATAAATGCATGTCTTCTCTTTAACAGGTTGGTTCGGGCCGAAAGCGGGTTCGAAATGACCAACAATTATGTGAAGCAGAGATCTTTACCTAACTCATGAGTACTTTAAATAATAGATCGGCTCCTGAGATTTTCGTCCTCTGAACGGGCACGGGTCCATTCGTCACCTGGCTATAAAGTTTGCATTCGTCTCTATGGGGACGAATTTTGTATTCGTCCTCATGTGCACGAATTTAGTATTCGTCCTCATGGACACAAATTTCGTATTCATCCTCATAAGACTTGTTTACTTTACCAATTTTTCTCATTACAATTTGCCCATTTACAATGCTTTGAGCGTGGTTCAGAGCAGCGTTAATCAACATATGGTGCAATGAATGAAGAACACTTGTGAAGTCGAAGAGTTGTATGAACATACACGAATATGAAGCGTTGTGATAGTTGTACCTCAGACATTTCACATGCTTGAATGTCTATTGCATCTCATTTAATGTTGTCAATTATCCATCATCACTTTCGCGTAGCTTGAGATATGCGGATAAATGCGACGGTAGGCTCTCTTGTGCAGAAGACCATTGTATCCCTGATAACACATACGTGTACGGTAGATATGAAGGGTATATTTGTCATGATGAGATTGTCCTTCTGGCATGCCGATTTTGAATTCCTTTTAAAGTCCATCATGCCCTATGTGTGAGCATGTGGACAATGGATCCATAAGGCACTTCTGTCTTTTCTAAGTTTTGCTTTTCTATAAAAGGCAGAGGTCGAGACTGGTTTATCTTCACCTCAGTCTTTATCTTGTCATTGCTCTGTTGCTCTGACGAATTTTATTGCCTTAAAGAGTTTCTACCTTTGCCACGTCTTCAACTCAGTGAACCTGATAAAAACCTGGTAAGTTCTTGAATCTCCTTTCCTTATTTCTTCTTCTGTTTCAATCTCTGTTCTCTTTTTTTTTTTTTTGTTCTCTTCTTCCTTCTTAGAGTTTCTACCTTTGCCGCCGGCTCCTACTGCTTGGTGACGAGCAACAAGTGTCAGCCCATGTCACTGTATAGTTAGCAACACCACCCACACTGTTGTCGTTTCCTTTTTCTTTCTTTTTTTTCCCTTTTACCCATTTTTTTCTAGGAGTTACGTGTTCATATTCTACTTCTCAGAAGACTTATTAGAACCATTAGCTGTGTTTTACATTGTTACATTTTCTATTGTAACTACAAATTGTGGCTTTTCTGTTGTCATTAGCCATCACCTAACCACCATGGCAACTGGCACCGCTTTCATAGCAGCAACCACTACTACCATATCGGAGACACAATCACCAATGGCCCCTCTATCACTATTCTGATTCTAACCCCCCACCATCTTGGGAAACTGATATGTTTCCCAATTTTTTCTCTAGATTCTAGACGAAGAAATGCATTTTCAGAGTCCATCCAATCCAAGATGTTAAATAAAAGAATTCATTGTCTAGGGTAGTGTTTGTCATCACTAGTCTAAAAAAAAGGGCTTATTTGAAAATTATGTTTAGTTAGACTCTAGAAAGGTTAATTGCATGTTTACATTTTAGGGATTTTAGGCATAAAAACCTCTACTTTAAAAAGTAACTCCATAGCTACTTTTTAAAGTAAAGATTTTTATCTCTAAAATCTCTAAAATGTAGACATGCAATTAACCTTCAACTTAACAATCTCAAGTCCAACTAAGCATAATTTTTTAATAAACACTTCATTTTAGACTAGTGTTGACAAACATCACCTAGGTGTTCTTTCTGAACTTAAATCTAAACGCAATTGTGCTATATCACTAAGGAAAGATAAGTGAAAATAGAAGAATGAATATAAACCGACTCATATTAGTGTGCCTTAATCCAAGCTGATTCCATTGGATGTCGGGTATAAAACAAAACATGAATACAAGTTACAAGATTTCCCCATCAAGTGGAATCCAAGGAGCAAAGTGAACCTCAAAGATAACAAATCGGTGGCGAGCAAAGGCGGGAACAATGGTGAGCAATGACGGAATTGATATAAGGGTAAAAGTGTCCTAAAAAGGTGTTAGGGGGTGTATAGGGGTAAAAAATTTAGAATTTGGTGTATTTTAGTCTGAATGAAAGAACTGTGAGTGTATTTAGAGAAAAATCCCAATTTTTTTCCTGTTTAGGGCATGCAATTATTTACGTGACCCACAAATATTTCCTTACATAAATATATCATATATTTTACTACCATTAGCATCTAATAATTGCTTGAGTTCACACCACCTTGATATAGAATATGCTGTAAACGTCCTCGCGCTGTCCTCTTCAACATGGGGCCGGAGATAATGGAATCCATTGCTGGGTGGCCCACACACTCACCCAGTAATCGCACACGTAACTAATGCCTCAACGGGCATCTACCCGGCAACAAATACCGCAAGCCCTCAAGCTTACCACTGACCACTAACCATAGGTAAATGACATCCCAAGGAAAAAAAAAAAAACGAAAATCCTGGAGACCTAAATCAAAGGGTGTGGGTCATTTTATTGAAAATTTTAACTGATGCACATATGATACTGGGGGATTTAAGATTCAACGGTGTAAAAGCCTTAAGACGTCGCAAAGGTGGTATAAATATAAGAGTAAGCCGACCCTGCCTTCCTATTTTCTTAAGTTTAACCAAGGTTAATTTTTTTTTTTCTTCTAAAAATTAAGGTTAAATAGATGAAACTTAGGATGGGTGAATCTTAACCATAGTTAATGAACGTTAAAAGCTATAGATCTCGCATTCGGTTAGCGGGTCAGCTATCAATTACCCTAAATATAACCAATAGTTGTTTAATTATTTATCCGGCTAGTGGGTCCGCTATCAATTACCCTAAATATAACTAGCAGTTGGGTTCAATAATTTATCATTGATTCAACACATCAGTGTAGATAGGTAACACTGTGGGAGGTTTGTCCTTGAGCTCTTTATTGGGGATCCGACGAAAATCTTTGGGATGAATCCATACCATCATAATTCATAAGCCCACTTTTCTTGAACAGCAATGCTGGCCGCTTAGGAGATGAGGGGGTAACTAATATATATAGAATAATAGAATAGATCCTTCAATTATTAAAGTAAAAAAAAAAAAAAATTGGAATTATTAAAGTAATAAAGAGATAGATATGAGGTATTGGACAAAGACCCTTATCGAATTTCAAAGGCGAATAAGCATTGTGGGCTTCTACCAAAAAAAAAAGCATCGTGGGCCCACCCACATACGAAGGATGGTTTAGATACATTGAACCTGGACAGTCTCCCATTTGGATCTGGGGCCTATAAAAAAAATAAAAACTTGGGAGAAACACCGAAACATATCATTTCCTGGCTTTAGAGAGAGTTTCCTTTGATAAAATAAAATAAAAAAATGGCTCCGAGTATAGCGGTGGCAGCTCCACAGGCACAGGCACAGCAGAAGCGGCTAATGAAAGGAGGCGAAGAGGAGGCGTTGAGGAGGAGAAACGAGGAGCTGGAGAGAGAAGTGGAGAGGAGCTTGGAGAGAGAGGAGAAGATGAGGGAGGAGCTGCAGAGGACCTCTCAGAGACTCAGAGCCGTCGAAGAAGCAGAGGAGATGCTCTGCTCTCAGCTCGGGGAGCTCGAAGCCGAGGCCGTCGACCAGGCTCGCGCTTATCACGCCCAGATCAAGTCCTTGATGCACCAGCTCTCCCAAGCTCAGCTGCTTCTCCAGTCCCCCAAATATCGCCTCTAATTACCCATATTCCCTACTTTTGTTTGATCATATTCCTTCTGTATATCCTCTATTGTAATTCATCTATTTAATGGGGGGATAATATTGGTTTCTTTCTTTTAATATATAGGAATGAAACCCAACCCGACCCCAACGTGTTGGAAAGAATCAGAAATCCTGATATTTCCTTCATGCTAACGATGGTGCCATTTCCATTGTTTTCCCTTTTCCCCAGATATGTACTGTGTTCCAAGATTTGTAATATTTAAACAATTTAGCATCTGAATTATTTCGGACGAGCGAGGCCTTTTTTTTTTTTTTTTTTTTTTTTTGTGGCTATTTCAATCAATAATATCAAATTTTAGATGAGATTTCAAACAGTCCGATCGCTGAGATTTCGAACACTTCTCACCTTTCTCATTTATCTTGTTCGAAAATTACGAAATACCTGAAATTTCGGTATTTTCGCCAAAATGCAGAGGATATTTTTAGAATATTCTTAAAATATTCTTTATTTTAAAAAAAAATAAATTAAATTTAAATTATCAAAATTAGGGGTGTATTGAGCCAAGTTTGAGCCTGGTTTGATTCCAGCTAGAATGTTTAGGCTAGGTTTGATTCCACCTCGAATGTTTAGGCTTGAGCTTAGCTCGAACAAGCTTTGACCGAGCTCAAGCTCCGTTTGAACTTTATTCAAGCTAAGCCGAGCTCGATTTGGCTCAAGCTTGATTCATTGAATTATTTTCTTTAATTATACATGATTTTAATAAAAGAATTTATTGATAAATTATAATACAATAAATTACACAAAATTTATACATTCATAAACAAAAAAAGATTTGAGAGTAGTACTCCGAATCAAAGAATAGAGTTAGAACATAATTTTTGCTTTTAACTTCTTAACTTTTTTGTCATAATTATCTCTTAAACTCATGGCACAAGATTCTCTCGAGTATAACTCAAGAGAATCTCTCCGGTTTGAACCCCTAGGGGTCACCACGTGTTTCCTTTGACACCCCTTAACCATGGGTAAGGTTCACCCACCCCTAGGGTTCACCCATCCATCCATGGTTTTTTTTTTTTTAATATTAATTCTTTTTTTTTTTAATTAAAAAGTTTTTTTAATATTAAAAAACTCTAAAAACAATTTTTTAATTTAAAAAATAATAATTAATATATATAAAAAAAACCAAGGATGGGTATGTGAACCTTACCCATGATTAACGGGTGTCAAAGGAGACACGTGGCGACCTCTAGGGGTTCAAACTGAAGAGATTCTCTCGAGTTGAACTTGAGAGAATCCTGAGCCTAAATTTATTTATTATAAATTTATTCCAATCTATAATTTTTTTTTTAAAAAGTTTAAATATCATTTTATATTAATATAAATATCATTATAAAAAATTATTATATATATATATATATAGAGAGAGAGAGAGAGAGAGAGAGCGCTCAAGCCAAACCTTAAACAAACCAAATCAAAAAGGGTCTAGCTTGAGCTTCCAAACCTTAAACAAACCAAATCAAACAGGGTCTAGCTTGAGCTTCGCTTGTTTAAACATTCGAGCTTAAATAAAAGTTTGGCTTGATTCGTTCGACACTGAAACACCAACTTGAGCTTGGCTCAAACAAAGCCAACTCGTTGAGCTAGCTTGGCTTGAGTGAGCTCCATTCAAAATACCCTCCCCTAAAACACTATAAATATCCGTTCTACCTTATGTCTCACAAGAAATCTTCTATATCTATTCTTACTTCTCCAAGTTTTTCATAAGTTTTTCTCTCTTCTCTTACTCCCAAAAAACATTACTAATCGGAGAGCCATTTAAAGCTATGGTAAATGAACTATTCTATGAGAAGCAGTAATCTAAAATTATAGCAGCTTTGGAAAATAATACAACCCACGGGCCTCATTATCAATGGATTAAAATCAAACTGGCATAATATCTAAATAAAGCAAACATATTGTTCTTAGGATGATGCTAGTCCCCCACTCTCCTCCTATTGCATTCTCCCCTTTTCTGTGCAAAAAAAAGGCGATCTCTTTTGTAGGGACACTATTCCCCTTGTTCTAATGGCAACAAAACCCATTTGATGTAAGAACTTCAGCCTCACCGCCTCCCTTTCAGCTCAGGGTCCCTGAAAGTACAATTTTAGTCCAAGTGAGATGCAAGTGATGCAATTTTGGAGGACACCTCTATTGAACACAGGACGTTGGTCATGTCATACCTCTGGATGTGATCAAGAATGAGAAGCCTTGGTCCGGGAGGAATTTTCACATCACTAAGAGCACTGAAACAGATCATTGCAAGTGGAAGGCCCTCTCAGCACTCAAATTCTAATTCTTCTTAACCTTATTTCAATAAATTAAATGCAGATGACTGCGACAAAGTTAAAATGAGACGAGGGAAACTTCTACTACTTGCCTATCCGTTAGCAAAGCCAAAGTACTGTCCGTCAGCAAACCTTTCTTGAAGTTCTTCTCATAATTCTGGAGCCCAAGGCTTGTCAACATGCCCCTCGTTCTGGCGTAGAATGCATCCTCAACTGGTGGTTGAGAGAACTTTTGCCCTAGCTGCAGAAAACCACAGAGAAAATGTGGTCAGTATGGATAAATAACTAGTTCGAACAACGCTATAGATTTCTCTCTGTACATTTACTTGGCTTAAGAGTGGACATGAAGACAAGAAGGTGTGCATATATAATCCTCACATACAGAGATATGATGGCTTACACTACCTCGACACTCCATTTGGGGTGGTGAAGTATCTGTGCTATAAGTAAAGGCAAAGCTTAAGAAATCTGTTTACATTAGAATTGCGCATAACTTTCAAACCTACGAATATCAGCCTACAGAACAGATGACTATTGGTACCCCCAACATTATCAATGCCAACATGTCAATCCCCATTTTGTTGATTGAAAGTGTAAGTTTTGATTGTGTGGATGCTGCCATGGCTGAATGAACCCCAATGCTGTAGGGGTGACCCATTAGCATGGGGTGCAAGTGATGTACCAAGGACATGCTGTGTAAAGAGTGGATCCATGACATGCTTCCAAGGATATGGATAGTCAACCAATTATTCCAGACTGATGATTCACAGACATGCCCCACAAGTAATTCCCTGTTTGCGTTCACAGCGTTTCAGACGTGGTTATGGGTCAGCTGTCACGCTGAAACTGATATCATAATATTGTGTAAGTTTCCAAGGAATTTCATAGAATTCAAACACCAATATCATTATATTTCACATCTATCCTCGTCATATGTTCAGCATGTCTCTTCGCATAGAGATTGTATGATCTCACATTGCTTCTAATCCTTGATATGGCCAAGCAATTTTCTTTCCATGTAAGGTCACAGCTTAGTTGCAAGTATCTAAGGTGTCTTCCCAAAGACATCAGGAGCCTCCAGACACCTGCTGCATCTACATATGGATCAGAAAAATACTTTATTGTGTTGCTCACATCTTTTAATCTTACTTCTATGCCGTATGAAGTTTTGACACATTTTTATGCATCAAGATCATATTTTTCACATGACCACATCTTACGCTTTCATAAATTAGTACATACTCAAGTTATCAACAAAGTAGTATTTATTAAATATTGTTTGTCTACAATGCAAGTGTTCATAAAATAGTATATACTCATAGCCATAGGTTATCAACAAAGTAGTATTTAGTTTATATTGCCATGTAAGTGTTATGAACTTGATCTTCCCATGTATTAGTTTTCGTAGGGCTGCCATGTCTAGCACCAACACAATGTGTGTTACGTAGATGTTCTCACGTCTAATGGACTGCATTGAAATTACTGATAGTTAAAGACTTCAAAAAGAATAAATTAATTGAGCTGTTCCAGAGAAAAAAAATCGTTCAACTTGATGGTACCTGGAAAAGACCACCTTGAATGAGCGCAAAGAAAAGACCCGATGTGATTACATTGGTTGCCTGATTCGGCCCCCCCATGCCACTAACAAGTGAAAACATGGCTCCAGAACCAAAAGCTGCCACCATGCTGCAAGAATAATCTTTAGCAGTTATGTGTGTATATGAATAAGGCAAGACATCAACTCATTAGCCAAATTTTACAACCAAAAATTCTAAATTACAAAAATGTTTTTCAGACTGTAAGCCTCGGTCAAACTCATTCTACCAATATTCTAACAGAATACTAGTACCAAATTACAAAAATAGTTTGGGACGATAAACCTTGATCAAATCCTACGAATTCCAGCTTGTAACTCAAAGCACTATCTAACTGAGTTACGAGCTCCCCCCAAAACATCTGGATATTATTTGGTAAGTAAATATTATTTACAAGAAATACATATAAAACTCTAGAAGTTTCTCTTCAACAATCTTCAATGTTTTTTAGGTTTCTCTGAATGTGGGTAGAAACACAGACAAAAAAAGATGGAGATATTTTTCAAACTGCAAAGCACACTTTGCAGAATCCTGCCAAAATATCTCTCCCCAGTAAGGACTGCTCGTACACAGAACCGGGAGATGGCTATTTAGGATATTTCTTCATGCCATGACTGAATATCAGGTATGTCTTTCAGTTCCCTTTTTTATTTGAGTTAAAGAGTTTTTTCTATGATAAGTTAGTATTGGCTCGACCACTTCTCAGTCCTCTTGAAGCCACTTGGCACAATACAATCCATGGCCATGTTTTATTTCTCTTTTCTGACCGACAAACAAACAAATACCAATTCTTTTTGGTCATAAACACAAATAAATTGCTTATAATTTTGTCACCAAGGCAGGATACAGATTATCTTCAGTGGAATATATATATTCATATATATATATATATATATATATATATATATTGATAAGTAAAGACTCGTCATAGCAAAAGCTGTACAAGATGATATCTTGTAAATATAATCCACATACAAAATGATATCTCATGATGCCAAAGATAGCCCAAATCTGTGAAAGATTGTTTTTAAAAATTAAATAGCATACCATATCCAGATCGAGTATTACAGTAGCATAGAGGAGAAACCCGATGAATGAAAACACTGCATAAAAATGGAAGAGGATATCCCAAGCAATGAGAGAGAGATTAAGAAAGGATCAGTGTAGGCATACCTAGTTTGGACATCTTCCTTCCCTCTAATTCTTTTCATGACACAGGATATGCCAGCATTGACACCGGTCATGACGGCAAAATTGCGGGCTTGCACCAAGGGGCCCCCAGTAAGAGCCTGTAACCAAAATAACCTTTTTGTTCAAAAGCAGCTCAAAGTTGATTTTTTTTTTCCCCTATTCCTCTCAAGAATTGTTGATTGAATTAAGTACCACCATACAATAATTACCAGATACAAAGCTGAGTCATGTAGACCATTTATGGAGTTTAGAGTTTAGACATCACCAAAGTGCAAGCACCCAATTTTACACCCCTATAGGGCCTACAGTATCTACAAGAGAAGTCCCCAAAGTATCTCAAAATAATGGAAAATTACCAAAAATGCCCATGGGATTTAAAAGTTTACTAAACTACCCCCAACCATTTAAATTGATTTTCCGCAGCTTAATTTTATTTAAAATAATAATAATAATATCACCTCTGTTGAAAATTGACTGTTTCTAGACTTGAAAGATTGCTAAAATTTGAAATTTAAAAAAAATATCTCAAGTGGAGGCATTTGTAATACCTACTCTTTTCTTAGTTTATTTTTAAGTTGTTGGTAATATAATTAGCATCAATAATTATTTTAGAAATAAAATTAGATTTAGAAATTGCAAACAAAGATAAAAGTTTTCAACAATGTAAACTAAAACCAAAACAGCATGGGAGGTGGTTGTTCTACCGCCAATATGCACAGTTTCCCATTTTTGATCATAGGAGAGCATCCCTTCTCCCGAAGTTACGGGATCATTTTGCCAAGTTCCTTCGACTACAGCCCCCTATAGTTGTCGTTACCGAGATCTCTTTTTTTTCATTGTTCCCAGGGATTTTTTGGGCGGATCGGATCCGGATCATGATCCGGTCCATTGACAGCCCTAGACATACCCAAGTCATATAATGCCCCCCCCCCCCCGGACACACACACACACAAAAAAAAAACACGATTTGGGAGGAATTTACTTAGCAGTTCTAATTTTCTTACATCCACGAGTCTATAACACCCCGCCCCACCCTACCCTACCCTGGTCCGAATTAAGGACTTGACAACTACATAATTAGAGGACTTTGGGAAAAACAAATATTTGACATATTTTGGGGAGTTTGAAGGGGGAGTTTTGTCTCTCTTTATTATCATTTAAGGATGATTTCTGAAGTTTGGATTACATCTTTGCTATTACCGTTAGGAGCTTAATTATCATGTAAGTGCCTTAATCCCTTGTTCTATTTTCTCTAAAATTACTTTATCATTCTCTCCCTTCTCCTCTCTTTTTCTTTATATATTGATTTTTGGATAAGAAATCATGCTTGAAAGTTTGTGTTAATGATGGTTATGTGTATGGATAATGTTATTGACGAATTAATAAGTTGATTAATGTTTTCATGGACTTTGATAAAATCAATTAAGTTTAACCTTTGAAAATAGATCCACGGAGGCAAACCAAACAGAATTCCTATAATTTTGGTCTTTGCACTTAATTTCAGCTGTAGAAATAATCTATTACAGTGAATCTTTTATCGAATTTGTCACACCGTTGATCGTGCCCGGTTTCATTGCTATTTATTGGTATGGCTTGATCAACCCCTTATCGGGTCATTTTGTCATGAAAATTGATTTTCATAGGTTTTTTCACCTTTTAAACCCATTTGGGATTGTTTTAGGGAAACTATAGAAGAGACCCAAACTTAAACTGGGCCTCATAGTCGTGTCTGATAGGATTTTGTCCGGATATTTTTATAGTAGAATCCCTATTAAATTTGGACCACATAGGAAAATACTTCACTTAATTTCAATATTGAGAAAGTTCTGATAGGATTTTGTCCGGATATTTTAATAGTATTCCCCTATAAAATTTGGACCACATAGGAAAATACTTTACTTAATTTCGATATTGAGAAAGCAAGTTATGGCCTAGAAAAGTTTCCAGACATAATACCATGCACCAAGAAGCACCGTAGGAGAATACTGTAGCTCACGGTCCAAGGAATGCCACCAACTCCTATATAACTTACTTTCGTGTTGACGGTATCCCTCTATTGCCAACTTGCTTTTTGCTCTCTGTTCTCTTGATATTCGAGACAATCAAGACACCTCTAATAGGTTTTTGGATGTTTAATAGCATTCCAAGCCTTTATTTTTTCCTCCTTTGCTACTTTGCGTACACTTGTATACTATAGGGATTTGATCTAAAGCTTTCTACCCGTCATACTCCATATCCACATAAGCCTAAACCCATTCAAATAATTTAAAAAAAAAATGAAAATCCCAAGAATAAATTAGTAAGATTCATATTGGAATTATCTGTGGCCTTGATTCCACTTCGGTGGATACATTGTACGTAAGCAACCCTGACAAGTTCAACTGCCCTGTGTAGAAACTTTAGTTTAGTTTTAATTTTTTATACTTATTTCTCTTTTTGCTTATTTTCATTGTTTGAATAGTTGCCATTTTAGGACATTTTCTGTTTTATATATTTATTTGCATGTTAGTAATCTGAGTGAAATCATGAGTAAGAAAGCTATGTATATGGATATTTATATTTTGATTGCATGGTTCCAATTTGAATTGATAAATTTGATCAATTATTTAACATGTTCCAGTTTGGTTGATTAATTGTTTAGCATGTTTCTATTTAAAGCGTGATTCAATAAGAGCGTGTTTAAATTTCAGGAATTGTAACTCGGTTTCCAAATTAGTATAGGTGGATTTAGAGATTAACTGCCTTTGGCAGGTCTCTAAAGGTGTCTAACCTAACACATTCCCTTAGTCTAATCATAATCTCTTTCTCAGACTCTATTTTAGACAACTTGCCTTACCATTGGTAAATTTTAGGATTCTGATTCTCCCTCATTGGAATAGACGACTTCATTCTTAGTGATTTTTCAATATTCCATATTAGGGTTTTCTCAATTTGAATGGTGTTAAATTCCATGTACACAGCTTCATGACTCGGAATACCTTTTAATATTCAAGCCCGAACTTGAATCAAAATTAATATTTCCTATCTTTTATTAATTACATGTTATTTATGTTTTATTTCCTGAAAACTAAAATTTGCCGAAACCAATATGAAATGGACGATACATATAGGTTTCAGTGGCCCCTATACGATATTTATATGGATACTAAACGGGTGATAGTGTCGTTTATTAGTTATTTATGTTTTCATTCATTGTATAATTGTAATGGTGTTTATTACTTTGTATTTGAGACGCTTCTCATGACTTTATATTTGGTTCCTTTAACTAATTTGATTTTTTTTTAATTTAATTTATTTTCAAATATGTATCATCTGAAACTGATATGTATAGGTTTCGGTTGGACTGATATATCCCCCAAAACCGTATTTTTAATCGTTGCTTTATTTGGTTCCCAAATCATGCTTCTATTCATGTTTAGCAACAAACCCTTATATATATATATATAGGACGTAACCTTTTTAAGGAAAGGATTCAAACTTTACTTGGTCACATAGAAACACGCTTAGACAATCAAACCCTAAATATTTATTGGATACTTCTGGCTGCATATCACTTTTTCATAGACTATCACAAGGATCAAGACAAGCCTTTAGGCGTGGCAGCAGAGGAGCCCCCTGAGAGAGACGCCTTCAAGGGGCAACAGAGGTGTCTTCGTGGGCGCCTTTAAAGGAATTTTCACAAGGGCGCAATGGATGAGCGCCATCATAAATCAAAATAACTATGACACCTTAGCTGAGAGTTGAATTGACATAAATAGCCTATGATTTGTAACTTGAAAGCGGAGAATTTGAGCTCCTCTTTCCAACCTAAAAAGACTACCATTCTCTGACCGCAATTTTTTTTAACCTTTTTTTGGGTTGAGTGAATGTATCATCCTCCATGTCATTAACCATCAAATCTCATTCAACATCGATGGATCTAATTTGAAAACACCACAATTGCAATGATCTGCAGTTGCACGACTTCCTTTTTGCTCAAAGATGATTATTTTCATGAATTTCCAATTAATGCAACTAACATGTAGAATCAAATCTAAGAAAGGGTAACTAATCAAATCCCAAAAATCACAAAGACACACTTCTGAACAGATTCATGATGAAAAGGATTGATGAACTCGGTAGCAAAAGATTTGAACTAACAGCCATATTGCATCTCCATTGTTTTCCATAACCATAAAAGAACTGTGTCGTGAGAATGCAAATAAAAACAACTATAAATAAAAAAGATACCGAGAATCTCCCCTTCAAGATCTGAAAATATCTTTAGAGTGTAAGCAAAATGAACAAATGATGATCTCTCATGATTTCATAGCTAAACAACAATTGATCTAACAATATAAGAGAAGGGGCAAACGTGTCAAACAGAACATAGAAGTAAATAGATTCTAGAGAAATTTCTTAGCTAATTCAGATTGTGATAAGCAGCCCTACTTCTAAAAAACTTGGACAATGTCGGCAATGGTGAAGATGTCAATTGGCAGTTTTGTATGGTACCACCAGTAAATTCAAGATTTTCTAGAACGGTGAAGGAAAGGAAATCACAAAATGTAGACTCTAAAACTTCTTCGAAGAATAAATATGCCATTAAAGCTTCGCTTCACAAATTTTTCATTCTTGTATCAGAAGCTTAAAGGGGATTTCTAATTTTATTGTTTAAAAGAGGGAGAAATCTGAGAACCCAATAATGATTTGACGGCTGAAGCGCAGAGTTGCAAAGATTGTGATTTTAAAGAATTGTGAGTCAAGTTGGAAATGAAGCCTATGAGAGCATCGTGACCTGCTGAGCAACATCAACTTAGTTTGAATCAATTTTTTAAAACATGAAGGCATGAGGCGAGGCGTTAAGATCTCAAGATGCGTGAGTCGTAAGCCTCGAGGGGTGAAGCGTAAGCCTCACAAGAAAGCTTCATACTCTCTCATTTTAACAAATAAATAAAATATAAGAAATATTGTAAAAATATTCAAAAAGTTAATGAAAGATCATAGTATGTGTGTGTGTATATATATATATATATAGTTGTATTCGTGTACATTATGTGTGTTTGTATGGGTGCAGGCGTTCCCATACGAAATACTATCTAAATCAGTTGAAACAAATAACAAATTAAAAAAAATGACACTGAGGTCTCAATTGTGACTAGAAAGTAGAAATCTAATTTTAGTTAATGTATGAGATGTACGTCATATACCTAAAGCGAGCTTCAAGGCACGAGGCGTGTGCCTCATGTGAGCCTCATGAGGTTTAAGCCTCAAGGCGTTTTCTTTAAGTCTCGCCCTGAGGCAAGCCTCGAGGCGTAAGCCTCACACGTTTTTTAAAACATTGGTTTGAATAGAGGGCGTGTCTTCTATTCAAACCATAGTTCAAAATCCTGAAAACTCGACTCGAAAGTTGGCCGGGTCGAGTAACTCGAAAAAAATTCGACTCGGTCCAACTCGGAATATATATGTAATAACTTGAAAAACTTGGGTTAAAAGAACTCAAAGTACGCAGGTTTACAACCTCAAACCTATAAACTAGGTTTAATAGAACCCATAGTAGGTTGTCTTTGTAAACCCAAAAAAATATGAAGCAAAAATAGTATGACGTTCGAGTTTAGGTTTAAAAAAAATGATAAAAATACTCTTTTGTGACTCGAGCTAGTCCGGCAAGTCGAAAAAATCGGTTTGACTCGACCGAGTCACTCAAGTAACTCGGCAATAAGTGTGTCCGAGTTTTGAGGGAGCCTATGTGCTTACATTCCAATGGGTAAACATCACTATCCCCAAGGAACTAATAGGACACATGTTTCACGTCAATAGGACAAAACCCAAAGATTGTCTCCCATTATTTACTACCCGTTAAAATGTGTGTTGTCAAGTGTGGCGTATTAGGGTGTTAGGCGACTAGGGTCCCCTCATGGGTGGAGAAAGGAAACGCTTAGAACAAGTTGGGAGCAGTGATAGATGACCCCTTAATAACAGTGTCCGCCCAAGTCTCCGGTCCTCCTATGTACTCACCAAATCACAAGTCCCGAATCAACTCCGCAAAACGCCCACGCCGAGAGTAAAGGCATCAGTGCACTTGAGCTGAAGGAGCCACTACCATAGAGGACAATGGCGCATGTACCATGAAACCTGATGGCACTGGTGCGATAGAATTGGGGTTGCTGATGGATGTAAACTGCCTAAAATATGAAAATAAGACCACACCAACCACTTGAAATGGTTGTGAGGCCTCCAACATGATAGAAAGGGGGTAGAAAAGATGCCTAAGAGGTGGGATATATCTGGCACTGGCAGTGTCCGAAACCAGCCATCTACAAAAGGGGTGGAATCCATAGGCAACTAGTTTCAATTTTCTGAGCAGGTCTTTCAATATCACTAAGAACTTCATAATAGACATAAATGTGAGCTAAGCACCCAATTCTTCTGTACTCTTCTTCCTGGATGTAAGTAGAGTAAGTAAGTAACTTAAAATTCCAAATTATACGGCATACATTAATGAAATCAACATCGTAAAGCAGAATGAAAAATAGTTTGGGTATTGATGATTCAAATTACGTAAGCAAACCAAAACCCTACAAAAATCTCATAGCGAGAGCAAGTTTCTAGTTGTTAATTTGGAAAGACACTATTAAAAGTTAAAATCTTCAAAAAGAAGAAGAAAAGAAGGAGAAGAAAGGACCTGGGCTTGGCTGAGGGAAGGCATGGGGGGTTGGGGAGGGCTGAGTCCAGCTTGAGGGGGAGGGTTTGGGAAAGTGGAGGAGACGTCGCCGGTAAGGGTGCCCATGATGGCACCGATGGCGGCGCCCTGAGCGGCACTGGTGGCGGTGACCACCGCAGCCTCGACGAGCAAGGACTGCTTCGATAGCCAATCACGGAACCCATTCTCCAAGTCCTTGAACCGTGCCTGCATGTTTGCAATTGGGTTCTGAGGGGGCAACACTCCCTGTCTCCCGTCCTCCACCATTGCTGCTTTTTTCTTCTTCTTCTTCTAGCGGTGGTGAACTAACTGGATAATACAGATATTTCACTTCGTATTTGTTTGTTTGTTTTAGCCCTTTCTTTCTTGAATTGGCCGAATTGGATCAATCAGCCTGCGGATTTCCTTAGGGGTTAAGCCCGAGTACGTTACTCTGGCCTAGCCTCTTTGCCCGCCGCGTGTCTTTAAAAAACTTTGATTAAGATTCACTGACCCTTAAAGATTAATGAAGTTAACCTTAGTTTTTTTTTTTTTTTTTTCTTTAAAAAAAATTGAAATCCCAACCTATTTTTTAAAAGGGAAATAGTTAACATACCCATGAATTCTATTTTGAAACCTAAGGTTGGATCTCATTAGTCCAATCACCCTCTCTTAAATACTCACCACAGTTGATGAGTATTTAAAAGTTTGGTGAGTATTTAAGAGGGGGTGACTGGACCAATGAAGTTCAGTCTTAGATTTCAAAATAGAATTCATGAGTACACTTATCGATGCTCTTTTTAAAATCAGGGTTAAATTCATTAATCCTAAGAATTAATAAATTTTAACCATAATTAAAAGGAGAACACGCATTCGGCAAAGAGGCAACCAGAGGAAATCTATTGCCCGGCAAAGAAATAGCCTTAATACTATTTTTTTTTTTTTTTTTTTTGGTGCTATGTAATAATGTAAACCTCCTCGCAATCTCAAATCTATTCTAAATCCTAATCTTTTAATTCAATTATTAAAGTTGATTTAACATTTGAAAATAAGGGTTTAGATTAGAGCTAATTTAACATTTGAAAATATAAAATAAGTCAAGTCAAATCTAACTCAACTAGCCACAAATGGTTAGGATTCAGGTAGGGTTTGGGTGCAAATAGAGAAGGGGACTCCTAAAATAAAGACTTGATTTTTCAGTATTGATGTGTAATAAGTTATGAAACACAGATATTTTGAAAATAGAAACGTTCCCATATCGTCGTATCGGATAAGTATTGGATTTGGTACTCTAAGATAAAACTTAGCTGTTTTTCATAATTTTTGTCATATCACCGTATCCGTATCGCCGGATCTAAGTAATGTCGTACCTGTGCTTCCTAGATAATAAGAAATTGTTGGTTTACCTATTGTAACACTTATTTTTGCCACTTTTCTTTCAAAATCTCACATTGGGATCCAACGATCATGTTTAAAGATAATTCTGTCTCTACCTTTTAACCAGGTAGACTCTAGTCAATTCAGCTAACTTTAAGTTATAATCAGTTGCATGCTCGTTGGGTACACAATGCATGTATCTGACCATTGAATGTGACTGAGGGTCCCCTAAGATATACGTGGCAAAAGATCAATCGATCAAAGGGTGTAGACTATCCAGTTAGACATTAAAAAATCAACGATTTATATAGTCTAAGTAGGATCTATGAATCTTATGAAGTTAATACTAATCAACTAAGGTCTAATCAAATTATTTAGAAAAATCCAATCATGTTATTTTTTGCTACTTGTATATTAAAGGACCATCCTTGAATCAAACTATCAAATTCAAACAACGCATGTCACATGTCATCAATCACCAAGAGAGCTAAACTTATAGTAAAGTGAGTTATCTTAACAATCAAATTCAAAAATAAACTGCTCATGTACGCAAATAGAGGGGGTATTGTGTCGCCTATTAGAACCCCTCTTTGTTTTAAATGAATAAAATATGCATGTCCGCAAATAAGCCTCTACCCGCTTTAACACAATAGACTCTGAAAAAAAAAAGTAACCTTGAGGTTATTTGTTATTTTAGAGGTAACCTTGAGGCCATAGGGAAGAGCACAGACGATTTGGTTCCCAATTAACTATCCAAATCACCAACTAATTCTATCTCTAATTATCTAGCTCTACAACTACCCAGGTATGTATCAATGCCATGAGTGTCAAGGAGGCCGTGCCCCCTAATTTATTTTTTATTATTAGATAGTATTATAAACAATTTAAATATATACTTTTACTATTATATAGTGGCCCTCCAAAATACTTTAGTTAGTGGATTATGTTGGAAGTTTGGCCCCTTTAAAATTTTGTATTTTTCTATAAGTATAATATAAAAAATTAAAAATATAGTTAATTTTGTATATAGCAGTAGTTAATTTTATTTAGAATTGTGATTAGCAAATCGTGCATTTGTCTATATAGCCGAATGTTGGTTCACATGTCCCTCTTAACATTCCTTTTAACTATGATTAAGTTTAATAATATTTTTAAAAAGAGGAGTGCTATCACCAATCACATTTATTACAAACCCTTCCATAGACGCAAGAAATGGGCTACCACGTAGAGATCTTTAATATTTCAAGGGTTTTAAAAAAATGAGAGCATCTTTGACATTTGTAGCCACTCAGTTGCGTCTATGGAAGATTTGTGACTAGAGTTAGCAAAATCCTTTTAAAAAACCTAGATTGGATGGATGGGCCTTGGGATGAATGAATCTTAACCACAGTTGATGGTGTTAAAAGGGGCGCATGCTTGGACAAATGAGGACCAACATTCAACTACATAGTTGAATGTGTAGTTGGCTATATGTTTCCCTTTTATTTATTTATGTGTATATATATAATGGCTCTCACAAGGCTCTCTTAAAAGAGACTTCTTTTTTTTGGTAAAGATGTATATATATTCATATCGGGAATCAGTGAGCAAAATAGGGTTGTTTAGACCAGAGAGAAAGGAGAGTTTGGACAGGTTTTCCATGAGAGCTTGTTGTGCCTTATCATGAGCTAGCGAGTTCAGTGTCGGAATGATGAAATGGAAGTCGACCGTCTCACATAGGCCTGGCATCTGCTTGATATCCACTACAATGGTGGATATTTCCCAATGGTGCTGATTGGTGGAGACCACGATGGCTTAGATGATCTCTTTGGAGTCCATTTCCATGATAACCCGCTGCAAGTTATTCAGGATTGCCACTTGGAGCCCCACTCTAATTGTCTCCGCTTCAGCCACTCGAGAGGAGCCAACTGAAAGAGGTTTTGAACACTGAAATAGGATGATACCTGCATGATCCCTTCCCATCACCCCAACGCCAGCTGCCCTACCGTTTGGTATAGCAGTCCCATCCACGTTTACCTTTACCCATCCTAAAGAAGGGGCTTCCCGACTAAGAGATCGAAGGCTGCCAGGCTCCAACTCCGCCCAGTCTAGGGACACCTGCGGGGGATTCACAGAGTGCCAAATGAATTATAAGGAAATCCGATCTATTGAAGTACATGTAGATGGGAGGTTCGGGGACTCCCCACGAAACAATGCTACGTTGCAAAGCATCCAAATTCTCCATAAGGTATATAGTAGCCATTCAAAAGGGTCTTGTCATGTACCTTTATTCAACTGTAACATTAACAAATTTTATGGCCACGATGACCTACTACTAAAATAAAAAAATTGATGAGAAGTGATTAAAAACACTCGATGGTATGTACTATTGAGTGTGTGACCATTGGATGATAGAGAGCCGTAAAGATTTATGTAGAAAACCTTTGTACAGTGGTGAGTAAGAAACATTTATAAGCTTGGCTATCTAAGCCGGCTCAAAATATAGAGAGAGTCTGTTTGTCTCCTTTTAAATTCGGTTGAACCAACCTCTCTCCTCTTTGTGGACGACTCCTTCCATGACCGGATCACAGTCAATTGGGATTGAATGCTATCCGAGTGCAATCCTTTTTAATCTATATATTGTGCTTAAAATTTACTAACTCTATTCAACAATCTAAACTTATTTACTAGAAAAAATATTAATCATGAGAGTTAAAATTTCTTACCTAGATTTTTTTTAAAAATATTTTTCTTAAAAACCAATGTTAGATTGTTGAACTGCAAGGGTTAGTGAAAATCCTTACCTTAGTTTTCTAGAATTTTTTTTTTAACTATAGGTAAGATTTTTAACCCCTATGGTTAATATTTTTTTTTCAAAAAGTTAAGGTTAGATTTTGCTAATATGGGTTAAAGGGGACACGTGTTAACCCGTGGCGCAATTGAACTCTCCTTCAATTCAATGATTCGATCTTGTCTGTCCCTTTTCTACATTCAGCCATACCATCCCCTTTCTTATTCACCAACAGAAATCGCTTACTCCGGTAGTATAACTCACTTTGAAAGTGTATAAAAAAAAAAAAAAAGCTCAAGGTAATTTATTATAATTTTTTCTAATTTTATATTTCATAATCGAGAAACTAGGGCTCTAAAATTATTTCTGATTATTTCTTTACTAACAAAGAACTTCTACTGTAAGCATTGAAGTGTCAATATGTGTCTCTTTTAACCTATATTAGTTGTGGTTAAGACTCAATAACTCTTGGGGTTCAACAATCTAATATTATTTTTTAGAAAAAAATATTTTAAATAATAACTCTAATTAATAATTTTTAACTTTCAAGGTTAATATTTTCCTAATAAAAATAAGGTTAGATTGTTAAATTAACCGCAATTAATATAAATTAAAAGGGACATGTGTTAATTTGTGGATGCGATTGAACATAGATAAAATTTAATCGCAATTGGCTGTGATCCGGTCACAGAAGGTACAGCCGAGTGTTAGTTTGAGCCGGCTTAGATGGCTAAGGTTGTATATGTCCTGTCACTTTTCCAAGGCTTTGGATTGTCTCTGGCTAAGCCAGAAAGGGCTTGTCTCGGGGTTCCATAGAATAGGGGACAAGTGGTGGAGAAGTCAAAATCATGGGGCCCATGATTTTGACTTCCCCGCACATAATAAGACATGTGTCGATAAGGGTGTGAAAATAAGGGAGAGAGATATCAAATGGAGAGAAGTCAAAATCATGGGGAGAAAATAAAATGACTTCTCCCTATTTTTACGCCAACTGTCACACACCCTAGAAGGGTTTCTGACTTCGCCAGAGACAATCCGAGGCCCTTTTACAAAGGTTCTTGCACAAATCTTGAGGTTACGTTTCCAACCGGCCACACACTCTATAACCCAAGGATCCATACCCCAAATCTATAATTTTTTTGATACTCAGATTCTACTTGTACAAAAGATCCCAACACCTCGAAAACTATCAAAGTGAAGTTTTTGTAGAAAGAGAATAATTTTGAGCCGGAGCTTTGTTTCACGGCATTGATGCGGAGCTTTTTTTACACTGTAAGTGTGGTATATTTGTAATTATTGATGGAGGTTGGGGTAAATTTGGAAAACACCATAATTACACATTTGTCACCCCCATAGGGTAAAAGGGGGAGTTCAATGCGGTGAAGCAGAGCTCCTCTTCATATTTAAACCGTTGTAGAAAATAAACTTGGAAGGCTTTTTGTATTCTTGTTGTTTCTTTGAGCACTCTTTTCAGTGGGATTGGGAAAGAAGAGTCTTTTTAATGGGATTGGGAAAGAAAACAACTGAAACCCGGAGGAGTAATTGGGTTGGTTGGTGTAGGGGAAAAAAAAAGACCCACACGAAAATCGTGCTAATCTAATTTGGGAAAAGAAATTGTGGTAAAAACAAGTAGGCTGGCCGTGTTCCACGTATGAGTTCCATTCATTCAAATTAAGTCCCCCTACCCACTCACTCACGAGGGATGAGTTTATAAAAGCCCTTCTGCTTCGCTCATTCAACCATATTTACTCACTCCACAACCGTACGTGTCCCACTAGCTAGGGTTCCCAGTCTTCCTCTGCAGCCTCCATTGTTCCAGTACCATGAAGAAACAGCTTCTTGATTACTTTTTGGTACCCACAGGCCTTTTCTTAATGGTAGCTTACCATATCTGGCTCCTTTGTTGGATCAAAAGGCACCCCACAAATACGGTCATCGGCATCAACGCCATCAACAGGCGCCTTTGGGTTGGGGCTATGATGGAGGTTAGAGCGGCTACTCCTTTTATCACATGATCAGCATGCATGCATGCATGCACCTTAATTGGTTCACAAAATTAATATGAATAAACTTGCAAGTTATTATTATTATTTTTTTTTATCACTTATATATATATATTCTTCTTCTTGTTGTATTATATATATATATATATACATATCAGGACACGTCGAAGAACGGCGTTCTTGCAGTGCAGACACTGAGAAACAATATAATGGCGTCGACCCTTTTGGCGTCGACGGCGATCATGCTGAGCTCTCTGATCGCCGTTTTGATGAGCAATAACGGGGCTAGACCGGCGGGATTCGTATACGGGGACAAGAGCGAGCTAGGGTTTTCCATAAAGTTCTTCTGCATATTGGTATGCTTTCTGTTGGCATTCCTGTTGAACGTGCAGTCGATTCGGTATTACAGCCACGCGAGCATCCTCATAAACGTGCCAATCAAGAAGAAGATATCAACACCGCACCTTACGCCGGATTTCGTGGGGAGGACTGTCAACAAGGGCAGCTATTTCTGGTCTCTGGGCCTCCGGGCCTTCTACTTCTCTTTCCCTCTTTTTTTGTGGATCTTTGGGCCCATTCCCATGTTTCTTTCTTGCCTTCTCCTCATTTTTGTGCTCTATTTTCTCGACGTCACCTCTGAATTTGGTTGGGTTATTGCTGGTGTTGACGACATGAAGGACGAGGAACAAGGGAGGTAGATATCATTTCTCATAAGAGAGATTCAACCCAAGTTGAATTGAGCTCTATAGATACTTATTGATGGATGCTAGCATTATCCTTGGTTTATATATGGTATTTATGAATAGCATCATTCTCGAAAGATGCTTTTTTAAGTGCTCTTCTTGGATTCTGAGAGTATGGCTGACACAAACAAAATAATAAAAACCAATAAATAAATAAATAATTTGTTTTGTTATCACATGAGGGAAGAGGATGGAGTTTTTTTTTTTTTTTGAATGTTGTTGAGAGTATGCCTAGCATTCCTCTTAGGAATAATTCCAGCTTTCTCCTTTTCCCTAATAATGGCTTGTAAACTCTCTCCCTTGAATTACCGAAAAAAAAAAACAAAAAAACTCTCCCTAGAGATGAGATGTTAATGGTGTCCCCTCCCTCATAGTGGGTAGATCCTGCGATCCCATTGTCATATTAGGGCAAGTGTTGTATAACTTTGAAATTACGCCAGGGTCTCGGGGTGTCCCACTAACCAAATAACCACCGCATTTACCCAAAAGTTTTAAAAATAATAATAATAATAAGCATACTCTCGCAATCCTTGCTGTATATCTGTAATCCCCAAAATACCCCTACCATGAGGCATATTTTGTATTGCTCCAGTTTTATATCTACAACCCTCCTCTTCATATATTAATCTTTAAAAAAAAAGATAACTCTGTCCCATCACCCATGTGATCGCATCTCTGTTTATGTTTATGGCTTGTATGAGGAATCCAGCTAGTCACTCAGCCAAAATGAACAAAAAATAAAAAGTCTTCGGAGCTTCCAAACACGTTTTGTTTTATGGGGTTTTGGTAAATATTAAAATAATGCAACGACAATTCTGTCCATAAAACTACTTTATATTCACTATGTTTTGGGGATCTCCCGTTCAAAGTTAAATTTTTTTTAATAAAATCCAATTAGTCCAATTAGATAAATTGGAGAAGAAATTGACACATCAATCTTGGAATCCAAGAATTTAAACATAAACAATAATTAAATTTAAAACGGAAGAGTTCATCTGGTGGGACCAGTGTTTGTAGGTATTCGGAGAATGACGATGACAAGGGAAATATTGATTGTGTTTTGCGATCATAAAATGAAAGTCAAGACAAAGATAGTGGAGCCTCCATGAGCAGCCAAAAATTACAAGACTACATTCAGCTTGTTTTGTCAGTAATTTGACTATGTTAGCAGAGGATAAATACAGGTTCCTACTTGCAGGGGCAGAAGGACCCACCAAAGAGATCTTCATTGTCATTTTGACAATCTACCATTTGGTTGATCATTAACATCCAAAAAGCAGACTTTCGTGATTTTTCAACATTCCTTTTCTTAGTTTAAGAAGAATGCAACAGTAAATACTAAACCAAGCCCCTGAGCCAGCCCCAAACCCAACAGCAGCTAAGGTCCGAAGGAAAACCTCTGTCGAGGTTGCATGAATCATGATAGGATATCACCACATGCATGTTTACATACTGCACGTGGCATGGTCTAGTTGAAGGATGGGTGATCCAATTTCCTACGACAGTAAATCCAGTGGTTTCTGAAATTGTTCACTGGAGCTACAAGTCTTGCAAATACTAGTGTGCCCAATTCCCAAAAGTGCCCATAAAGCAAACTAAAAAAAATCCACTTGTCAAATGTCGGATTAACTGTTCTACAGTTTTACTCCATTGCAGTGAAGTTAATGGCGGCTTCTCTAAATATAAAACTGGACCAATATAGACTCTCGTCACAGGTTTCTAGTTAACAAGATCTTAGGAAATGGCTGAAATCACATATTAATGAAAAATTAAACTCCAATGGAATTGATCTCATGAATTCTGAAGAGAGGCATAACTTCAATTTCTATGTTCAATGAAAAGGGTAGCAAGGCGGATGATGCCAATTGCATAGTTTGTACCCAATTAAAGAATTAATAAACAGGAGAATGCTCTTACCACCATTTGAGATTCCTTCAGTAAGCTTCAAGACGAGGATGCCCAATGCAATCCCACCCTTTCAAAGGTGTGACATATGAGCCTAAATAATTCCTGCATAAACACACATACACACAGACATGCCCATTGAAGCAAAAGGGTTTATATCATTGCTACAAGCATCTGGGTTCTCTGAATGTTTCGTCAGATCCATCTCCACCTTTCCAAAATCGTTCCCTATGTGTACAAGGATCAATGTCCTACATAGTAGGCACAACCCCCCCTCCCCCTCCACACACATTCATAACAAAACATAATAATAGAAAGTGTGTATGTGCGTGTGTGTGTGTACTGTGTATATATAACAAATTAATAGAAACTAAGATTGCTAGTCACTAGACATTATGTGCCCATGTATGCATCACATAGATATTACATGCATCTGTATGTGCATACGTTCCTACCTGTCAGGTTTCAATATCACTTAATTTCAACCTCAACTTCATGTTACTGGCTTGAACTACAATCTCTCCCTTAGAAGGCTCCACTTTTAAGACTATCACTTTCTTACCAAGAGAAGAAACAAGCACCACATCACCAACCTTGGGAAGTTCAATGCTCTTCTCTGCAACATGAATAGCTGCAAGAAAGTAGCTTTATCTTCATGAGAATCAAATGAAACTTTCTGATAAAAATAAAACTCAGAGAGCATTCTTACATGAATAGTTTAACTTAACTAAAAAGGTAAATCAAGTCAACAATTTTCAACTGTGAGCAGACTCAACTACAGCAGAAGAAGATACACCAGTTCTACATGAAAGATACCTGGTGAAAACTGTTTGGGGCTTTCAACTGAGTATTCACTTTTATCTGTTGTATTATGTTGGCCATTTAATGTGGAAGTCTGCTGAATTTTTACTTCTGTAGCGAGCTGGGACGGTCGAGTTGCTGATGAACGAATCTGTCGCACTTTCTTATGAAGGATAGAGCGTGCCATTGCCACAGCCTCAGAGATTTCATGCATCTTCCTGTATCTTTGAGTAGTACCATGTTCCATGATCTTTCTCTTGGCCATCAATAGATGTTCATGAAGATTTCTTGAGAGGCTATAATCACAAACGCAAACAGGTAGCACATCTGCAAGCTTACAAACTAATGCTCACTGTTCTCAAAATAAAAGTGAAGGTATCTCCAAAAAAGGAAAACTCACATCCATGGTTACTGAGAAAATTTTGCATAACTGCATATCACATTTATCTAAATGAACAAAAACTAAAAGCACAAATAAAAACAGGTTGCGCATGTGCAAGCTTACAAGCCAACGCTCGCTGCTCTCGACATAAAAGTGAAGGTATCCTTAAAATAGGCAAACTAACATCCATGGTTACTGAAAAAATTCAGAGTAACTGGATATTCCATTCATCTAAATGAACAAATGCAAGATTAAAGAGAATTTTTTTATCCTTTTTCCTTCCACAGATTAAGGAACCAGTTGCTGAAGCCAAACTACAAAAACACGACAATAAAAGCATTCATGTCATATCCAGATAAACAGATCTTACCATATAATGTTTTGAAAAATGAGTGCATGGGGCTAGGGAACATATTTGAGTTCATTGGCTTGATTGGAATTTGAGTACGCTGTTTAACAAACTCCATGTGTTTTTGGTTCGGGTTGAGGCATATATGTTCGTGAATAAACAAAACAAAGAAACGAGTGAAATCAGCTGCCCCCCGTTGCCAAAACGAAACCTGCTGCTCAGTCTTGTAAGTGTGCTGGATTTCACACTTTATAGCTTTGCCTATTAATAAATAAAAAATTAATAGTGTGCTTATTAATGTGATATAAATCAAAACAGTGGAATTATGAATAAATGTTGTCTTACTACCCTTGTCATCCATTTTCCTACATAAATTTCCAACATGTCAACCTTATGAAATAATGGAGCGCCTCACTATTTATTACATATGTTTCAGCTAATTTGTTAGACTACATTTAAGAATACCAAAAGCTACTTGGGTTAAGGAAAAGATAAGATTCTTACATCAGATAATGTTGTGCTTCATGAATATGCTCTTGAAAATCTTGCTTGAACCTTTCCATATCAATTATGACCTGCATTGGGTGAAATTATACAATAGCAGAGTACATTTAGACGATAGATGACATATTTTGATTACGTCATTAGAGGGTAACACTAGATAATGACCCATCTAATATGTATGAATGCGTATGAATGCTAGCTGAAAAGGGACATGATCTGCTGCAAAACTCCAAAGGGGTCAAAATTACATTACCAACATGATGACTAAATTGCCTTATTTTTTTGGTTAGATATAAAATTTTAACGTAGATCAAATATCCCTAAATGAATAACACCATTCAATTATTGCTAGGAAGCATGAATCAGTATGAACAATAGAAAGCCATTTTAGAACTCATTGTGTGCACTATATAACAAGCAAAGGGTATAAGCAAATTATCAAAAAAAAATAAAGGGTATAAGCAAAAGAGAAACAACCGTTTCTTCAAGGATACATAAAAATCTGAGGGAAAGTTTTGAAAAAAAGAAGGAAATTTTTAATTTTTTGATCTTATGTCCTCAAAGAATTAAATGGACTCAGATATGCAGATGTTTCCAAGATAGACAAGCCAGTTTAGAACGGATTGTGTGCACTATATAACAACAAAGCATATAGGCAAAAGAGAAACAACCATTTCTTCGAGGATAAATATATATCTGAGGGAAAGTACTGGAAAAAAAACCTTTATTTTTTTGGTCTCCTAGCCACCTCATTTACTAAAATTATTATCTCATTCTTGCCTATTCTAGCGAAACCACCCATTAAAGCCATCCTTAACCATTGGTCATTAAGGCATATTCTCAAAATACCTGGCGGAACAAGGAAGAATTGATTCAGAAGATCAAGAATTTTTTAACAATTATATTCGATGCAGTAAAAACTGATCCGAATGATCAAACAATTAGAAAAAAATGGGACTCAGCTCCATGTTGTACGAAGGAACCCTCCACTTCAATTGGGGTCTTTTTTTACCACGAAAAGCAGACACGAGATAACAAGTCCAGTATTTCACTAAGATTTCGAATAGCTGTCCTGAATTCAAGTTGATAGATATGCGGATATTTTCTCTCGACAAGGCCTTTCTATAGATGATGCAGATTCCAACGTGCCGCTGAAATATGTTTGGAATAGTGGATGAACTTTTTGTTTTGGTTTTTCTTAAGATAGCTGATCCTTTCATTCAAGCAGCTCCCAGGCAAGGCTATTTTATATACTTGGTTTCTTTCCATTGTTTTTGTGAATAAAACCTAATTGATAACATATACAAGAGGATGTATGGGCATGGCAAAACTTTCATGCGTATAGATCTCAAGGCCTTGAGAGAAGTTTTCCTTTTGGGTGGCATCATAAATCCTACAATACTTGAGTCAAGTCCACTTCCACAAGGTAATATGAAAGATCGCTCTTAGTAATTTTTTTGGTAAGTGGTCTTCTAAGAATTTAATAGGTATCAATGTGATGATAAGAAGCACTGAAGCACATATGCATGATCTAATGCATGTTACCTCATTAATCTCTGCACTAGCTGTTCCATATAGTTCCCGAGCATTATGTAGAACTATGTTGGGTAATCCCAATCTTTCAGCGATCTTGATTGCATTTGAACGTCCTACAGTAAAGATTTGTCACCACTTTTGTCATAGACAGTAAAATATGGTGTTATGACCACTAAACAACCATTAGTGGCTTAACAAAAGAAGTTGAAAACAATGCATAGTGTTGAGATTCTTTTATGTTGATAGGGTCTTTTGTCGGCATACTTTAAATGTTGTACGTTAACTTTACAAGTTAAATATGTGAAACTGAAAAGCGTTCCTACCTAGTTGCAACCCATGCAACACCCATTCAGAAAAGAAATGGGGTGTGTTGGATATCCATAAGCCGTGTAAGACACATGCTGACACTTTTAGACAATATCTTCTTTTAGCTATTCTTTATATATTGTTTACATGATTTTGATGTATTATAGGAATACGTTATTTTTTGTAATTTTAATATTTGAACAAACCATATATATATATATATATGTATACACACACACACACACACACAAATAGATATATATCTTAATATATGAAATTGAATGTAAAGAAGTGTTGTTTGATCCTTTTTGTTGAGTGTATGTGTGTCTAACATTTTAACTCATATATATATATATATGTACACACATTTAATTCCTTCTTTATTCACTCAATCGAGTAAACCACGCAAATATGTTACCTAAGCATAAGATTACAAATCCTTTTTAATACAATTTTCAAAAGTGGATTTTATTTGTGACTACTTCAACATTTGTGATGTAGCCTGGGGGTATTTAAGGCTTAATTAAAATCGAGGAATAACTCAACTAATTTCAAGATTCTCAATTGATATGCTAGGGCTCAAAATAAGTGTGGAATTCAACCCTAAGCCATCCAATTAAATATAATAATCCAATTCCCAAAATATCAAAGCATACCAAATTGAAAATACCCAATCAATAGAGTTGTCAAAGGTTGGGGATTGTGGTGAATTCGGGGGGAAATCTTCAATTATTAAATAATATTTGAAATTAATCCAAACAAAACTCAATTCCAACCAATATGAATGGACCAAAATATACTCATATATCATTAATTACTCAATTTAATGAATTTTAGTATTTTTAAAAAAGATCGTCTATTTTAAGTTTTGACCAATATGGGGAAAATTCTAATTACCAACAACTAAGTCAAATTGGTTAGAAATTAATCAAATTCCGTCAATAACAATAGGTCTAAAATATACCCTAGGGTCTAGGGCTTCAAAATTTTGGATTTTGGTGAAAACCTTAATATTGGCTAAAGTAATTCAATTTTTAAAAAAACCAAAATCAATTGATTCTTCTAATAAATTGATAAAAATAAACAATCAGAGTTAATCAACTAATGATAATCTGATATTCAGGAAGCTTCTTTCCATTTTCATCGGCATTTGTATCTCTATTAATAGTATTTGGCTGTTTTTTTATGCTGATGGTTCATATTCTGTGTCAACCTTTGTTTTATATTTTTAGTTGCATTTGTCTTTGATATATGAGGCGGAGGTCTGCTTCATGGCTTTTGAGTGGAGCTCCCCTTTTAGTATAAAATCGGTGGGTAATTATTGAAAGAAAAGTGTTTGAACAACTGCCCCTGCATCTCTCAATATTACAAGACTACCCCCATCTACACGTTAAAAGGGGAGCTCCACTCAAACGCCATGAAGCAGAGCTCTGCTTCATATTTAAACTCTTGATATATTTATATGAATGCACAATTACCAATAAAAAAATGTCTAATAACGACTTACTAAAGAGTAAAGACAATAAATATAATAAATTAACTAAAGTTCTATAAATTCTTTTAAATGCCCCAAAGATGGGCGATTTTTAAAATCTCTCACAATAGAAGGCTTTTTCAGCCCCCTAAGGTGCTGCCCTCCATAGTTAACCTATATCTACCATTTGGTTAGGCTAGGTTGATCCAGATGGTCCATATAGGCACCACTTGAATTCGACCCTCTTTTTTTTTTCCAAAAATTTGTTTTAAATGGAATTGGGCCTTGATTCCTAGCAGTCTGCTTTAACATGCTGCTTCTACACTAGTATATCGTTCATGGCTTCATGCAAGTCCACATTCAGTGGACCCAAAAAAGAAGAAAAACTTAAGAATCTAACACGTAACAATCAATACTTCCAATAGTTATATTTGCATTCCAGTCTATCTTGCAGTTAATACAATAATACCTAGTTAGTTATAATCTAAACTGAAAAATATCTAGGTAAATAAATTTGACAATGTAATGGAGCTGACAAGTTTCAGCACCCATAATTGTGATTGAACTTTTCTTTGAGTCCCAATAAGGCAATAACCCTAAATGGAAAAAAAAGCATAAAAGAAAAAGCTCGGAGTTTACAGAAAAAAGAAAGCATCTACAAGTTCATATTTTAAATATGTATGAACACGCCATAGAAATCTCAAGCTTCCCTCTGTAGTCCATGGGGAAGCTGCAAGAAATATCATTTGACAAACTTAAAAATATTTTAGGCATCTACAGCAATCCAAGTTTCCAGTATTGCCCAAATCATATTACTTAGTCACATATATGAGAGAGGGAAAACCTGGTACTCCCCATAGAATCTTATAAGTTGGCTTTAAATTCACTTCATCAAATTCCATACACGCATTTTCGAAGGCCCCGTTACTGCAAAAAGAAATATTTTTAGAAACATGAACCTAAGAATTTAAGGAAGCAACAAACAGTCTTTATGGCTCATAAAGGTAATCTCAAGTCAGCCGATGATACATGCCCGTGCCCTCTAATAAATCCAAGGTCAACAACTATGGGCATGGACTTGATTATGATCAAAGTTGATTCATCAAACCAGAAATGTAGGATCACTATACAATGATATTTTCAACACAGCCATCTTTCTTCAACTTTGAATTTAATACCTGTACTTGAGAGTTTTGAGTTCACCATGATGTGTTGTAGCTATTGTCAACAAAGAACCAGCTTCAGCAAAAGATTCCAGAAGTGACATTCCCAGTGCTGCTCCTTCTAGTGGATTTGTCCCGGCACCAACCTAAAAAATAGACATGCAAATACTATCCATTAGATATTCCTTCAAAGATGTTATATAGACATTGCGGTCCAAAAAGAATTGTTATTTTTTCCTCCTTTCTTGGTAAATAAGCTATGATTGAACCGTAACATCACAATTGTGTTGCAGCATGTCAACCGACTGAGTATAAACATGTTACTCGTAACATCATGACTGACAGGGTAAAATAATCACAAATTACTGATTGTTAACATCACTTACTTCATCCAATAGCACCAATGACTGACTTGTTGAGTGTGCTTGAATTTCCTGCAAGACGTAGTAAAGAGGTTATAGGGGCAATGTTAAATTATTATCAGCCAAGAAAGTAAATCACAAAGCTTGTAAGAAACCGGGCGTCCCTTAATTTGATAGCTTCTCTATCTCAAGCTGCTAATATTCTCTATCGATCTATATTCTTCCAACAAACTCATAAATGTAAAGAATTAGAATGAAAATATAAAAAACATAATAATAGTCAAGAATAAAGTTACAGATTCTTCTTGTTCACTCATTCCATAACTATATTACTATTCACAATCAGCTGTCAAATGTGAAACAAAATTTTCTAGATCCTGGGGGTATAACTGTAAGAAATACCAACATAACAGAATCATTGCAATGGTGAAATTATACAAACCTTCACCTCAATATACAAGAAGAAGAAGAAGAAGAATTACATAAATGTGTATCATACAGTTAAGCATAAGTGGCTTGTGACTTCTGGTTAGCATTTAATATTTAATAACAGTAGAATTTCCACCATTGGCTTCACAAAGTTCCAAAATCAGGAGTAAATTTTAAATTTATTTGACACCTGAGGGGAATGAATAATATACTTGGTAGGGTAAAAAAAAACAAAGACAAAGCTTAAACCCTTGTAAAGTAGGGAACTGATATTTTACAGATTAGAGACTTAGAGGCGCAAAGGATTCCAAACCATCACATCATCATCAGATCCTTCTCCCAGCTAAATGGAGTTGGCTAAATGATTCCTGTTATGCCATTACATTTCCAGGACCATATCATCCATTTAAAAGTATTTATATTATACAACTAAAATATCCATCCTCTACGTTTTGTTTGGTTTCTGAGAAAATTAGAAATAGTAGGGAAAAAAAAGAGAATATAAAAAACTAATGCTCTTCGTGTTGTTTGGTTAAAGCAAGAAAATCAAAGAGAAACTATCTTTCCATTGTTTGGATGCTGAAAAGTTTATGATGTTTCTTCTAGAAATCATGGGGTTAACTATGTATAATGACTTGATAGGTTTGAGTCAAACTCAATTGTAAAACAGCTTAGATGCTAGTGAACATCAAAGACAACATCAACGACATGGTTGCCCGAGTCAAGTCGCTGGCAGAATTGCCGAAATCAAAATTTCTGATGGGTCATTTGAGTAAAAATCACCTATAGCATCACTATACTCAAAATAGGCATAGGACTACGAGTCACTTCAGCGGTTGCCAAATTCAGGATCACTGGAGTTAAAATCCCCAATGGGTTACTGGAGTCAAGATTGTCAGTGGGTCATTAGAGTTGAAATAGGCTTCATTGCTTTGCTAATGCTAAGGGTGGAAACTAGTTAGATTGGTTTGGGTTTAGTTCGGGTCATATTTGGATCATGTAAGAATATCCTCAACCCTCTACTGACCCATTTAAACATGGGTTGCAAACGACAAACCCAAACACAACGGAATTAGAACCACTCACTCTGATATTGCCTCCCTAACCCGTTTTAAATAATAAGTATAAAAATTACATTATATTTTGAGTTATAACACCATTTAAAATTTTATTAATATTTCATTCATGTAGTACATAATTATTAATGAAATAACTGGGTATGACCCATGGGGTCTGGGTCCTAAACCCAATCCAATTGTAAACGAGTTGGTAAAGCGTACCCCAAACCCGAGGTTCAAACATCAAACCGAACCCATAAAAAGCCAGGAGGGGGTCAAAAATTGTCACCCCTTACTCAATGGGCTTGATGGAAGGGCTCTCTCATTTTGTCCCTGCATATTTAATTTTCTTTTTCACACCAAATCCAAGTTTTTTTTTGGGATTTTAAATCCACTATTTTGAAGCCCCCAGTTTTCATTTTAACATTTTGGTTTATTCAAAATCAAACATTGAAAAATCTCATTCTCTCTCTATTTTCTTTTCCTTCACCGATTTTCTTGGAAGCCAAGTGCAGCACCAAGGTTTCTATATAACTTCAGTGAAGCGAAAGGAAATCCATGAATTTCTGATGGAAATATGGTGATAGGTCTGAGGATCGTACACATTTAAATTTATAATAAAAAGGAAACCCGCGCAACTTACACTAATCTGTTTCAAGTGGCCAGAGAAAGTAGATAAAGATTGGGACATTGACTGTTCATCGCCGATATCAGCAAAAATGGAATCAAACCAAGGGATTCGAACAGGTTCAGAAGATAAAACATAAAGTCCTGCAATATGAGTAAAAAAACATAAATCGCAAGGTTATGTAACAGAATAGAGATCTATCATCAAGAAAATAGTGAGGTAAATAGAAGATCAGCTAAGATGAATAATTCAAGTAACTATTTAGCTCAGCCACTGTGAGTAAGATTTTATTTTGTTTGGTATAGTAATCAAATATATAGACATGAGTAAAACGTATGTACATGCAATGATTCACGTGAATCGCTAAAAAGAGAAAACAATACACAAGGCTAAAAATACTCGAAGCTGCATGCCCTGCTTAAGATCATTTGGATAATTCATGAGTTATAATGATTAATGACTATAGCCTAGAGTTAATATTGCACAAGATCTACGTCACAACTATTAGCAGAGAAATTAATCAACCATGTCAAGACCAACTAAGCATATGATGCTTAAGTTGTTTTCATTTCAAAAAAAATCAACCCAAATTGATTACAGTTCTACCCTGAAAAACTTGACAGCCATTGCAAAAATATATGCTTGTACAAACTTTCAAAGAGAGAGTCTTTACATGTTCAGGTTTTCATAAATGTTGGTTGGTAGAGCACCTAGAAAAGGCCAAAGGTTTAGCAACAATAATTTATAATAAACAAGGTGTTAAGACTTAAGAGCCAATACTATTGTAACGCCTGTATTCAAACTTCCATGGGCATCTATGAACAAGATGAGGGGTCAAAATGTGTAAGCTCAACCTGATTTTGCCATCATAGCAGCCAATCCAACTGTCTTTAAGCAAATGGTTTTGCCCCCTGTATTAGGGCCAGTTATAACCAGAACTCCAACTTCCGGTGCAACAAAAAAATCAACTGGAACTGGGAGAGCTTCTTCCAATTTGGTAACCTAAAAATTAGAACAGAACTTGCCTTCAAAATACAATATTATTTTTCCGAAGACCCACAAAAAAGTCTAAAAAATGTCGACATAAAGATGGTTAATAGTTATCTGTAATCTTTGACTGTTACCTGCATTTCTAAGGATGCAAGATTTACATCTGTTTCTTTATTCACTGTCATAATCTGCCCTTGCAATTTTCTCCTTCTGAGTTCCTGATGAGAAAACTGGGGTATGAAGAGCGATGTGGAACAAATGCAAGAAATTTGCACAATAACGAATATAACCATAAACTATCATACGGAGTAAAGAAAAATGACTAGTCACAAACACTTGCTAGTCTATCATCGTACGTAAGCAGTAAAAGGCCGTACAAACAAGATTGTCATAAGCACAACTTGCAGAAGTTCAGAGGAAAATCAGACACCAGTTAATGGAATAAACAAAAAAGAAAAATATCAAGATAGCAGTTTATGGGCCTACTTTCCATGCATAACTTACAGAAGCAGCATCATTGACATCCTTTCTGGCCTTCTGCAAATTTTGTCGATGCTGTTGAATTAATAGAGGGTGATAAGCTTTCGGCAAATACAATTTCCATTCCCTCTGAGTGGGGTACGATAAAGTAGCATTCAAAGTCTTGTTTCCTGAGAAGCGGGCTTCGGAAGTGAAAGATCCATCATCTTCTGAGAATAACAAATCAGGGCATGTGCCTCCAAATGAAAGACTATATTTTGCTCGAGCATTGACCTACATCTCAAGAACTTCATATTAAATAAACCATGCAATCACCAACTAGGATAATCAGATTCAAAATAACATTTGCAAAGGGTGCCTAAATTACAGGATTCCATTCACAATATAATCAATACTCAATAAAAAAAAAAATGATGGTGTACATGATCTCCACAAAGCTTATCTGCATATCTAAACCAATATTGTGAATTTGTGATGCTAAATACTATTTGCTACTTCACAAACAAAACTCAGATTCTGTGGCATCTTAGTGACCACAACTTTGTTGGAGGAAATGAATAGAATTAACAGTTTGAATATATTATGTTCATGAAAAGGAAAGTTTTTAGATGCTACTCCGGCATAAATCTCATTTAAATTCAACCATCATGATATTAATAAATTCAATGATTTTTCAAGAATATTAGTTTTTAGAGGAATCAAGCAGAAAAGAAAGAACTTCTCGCTGACGGGCCATATCATATATAACCAGTATATTCTTAAGTTGGAAGTCCAACCAGATATGTATTAGTGTTTACGTTACCTAGGTTGATTATTGTAATTTCCATTGTTCAAGCCTTTAATTTTAGGTCATTTTCCATGTATTGGTAGTTAGCACCTTTTGTTGGAATAATGCAGCCCTTTATGGTAAATTGTGTATATAAGCTAGAGGGATGGTCCATGGTTGGATATCCTCCATTTTTTATCTTGAGTAATGCTCTAATTTTTTACACTGTTCGCCACTTGAATCCCTACATCTCCTCTTTGGTTGATCTCCCAAGTTTCAGTTATCTCATTCGGTTAACTTGAACTTGCATTAGTGCAACACATGAAATAATTAAGGTGCCACCTTGATCAAGTGGTAAAGCCTAGAAGTGTTCATACTCTAGGCCTAGGTTCAAGTCCTGCTCTCACCGATTTTTTCCAAAGGACTACATTATGTGTGTTGAGGTTGATCCCCGATGAATGCATGATTGTATACCAACCCTCTGAAAAAATAAAATGGGCTTACCTGGTAGAATTACCTACAAATTTTTAACTCTGGAGGGGTGGACCAATGGTTCCTGGGACCTACGCCTCATGAAGTGAAAGGTCCTGGTTTCGACTTCTCACTCCGCCTTTGGGGCCAATTCCGCACGGATTTTTCGGGCTTACCTGGTGGGGCGGGTTGCGGGCTCTCGTCGCACCCTCAGGGAATAGTCTTGACCCAAAGGGTTGGGGACACCCCAAGTTTCCATTTAAAAAAAAACACACGTGAAATAATGCAAAATATTGTGACCTTAATGGGCCTAACTTCCAACAGAAAACTTGTAAACTACGTTAGAGATTAAACTATTCTGTTTGTGGCCTTAATGGGCCTACCTTCCAACAGAAATCTTGTAAACTATGCTAGGGATAAATCTATGATTTTATTACAATCTATGCTTATCTGAGTACGTAACAGAAATAACAGTGAGTCTGATCTTGTTAGAAGATATAGATGTGAGGGTAGAATCAAAAGCAACAATCAGGCTTAATATTGGAGTGAAACTCAATGGCGCATCCAATTTAGCGTAGAGTGTCTCTAATTAACCTTCTTACATGTTTTAAAAAAACACTTCAAGAGTTAAAGATCATAACACTAATTTGTAGCCTGTAGGAACATTCTTTGAGTTTAAAAGTGTCTATAAAAAACCAGATGTTAATTAGAAATGAATAAAGACTGAGTAAGAATCAGGTAGACCCAAGCCGTAGTAGTTCAAATGAACTCTAACTGGCGTTATTATTTGAGGGGAATGAAATTTCAGAGGCACCCACATGAGATTTAAATTTGATCTCATCTCGCCTCCCTCCATTTCCAGACCAGCCACGGAACTATTTTCATCTAGTTACTCTATTTACTTCCCAAATAACTATTTTCCTGTTTGCTTTTCATTGTACAAAAATTTCCAAATACATGACAGATGAAGCAGACTTGCAGCAATACCATGTACAACGATAAAAGCAATACAGAGTAGGGGATAAATGCTGTTGAGCTATCCATTTTTTCTAACGAATCTTCAAAGGATATCACATTAGGTCCCCATCCACGTTACATCCGAAGTGTCATATATTCTGATATGATGTTCGCAAAAAATATTTCTACCTCAGTGTCCTGAAAATTAAACTAATTCAGAATATTGAAGAGGCCATATCAAATCATATTGTACATTAAAAGTCTTAAGATTCTTCAAAAATATTGCAAGAAGATCAAAAGAAATACAAAAACAGTTAGGTAACATTTAAAAAGACATGGATACGAATAAGTTTTGAAACTGAACATCATACTAAATTCAAGTCATAAAGTTTCATAACTAAGTAATAATGGACTAAATACAAGTATACAACAGTCAGACTAACAGGCCATAAGGGAGAAGCAATCATTCGTGACTTACTTCCAGTTCCATTTCACATTCTTTAAACCACGAAGATAAAATTATCTCTAAACCATTAACAATCACTAAACCATGCAGCATTCCAATTTTTTTTGTATTGTGCAATTGTGTATGTTATTTTATTTTATTTTTTGATCAGTGACAAGCACTATATTAATTACCAAACAAAAAAGATATAAAGCATTGTGTATGTTATTGTTCAAACAGGATATTTTTTGAACTCAGAATTGTATCTTACATAAGATGTAAGAAGTTTAATCCAGAATGTATTATTTGTACAGCAGATTGCACTTCTTCAGAAATCTCAAGTACATATGGATATGATATTAGTTTTTAGAAAAGAAAAACTAAAAAACACCTACAATAAACGAGCTTGGTGAAAGACACTTACCACATCCAATTGAATTATGCTATTCAATGTATTTCGAATGTCATCAAGATCTGTTTGCATCTGTGAAGAAAATAGCAAATGAAACTACCAGAACACTGAAAGAATTAGAAGAATAATGAAGAGGACTATGACTGGATAAAACCTAGTGAACCTTCTTAGTTAAATTCAAAAGCACTTCCTCCTCAGCCTTTGTTACCAATTCCCTTGCTTGTTGCAACTCATCATTTAATGGAACAGCCGAAAGGGGCTCCACCATGCTCCCTACACCTGAACCACTAAAAGGAGATACTGCTTATGAGGATTTGATTTTTAGAAGCTGATTGACTGTCAAATGAAAATATTTTGTTGGAAACTAACAGAATCTTCCCAGGTGTAAGTCGGGGAGTATTCATGTATGTGACAAATTTGCTAAAGATGAATTATTTATAACAGATTCAATTCAGACAGCCAAAGAACATGATCTGATGACCAAGTACAGTACTAGATGCAGAATGCAGTAGTTCAAATTAATTGTATGGTATGACTCAACTCGTAGGATTGGATTTCTATAAAGTCTCTTGTATTAGGTATGGTGAAGTTTTCACAAACTTCGGGAAAGCAAATTCATAGGACTGATCCCTGTAGTTTTCCTCTAGGAAATTGAAAGAACGAGGATTTATTAATCTTTATGCTGCGGATAAATATATTAAACAAATCACTAATAGCTTTAAAGATCAAAAGAATGTAGATCATCAAGATATATCCCACACCTGACCAATATCATCCTCTTCACTCATACAATGAAATGTTATTCTGATAAGTTGTATGTCGCTTAAGGTGCCTTCCAATGACTGTTTAGGCGAATTTGTCCCTAAAACGAACATGTGGAATCGATGGTGTCTAAAAATAAAAGAAGGCTCTACTCCAAAAGACATCTTCTAGAGTGTAATTCTCCTCTAATGAGTATAAATAAAAGACGGATTGCTTATTAAGAGTTTCATGGTCATTGCCTGCCTAATCCAAACATTGATATCAGCAAACATCATGGAAGTAGTCCATAATTCTTCAAAGTCGGTCCACTAAAATCACTGAACAATCATAAAAAAAAAAAAAAAAATTCAAAGAAAACTTGATGTTTCAGAGAACTGATAATAATATAGCAGGTTCAGTATTCAAGCAAACTTTTATTTAGAAAGAAGAAGAAAAATCACAATTGTGCACATAGGACAGTATTCTGGAGCAATTAACCAAAGAACTCTTTCCATGCCTAATGTCGGTTAAAGGAGTGTGCAACATATTCAATGTACCTGGACAACAGAAGACCCTTAAAAGTTGTAAGCTGATCAGCCCCCGATTTTATACATAATCTTCCATCAATATTACTCAGTTCCTGAAGCAATAACATAAAAGCACTCAGGAGTCAGGACAACAACCACAAAGATGCATTGTGCCAACCAAAGAGAAAGTTGCTGATATTTTCACCGATCAATGGCATCTTACCAGAGAAGATGTTTCTTTAGATTCATTCCTAATTAAGTTGTCCATCAACTGAAATAACTGAATAAGAGAAGAAAGGTACCCACATATTAGTGACAAAAATTGTGAATACAAATGTAACTTGACCAATAGTTTCATGAAAGATTCAGCCAGAATCATATCCATGATTATATGGTTGCTAATGGGAAATCCACTGACAAGGAATAACTGCACGTGCAACTCACTTAATACATAAAGACGTGCAGGTTTATAGAGTTGATACATGATAATATAATTATAATTATCCAAAGAAGACCTTGCAAGAATTTATAAAAACCATTCCCTTAATATAAACATGTAGAGAAGTGGTTACACTAAATCAATAATAAGGTAGGAAGCAACGGTGGTACAATTTAAAACTCTAAATTTTTTTGATCAGTAATAAGCAGATATAATATAAATCAAACCTAACGCTCTAATTACTTCTATCACATAAGGGGATTGAATTAACACCAAGAAACATGATGAAGTAAATGCACGAATATTTGTTGTCCACTCACATATAGCTATATGTAGCACTCATGGTGCCAATTTGAGATACTGTAATAGGTCAGAATAATTAAAGCATAACAATTATTATCGTTTGTCTCAATTTCCAAAGGCATACTATCACCAACCATTAGATGTGATGCAACGGACATTCATAAACATATCATCATATCAAATAAAAGATATCTGATGCAATTTAGACTAATCAGTCCCAATATACTACATAGTTGAAGCCTTACAGGTTTGGATTTATTCTGTTTCATTTCTCTTAAATTTCTTTAGGGTTTTGTTAAATGTTTGAGGTTTCTAATTGCGTTAGGGTTCTATAACTTCTGTTGAATTTTCTTAGGAGGGTTGTCTATGCGTTAGGAGCTCCCTATGGTGCCAGTTTAGTTGTTCAAAATTTTTTATTGCAATGCTGTCCCTCTACATGCAACTGTCGTGGCAGCACTTGTGGTAGAAATGCATGTGGATAAGGGAGATATCGGTAATATGGGAGCCTATCTTTAAATTTACTGTGAGGGCTTGTATATGACATTTCATAATTGATGGCGGCAATGTGAGGAGTGTTTTCTATGATTATTAACTCTGGATTTTGAATAGATAAAGAATATAGAGGAGTATCATGAAAACTAACGAGAAGATCTTCAGCCAACCACATTTATTTACTGTAAGTAATTTTACCGTTTTACGAGTTTGAACCAAAACTGGACTTTACCTTCCTTTCAAGCATCCGCACTTGATCACGGGACCGCTTCAGGGTTGAACTCTGACGGATTACATGAAATTCGGATGAGAAAACCACTCAGGAGTTGGTGAATATAGACATACTAAAAAAAAACTATCTATAGTGGGGGAAGGGGAGGGAAAGGTTGATTGCCAGCCTAACCAACCAACAAGAATCAGACCATGATGCAAAAAGAGAGATGCTTGTGATGAGATCAAAAATTCAGTTTGGAGAGAAATGGAAAAAATGTTTAAATATGTTCTGCAATGATACATCCAATAGAATAGTATGACAACTCTCAATATTATAGCACCACAAATAAGGAATCTCATTATGGGGTAATAAATAACAAACTGCGGAGTCTTTGACCGAGCCATCTTCATCTATGATTTTCTGTATTGACTTGACCAATGATGGATTGATGACCAATTCCATTATCTGCAGGTGGAGATTACAAAAGGCAATGCCATCAAAGCATGCAGATGGATGTGTACAACAGAACAGTAGTGCTTATAAAAATTTATTTATATAATCTTTACCACTCTTGTAAGAGGCATGAACCGTTTGTACCAATCTGTGTCTTGCTTGAATGCAGCTTTAAGATTAAACTGCAAGGTTTCAGCAAACTGTACCAAGCCTGCAACAGCCAATGCTTCGTTTCCATCCACTGGCAAACCCCTCAAAGCATGTCGGATAGCAGACTTTACCTTCAAGGATGATAACACAGTTATCCACAGCTATGTGCATGAGTGAGTATATAGGGAGTTGAAAGCATGACAAGAACCATTTCTGCAGTAATTTAGTGAGCGTGCCTATGAAGGATTAGAGATGCAAATCTTATAAACGTTTGACGAGTGAGATCATGAACTACAGATTTATATATGTCAGTGAAATGCCAAAGAGTTTTAACTCCTACTCTGAGAGGGAAAAAGTAGTAGTCAAGAGTACTTTAATTTCCGACCAGTATTCAACCAGAAGATCGGTGGCCATCACAATAAGTTTCTGTGTAACTGAAGTTGCAGAGGTAAAGCCATGAATATACATTTTGTGTTTCAATGTTTTGTGACTTATCCAAATCACCGTGAATTAGCTTCACACCAACATAATTCACATCCCAACACAACTTTTCACTGAGGATCCGTTCTTTTGTTGAGACTTATAAAGTCTGGCACTTTGCAAGTTTTGTCATTTGGCAATATGCATTTTCTTTTGAGAACTAGATGTATCATGTTTTTCATCTCTTGGGTTGCAATTCCCACAAGACTTCAAATGCAGCAAAATGAATGATTTCAAATCTCATAAAAAATTGTCAGACTTGAAATCTCATGGTAGTAAGAATAAATTTTGTTAGAAACCATGGCAAAGTGACTCAAATTTTCTAACAACTACCATGACAAAGTGCAATGTGCCAGGCTTTATAAGTCTCATTAAAAGAACGGACCCTGAGAAAAATTCAGCCCTTACTGCTAAAACTGCATTTTGGAAGTCTAACAAAGTGACTGTAATTCTGAGCCTTTGCGCAGAACCTTCTGATTATACCGTAAGAAATTCAAGCAACATATTACTTTATATGAAGAAAAAAAAAATCATAACTACGTTACTCTGAAAACCATAAACACTACTAAAATCAATAGTCAAGAATCTAATGCACAATACCCTTACCAGAACAACATCGATTCCACTGAAGTCCGTGCCGCAGTCACCGTACTTGAGAATTTCCACAGCAGCATTAGTTTCATCTAAAAGAATCCTGCTCTCTTCGTAGCTACGATTCAGCATCCCTAGCTGTGCCTGTCAAACGAAAAAAATTGTCGGAATTACAGTATAAAAAGCTCTGAGATAAGGAATTAACTCCAAGAGACCTTTGTTGCTTCTCGGCCAGACGAAGTTCCGGCGAACGAAGCGACGGAGTCGCAGACCTTGTCCCATTCCAGTAACCTGAGACTGTCTTGAAGAACGGATGATTTCTGATCGTTTGAATTTGGTTGCAACGGTTTGAGAAAGGCTCGGATTCTGAATCGAACCGATCGATTTGGGAAAACAGATAGGATGGCGACAGAACTGCCAAAAAGTGCAGATGGTGAAATCATTCTGATACTGGGGGGAACGGTATCATGCGCTCCAGTTTACAAATTAGAGAATAGAAAGGAATGGCGCGATTTGCAATTTGCAGAGATCGGATGGAATGGGATAGAATTATCAATTATTATGGGGTTTTGAATTACGCTAGGCCCCGTCCTTTTGAGTTTTGAGGAAAGGAAATGACATGATAAAATTAGTTAACGGTGGACTGTCAAAGGGCAGGCCTGGTCCTCATTCTCATTTTTAAAGCTGACTCGTTTTTTAAAGTGAGGCTCTAAGCCCTCGAAGGGCCCAAACTAATTAGGCTCAATTTCACAGCTCACCCATTTAGACATTTTATCAAGTACTTGATAGGCATATTTATATTGGAGATGTAGAGATCTTTTAGGATGTATCTAGAATATTCTTGAGATGTAATGTATAGAAAACACTCTAGAAACTTAGAGAAATATATCTATTATAAAGAAATAAGTGTCACCTAACCCGCTCTCTTTGCTCTTTAATCTTCAATCAAATGAATCCTATGAGTTTTATTTTAAGGATGTCATGTGACACCCTTTTTTAATATCAACCGTTAACTCTTCATCTCACACATGTCTCACTCTCGCTTCAAATACCTCCCTCGCATCGCACGAGGTCTCTACTCTATCTCTCACACACGTCTCTCACTCGCCAATCACACGTTTCTTTTTTTCTATGCCTTCCTCACCCTCTCACCCAGTTTCTCTATCACATGTTTCTATTTTTGTAAGCCTAAATCTCCTGATTTGATGTGAAAAGATTTTTCCCATGTTAAGAGATAGCATGGTTCAAACACTTACCTTAGTTATCTCTTCAAATTCTGAATTTATTCTCAATTGATTATGTGGATTAATTGATTATTTGGTGCCTCGTATTCTCTTGATTATCTAGATCAATAGGTTATTTGAAGCTATTACGTTTTTCAATTCAAATTTAGGTTAGTTCAATTTAATGTTTCTCACTTCCTTATGTTTTGAAAAGTTCCTTAAATTTTGAAATTTTCTTATCAAGAAACCATGAAGGCCCTTCAGAATGTGTGAATTCTACATGATTAACATGACTGATCAGGTTCACTTCTCACAAGGCACATGATCGGATATTGTAGATGTGTATAGTACAGTCAAGTTCTTGCCTTTGATTCTAAAAACTATATTTTACTTGGTTTTTCCCTGTTTAATGACCCTTTATCATGTATAAACCCACATGCATGTATATACAAACTACTAATTAGTTACTATGTTTAGATTTTTACTCAAATCTCGATTCATTCAAGTTAATCACAAGGTTAATGAATCTTGAAATCAAATAAGAAATATGGGTAGAGAAGACGGTGAATAGTGTTGGTTTCAAGTTAGGATAACCGAAACCCATTTTAATTAATCTGTATTACATGAACCGGTTACCTTCAATAGTGAGGTAATTGTGTCTTACCCGTACTATTGACAAGTTAATCTTAACCATAACTGAAGTGACTAGCCAATTCAGATGTTGCTTACTCCCACACCAATGGCCCGGAACTCCCAGTACATGGTTGGTTGGGACTAAACATACGCGTGTGACAGGCTCTCCTACCTAAATCCTTGGCATCCTCGTCAGAGGAATCAACCCTTGAATCCCAACGCGCAATGAATCCGTCTAACACCCCAGATGTCCTTGGGTTGGCTCTAATACCATCTATCACGAAGCGTTTGCCAACCTAAGTGACTAGTCAATTCAAATGCTGCCTACTCCCACACCAATGGCCCGAAACGTGCAGTACATGCCTGGCGTGGGACTAAACTTACGCGCAAGATAGACTCTCCCACCTAAATCCATGATGCCCTTGTCAGCGGGATCCACCCTTGAATCCCAACACGCTATGAATCTGTCAAACACCCCCGATGTCCCTATGTTGGCTCTGATACCACTTATTTCGGAGCGCTTGCCAACCGAAGTGACTAACCAATTGAGATACTGCCTACTCCCACACCAATGTTTTGGAACACCCAGTACATGGTTGGTGTGGGACTAAACATACGCATGTGACACAAGGTAGGGCCACGACATAAGGGGAACAAAAAAAAAATTAGTCGTAAACTTATTGATTTTTTTCCTACATTAATTGGGCATATAACCCTCATCCTTTATCTTGGATTGAGACCAAGAATACAATGCAAAAAGCAGTTTGATAAAAATATAAAAAATTTGTCGATGATAATCAAACAAACTTCAGAAAAAAAATCTTCAAAAATATATATAACTATTATTCTTTTATAATTAATTCAATGAAACACAATATACCTTATGTTCAACTATTCAAATCATCTTTCAATATATTTAACTTCAACATGTCTAGTGAATCATTATCCTCCAAACCAATCTAATCTTGGTAACAAATTAAAACTTTTACAATATTTGGTTCTAAGAATTTCATAAACTAGTCAGATAACATTTATTCGATGCTAAGTGTGATTAATTTGAGAGTCTAGGAGACGAGCGGATAACAAAGAGTTTTAACTAGTGACTTGGGAGAAAGGGAGGGAGAGAGGCCTAAGTATGTAGGGTAAATGGGTGAGGGTATAGTAGGGAGCTTGAAAATTTTATAAAAGGGTTGATCAAAATTACCACCATACCCTCGTTCTTGCTCCATTGAACTTGAGTCATAGAGAATTTACGAAGGAACAATTTCCCCTATTACACTTATATATATATATATATATATATATATATATTATACAACATATTAGATGGTTGAGGGACTGAGGAGAGTGGGGCCACAACATGGCTTAAGTCTTATCAAGCCCAAACCTCAATTTGGAGGGCATTTCAAAATCAAGCCCGACCCTGCCCTCAGAGTCCTAATAGAAGGAATAAGCCCTCTATTTTGCAGGCTTTGGAAGGAAGGGTAGTGTAGGGACCCCTCAATATTGAAGGGCCAGACTAACAGGCCTAGTTAAAGGGGTGGGTATCGAGCTAAGCCGAGTTTTTTTTTTTTCAAGTGTTCAAACTTGGCTCTGCTCGTTTATAACAAGCCAAGCCGAGCTCGTGCTAAACACGAGCCAAGCTTTTTAACGAGCTCAATAAAAATAAGATTAGTTTAATGTATATAAATATATAATTTTAAAATATACATATAATATATAGTTAGTTTAAAAAAATAGATAAGTTTTACGTGAAGTAATCTAGCACAACAAGTGTAAAGGCTGAAAATTCATTTTTTAATTTTAAGTATGTTAAATATGTACTTAATTTAAATATTTTAGTAATGTAAAAATATTATATATATAACCGAGCCAATCTTTTTTATCGAGTCAAGTAGGTTTAGGCTCGGCTCAAAAATCAAGTTTGTGCTTGACATGTTTACTAAATAAATGAACAAGCTCAAGCTTTTAATCACTCAAGCTCCTTATTTGTTAACCAGCCCCGTTAAAAATCTTAGAAAATGATTGTGACACTTCCCGATCATAGGGCAACTCCAACCCGAGACTAAGCGTGTGTTGCGAGATCCTAGGGCTTCTAATTTTTTGAGACACTGTCCCACTCTACTTGATCGCATAAAACCAGTTTCAATTGCATCACGTTATTTTATTTGAATCAAATTATTACAGTGAATCATATACATAATTAATTCAATGATTCAAATAAAATAATCTAGAAATCGCATTTTTTTACTTAATTTTTTTTTAAAATAATGAGATGAGTAAATAGTTGGACACCAGCACCCGCCTCTTGTGCCAGTGGTAGGGTGTGGCATCTCTGATGAGGGAAATTTGGGGATGCAACCCCCGGTTGACGTGTGTCCGCAAGAACTCGAGCCTCCAATCCCCCCCAAACTAACCACTAACCGCACCAACTACTAGCGTAGGTGAATGATATACCAAGAAAAACAAAAACACAAAAAAAGTTATAGTTGGAATGTTTCATCGTAAATTTTTAGATGCCCTAGAATCCCACAAAAACACAATTCTCTGGTTGCCGGTGACTGGTGTGTGTTTTCTCAATTGCTGGCCCACTCTAGACATGTACCCCGTACATGAAAGATCCCGATTGCCGAACGAAGAATCATATACACGGTCTAGATAAACACACACCACCCATTACCCATATCCATGGAGCAACAGCGCGACACTGGGTCGAATGACGAACCCCAATCGCTGTAGTTATCCCTCCATGGCAAGCTCGTTGCTCTATCGTTCTGCCAACCCAGTTGTAACATTTTGCCCGTTCATCTCTCGCTACATTTTATCTCAATCCTCGGTTGTCTTGAGTCGATACAAGAATCTCCGTTTCTATTCCGCAACTTCAACCATCACAGCCGTCCAAAGGTACGATGGCCGAGTTAGGGCATCAAAGTCAGAGCAGCTCCGAAGCTGCTGTGCCGACACAGTGGTTATTGCGAAGGACGACAAATACGGGAACAAACAGATTATCAGCGTAACTCCTCATCTTTACGGTTACATGCTGACGAATGTTCGCGAACCAGAGGTAAACGTTTCTTTAGTTTATGTTGGATGGATTGACATGTTCTAAGTCGAAAGTGGATGCTTAGGAACCTGTATTTCAGATTCTGCGGGAGCTTCGAGAAGAGACTGCGAATATGCGAGGGAGTCAAATGCAGGTACTATCGATTTTTATTCGAATCTCTCTATTGTGTTTTTTTGAAGCTTCATGAATTTAGGATCTTCCCTTGTTGCTATTAGGAGTCCAGACTCAGTTCAGTAGTTTTAATTTTGCATGAGGAAGTGACTAGCTATTTATTCATTTGAATGAGTTGTTCGTGATGGAGAATAGGATGGTTTTTTTTTTGTTTTGTTTGCTTTCTTTATGTGTTTTTGCCGCCCTCTTTAACAAAGTCATGCTTCATATGTGATCATCATCGAGGGATTCAATAAACCTCAGAGAATTGCTACTAAGATGGTAGTAATGAAGGAGTGATGTTCAGAATATATATGAGAAGGGAATTGCTTTTCCTAGATCTACTTCTTCAAGATATTAATCACTTAGAGAGGTTTGCAGCTGAAGGACACAATTGTCTTTACTACACACATAGGTAGTTACTAATGGCAACTGATTTTCCTCACTTCTTTAAAGGGCCACAATTCTTTATCAAATGTCAATATTTTAGAGTATAAGATATTGTTCCTAATTGTTTTTTTTTCTATAGCTTGTGTTTTCTCTATATTATGTTTAGTGTTGGGATCTTTATTCAGATGATTTTCCTGCCTACTCCGGTTAGATTCTAAGAATCAATGTATGACAAAAAGGGGCGAACCCCATATGCAAAAAAGAAGCTGGGCAAAGAATGATATAGCCCCAAACTATATGCATACATCATGACTGAAAACAGGAGACCCATTCAGTACAAAAGTTCATCTTCGAGTCCTTGGAAGTCCTTAAGCACCAAGGACTAAAGATTGAGTAGTACTATACAATCCGTAAGGAAAGATGCTGATTTATCTTCAAAATTGCACTCATTCCTCTTCTATGCGTCAACAGATGGCGAAATACAGCATCCTCCACACATTTTGCCACAAATGCCAATCTTTACTTGTGACCAGAGTGAAGGTCCAAATGAATCGTAGGATTACCCCATGCCACTCCTATGGTGTGCAAGAGTTGATGCCACACCCTCAAGGCACACTCATACAGCATAAGTAAATGGTCAACTGTTTCACAATAAATTAAATGGCATAAAATGTCCATCCTCGAGGGTTTCAATCAGTTAGATTCCAAAAAATTAGATGTAAGAGTCTGACCTACCTATGTGATTCTTTAAGGCCCTAGTCTGAGAAGACATAAAATTTAGTCTTTAAATTATCAGTTTAATTGTTTCATCCACAGTAGAACAAGAGATTTGCAGCCACTCCTTTGGTCGGATGTGACGAGAGTAGTCAAAGATTGTCAGAGGGAAATCTGTGACATGATAAAAAAAATCCACTTTCGGATGGTGATACAACACAAATGTATAGTCAACATTTCATTCTCTTATGTGGAAGATATATCCATGCCCCATGGTGACTATTATATTTCTCCATATATTACTTGTAGAGCAGAAAGTTGAAATCTAAATGTGTTTGTTGACTTACTTTAGTTTTGATTATTGTGGTTGAGGGAAACTTTTGGATTTAAAATTGGCTGCAGCCATGGGTTCAACAAAACTGACTAATAATTTAATCTTTTGTCATGGTTGAATTTTTATTTACTGTGATAGCTGCTTTACATATTATTGATGACAAGTTATTGTTCTGTTAGTAGGTATCTCCTGATCAAGCACAACTACTTGCAATGCTTGTCCAGATTCTTGGGGCAGAAAGATGTATCGAACTTGGTGTTTATACTGTACGCATCTTGAAATTTAACCAACAGCTTATCCACTTCTTTTCATATTTCAAAATCTTCTGTCACCATCATGTGTCTAATATGAATATAATGATTATCTTTTCATGTATAGATCTTGCACATGTATGTGTGGTAAGCACAGTAACCATGACTGCGCAATTTTTTCGCCATTAAATCATGACTTTTCCAAAAGGCTTCCATTTAGCATTAGAAAAAATTATCATTGTAGAGGGGTTTTGAATTTATAATTTGAACAAATCAGGATTTTGTAATTATGTACAATGGCAATTGGCCATGACATTATGGTTATTGTGTTGTCAGCTCACAGTTTCACATTCTTTAATCAACTTGGATCAGTTTAGTGATATGAAGTTCAATTTTCTTAACAAGTCCAAAAAAAGGTGGTAGTTTGACATTTATTATCGATGTCATGTCGCCTAATATCATTATGTCAATGGTTACTCTTTTAGCATGTATAGTTGTGTTTGCGAATATGTTATCATGTTTGAAAAGTGTGTTTTTTTTGGTAAAAATTATGTTGGTTTCTCTACCATTCTGGACCTCCAACTTGGTGACTAGTAAGAATTGAGAAATCATACTTGACTTAGAGATTAGCCTTGTTTATTTGGAAGGACCTGTGTAGAGAAAAAAAATGTGATAATTCGAAGTATCAAAACTTATATATATATATATATATATATATATATATATATATATAAACTAAGTGATTGTGCACCTCTAACAGCATGTAATAATGAATGATCATGGAAAAGATTACACATTGTCCATTCGTATACCCAATATTGCAAGCAACAACATATATCATGCCCTCTTAGATTTGGTGCATAAATGAGTGAATCATCAAAATTTACCACAATAACGAGATAAAAAAAGAGTAAGGGGAGTGTGTATGATATTTCTAATTTTTTAAGTTAGGTATATGAACCACTCCGGCACTCCCATGGACAATGTCAATAAGAAGTAATGAATTGACCTCTCTCAATTTTCTTCAATCTAGTTTGCCTAGTTCATGTTTTAAAATTCAAGGGAAAGCGCCAATGGCAGCTGCATTTTGGTGTCCTCTAACCAGTGTTTTAAAAGCTAAAGGCATGAAGCAAAGCATCAAGAACTCGAGATATCCCTCATTTTTCAAAAGAAGAATCAATTTAAAAGGATAGTGATTGAAGAAAATTTCAGAAAAGAGATGAAAGAGTAGTATTTATTGTATATAAGAATAAATATATAAATTATTTATTCACCACATAGAAATAAATGAAATTAAGGAAGGCAAGTTGAATTGAGATTTACCTTCGATTCTCTTGCATTGTGAAAAGAAAATGATGTTCAATCATCAATTTACATTGAAAGGTAATAGAAATATTGGATTTCAATTCGAAGAAACAACCACAAAGAAGTCAATACAAAACGACAATGCGGGATGATGGCTCCAAAACCCTTTAATGTTTAGTAAAGAAACACTTAATGTGGAATAGAGCCCTCAAGAAAACCCTAAATATGTTAAACATAAAGTGTTATTAAATGAATTAAAAATGAAAAAGATAAGATGCAAAATGAATTTGAAGAAATGAAAATGATATTGTTTCAAATCTCAATCATATGATGAGAACACTGTTTTTGTTAATGTGTGAGGCACACCCCTCAGATACGAGGGGAGACTCAAGGTGTTAAATGTGGCGTGCCTATCACTACACTTACAGGCATGAGCCTCTAAAGCTGTGCCTCAAGGCTATATTCTTGAGCCTTGCCTCAAGTAAGCCTCAAGGGGTAAACCTCGAACGCCTTTTAAAACACCGCTTTCAAATTTCAACTTACATCCTAATTGAGATAGATTAACTCTTTTATTCCTTGGGCATTATCTCTGACTTAATAATGCAAATTAGTTTTGTGGACTAGTTCCATAGTTTCACCCTTTGAGAATTCTCTCTTTTTCTTTTCTTTTTCTTTGTAACATTATCTTTCGTATTTAATATTGAAGAGGATTTCTTATTCCACTAATCTATTGAAGTACTACTTTTTTTTCAGGGATATTCATCCTTAGCTATTGCCTTAGTCCTACCAGAATCAGGTCATTTAGTTGCCTGTGAAAGAGATGCAGAATCTCTTGAGATTGCGAAAAAGTATTACGAGAGAGCTGGTGTTTCTAACAAGGTGATTCGCTAATTGCTATCTTTATGCAGGCTTTACTATTGTGAAGTACTTGTCTGCAAATAATTGGGAAACAATCTTCTTTCGCTTTTGGATTATTTGTTTATTCAGTTGCTAACTGTTTTACTAAAGTGTTGTATGAAATGCCTGCAAAACACACCACTCTGTAACTGTGAAAAAAAACTTAGAGGGTTGTTATTTGCTAGGCTAATATTATTGTTGAGGTCCTTTCTTGGCATAGGAAATGCGATCCGGTCACCTATCGATCATCATTTTTCTCAAATTATTGATCAATTGTTGCACCTATTTTGACCAAAATCATGGATTATAGTAGAGTGGAATGGTAAAGCAGGATTTGTGTTGCCGACCTCATAAATATATGGGGTAAGACACTGATGATGATGATTCAAATTACTGATCAACAAGTCCCTTTTTTTTTTCATTTTCTGCTTTGACAGTTACATTGAGTATATGTACATTTAACTGTACTTTAATCATTCCAGGTATTTACTGTTCAGCATTGATTACTTTTTAAGGTGGAAACTATGTAGATATAAGACATTCATTTCGACATATTTTGGTTCAGGTGGATGTGAAACATGGACTAGCAGTGGATACTTTGAAATCCCTGATTCTAAACGAGGAAGCTTGCAGGTAGGTGATATGCAAGACTTGCTTATTCAATTCACTATATGTTTTTTTGGGGCGTGTTCCTAGATCTTTATCATCTTATATGATCTGTAATTAAATATGATCCACAACTTGTGTGCAGTCCCCTCTGCTAATAAAGCATTAGTATAGGATTGCCAGGGTCAGGACGTCTGCAATCTGCATGGCACAATGCTCACATGCAAAAGGGGAAGGATGCACCATTTAGTGGGCCATACCTTGGAAAACCTGTGACTGAATTTCAACTCAATTTATCCTAGTTCCTAACTGTTCTGTTGATTTATTTTCACGGACCATATTCCAAATTTATTAATCTAATACAATAGAAGGCGTTGGATCGGATGTTCAGGCTGATGTGACTGGGTCGTTCGATGTCCTGGATCCCTTAGGTAGAACAATGAAAAGTGGGTCTGTTACCGGTGTTCCACACAGGTGGATCGGCTGAAAGGATGGATGACAGACAGTATGCCATAAAAATTCTCAAAATTATTACTTATGAAATCATCTTTTCCGAAATTGATTTTTTTAATATATGATTTGTGTAAAATTTTGTAACGTTTATTAATGAGATAGACCTAGTTTTTCTTTGTCACATCTATTCTGTTGATTAGTATATTTTTATTATGTACAGAGGAATCAACATTACTGGGTAACATTTTTTCCGTATCTCTTTTATTTGCAGCTACGATTTTGCATTTGTTGATGCTGAGAAGAGAATGTACCATGAGTATTTTGAATTGCTGTTACAATTGGTAAACCAAAATATGGTTTATTATTATTACTTTACAGGCAGACCTATATTTAGGGTGTGTTTGGGTTTATTTTTTTCCATGATTTAATCGTTGAAAAGTGATTTAAATATTTTTTTTTCAATAATCTTGTTTAAATAACAAGTGATTAATCAATTTTATAAAATCCCTACCATTTTAACCACCACTATCTTAAACAGCTCAGACCTGTTTATTTATTGAGCAATTATTTTTTCAGTGGTTATATTTCCAATGATTATATTATGAAGGTTTATGGCTAAACAAATTAAAGCCAAACACACCCTTAGCTACAGCATTTAATCCAAACCATTTACTTAGATCTGTCAACTCAGTTTTCCCAGGTCTGCAACTTGTATGCTTTCGTCTCCTTTTGCAGGTGCGGGTTGGGGGTTTAATTGTGATTGATAATGTCCTCTGGCATGGAAAAGTTGCCAATCCACTGGTAAGGCAATATATATCATCTTGAAACTTTACCTGGTGGGGACTAAGTTTATCCGTAACACTCTTGTATTTACCCTTTCTTTTTTGTGATCAGGTGAATGACCCAAAGACTGTCAGTATAAGAAATTTCAATAGAAGTATAATGGAGGATAAGCGGGTTAGCATTAGTATGGTAAGTATGAGCTTTGTGTTCTTTTCATTCAACAACTTTTGAATGACTTCCTCAATGACCATAAAGCTTTGGAAAATTTTTAGGTACCTATCGGCGATGGCATGACAATATGCCGCAAAAGGTGAAGTAACCACAAGATAATCATGGTCCGACCTATTTCTTAAAGAGCTTTTGGGCTACATTAGCAGCATGCGACTAACTTTTGCTTGATGCCAATGAATAGATAGGGTACTCAGTTTCTACAGTTCTCTATGTGAGTAGTACATCCCAAAGTAATTTGTTTTTAACAATTACCCAGTTTTGGTTGAAACTCAAGTCCTATTTTGGCAATCTATTGAGCAAGTCTGATGACTCATTTAGAGGATGACATCATATATGAAAATGCAAATATCTTGTGAAATTGAAAATGGGCAGTGAATGTATGATCTTACAATGAATAGACAGGGTACTCAGTTTCTACAGTTTTCTACTTGAGTAGTGCATCCAAAAGTAATTTGTTTTAAACAATTTCCCAGTCTTGGTTGAAACTAAAGTCCTATTTTGGCAATCTGTTGAGCAGGTATGATGACTTATTTAGAGGATGGCATTGTATATGAAAAATGCAAATGTTTTCTGAAATTGAAAATGGGCACTGAATGTATGACCTTACTATAAATTATGATCCACCTGAGTAAGCAAGGGCAGGGATTATTGTTGTTCTGATTAGGTCCTAGCAAATTTTTGTTTAGATATTAAACCATTAATATATGGTTAAACCGCCTTCTTTATATATATAAGTATTTTTCATAGGCCTTTAAGAAGGTCCTCCTCTTAAGATTGAATTTTGTGAACTAAATACAGATGATTGATGAACATTGCTTCACGGAATCATTTGTTGTATTTTGCAGATCATAAGACTGAATATGGTACATTAAATACGGTTTATGAACCATGCTTTATGGGAGCATTTTTTGTAATTTGCAGATCATATCTTCTCAAATAAGTGTTCTTCTACGTCACGTCTCTGCATATTCTAAAGAGCATGTTGTTTTTGTCTTGTATTCTTGCATGTATAATGTATCAGTTAACCGGCATTAATTGTAATAGTAGCTGTCACACCAATTAAGAAACAGTTCAATATGATAAGGTGAAGGTGTAAATAGATACCTGTTATAGGGATATTCTTTCACAAAGCTTCCCTATTTGATATATGGCTTTTGATCTCGTCTCTGAACTCTCTTCTGCCTTGATGGACTTTGGTTGGAAAGGTAGCTAGGCAGAACAGTTAGTGCCTTGTACTAACGGGGTCTCTTAATCTACTCTTCTATATAGATGGATAAGCTCAGTATGTAGTGACATCTTATACTTTTAATGGAATCAAGCATGAACTCAGTACCAATACAATCAAATATAATGCAGAAATAATGCTCCTGAACCATTTGGCTATTATGTCTCAACTATGATATTTTTTAACTTACTAGATGTTGTCTTTTCATATTCTGATTCTCTCCTTAAACAAAAATATTTCCGGAAACTTATAATCCCTTTGATATATGTTTGAAATAGAGCAGGAAGAATTAATGGATATGAGAAAGATTTTACAAAGTAATTAAGGATTGAGTAGTGCTAACTCGTCACACTCAAATCAGGCCCGACTCCTGAGTGGGATACATTTTTGAAGCTACTGCAAGTAGAAAATACTATTCCTCAAGGTTGCTATCATATATACGTAATGCAAGTGGCTGAAATAGTAGGAAAGTAATTGTTAACTCCAATCATGCAACTGAAACTTCATTTCTGATTGGATTTTGTGTATGCTTGATGGTGGTGATCACATAGTAATGTTTTCTTCTGGGTATTTGATCTTTGTTATAGATATCCTAGATCGCCTGATGACACTGTATATGTGTCATGAGATCTATGTTCAGCATAGTGACAGCTACAGATTCACCTTGTCTATGCCATGTCCATCTTCAATACCTGAGTTTTTTGGGCAGGGAAGGTAAAAATCCCAGCAGGTCCTTCCAATTAAACAAGGGGACTGCTTAGCAGTGAGGTATAATTTGTTTGAACAGAATGTCATCTGTTAGGTGTATGTGAAACATATAATGGAGTGTTTTCATAAGATTCTGTATGGACTTCAGACCCTCAACTCACAAATCACCACAGTCCACACATGCTCTTACTATGCTCAAGGAAGTTTGCATGGAAAATGGAATTGGAAGACCACTCGGGTGCTCTCAGACAATCAGTCATCCTGGTGAACTAACCATTCCTGCTTCTTGCTCTTTTTGCATTTGTTCTTCCATGCAGAATACCACTTGTCTCCACATGTCTGTTTGGACTTTCCAGGGCTGGGTCAAGTTGATAAGAATTATGAGGGAAACCACCAACTGGGTGATAACTGTCTCAAGGTATTAAATAACATTGAGCTTGCCAAGGCCTTTTGAGTTAAATATCCCAGTACTCTTTATTTCCGTTGTGACTACTGGTATTTTTTATTTTGTCATAGTAGAGTAAGCATGCCATAGTTGAGGCCTTTTAAGCAACTTTATCTCTACCCATCCTTTGCTGCCGCTGTTGGTAGGTGTATAAGTTGGGAACAGCTTTCAAGTGATATAAAACAACATATTTGGAAACTATTGAAAGCTGTAAGAAGCAAGAGGAATCAAGGTCCCAACGTTGCCTTGGTTCTTCCAGATATTACATCCCTTGCGGGAAATGTATTTTTCTGTGGTTGTTTTGTTTTCTTCTCTGGAACTTATTCTATACTTTAAAGAGAAAATGACTTTGAGGATGTGTTATGAACTTATGATTCCCAGGAATGAGCTTTTGAGAATTCAAGCAGCTGTCAGTGACCCCACAGGCTCTCTCTACCCTGAGGTATATATTTTTTGATGAACTCCTTTATTATTCACATATATGTTGACGCTATTTTGAGTCCTGACTGACCTTCTCTGACCATAGTATTTCTCTTATTAAGAAGTATTATGTCACACCCCAAAATCTGATCCGAATCCTAAGAAGATTTAATCAAAGCTTGAGGTGCAACGCAAAACCCTCATATGCCCAATTTGCTTTATAACAGATAGTTCAGATATGATAATATATACATGATGATGATTTGATCGTGATATTATAGATTAAAAAAAAAAAATCAAAACATACAAGTGTCAGAATTATAAACAGAAGATAAAACAAAATAAAACACCTCGAACAAAATTATGTAGAAGCTTAATGTACTAGATTAACTCCACAGAGATCCTCACGAATCTATGAACTCTTTAATGTCTTCTTCATCCACACACTCATCGAACTTTGTCTAGCCTATAAAGTCATCCGGAGGGTTGAGAGGAAGGGTGAGCGAAGGGAATTGCCCAGTAGTAGTTTACACTACCGAGAGTTTCAAATAAAGTATTACTATAAAATTTAGATCATAGTAATCATGTGCAAAGTGATTAACTTAGCTATATGAGATAATCATAATTCACTTCATATAAAATAATAATCGTGTATCAAAATATGAAATAAACTGTAAGTCATACTAAATAATCATGCTGTAACTCATATTAACTAATCATGCATCACAAGATATATATCAAACATGCTAGTGTATTCATTTAGAGTGAAGAGGAACATGACTGATTATAGTCTCAGTCAAACTATAAAGAACCACAAACCTGTAATACAAACACAACCTTTTATCATGGGCCGGGCGTTTTCTCTTGTCCTGATTTTTCGGTTGGGTGACACATTACCGTTGACTCCCATATGAGGTCGATGTGGGTTGAACACTTAAAACCCATCTTTTCCGGCTCAAGTAGTCGTTGACCATGACCCTTATGAAATGAGTCAACTTTACGTTGGTTAGATGTTTGACAATTATAGACTTTCGTAGGATCCTCGAACAATTCGGAAGCAAGATCACACCTAACTCCTTGTGTCTATTGCCTAATCAAGGCATGCATGTGAACCTCAATCATCTCTATAATCCTACAACAACTACCTTTACACGAAAGGTTTTTTAGAAAAGATAAAATGAATCTCCAGAATATAAAAAATGATGCTATTCTCTAAGACATCCCATACTACCAAAGAAACATCTATTGTTATTGTGAATTATTTATGACATTCGGAAGGTAATAAATTATTCTAACATGAATTTAATTGGTCCTATTTTGAATAACTAAAATTATACATATATAATTACGTTTTAATTGTTATAAATCTTTTTCTTTCTTTGTAAAAAATCAATCGATATGTTGTAATATTACAAACAAGTATGTGTGATGAATCCCCATCAAGTCATAATTGTACATCATCCATCCATTCATAACCCAGCTCACGGCTAGGGGTTGCAATGGGAGCTTGAATTTTAGTATTTTTGAATAAGCCCAACCCGAAGCCCGATACATTACCTAGGCTTTGAAGCCCGAACTCGCCCGATTGCCGTCCCTACTCATAGCTGTAAAACCATCAATTCATAACCCAACCAATGACTATAAATCTCAAAACTAAAATCGGGGATTCCACATACATCCAATTGAGAAGTTCTTTCTCAATATCATAAAGAAAATAAAATAGTGTACAATTCTGACCCGTCGTCGGTCCCATATTTTTAATAAAATCATTTTATATCAAAATCTTATGTATCTTGTTATAACAGAAAATAGACAGAAATATGATTTTATGAAAATTATTTTATATGGTGTTTTTTTTTGGGGGGTTTTAATATATGGTGGTTATTATATATTTATTTGTACATAAATTAACATCAAGTTACACTAACCGTTTCTGATTTTCTAAAAACAGTATAGATACAATTTAAGAAATAATTTCCTATAAATCAAGTATTTGAAATTTGTAAATGAAAACAGTTGAGTTAGAAAGAAGACATGTATATCTAAATCTTTCATGTTTATAAATATTCCTAATTCAAAATAGAATTAGTTGGAATATGTTGCACAAGTTGGGACTAACGTTCTGGTTTGACAGAAAACAAAATTACCAATTCATATTGTAAAAATGATTTTGCTAGCCCAAGTCGCAAATCTTCCAAAGATGCAACTGGGGCGCTACACATGTCCAACACTCTCTAACTTTTACTTTTAAAATTGTTAAAATAATGAAAGTTCTCCACGTGTTGGGCTCATCTTGTATCTATGGAAAAATTTGGAGTAAATGTGGCTGGGGCTAGCACTCCTCTTGTAAAAATTATAACTTAATTTAGAAAAATCGTATTGACACAAGATTTCACATTTTGGAAACTAGATTAGATATATTGTAAGAGAAAAATAAATAAATATGATAAATATAGCTCTACATATGACAACCCTAGGAATTTGCCAAAATCGACGATGTGATCGAAAACCCACTTGGGGACAGACTCACTCCCGGAGACCCCTCTACCCACTTCTTCCACTATCTCCCTGCCTACTTCCAACCGGTTTGCTGAGATTTGGACTCTAGACACTGACCTCGGGGATAACCTATTCTCTGAGGGAGCCTCTAGCGAGACAGAGTTACCCAGGACTGAATGACTGACCATGACCTTGCCAGGCTGAGGTATCAAATTTTTACCAGATTGTGGTATACAAATAAAATCTTGAAATAATCCCTCGGAGCCCCTACTATTCGTGCTAGCCTCACCATTGATGAGTATGGAACGGGTAGTAGAATGAGAGCGATGATATGTACCTTGCACCGAAAGATGGATCAGCGTAATGTCATCATCCTAATGACTATAAATCAATTCATAACCCAACCAATGACTATAAATTTCAAAACTAAAATCAGGAATTCCACACACATCCAATTGAGAAGTTCCTTCTCAATATCATAAAGAAAATAAAATAGTGTACAATTCTGACCCGTCGTCGGTCCCACATTTTTAATAAATTCATTTTATATCAAAATCTTATGTATCTTGTTATTTAAGAAAATAGACAGAAATATGATTTTACAAAAATTATTTTATATGATGTTTTTTTTTTTTTGGTTTAATATATGGTGGTTATTATACGTTTATTTGTACATAAATTAACATCAAGTTACACTAACCGTTTCTGATTAGATACAATTTAAGAAATAATTTACTATAAATCAAGTATTTGAAATTTGTAAATGAAAGCAGTTGGGTTAGAAAGAAGACATGTATATCTAAATCTTTCATGTTTATAAATATTCCTAATTCAGAACAGAACTAGTCGGAAAATGTCCCACAAGTTGGGGCTAACGTTCTGGTTTGACAAAAAACAAAATTACTAATTCATATTGTAAAAATGATTTTGCTAGCCCCAATCACAAATCTTCCAAAGACGCAACTAGGGCGCTACCCTGCATGATTAATCTCACTCAAATTAACTCTAGGTCGGTGTCAGGGCTTCGGGATCCTCTCCATGTTGATCTATCTGGTCTCTTGGGCCGGAGGACAACCTCTTCCCAAGTCAACGTCTCTGTAGAGTCCTCGCCGTGGGTTTCGAGTAAGTTGGCAGGAATGAGCAAATTCTTGGGCCTTTCCGTTGAGGGCCATGAGGAGGATTTCAGGACGTTACTTCAATCTCTTGAAAGAGTTGGGGGTGGGTCCGTGGTCAAACCTACCCAAAGGCGGCCTGTTAGTTCGGTTAGGAGATCCTCTTTGGAGTTGAGGAAGTTGCAGTGGGCCATTAATTACGACTCATCGAGTCGTATAGTTAACCCTAGATCTAAGAGGCTGGGCCAGGGTTCCACTAGTGATCAATGTCAGCTTTGAGTCTCATTTCCTGGAACATTTGAGGGTTAGGGTGTCCTGAAAAACATGCGGCAATCAAAAAGTTCGTCTCTTCTAAAAAGCCATCGATTCTCTGCATTCAGGAAACCAAGTTGGCTTCTATCGAACTTCGCCTGATCCAAGACTTATGGGGGGAGGGTCCCTCAGATTGGATTAGTTTGGACTCTTTAGGGGCGTCTGGTGGCATTTTGCTCCTGTGGGACCTGGGCATAGTCGAGGTATTGGAATCCGAAGTTGGGGCGTACTCGATTTCTATTCTTTGCCGTTTGTCAAATGGGGGGAATCCATGGGTGTTCTCGGGGCTCTATGGCCCCTCGGGGTCTGCGGCAGATGCGGAGTTCTGGCAAGAGCTCGATGACATTAGTGGAAGATGGGATGCCCCTTGGTGTTTGGGTGGGGATTTCAATTGCGTCCGTTTCCCCCATGAGAGGCGTGGGGCTCAATCTATTTCACCCAAGATGCAAAGATTTGCTAGCTTCATCTCTCGCCATAGTTTGGTCGACTATCCTTTGCGTGGTAGCCAGTTTACCTGGTCTCAGCTGCCTTATGGGCGTCGTGCCAGTAGGCTGGATCGGTTCCTTCTCTCGGTCGATTGGGAGGCCATGTTCCCTAATCTTGTCCAGTTTTCACTACCTCGGCCCACTTCCGACCATGTGCCAATCTTATTAGCTCCCGAGAGTGTTTCGGGTGGCCCCACCCCCTTCCGTTTTGAAAATATGTGGCTCCAGTCGGAGGGCTTCAAAGCCTTTGTATCCGAGGTCTGGGTATCTCAGGTGGTCTGGGGCTCCCCCAGTACAAGGTTCGGTCTGAAATTGAAAGCCCTCAAAGCTAAACTTAAGATCTGGAACAAGGAGGTATTTGGGAACGTGGCAGATCATAAAGCTGAGGTACTACTCAACATTCAATCCTTTGACTCCATGGAGAGTATTCGTCCCCTCTCTGAAGAGGAAAGTCGAGTCCGCGAATCTCTTAAGAGTGACTACCTGAGAATCGTGAATCTTGAGGAGATTAGTTGGAAACAGAAGTCGAGGATCTGTTGGTTAAAGGAGGGGGACCGTAACACTAAGTTCTTCCACCGTATGGCTAATTTCCGCCGTAAATCCAATCTTATATCCAGCCTCTTCATCGATGGTGTGAGAAGGACGGACCCGAAGGCTATTGAGGATAGCGTGGTCGGTTTCTATAAGGATTTGTACTTGGAGAAAGTCCCCTGGCGTCCAAAACTTGATGGTCTTCCTTTTGATTCCATCTCTCATGCCCAAAGTGAGGCATTGGAACGTCCGTTCCGGGAAGAGGAGGTATTGAATGCCATCCAATCTCTGGCAAGCAATAAAGCTCCGGGCCCGGATGGTTTCTCCATTGAATTTTATAAAGTCTGTTGGGATATTGTTGGGGGGGACTTTCTAGCAGTCTTACAGGAACTCTTTGTTTCAGGCTCTTTCAATCGGGCTATCAACAATACTTTCGTAACCCTGATACCGAAGAGAGTTGGGGCCCATGAACTGAAAGAGTTCCGCCCTATTAGCTTGGTCAGTAGCGCTTACAAAATCCTATCCAAGGTGTTGGCCATCCGTATTCGAAGCGTTTTGGGGTCTCTTATCTCCCCTCACCAGGGCGCCTTCGTGCGGGGGCGTCAGATCTTAGACGGGGTTCTCATCGCTAATGAATGTGTGGATGAGTGCTTGAGGTCTAAACTCCTAGGCCTTATTTGTAAGGTTGACTTGGAAAAGGCATACGACAATGTCAACTGGGAATTCCTCATCTATGTGTTGGGTAGAATGGGGTTCGGCACCAAATGGAGGTCGTGGATTACAGCTTGCATATCATCAGCTTCGTTCTCAATCCTCCTCAATGGTAGCTCAAAAGGGTACTTCCGTAGCTCCAAGGGGCTCAGGCAGGGCGACCCGCTGTCTCCTGCTCTATTCATTATTGTCTCTGAAGCCCTGAGTCGTATGTTGGTCAGAGCAAATGGGCAGGTGTTTTCCGGCTTCTCTGTGGGGAGGGCGCGTCTTAGTATCTCGCATTTACAGTTTGCCGATGATACATTAGTGTTCTGTGGTGCTTCAGTGTCGCAGCTCATCCACCTTCGGTGCTTGTTACGGTGCTTTGAGGCAGTGTCTGGCCTCCGAGTCAATTTGAGCAAAAGTGAGATTTTACCAGTGGGTGATGTGCCCCAGATTGCCCTTTTGGCCAGTGTGTTCGGGTGTCAGCATGGGACCCTCCCATCTACTTTCCTAGGGCTTCCTTTGGGTGCCCCGTTCAAGTCCAAAGCGGTTTGGGCCCCGGTTATCGAAAGGTTCTCTGCGCGTCTAGCTGGGTGGAAGTCATGTCTTCTTTCCAAAGGTGGGAAGCTGACCCTTATCAGGAGTACTCTTCGTAGCCTCCCAACCTATTTCCTTTCCACCTTTTTGCTCCCTCGTTCCATTGCTTTGACCCTTTCTCGCCTCCAATGTAACTTCTTATGGCATGAGAGAGACAAGCGCAAATATCATTTGGTAGCATGAGATCAAATTTGTAAGCCGGTTGAGGCGGGAGGTCTTAACCTCGCCCCCCCTCACTGCAGTCAATAAGGCCCTTTTGGGCAAATGGGTTTGGCGGTTTGGTCATGATAGGGAGAGCTTGTGGCGGCAAGTTATCACTGTTAGGCATGGTTTGCATTCATTATGGCGTCGAAGGCTGTTAGGGGGGCTCATGGGGTGGGTCTCTGGAAGGGTATTATGGGGGTCGCCAAGTATCTAGACCCTTTCATTAGTTTCAAATTGGGTAATGGTTCAGATATCCAGTTCTGGCTCGATGTTTGGAGTGGTCAGTCGAGGCTCAAGGACGACTTTGGGTCTATCTTTTCCTTGGCTACCTGTAAAGGGGCGTCTATCGCCGAGTGTGTCGAGAGGCTGGGGAGTGCTATAGTTTGGTGTCCTAGGCTGAGGAGAGCGTTGAACGATTGGGAGATTGAGGATATGCAGCGTCTGTTGGAACGGCTGAGTGCCTCCGTCCCCAGATCCCAGATTAGTGATAGTAGGTTGTGGTCCCGTAGCAACACCGGCCGATTTTAGTGCGTTCACTATTGCAGTCACTTGGTCTTGTCCTTCCGCGTTCCTTTCCTCATAAGGCTGTGTGGGCTAACCAGGTTCCCACGAAGGTATCATTCTTCCTTTGGTCTGCTGCTTTAAATAAAATTCTTACTTTGGACCAATTGAAGAAGAGAGGGTGGAGTTTGGCAAATCGCTGCTATTTGTGCCTGCAGGCGGAAGAGTCTGTGGATCATTTGCTCTTACATTGCCCGGTTGTTTTTAGGATTTGGGCTTATTTCTTGACTCAGTTGGGAGTGGAGTGGGTCTTCCCTTCATCCTTTCTGAGCTTCTTATCTGGATGACATTTGTCTGCTTTGGTGGGGGCTAAGGAATCCATCCGGACTCTTTTGCCCGGGGCTCTTTCGTGGGCAATTTGGAAGGAGAGGAATGGTAGGGCTTTTGAGAATTCTTCTTCGTCCGATCTGAGGATCTTATCTCGTGTGCGGCAGTTGATAGTGGTATGGAGCTCCACTTGTCCTACGGGACAAGAAGTGAGGGATGTCGTTTATTGTTGAGGTCTCCCAGTAGCCGTGTGGGCTTGTATTTGCTCTCATTCTTGTTCTTTATTGTTGTTTCTTGTGCTTTTGTAGTTAGTTTACGCCCCTGTAAACTGCTTTTTGCTTTGCTTTAATATATATGATTTACCAATCAAAAAAAAATTGTTAAAATAATGAAAGTTCTTCACGTGTTAGGCTCATCTTGTGTCAATGGAAAAATTTGGAGTAAATATGGCTGGGGCTAGCACTCCTCTTGTAAAAATTATAACTTAATTTAGAAAAATCATATTGACACAAGATTTCACATTCTGGAAACTAGATTAGATATATTGTAAGAGAAATAAATAAATATGATAAATATAGATCTGCATATTTTGAATTACACAATTTTCAATGCAAAAATTGTATAAATAACTACTAATGATAGTTCTAAAATCTTACCTCATGAAGGGATAAACAAATTGAGCAACATCCAGTTCCTTGTTCCTTGGCCTCAAGAGCCTCTTCTATGATTTATTTCTCCTTCCTTCACTTTCCTCTATCCTTGGCAAGAAATGAATCCTTCTCTCTTCTTAGCAAGAAATGAAAAATCAAAATGAGAGAAGAGGGAGGGATAAATGGTTTTTATAAGTTTTCTTTTGTCTATACAAGTGGCTAGGCCACTACATACACGAAGGCATGTGCCTACTAGACTTCCCAAGTGTCATGTTAAATGTCACTCATGTAATCTCTCCTATGTGTCACTCATGTAAGCTATCTTATGTGTTATTCATGTAGGAGTAAGCTTGGTTAGGTGATATGCATGTAGGTTATCTAATGTGTTAGTCATTTAGGGTATAGGATTGCATAGGTATCATACATGTAGGTTATCTCATGTGAAGCCCACAAGGACATTGGCTCTAATGGGCTTGGTTAGGTAAGACTCCTAATGGGCTTATAATGCTCACAAAGACATATACTCATGAGTATATGAATGTACATCTATTTTAAGTCATTTTGTGTCTTTTGTCTTCATATAAGAAAAATAAATAAATAAAAGTATGTACTTTTATTTGCATATTTTTATTACTAATATAAGATTTGCAATAATATATTGATCACCACAAGCATGTAAAATAAATATGGGTCGTCACATATTACTCCCCAAAAGATACCCATGTCATTAATCGAATCTACAGGTATACACGTGTCCCACTTATTCATCAATTTGGGCTTCTCAATTAAGCCACCCTCAGTACCCAAAATTCCTAGACTGTTTGAAGAATCATAATCATGTGATCTAGAGTTAAAAACTTGGACCGACTAATCTAAGAAAGCTTATTGTCCGGAGAAGATAACATCCATCAGATGGTTAGTATTATCCTATTGTACAAGGAAGAGATCCTATACTGTGTTAATGTTGATTGGCTACTCCTTTGGAGAGTTGCACTAAAGATGGCGTTTTGTATTTGGAAAATAATGCAAAAGTCAAGAAAGACAAAATCATATTTCTTTGAAGGATAATGCTACCAACACTTTTTTAAGGCTCTCTCTCTCTTTAGAATGGAGAGAGTGTTGATTTGAAACTCATCTCTCTATCTCTTAATGAGAGACTCTTAAATGGGAGACACTCAAAAAAAGTGTAGCTTTGTAAATGGTTACAAATAATATTTCTATACGAATCAGTTTTACACTCAGAAAGTGTAGCTGTGTAAATGGTTACAAATAATATTTCTATACGAATCAGTTTACTCGGATAATTATCCGAATAGGTATCACTTGGATAATTTGGGCTTCTCAAATAGTAATTTTACTATCCGTTTATATAATCTATTATATATATATACATATATAATATTAAATGTTTGTAAAATTAAAATAACCTTATAATAGGTATTTTTTTTTACATAATTTAATATATTAAATTGTTATTTTTATATAGGTAAAGATAAAATATTATTTATTATTTTAATTTTTTTAAAAAAATATATATTTTTACATTTTTAGATATCAATTTATATTTTTTTAATTAAAAAACAAACTAATAGGATAATTCCGATATTATCCGAATTCAAATATATTAATTTGAGACATACAAATGTCATATTTCATTGTCAATCGGATATTTATTAGAATTGGAATAGTTGGATATGTAATGGGACGAATTCGGATATAACATTATCCGCAACAAATACGCTCCATATATATATTATTGCGATGAGTATATCAACCTAGAGTCAGAAGAATATTGTCGCATCTCTCATGGCTCTAGTTCTTGTTCTAATGTCTTGTTGGTGTTATGTAACTCTAAGAGGGGACATCCTTGTCACCCAATATAGAGAAAATAGTTGGGCATTGTAGCCCTCCAATGACCTTGAATCTCTCATGACAATTATTCACTCTATTGGTCTCTTAGGCAATATGATTGACACGAGTTATTGGTGATCCAAAATGTTGCGTGCGTGGGGTATAATATAATAGAGTCCGGATATCTCCAATTGCGTTCAATTGAACTCATAGAGCCTCCTTTTTACCCTGGTTAAGAAATTTTAAATCTTAAGGTTAACTTTTAAAATATTTTTTCCTAAAAACTAAGGTTAGAATTTTAAATTCTGAAGTTTAGTGAATCTTAACTACCGTTAATGGGGAATGAAAGTGATGTGTTCACCTATGGGTGCGATTGAAATATGGGAGAGTTCAATCGCCAATGAATGTGGTCCCAACTAAATATTATAGCCAGTTTCAGTAGCAATCTTGCCGGCATATGATCCCAACTAAATATTATACCCAGTTTCAGTAGCAATTTTGCGTTGCCGGCACTTTATCCGTATTTTCAAAACCTTATGCAAGCTATTGTCCATGATTCAGGTCCATCAATGCCCGCCGGCTGCCGGCTGCCGGCTGGGCTGGTAGCTGTTTGGATTAGTACGCTTGACACTTTCGAGCAAAAGATCATTTTAAGAGGTTCCTTTCCTCTATGGACAAGAAGGTCAAATACCTGTCATTTTCTCGATTTTGACATTTGGGTTGGTTGAAGATGTGAAATGCACAGTACTACACGGGGTTTCAGTTTAGAGCCGTGCTAGCCTGACAAATGTTGATTTTTGGTCCAGTGTAGGGCTAGCAAGCCTCTCAATTTTTGTCTGGATTTCCCAATAAGTGGGCCCCTTCTTTGGTTGCAATTACGTGTCCAATAATGAGGGGAGTCAAATCCTCTACGGTGATAACCGGATTTGGCAAATCCGGTTATCACCCCTAGAAGTTGCCACCTGTTTCCTTTGACACTCCTTAACCGTGGGTAAGGTTCACCCACCCACTTTTGGTTTTTTTTTTTAAAAAATATTAATTCTTTTTTTTAAAATTAAAAAACTGTTTTTAGAGTTTTTTTAATATTAAAAATAGTTTTTTTAATTTTATATAAAAAAATTATAATAGTTTCACCACGTGTCTCCTTTGACACCCCTTAACCGTGGGTAAGGTTCACCCACCCCTAAGGTTCACCCACCCATTTTTGGTCATTTTTTGTTTAAAAAATATTAATTCTTTTTTTAAAATTAAAAAACTTTTTTTAGAGTTTTTTTAATAGTAAAAACAGTTTTTTAATTTTATAAAAAGAATTAATATTTAAAAAAAAAACCAAAAATGGGTGGGTGAACCTTACCCACGGTTAAGGGGTGTCAAAGAAGACACATGGTGACCTCCAGGGGTGATAACCGGTTTTGCCAAATCTGGTTATCTCCGGAGATGATTTGGCTCCATAGTGAGGAATATTAAGCATACTTGTATTCTTATATTCTTAAATAATAAAACAAAATAATTTTGTGGGAGCTCAAAAGTGAATTGCTATAAAAATAAATTAAAAATGATACATATCTTTACTATTATAATGCGAGAGGGAGGGTAGCTTGATTTGTTCAAAATTTTCAAACTACCCTTATATAAAACAAAAACTTTGATTGAATTGTTTTACTTTAATGTGTTAATGCTTTCCTATAACTCTCAAACTATCCCTTATCTAATTAAAGATTAGAATCACAACAAATTGCGATTGAACTTGGGAGAGTTCAATCGCACCCACGGGTTAACATGTGTCCTTTTTAACTCTTATTAACTATGGTTAACTCATTCCCCTCGCTCTCAGGTGCTTCGCACGTGCCACCCACTAGTATTTTATTGTCGAAAGAAGGAGAGTATGGATACTTTTTGAATTGATAAGAGTATGAATAGCATTCCTCAGTCAATAATATAGGCAGTGACTACTAAGTTAGGTAAAATAAAAAACAAAAAAGATTCCATCAAAAATAAAAATGCATCCTATCATGGGAGACTTTTGGAATTGAAAAAGGTGCATGAGATTTGGATCCACTGAAAGAATAGTACATACGCCCAAATAGAAGGGAATCTTCTCTAAAAATGATTCAAAACCTTTTGCCCTAATCTTATCGTATTACTCGCGACGAAGCTTCCAAGTGTTTCCAATTCATAGTATTTTATTTTAAAACCAAATAACCAATCTCATTAAATCCAGACCTCGTTCTATTCCTGCAGCGCACCACCGAGCATAAATCCTATCGTAAGCGGAGGTGAAATGAAATCAAGCATCCTTTGCCCCAAATTCCAGTCCCAGAATTCAATGCAATCTTTTCGATAAAAAGCTGTCCTTTCGCTGGCTGTTTATCTCTCTGTTTGTTCCAGGTTCCAGATTTCAGATACCAAAAGTCATGGGGGGTTTCGAAGAAGCGGAAACTCAAGTCCCACGGTCGTCCCTATTCCGGTACAACTCGCCTCTGGTGCAGGTAAGCATGATAGGGCTGGTCTGCTTTTGCTGCCCGGGGATGTTCAACGCCCTGTCCGGGATGGGAGGGGGTGGGCAAGTGGACCCTACAGCGGCCAACAACGCCAACACTGCCCTTTACACGACCTTCGCCTTCTTCGGCATCCTCGGCGGCGGCATCTACAACATCCTCGGCCCTCACCTCACCCTCTTCGCCGGCTGCTCCACCTACGTCCTCTACGCTGCCTCTTTCCTCTACTACAACCACCACCACAACCAGACCTTCGCCATCGTCGCCGGCGCCGTCCTCGGTATTGGCGCCGGCCTTCTCTGGGCCGGCCAGGGCGCCATCATGACGTCCTATCCCACGCCGGAACGGAAGGGCACCTATATTTCTATCTTCTGGAGTATCTTCAACATGGGCGGGGTCATCGGTGGCCTCATCCCTTTTATCCTCAATTACCACCGCACCAAGGCCACTTCCGTCAACGACGCCACCTACATTGCCTTCATGTGTTTCATGGCCGCCGGCACCATCCTCTCGCTTGGGATTTTGCACCCCAGCCGCGTCGTTCGTGACGATGGTACCCGCTGTTCCAACATCAACTACTCCAAAGTCTCCACCGAAGCGCTTGAGATTCTCAAGTTGTTCGCCAACTGGAGGCTGCTGCTCATCGTCCCTGCTGCCTGGGCAAGCAACTTCTTCTACAGCTACCAGTTCAACAATGTCAACGGGGTGATGTTTAATTTGAGGACCAAGGGTTTGAACAACGTCTTCTATTGGGGGGCTCAGATGTTGGGGTCGATTGGGATTGGGTACATATTGGATTTCAGTTTCCAGAGTAGGAGGATGAGGGGGTTTGTTGGAATTGGGGTTGTTGGTGTCATTGGGACTGCAATTTGGGCCGGCGGCCTCGCCAACCAGTTGAATTACTCTCACCATGATCTCCCTGTGAGGTTGGACTTCAAGGAATCCGGAGACGATTATGCTGGGCCTTTTGTTTTGTATTTTAGTTACGGCTTGCTGGATGCCATGTTCCAGAGCATGGTTTATTGGGTGATTGGAGCATTGGCCGACGATTCTGAGACCCTTAGCAGGTAAACTGTTTATGTTTTTCCTATGGATCATCATTCAATTCAAGGGTTTCTCTGTTTTGTGGGAAAATTCAATCTTTTTATTTCTCCTCCAACTGTGTTGTGCACTACAGGTACGTCGGGTTCTATAAGGGAGTGCAGAGTGCAGGAGGCGCAGTTGCTTGGCAAGTTGATTCACACAAGGTCCCCATGCTGTCCCAGCTGATAGTGAATTGGTCACTCACTACCTTGAGCTATCCCTTGCTGTTGCTACTGGTCGTGTTGGCTGTAAAGGACGTCGACAAGGCTGAGGAGGCCACCACAAATGATGCTGCTCTGCCCCCGGCTTCCTCTGCCATTGCACATCATGATAATGATCATGATGGGCTTAGCAAGTCTACTTAAGAATTTTCTTTTCCTTTTTCTCTGTTTTTTTTTTTTTTTAATAGCTTTCTTTGGTTTTATACAGTGGCTATAAAACCTCTGAAAGTGGGGTTTCATTGTCAGGTGAACTATAACATATGAAGTGTTCTCAGTGGATGAAAGGCTAATTCAAATTATTGGGGTTGTGGAACATTTGCTTCTCAGTTGTCTCCAATTTATATTTTATATACTATGTTCCTGATTATGTTTAGGATTGTGCTTATATTCCAATAAATGGAATTATGGTTGCTGGCTTCTGCCTGATCAGGATTCAGGATCTTTCTCCCATCCCCATCCTACCTTTAGAAGAAATACAGTAACTGACCTTAGCTTAGCTTACGAGTGGTAGATGTACAAGAAGATGAATTATAGAGGAGATAATGAACCTCTTAATCCGATTCTTTCGTAGAAGAATCCAGTTGTGTATACTCTAAATTGGTTGTGTATAATTTCTAAATTCCTCGACTAGAGATCTTGTGAAAATAAAAAGAAACTGTATGCTAGAGATCTTGCGAAAATAAAAAGAAACTGTATGCTAGCTGTTGTAGATATGCAATCTTCTCTTTAAATATTGGATCGAATGAAAGAAGAGAGGCATATGGTTCATAGCAAAATCCCTCTTTGTTATCTTCTCTGGAGCCATTTTCGGTCTCTTCTTATGATCCTCTGATACAAAGCCATAACCTATCTGAATTTATTGATGGATTACAATCTCCTCCTGAATCGCTTGATGATAAACCCAATCCTTCTTTCAAAGTTAGGGTTTCCAATGATTAACTTGTCACTAGATGGATATTCACTTCACTTTCAAATGATATTACTCCACTTGTTGCTGAACTCTCTACAGCTAGAGAAATTTGGTCTGCTCTGGAGAACCACTGTGGCCAGCAATCAGAAGCCATGGAATTGCAACTTGAAGAAGATCTCCAAAACTGCAAGAAATGAGACATGAACGTCTATGATTACCTCCTCAAATTCAAAGCAATATGTGATGATCTTGCTCCCATTATGACAAAATATCATGGATCTTGAATGGTTTAAGAGATGAGTATAAAATGCTCATCACGTCCCTGATTTGTCGACCTTGTTTGGGGAACTGAATCTATACTCTTCACAATGAATCACTTTTTGGTAAGACAACAACACCTACCCCCCCTCTGCTTTTGTTTTTGGTACTCAAACTCGTGAATACCATTCCTTCAACACACGTGGGTGTGGAGGACCTCATGATTGTGGACGCGGTGCCGTTAGATGTAGAGGACTGGGGCCTTGGACCTATTCAAACCCTCAAGAACAAGAATTCATAAATCATGGAGAATCGATAGAAAAATTTCAATAGTTCAAACCAGCAGGGTTGTCTTTTGCAGGTTTGTGAAAAAAAGAAGGACACACGGCTCTCAATTGCGATTGTTGTTTAGGCACACATTAAGGAAGAGAGTTCTTGGAAGGTGTGCTACATATCATGTCACTAACGATACTCTATGGGCTCACAATCTGTTTCCTACCAAAGTTGTTAATACTGAAGGATCTTTCTCTCCATGTTTCTCACAAGAGGAACTCTGGATATTTGCTCAACATCGGTCCGAATGTACTTGTGGTTCCTAGCTTCACAATTATTTATTATCTATCTGTCAGTTCTCTAATGATCTCAAATGTAAGTTTGAATTCACCCCTAAGTTTTCTTGGTTAGGCACCTCATTAGGGATATAAGGTTGTAGCTAGAGGAAAAAAATGAACAATGGGATGTACGCACTGGAGTTTCAGTACCCCCCTTAGCCAACCATCCAATGGTAGGCCTTCACTGACTGAGTACCTTTTTTTGGTTAAACTCAACAACGCGTCCGCGCACACACACAGTCGGTAGTGACCCTTGGATTGTATCTAAAAAAAAACTTTAAGCCTAAACAAATTATTTTGAAAAATCCAAGGGTAAATGAAGAATAACACCTTACTTGAGAGTTGAGGCCGATTTTGGAAAACAAAATTGTGGGGGGCTAATATCGTCATAAAGATAGGGGCTTGGATCTCTTAAGCTCACCCTCTCTCTCTTATTAGGGTAGGGTCAAGGGTGGAGAGGAGAAACAGAATCAGGAGATCAAGACGAGGGAGGGAGTGTGAGAGATGTTGTGGAGTGGTGGAGCTACAAATACATTTGTGAGGCATTTCTCTCGAAAATGCGCTCCTAATCTGAGGAAGATCAACCCAAAGGTACCACCTCAAGAGGCCTCATCCATCGCTCAAGATCTCTATCACCTCGTTAAGCAACACGGCCCCCATTTTTCGATAAAAAAGCTGTCCTTTCGCTGTTTATCTCTCTGTTTTTGTTCCAGGTTCCAGATTTCAGATACCAAAAGTCATGGGGGGTTTCGAAGAAGCGGAAACTCAAGTCCCACGGTCGTCCCTATTCCGGTACAACTCGCCTCTGGTGCAGGTAAGCATGATAGGGTGGTCTGCTTTTTGCTGCCCGGGGATGTTCAACGCCCTGTCCGGGATGGGAGGGGGTGGGCAAGTGGACCCTACAGCGGCCAACAACGCCAACACTGCCCTTTACACGACCTTCGCCTTCTTCGGCATCCTCGGCGGCGGCATCTACAACATCCTCGGCCCCACCTCACCCTCTTCGCCGGCTGCTCCACCTACGTCCTCTACGCTGCCTCTTTCCTCTACTACAACCACCACCACAACCAGACCTTCGCCATCGTCGCCGGCGCCGTCCTCGGTATTGGCGCCGGCCTTCTCTGGGCCGGCCAGGGCGCCATCATGACGTCCTATCCCACGCCGGAACGGAAGGGCACCTATTTTCTATCTTCTGGAGTATCTTTCAACATGGGCGGGGTCATCGGTGGCCTCATCCCTTTTTCCTCAATTACCACCGCACCAAGGCCACTTCCGTCAACGACGCCACCTACATTGCCTTCATGTGTTTCATGGCCGCCGGCACCATCCTCTCGCTTGGGATTTTGCCCCCAGCCGCGTCGTTCGTGACGATGGTACCCGCTGTTCCAACATCAACTACTCCAAAGTCTCCACCGAAGCGCTTGAGATTCTCAAGTTGTTCGCCAACTGGAGGCTGCTGCTCATCGTCCCTGCTGCCTGGGCAAGCAACTTCTTCTACAGCTACCAGTTCAACAATGTCAACGGGGTGATGTTTAATTTGAGGACCAAGGGTTTGAACAACGTCTTCTATTGGGGGGCCTCAGATGTTGGGGGTCGATTGGGATTGGGTACATATTGGATTTCAGTTTCCAGAGTAGGAGGATGAGGGGGTTTGTTGGAATTGGGGTTGTTGGTGTCATTGGGACTGCAATTTGGGCCGGCGGCCTCGCCAACCAGTTGAATTACTCTCACCATGATCTCCCTGTGAGGTTGGACTTCAAGGAATCCGGAGACGATTATGCTGGGCCTTTTGTTTTGTATTTTAGTTACGGCTTGCTGGATGCCATGTTCCAGAGCATGGTTTATTGGGTGATTGGAGCATTGGCCGACGATTCTGAGACCCTTAGCAGGTAAACTGTTTATGTTTTTCCTATGGATCATCATTCCATTCAAGGGTTTCTCTGTTTTGTGGGAAAATTCAATCTTTTTTATTTCTCCTCCAACTGTGTTGTGCACTACAGGTACGTCGGGTTCTATAAGGGAGTGCAGAGTGCAGGAGGCGCAGTTGCTTGGCAAGTTGATTCACACAAGGTCCCCATGCTGTCCCAGCTGATAGTGAATTGGTCACTCACTACCTTGAGCTATCCCTTGCTGTTGCTACTGGTCGTGTTGGCTGTAAAGGACGTCGACAAGGCTGAGGAGGCCACCACAAATGATGCTGCTCTGCCCCCGGCTTCCTCTGCCATTGCACATCATGATAATGATCATGATGGGCTTAGCAAGTCTACTTAAGAATTTTCTTTTCCTTTTTCTCTGTTTTTTTTTTTTTTTAATAGCTTTCTTTGGTTTTATACAGTGGCTATAAAACCTCTGAAAGTGGGGTTTCATTGTCAGGTGAACTATAACATATGAAGTGTTCCAGTGGATGAAAGGCTAATTCAAATTATTGGGGTTGGGGAACATTTGCTTCTCAGTTGTCTCCAATTTATTTTATATACTATGTTCCTGATTATGTTTAGGATTGTGCTTATATTCCAATAAATGGAATTATGGTTGCTGGCTTCTGCCTGATCAGGATTCAGGATCTTTCTCCCATCCCCATCCTACCTTTAGAAGAAATACAGTAACTGACCTTAGCTTAGCTTACGAGTGGTAGATGTACAAGAAGATGAATTATAGAGGAGATAATGAACCTCTTAATCCGATTCTTTCGTAGAAGAATCCAGTTGGTATACTCTAAATTGGTTGTGTATAATTTCTAAATTCCTCGACTAGAGATCTTGTGAAAATAAAAAGAAACTGTATGCTAGAGATCTTGCGAAAATAAAAAGAAACTGTATGCTAGCTGTTGTAGATATGCAATCTTCTCTTTAAATATTGGATCGAATGAAAAAGAGGAGGCATATGGTTCATAGCAAAATCCCTCTTTGTTATCTTCTCTGGAGCCATTTACGGTCTCTTTTATGATCCTCTGATACAAAGCCATAACCTATCTGAATTTATTGATGGATTACAATCTCCTCCTGAATCGCTTGATGATAAACCCAATCCTTCTTTCAAAGTTAGGGTTTCCAATGATTAACTTGTCACTAGATGGATATTCACTTCACTTTCAAATGATATTACTCCACTTGTTCTGAACTCTCTAACAGCTAGAGAAATTTGGTCTGCTCTGGAGAACCACTGGGGCCAGCAATCAGAAGCCATGGAATTGCAACTTGAAGAAGATCTCCAAAACTGCAAGAAATGAGACATGAACGTCTATGATTACCTCCTCAAATTCAAAGCAATATGTGATGATCTTGCTCCCATTATGACAAAATATCATGGATCTTGAATGGTTTAAGAGATGAGTATAAAATGCTCATCCGTCCCTGATTTGTCGACCTTGTTTGGGGAACTGAATCTATACTCTTCACAATGAATAACTTTTTGGTAAGACAACAACACCTACCCCCCTCTGCTTTGTTTTTGGTACTCAAACTCGTGAATACCATTCCTTCAACACACTTGGGTGTGGAGGACCTCATGATTTGGACGCGGTGCCGTTAGATGTAAGGACTGGGGCCTTGGACCTATTTCAAACCCTCAAGAACAAGAATTCATAAATCATGGAGAATCGAGGTAATCGATAGAAAAATTTCAATAGTTTTCAAACCACAGGGTTTCTTTTGTAAGGTTTGTGAAAAAAAGAGGACCCAAACCAAACGGCTCTCAATTGCGATTGTTGTTTAGGACACATTAAGGAAGAGAGTTCTTGGAAGGTGGCTAACATATTGAAGGGGAAAAATACCGGAAAGGACACGCGTCAGCTACAGCTTCTCCCACGCTCTGGTTTACCGGTAGAAGGTTGGAGGGAGGGTGTGACACCCTGACCTGTACTCCGATGGTAAAGTAAGTAGATGTAGAAGATATGAACAGTAAACACTGAAAGTTATGCAAGCATGAACAAGTATTCTCTGAAGTAACGGCCAAAAACGTGATTCAAAGTGATCAAAACGTGATCCCAAGCACTAAAAATCACGGGGTATTTATAGGGTAAGGTTGGTATGGCCATCGATGACCATGGATGGCCATAGGTGTCCATACCACGTGTTTTGCACTCATTGCCAAATATGTCAGAATATCTGCCGCCGGTTGCATCACACGTGAGAGCCTCCTATGAGTCCAATCGGAGGGATCGGACAGTACGCAGAAGTGACCAGCATTAAATGCCAAGACAGTGCTTTCGGCACAAAACGGCGCTTTCGGCACACAGTCGGAATTATGGATCGCCTCCTGATCACTTCCTCCTACGAGTCGGTCTCGTTGTTGACTCGAGCTCGGTTACGGTGTAGATGTCTTAAATACACCAGGACATCGTTGTCGGTGAGACAACGGGCTCGTTGTTCATGTAATGAGAAAAACGTTGTCAAGAGTACAACGGTTACGTTGTGCTTCAGACAACGAGCACGTTGTCAAGCCACAACGAAAACGTTGTTCTACAAGAGAACAAAGACGTCGTAATGTGCACAACGTGAACGTTGTGCATCAGACAACGTGTGATCCCTCTATTTAAGCACGTGATCCCAACTCGTGTCCACGTGTCACTTTCGTGAACAAAACAACAAAAACGAGCTCGTTCTCCAACGCTAAGTTGATTTTACGAATTTTATAAGTTACAATTTGCCCCTTTATGATGCTTGGAACGTAGTTCGAAGCGTCATAAACGGACAAAAGATCATACCTGGCACTGCTCCAGAAGATGTAACATTGCGTGCTTAAAACGCTCGCTGAGAAGATCGACCGTTCACGCCAGTTGGTTGCGCGTGCGAACCGTCACGTCTCTTTAATGCGGACAGGCTGTCATCATTGCCGATTCGAATTTCAAAACGCTTGATAACTCTGACGATTACTCTCTTTGGGTGAAAAGACGATCTTGCCACTGCTCTTCTCCACTTTGACACAGGTGTACGGCTCTGATGAAGGGTAGTGGTGTAGTTTCACAAATCTGAGATGCTTATAAAATCCGCATCGAATACTCCTTCTCTTTCACCCTGTTCCTTCAAGCACTGTTACTCTGCCGAATTTTTTTTCTCAAACGAAAGTTCATCTTCCTCAAGCTCTCAACAGTCTCTCAGTCGTCTTCTGTTCGGTACGCTCTTCACCATTTTCCTTAATATTTCTTACTGTTTCTCCCTCTCTCTCTTCTTCTCTGGTTCTTGAGTGATTCTGCTCTGTGTACTCTCCGTGTTCTGTTCACTGTTCTTGTTCCTTTTCACTGTTTCTTCCAATCACTATGGCTACCAACATTCCCGTAGAACCCACTATGTTAGAGGAAGTTAGAGGCCCTACTGAAGATGAGGCCAGTTGCACAGGTAGCGCACCTCATGGTGCCTACATCGAACAATCCTCAGCTCTGCGCCAACATCAGTTGGCACATCTGAACCACTACAGGGAACGTTTCGACTTCCCTTCCAACGTCAATCTCCACTTCAAACGGGATGACGCTATCATTGATAAGCGTTCTGCTTGTACCGTCGTCTACCTCTCCCAGCTCGAGGCTGGCCTTCGCTTCCCTCTCCATCTTGTCCTAAACGACGTTCTGTCCGCCCTGCAACTCGCACCGGGACAAATGCATCCGAGCTTCCACAAATATATGTCCATGATGATCAAATTCATCAAGGACGGTTACCCAATAGAAGCTAGGCATCTATTCCACTTCTGCCATGCTGTCCGATGCCGAGGCTCTGACGATGGTTTGTTCTCCTACTACTCGTGGAACAAGAAACCTCGACATCCAGAGCTCGTCTCAGGCATTCTCGATAGAGAAAGAGGGTGGAAAGCCACTCCTTTCGTTGTCTCTGGCGGTTGGAAGGCAGAGAATTCCATGGTCCCCAATGTCTTTCGAGCGGAAGCAGGTATACTACTACGGTCGTCTGTTGTGCACCACTGTTCTGACTCTGTTTTCGTTGTACGTTGTATGCTTTCGTCCTGCTGACTCTCGTTGTACTCATTCTGCTTTTTTCTGTGTGCAGTTGACGGAAAGAAGATCCCATATAAGAAGTTGGCCCCAGAAGAAGAAGGCCTCCTTACCAATATCAAACGTGTTCGAGGTGGGGAATACATTCGGTGGCAACCACTGGAACCTGACACGTGGGTCGCCTTCAGCACTCCTACTGCAACTGCTCAACGACGACAACAACAACAGCAACAGCATCCAGGTGCTTCTACTTCTGCACCTTCACCAGCAATTAATCTAGCCGAAGAAGAAGAAGAAGACATGGCCGGCACAGATCCACCTCCGCTGAGCAGGAAGCCAAGGTCTGCTCGCCCTGCAGTTCTGCTGCCACCACCGCCACCACCGTTGAAGAAGAGGAACTCTCCTTCCAAGGGTACAGCGACTGCTGACCCGAAAAAAAAGATGCCGACCCAGGCCGAGTACGAGGCCAGAAAGAAAGCGAAGGCGGACATACGCCTGGAGAAAGAGAACGCAGCCATTGCTGCTCCCCCCTCCACCTCTGCTGTTCCTGCAACAATTCCAAGAGCAGAAGCGACAACGGTAGTGCCCGAAGCCAGCTCGGCACCTACCCCCTCTTGAGCTGCAACTGCCCCAGCCAGCATGAGTTCCACTGTTGTTGCCCTGGCCACAACGGAAGCTGGCACAACGAGTCTTCCAGCTCGTATGCTACCGTCGAGCGCTCTGGACTGGTCGCCCGACTTCTCTTGGTACAGGAGACCGACTGTGAACGACTCGGTGCAAAAATCGGACAAGGCCGCCCGAGCTCTGACTCATGCAATGAGGTTGCCCCGAGACATTGCTGACGTCGGCAAACTCAAACAGGCCGAACTGTCCAACGCCGCCTGCCAGTCTGTGGCGTTAGTAAGTTTCTCACTTCCTCTTCTTCTTACTCTACTGCTGAAATTTTACTCCTCGTTGTGCTAACGCCCGGACACTTCCTTGCAGATGAATGTGCTCGTGCACGAACTGTGTGATCGTAGCCAATATAGCTACAATCACCTCCGAGACGGGATCAACTACTGGCAAGGCAGGACTGAGACGCTGGAGAAGACTCTCGTCGAAGAGAGACTCAAGGCAGACTTTGATCTGTCTCAACTAAAGCTGACGCTGTTCGCGTCGAGGGGAAGTTGAGAGCTGCGACCAAGGCACAAGAAAAAGCTGAGGCTGAGACACGATCAGTAAAGGAGGCCGAGAAGAAGGCCAAACAGGAGGTAGAGAACGCTGTTCTACGCATCAGCGAACTGGAGCACGTCTCCCAAGCTTTGGGCAGACAGCTGGAGGAAACTGAGGCAGCCAGGACAGCACTGGCGGAGGAGCTCGAGGAGGCCAAGAAAGCTCAAGAGACCATCGAGAGGACCGTGACCCTGAGACTGCAACAACACTATCAGTCTCAGCTGGACACGCTCTTGGAGGAGGATCGGGCAGAGACCGAGAAAGAGGTACTCGAATCGCTCCGCCAACAAGGCCGTCTGAAAGAAGACAATGAAGAGGACGCCATCACGTTCTCCGAGCTTCAGAGCAAAGACTTGATCGAGCTAGACAACGAGGCCGAGGTCCAAGGCGTCGAGCAACCTCACTCTCTCGAAGGTCCTGCACCTCTCCCTGCTGAGCCGAACTTCGAGCCAGCTGCTCCAGAAGATCCTGCTGCCGATGAAGCTACTCCAGTGGAAACCCTAACTACTGAAGCCTTTACTCCTGCCCCTGCTGCAACGACGATAGATGCTGATCTTGAGCTCGCCTGATCTACTGCTCCTCTTCATGTTTCTGTTTCTCTTCTTTAATGATGTAAACTCTTTTCTTTCCCTCCTATGGGAGTCTGCTGCTGTAATTACCCAGAAATGGGCTTTCTATATGAATGGATCACTCCCTTTTCTTATGTTTGCATTTCTTTTCACCTCGTAGCGTAGCACAACATATGCACACAGAAAAAGAAAAAATACAACATGAGTAGTTGAATAAATTTTCACAGTCCACTGCACTGATGTTAATGCGGTACTTCGCTATGTGGATGTTTGAATGCACGTGAAAATCATAAATGTTACACATATTAAACAAATTATTCCGATCAAAGCACTACGAATAGAACACTGCGAGTAGAGCACTACGAGCAAAACACTACGAGCAAAGCACTACGAACAAGCACTACGAATATAGCACTATGAGCAAAGCACTACGAGCAAAGCACTACGAGCAAAGCACTAGGAGCAAGCACTACGAGCAAAGCACTACGAGCAAAGCACTACGAGCAAGCACTAATCCAGATACATCATTCGCGTAGTTCAATGTGAATGCAATCTGACAAATAAAATTCATATGATGAACACAATGTAACTCAGTTTCGAAGCACATGCTCAGAGGATGTCATTAGGATAAGCCACTAGATTTGCTCAGATGACACCCTTATATAAGCCACTCGTGTTCGTTATGAGTAGGTTGTTCAGTCAAAATTTTATTTGAATTACTTGCAAAACATTCACAATATTACACTGATGAACCAGACAGAGCATAGTGTAGACAACGAGCAGGCGCATAATATTGCAAGTCATATGTTGAGATATGAGCACTATGATTATGTAAAATCACTGAAAACTTGTAAGCACAACGACGCATGTAGTAGCATATCATAGATTCTATTGAAAGAATTGCTTCAAATTCATAATGTTCCAGGATTTTGAGATGAGGTTACCTTGTAAGTCTTTCAAGTAACAGACTCCAGGACTTCCCAATCGTTCTACGATATAAGGCCCTTCCCAGTTAGGTCCCAACTTGCCACTGTTAAGCTCTCTCGTGCTCTGGAACACTCTTCGGAAAACAAGATCACCAACCTGCAGCACTCTCCGTTGTACTTTCTTGTTGTAGGCTTTCCTCAATCGTTGCTGATACCTCCTCATCTGAATGCTGGCATCTTCTCGCTTCTCTTCTAGCAGATCGAGATGAATAGCCATAAGCTCTGTATTCTGATATTTCTCTCCATCCTTCTTCTTGTTGTGCCAAGAACGCATTGTAGGCAAATTGATCTCAGTAGGAATGACAGCTTCCATACCATACGCTAGGGAGAAAGGAGTTTCATTGGTAGGACTCCTTGGAGTTGTTCTGTACCCCCACAAAACGTTGTGCAGCTCGGCGGTCCACTTCCCCTTCGAATCTTCCAGTCTTCTCTTCAAGGCATTGAGAATATTCTTATTGGCTGCCTCGGCCAATCCATTCCCCTGAGGATAATATGGGGAAGAGAAAACATGCCTGATTTTTAGCTCGCTGCAAAAGTCGGCAATCAAACGTCCTGAAAACTGCTTCCCGTTGTCAGTAATGATGGACTGCGGTATGCCAAATCTGCAGATGATATGTTCCCACAAGAACTTCTTCACCTCTTGCTCTCTGATACGTGCAAGAGGAACAGCTTCAATCCAACGAGAGAAGTAATCAGTTGCCACTAGAAGAAAAATCAGATTCCCTGGAGCCCTAGGGAAAGGTCCTACAATATCAAGTCCCCAACGCGCAAATGGCCAAGGCTGAGATACAGTGTTGAGCTCTTGAGCCGGAGCATGAATCAAACGAGCAAACCGCTGGCACTGGCTGCACTTCTTCACATACTTCTGAGCATCAGCCTGCATGTAAGGCCAAAAGTAACCTTGTCCCAGAGCTCGATGGGCAATAATTCTCCCGCCTTAATGAATACCACATATACCTTCATGCAACTCAGTAAGTATTCTCTCACATCTGCAGGAGGAACACACTTCAACAAAGGCCCACCAAAAGATTTCCTGAACAACTCTCCTTGCACCAAGGCATAACGAGGTGCCTTGAACAGAATGCGCCTCGACTCCTTCACACTGATAGGAAGAATTCCATCATTCAGATAAGCCACCAGCCCTGTCATCCAGCTCGGAACTGGATTGACAAAAAACACTTCTCGCTGTGCCTGAAGAGCTATCGAAGGATACTCTTGGAACTCTATCAGAATAGCCTTAGGCTCATCAGCCTGCACCATGGAAGCTAGTTATGCCAAAGCGTCAGCATGCCTGTTCTCATCTCTCCGGGTGTGCCAGATCTCCACAACGGTGAATGATTCACACTGCGAACGAATGAGAGTAGTATACTGCTTCATCCGGTCGTCCTTGCAGTCATAAACACCATTCACCTGATTCACCACGAGCTGTGAATCACAAAACATTCTCAACATGGAGATCTGCAGCTCTCGAGCACTCTGCAACCCAAGCAGTAAGGCTTCGTACTCAGCTTCATTGTTGGAGGCAGTGAAGCCAAGACGCGACATCTTCTGCACTTTGATGTTCTCCAGACTTTTAAGCACAACACCCAGTCCTGAACCACTAAAATTAGAAGATCCGTCCACGTACAATAACCAACCATTCCACTTTGATGACTCGGCTTCATCCACAACGGCATCTCCGTTGTCAACTTCAATAGGAAGTTCCTGAAGATCAACAACCACCTCCTCAGCTTCCTCATCCACAGGGAAATCAGAAAGAAAACCTGCCATTGCTTGCCCCTTTTCTGAACTCCTAGCCCGATGCTGAATATCGAACTCACTCAGAGCCACAGCCCACTTCGACATCCTCCCCGCCAGCTCGGGTCGTCCCAGCACGACTTTCAAGGGATACGTTGTGATGACAATGATAGAATGAGCATGAAAGTAAGGACGAAGCTTTTCCGCAGAAAAGACAAGAGCTAGACATACCTTCTCGAGCTTGCTATAATTGCACTCCGCCTTGAGAAAGGTTTTGCTGATGAAATAAACATGTCTCTCCACGCCATCACAACTCCTGACCAGGACGGAACCAAGGGCTTGCTCTGAAACAGATAGATAAAGATATAAGATTTCACCTGGCTCAGGTACCGAAAGGATAGGAGCTGAGCCTAAATATTCCTTCAAGGGAAGGAAAGCTCGAGAACACTCTGGAGTCCACGCAAAAATGGAGTCCTTTCTCAGCAACTCGAATAGAGGTTTGCAACGATCGGATGACTTGGAGATAAACCGATTGAGTGCAGCAATCCGGCCTGTCAGCTTCTGGATCTCCTTCTTCGACTTAGGCTCTGGCATGTCCAACAAAGCACGGATCTGAGCTGGATTTGCCTCAATCCCCCGCTGACTCACAAGATAACCCAAAATTTTTTCTGAGGTAACCCCGAAGGTGCACTTCTCCGGGTTGATCTTTAGATTGAAAGATCGCAGAACAGAGAAAGGCTCAGCAAGGTCCGTCACCAGAGTACCTCGTACTCGACTCTTCACAACGATATCATTGATGTAAACTTCAACCGTCTTGCCAAGAAGTAACCCAAACATGAGATTCATAAGACGTTGATAGGTGGCACCTGCATTCTTCAAGCCAAAAGACATCACTCGATAACAGAACAAGCTCCGCTCCGTTATGAAGGTGGTCTTCTCTCGGTCTGCTTCCGCCAGGAGGATCTGGTTATAGCCTGAATAACCATCCATGAAGGATAACATCTCGTGGCCAGCAGTGGCGTTGATGAGCCTGTCTATCCTTGGCATGGGAAAAAAGTCCTTGGGGCAGGCCTTATTGACACCAGTGAAGTCAATACAAACTCTCACCTTCCCGTTCTTCTTAGGCACAGCCACAACATTGGCTATCCAATCAGGGTACTGCACCTCCTGAATGAACCCGAATTGAATCAGCTTGTCAATCTCTTCGTTCACTGCATCATGATAAGCTAGAGCAAGCCTCCGAGGTTTCTGCTTCACTGGAGGGATAGCAGAATCAACATTGAGGTGATGACAGATAACACTCAGATCGATGCCAGTCATGTCTTTGTGAGACCATGCAAAGACATCAAGGTTCTGCCTAAGGAAACTCAGCAACTCGAGCTCTTCCTCCACTGTCAAGCTCGTCCCGACCTGCAACACCTTTGGCTCTTCTTCCGTTCCCAAATTGACAGCTTTCGTGGGCTCAACGGAAGGTCTGCACAACGAGGTTTCCGAGCTCTCTCTCACAACGGGAACGACCTGTAACTGCTATGAAGGCACAACGGAAGCAGGAAAATCGCACTTCTACGATGCCAACTGATCACCCTTGATCTCCTGAGGCCCGTCCTGCGTTGGATATTTCAACACCTGATAGTACGAGAACGGAACAGCCTTCATCTCATGGGTCCACCAATGACCCAAGATGGCATTGTAAGGCGATGGCGCATCCAGAACGGAGAACCTGGTCTGAAGGACAACGGGTCCAGCCACAACGGGTAAGACAACGTCGCCTACTGGCTTCATCGAGCTGCCATCAAATCCGAACAGTGGAGTCTGAGCAGGGATGAGAACGGAAGGATCCAGCTTCATCTGGGTGAAAGCATGAAGATACAAGATATCTGCTCCACTCCCGGAATCCACGAACACTCTCTTGATGTCGAAATCTCCTATTCTCATGGTGAGAACAAGAGCATCATAGTGAGGTCAGATCACTGCTGCCAGATCACGATCGGTGAATGTAATTGCCTGCTCAATGCTTCTGGTAGGCACTTGCACCTGACACACTGTAGCATCGTGAGACAGCTTCCTGGCCTTCGCCCTGAAGTTCCTCTCCACATCTGCTTCCGGCGTTTGCACGCGGTAAATGACATTGATCGTGCCCAATGAAGCTCCTCCACTGATACTTGGATTACTGACAGGTTCTCCTCCACGAGACTGGGATACCGGCTCCCTGGCATGCTCCATGCCGCCGTTGCCAGAAGCAAGATACTCTCCCAAGTACCCTTCCTGAACCAGCCTCTCCAAGTACTCCCTCAGAATACGACATCGGTTGGTGAGATGACCACGACACTTGTGATAATGACAATACTCATGCACCCGGGGTCTCGATGTAACATCCTGCACAGCCCTAGCCGGCCACTCGAAGTACGCCTGATCCTCCATTGACCTCATGATGGTCGCCGGGCTAACTGTGAAATTGATGCGCGGTGTTCGATCTGCAAAAGGTCGCCGCTCACTAGGCTGCACGCCTCTCTCGTGCTGTACTTGAGGCTGCACCTGGCGTGGCTGATACTGCTGCCTCGCCTGCTGCTAATCATTAGGACGTCTCTCCGTCCTACTCTGCTGCTGATTAAAGTTTACTTCAAGCGGACGCCGAACTGGCTGATCCCGCTGAGTCACATAGACTACTCTCTCCTTCTGCTTCATTGGTGGCGAGTCCTCAGATGATGAAGACTCGTACCTCTGCTTCTTCTCCATCCTCTTCGAAGATCGGTGTGTCCTCTCCACGACATCCACCACTCTCGTCCTGGGCTTCGGCACCGGCACAACGGATACGTCCTCCTCATACCTTCCGTACTTGGTGGCACGAACCATCAACTCGTCCATCTTGACATGATAGTCAAGAGCCAAGGACTTATAGAGCTCGGAATGCCTGGGGATAACATTCTTGAAAGCAGCGATACATCTCGCTTCGTCGACCTTATCGATGTTGTGGACTTCATCAGTGAAACGCGAAATAAAGTCCGTCAAGGATTCAGCCGGCTTCATCCTCAAAGAGAAGAGAGTATCTGCACCTGCTTTCTTCTTTTTATTGATAATGAAACGATCAATAAAAGCTGACCTGAGCTCTGAGAAATTACTGATGGAACCAGGAGGCAAGTTCCGAAACCACTTCGACGCTGCCCCAGACAGGCTGTTGGGGAAAGCTTTGCAATACAGGTCATCATCTGGATTGCGAACAGCCATCGCATGTTTGAAATCAAACAAATGCTCATCTGGATCCGTCCTTCCAGTGTACATGGGGAAGATCGGAGTTATGAACTTGGAAGAAGTATATGACTGATTGATGACGTCTGTGAAAGGAGAGTTCTCAACGTTGTCCTTTGCTGACTGAGCAAAGTGGTCAGGAATCCCTCCCTTCATGCTCTTAATACGAGCACCGATCAAAGCTTCAACCTCCTTGGCAGTCACTCAAGTCTTCTGGGCGTCTGCACCTCCGGTACCCCTTCTCAAGTCTTCTCGCCCTGCCCCTTCTCGCAAATCCACACGATCTGAAGGAATACTCTGCTCTGCCCGAACCTGAGGCTGCCTTACATCCTCTTCAGTAGGAAGAAGCACAAACCTGGTTTCACGGTTCTCCGGTGCAGAAGGAGAAGAAGAGAAGTCAAACTGACGTCTCATGGAAGACCTCTGCAGTGGCACCTCATCCACTTCGAGCCTGCTATGCTCGAACGCCTCCAGCCTCGCCTGCATCAACTGCTGCTGCCTGGTGATCTGATCCAGAGCAGACTGCTGCATTTGCAACATCGCCAAAATGCGATCAGAAACAGAAAGCTCAACAGGAGGAGGCACGGTCCTCTCTGGTTGCCCAGACGAAGGACTGTCCCCAGGGATGTGCACGACAGAAGGTACAAAAGGAGTGGCCTGAGGGGTTTGATCCTCACGCCCGAACACCGATGACTGATCAGCCATGATCACAAAGAGCAAAGGGGGATTCGTTTATTATTTCCCACAAACGGCGCCAATTTTGAAGGGGAAAAATACCGGAAAGGACACGCGTCAGCTACAGCTTCTCCCACGCTCTGGTTTACCGGTAGAAGGTTGGAGCGGAGGGTGTGACACCCTGACCTGTACTCCGATGGTAAAGTAAGTAGATGTAGAAGATGATGAACAGTAAACACTGAAAGAGGCACTGAAAGTTATGCAAGTACTGAACAAGTATTCTCTGAAGTACGGCAAAAAACGTGATCAAAACGTGATCCCAAGCACTAAAAATCACAGGGTATTTATAGGGTAAGGTTGGTATGACCATCGATGACCATGGATGGCCATAGGTGTCCATACCACGTGTTTTGCACTCATTGCCAAATATGTCAGACATATCTGCCGCCGGTTGCATCACACGTGAGAGCCTCCTATGAGTCCAATCGGACGGGATCGGACAGTACGCAGAAGTGACCAGCATTAAATGCCAAGACAGTGCTTTCGGCACAAAACGGCGCTTTCGGCACACATGTTAGAATTATGGATCGCCTCCTGATCACTTCCTCCTACGAGTCGGTCTCGTTGTTGACTCGAGCTCGGTTACGGTGTAGATGTCTTAAAATACACCAGGACATCGTTGTCGGTGAGACAACGGGCTCGTTGTTCATGTAACGACAAAAACGTTGTCAAGAGTACAACGGTTACGTTGTGCTTCAGACAACGAGCACGTTGTCAAGCCACAACGGAAACGTTGTTCTACAAGAGAACAAAGACGTCGTAATGTGCACAACGTGAACGTTGTGCATCAGACAACGTGTGATCCCCCTATTTTAAGCACGTGATCCCAACTCGTGTCCACGTGTCACTTTCGTGAACAAAACAATAAAAACGAGCTCGTTCTCCAACGCTAAGTTGATTTTACGAATTTTATCCGTTACACATATCATGTCACTAACGATACTCTATGGGCTCACAATCTGTGTCCTACCAAAGTTGTTAATACTGAAGGATCTTTCTCTCCATGTTTCTCACAAGAGGAACTCTGGATATTTGCTCAACATCGGTCCGGATGTACTTGTGGTTCCTAGCTTCACAATTATTTATTATCTATCTGTCAGTTCTCTAATGATCTCAAATGTAAGTTTGAATTCACCCCTAAGTTTTCTTGGTTAGGCACCTCATTAGGGATATAAGGTTGTAGCTAGAGGAAAAAAATGAACAATGGGATGTACGCACTGGAGTTTCAGTACCCCCCTTAGCCAACCATCCAATGGTAGGCCTTCACTGACCGATACTAACACTACTGAGTACCTTTTTTTTGGTTAAACTCAACAACGCGTCCGCGCACACACACAGTCGGTAGTGACCCTTGGATTGTATCTAAAAAAAAACTTTAAGCCTAAACAAATTATTTTGAAAAATCCAAGGGTAAATGAAGAATAACACCTTACTTGAGAGTTGAGGCCGATTTTGGAAAACAAAATTGTGGGGGGCTAATATCGTCATAAAGATAGGGGCTTGGATCTCTTAAACTCACCCTCTCTCTCTTATTAGGGTAGGGTCAAGGGTGGAGAGGAGAAACAGAATCAGGAGATCAAGACGAGGGAGGGAGTGTGAGAGATGTTGTGGAGTGGTGGAGCTACAAATACATTTGTGAGGCATTTCTCTCGAAAATGCGCTCCTAATCTGAGGAAGATCAACCCAAAGGTACCACCTCAAGAGGCCTCATCCATCGCTCAAGATCTCTATCACCTCGTTAAGCAACACGGCCCCCTCTCTGTCTCCAACACTTGGAACCATGTCAAGGTACGCTTCTCATTACCAAGAAACCCCTTTTTATTTATTGTACTTCAATTGTTTTTTGTTTTTGTTTTAGTTTTTTTAAATAATATATGTTGTCTGAAATTCTTATCTATTTATCTTCTTTTTCCTTCATCCAACTACACAAGGATTAAATCCAATCCCATCTTGGTCTTGAGCTGCTACTGAGACGAGTCTTCTTCAATTACGGCAAGTTAAGAATTGGGTATAGCCTAAGTGAAGGAAGCCCTTCCTAGGATTAAGAGAGGAAAGGCTCTGGGGCCTGATGATATCCCAATTGAAGTGGGAAAATGCATTAGGAGAGACTGATTTAGTTGTTAACTGCTTCCCCATCCGCACGGCATTTGTGGTTAACTGCCAGGCTTGTAACTGTTATGACACTTGACACCAGTCATTGACTGATTTCCTGTTACTAACAACCTTCTGACACATTGCCCTCGGTTACCACTATGCCAGTAGGTCATCGTCCGAGGTGTCGAGAGTCTTGAGACTAAGGTGATCTCTCCCTACCTTCCAAGGGTTGATGCAGTTGGCTAGCGTCCCGACTTTGCTCCCTATGGTCGTGTTTTCAACTCCTACTCCTCGACTTACCTTGGTGTCCAGAGGGAATATTTCAAGTGGGTCGGTGCGAACACTCGAAAGGACTAGTCCTTGCCTCGAAGGGTTTGGGACACCCTCCGTTACCATGAAAAAAGGTGATCTATCCCTCGTGCGCTGAAACTCTCAATTGGAGTTGACAAGGAAAGCACGTCAGCGCTAGACCATCTAAGCATGGAGGCCAGAGCCATGGCCCTTTCGCGGCTTCACATGTAAATCACGTGCTAGCCTAGAGGCCCACCACTACCAGTCTTTGTGATGGCATCAGGCTAAGTTTTTTTAAACGATAAATATCAAGTATATTAATAGATCAAAAGAGATACAAGTAGTTTTCGCAGATGTAAACTAAAAAACAGAAAAGACTAGCAAGAAAACTAAAACAAGGTAACTATACAATAGATGCAGAGGCCTGAATCCTCACAACAAGAATTCACCCACATCCAACCCCAATTGAGTACATGAACACCATTCCATTCCACAATCAATCACCAAATACGAGCTATGGTGAGCCTATTCTATACTAGTTAAACCACAAGAGCCCCATTACCTCCTTTTGAACCAGGTCTGGTGGCCAATGGGACGTGCTCTCATCTCGCCACTTGGACCGAGCCCACCTCAGCTCTCTACGTAAAAGTCTCTCTCCCATGACTTAAATTGTGTGACACCCGATCATATGACCCTTTGAGGATAAGTAAACCTAATTTTCAAGAGCTTTCCCAAGTTACTTGAGTACAAAAGAGTGAGGAGATATAGAGCACTATAGAGCTTCCAAAGAAGAGCACCTTATATTACACCAAAAAATGCTAACAAATTGTTGTGGCTTATGAGTTTTTAGGTTGGATTGGATGGTTTAGAAATGAGGGATCCATTCCCTTTTATAGACTAAATGGGAAGATTTTAGATCTGTAGAACATTCTCACCTGCTCACCAAGACTCGTCTAGAATACCGCTCTAGGAAGCTTTCCCATCTCTACTATAGAATTCTCCATTCTAGACTATTCTTTTACCATCTTTCTATGAAGCTTCTACACACCCTCTTCTAGAATCTCTACAACAAAAGTACAATGCCTATTATGTGTTTTATAAAATATCTAGGTTGGTCGTCCGTGACACTCTCCCCCACCTAGCCTAGCGACGACCTTGTCGTGTTTACATCTATAGCATCTCCTCTGCTTCTGTCGTGTTTACATCTATAACATCTCCTCTACTTCCTTCACTTTCTCCACTTTAGGGTCTTTCATCTCCTCCTTAGCAAGTTGCAGAGCCGGTCGACAACCTTTTCATGCCTGTTTTAGTTCTTCGTACCAATGAGACCATGCATGGATATCCCTCCTCCATCCTGCACAAGGAGTTGACACAAGGCATTGGTACCGCTTTCACCTTGTCCTCAAATCTATCCCTAAAATGAGTTGGTAGTTGATCATTTAAGATCGTGACCTCGTAAGAGCACTAATTCCGGAGAATAGTGACAAGAAATGAGGGTGTCGAACCACGAAGACTGCGCTGGTTATTTTGCTTAATTGTAAAGATTGATTTTGATTTAATGGTGAACACAAGGAGTTTTGATTTGTGATTAAAAATCCTAAAATTATTCTAAATGCCAAAAACAAATAAAAGTGATGTGAAATCAAGAGAAAATGATCTAGGGCATTGAATTCACCACTAGCCTCCTAACATTGATTTATTGTATTCAATTCGGAAATTATATGCGTTTGATTACGATTAGTTGAGACTATAAGTCTCAATTTAAATCACTAAGAAGATCAAGTAATTGGATCATAGGCATGACCTATCTTTGGTTGGCACGAATTGTCCACATTATACTAATTAACCTAGGGTTGTGGCAACGGTTCGTCTTTCCGAGGCATAGATCATCCTATCATTCAACTACTTGTATGATAAACACCATTGCATAACATCCATAAATATAGTCATAGAAATTAAGTATGAACAGATCTTAATCGAAAAGAAGATGATTCCTAAGGCAAGGAATAACTTTATTAAGATTGAATATAAACATTAAAATTGATTACCAAAGACAACCTTCAAGTTATGCAATCATCTTTACAAATAATCAAACCCTAAAAAGAAACACAAAAATCAAAGTTACTTGGCTAGGGTTTCATCGAAACCCTAGATTAGAGATTAGTTGATCATAGGAGAAGGAGTAATCGCCGTAGATGGTGAAGATTCAATGCTCCAAGACCTTCAAAACTCTTCTCTAGACTCTTTCTCTGATAAAAATCGTCTCTAGAACTTATGAACCCTTTTCCTTTTATAGGTAGGCAAATAGGGTTTCAAAAGGAAAAAATCCGGAAAACAAAACTATAACCCAACGCTCGAGTAGTGGTGACTGCCACTCGGGCACTTGCGAGCCACCACTCGGGTGGTTTGTGGCAGTGCACTTTTTCATAATTTCTTTCTTGATTTCTCCGGTTCTTTCATCGGTTGGGATCTTTTAAGTTCTAAGTCCTTGAAAGCTCTCATAACTTGAGAATTATGGTCTTTTCTCCCCTTGATCCTGAAAAGAATGAAAACATCGTATTGTGAATAAAAACTATAAGAATTAAGTCTTAAAGAGCTAACAAGTGCACTTTCGGGTGCCTAAATGTGCAACATTCGACACTGATAAGTAGTCAACCTACCCAATGATAGAAAGGTCCACCTTCCCTTTACAGTCACCAATTTTTTGCTTTACTTCCCGAGCCACATCATGAATAGGTTTGGCCTCCGAGTTGATAGCTTTGAGCCTTCCCTTCTCCCTAATTGTCTCCAAGCCAAACTCTTCCATCAAGACAAAATTGTATGTAGCCCCCATGTCCACAAGTACATATGTGGGCTTCTTGTTGATGCATGCTTCTACTTACATGGGCCTTTTCCCCTCAGGCTTGGATGTATCCGCCTTCTCCATTGTGTTGAGAGGTTGCATTGATTCCATCCTTAGCTTCTCATCACCCGCATCATCCTTTGCCTCATCCATCTTTGCAATTAGGGCATTCAGAGCTTCCCTCTTTGGACATTCCCTCATACGATGGTTGCCATCCAAAGGAAGCAGCTGAAGTCTCTTGTCTTAAACTTGCTCTTGTTGCTGTCCCCTTTTCTTTCCTTACCCTCCTAGCTCCATAATAGCTTAGAAGGCTCCTCTTTGTGATCTAGATTCCATGGTTGCCAAGGCGACTTGAGGCGATAGATCCCATGGACACCTGAGGCACTAGAAGCATCGCCTGATGAACTTTTTGCTTCAAAAATTCTCAAAATCTCCATTTTCAAGATGCATTTTGATAGAATTATCCTTGGAGATAATTCTAGGAATAATGAAGGAGATAATTCTAGGAATAATAGAGGGGGATTTCAAGTGTTAAGAATAAAAAAACAAAGTCTACAATGACTGTTGAAAGGGGAGAGAGGGGTTATGAGGGATAAAAAATAACAACAGTATACAATCGAACAAGAGAGAGAGAGAGGATGGAGAGTGTAGGACTGAATACAAAACATAAAATAGCTTGACAATCAATGTGAGAGAGGGGGAGGACATACTTCTTATTCTCCTTTCTTCTTTTTTTCATTCTCGATTATAGTCAAGAAAAGTAATAAAAAAACATATAATAAGTAAAATATATTATTATGAGACCTGCAGTTATTTAAATTATAAAATATTCCTTGAAATATGGGTTTAGGAGAGTTTTGGGAGTCCTAAAAGGAATTTGGGACATGTAATGGTTTTTTTGGTTATTGGGTCGCCTAAGCTCAGCTGTATGCCTAGTTGCCTAGGCTATGCCTTTAACAACTATGCAAAAAATAGACGGGGACCATATAGTCCACCCACAAATAGACGGAGAGAGAGACCAATTGAGTGAGAGAGAGGACATATTAACACGAGAAAAACATACTTTAACACCATTCACCTCTTCTTTCTTCTTAATTCTACAAACATTTTTTTGGTTGGATATACACTCTAACATATTGTATGGTAAAACACATGAGACGTATATAAAAGGGCATGCTTTTTGTTTATCAAACTACCATATTCAAATAAAATTAATATTTATATCCTTAAACAATAATAATATTCCATATATTAGATTTTTAATAATGACTACCTAGGCGGCTAGTTTCCTGAGCCCAGTAGAGCGCCTGGACTACTAGGCGACGCCTTTAATTGCTATGCTAGATTCCTTTTTCTTATACCTTCCATAAGAAGTTATCCAGCTCTCTAGCATCCCTTGAACCATTATACACCTTAGGTACAAGAGATTATGTCAATGCCTCCCACATAACAGAGCCTTGAAGCTTGCAATCCTGTCGAAAACTCTACAATTTCGTTCATTCCAAAGGGACCAAGCTAACATCCTAGGGAGACATTGCGAAATACTTGGTGAAATCTCCTCTACCATCTCCGAATACTAGCACTTTAAGAAGTCCCGGAAGGTACGGGGGAAGACCCAACTGGTCCCAGCTTGGAAAGGAAATAACCCAAGATTTCAAAGGTGAAGGGCAATGCATCAAGTGATCCATTGATTCTTCCTTATTGAGGCATAGGAAACAACGGTTGGCCATACTTCAACCTCTATTTTTCAAATGATCACCTGTGTGAATTTTGTCTAGTGCTGCCAACCACGAAAATAATGATACTTTGGAAGGTAAGACAATATTCCAGTCATCCTTATGGGGAAAGGGAAGACCATGGTTAGTCTTCAACACTTGGGGAAAGGATCTCACTGAGTATTGCCATTTTTTGTTACATGACCATAATCTCATGTCTTTGAGCATAGGCAAGTCACAAAGGAGCTGAGGAACACCCTCTAACTCCTAATCCTGAAGATTCCACCTAATTCTAGGACACCACACAGCCGTAACTTCAAATCTATCCAGATACGACTCTACTGAGGCACTCCTATCAATCGCTAATTTCAACAAATCTCTAAAGGATTCCTTAAGTTTAAAGGGGCTACACTATCTATCCTCCTAGAATCTAACCTCATTACCTCTCTCAACTTTAAACAATATGTGTTTTGCGAACTCTGGCAAGACTTGTATGATACCTTTCGAAAGGCCAATAACATGGAAATCACAGATTGGTTTGGGGTCCCAGCTTGATGCCTTCCCATATTTGCTCGAAATCATTGTTCTCTCAGGCTCTCCAGCTCAGAACAACTGGTAGGACTGTAGGACTTTATTGAATTCCACTACAGGTCTCACATTCAAGCCCCCTTCTTGAACCAAACAACAAATCGACCTCTAGTCTACCAAGTGAAACTTCTTGATCTCAATCTTTTTGTTCCAAAGAAACAACCCCCTTCTTGAACCAAACAACAAATCGACCTCTAGTCTACAAAGTGAAACTTCTTGATCTCAATCTTTTTGTTCCAAAGAAAATTCCTTTGGATTTGTTCCAATAGTATGGGCATGTCGAGGTGTGCTTCTAGAGTGCTCTGTGCTTGCACATGTCGAGGGAAAACTTTATGATTGTTTTTTCGCTAATGATTTATGAAGTTGAATGTTGGTCGACTAGGAAGCAACATATATGCAGAGTGAGTGTAGCCAAGATGAAGATGTTGAGATGCATGAGTGGAAAGACTAGGAAAGAGATAAGATCATAAATAAGTGCATTTGAGATAATATGGGAGTAGCTCCAATAGGTGGTAAAATAATGAAAAGTTAACTAAAATGGTTTGGACATGTTCAATGAATCCCAATGATGACAAGTTAAAGATTCTTAAAGGGCGAGAGGAAGGCAAAAAAGCATTTGGATGGATGTGGTGGAAAAAAAGACTTGATATCACATGCTTTATCTAAAGTTATGGCTTTGGATAGCATAAAATAGTGGAATAGGATTTTTTCTACCGACCAGGCGACCACAAATAGTTGGGATATCGAACCAATAATAATAATGATTTTATGATATGAGTATTTGTTGAACTTGGGCTGAACCAGCTTGCTCGATTGATAGAAGTGTGAGACTGGACTGTTATAATGTCTGATATGGATTCATGGAAAGGTACCTTGTGTATCATCTGATTCGGGCAAACACTACCTCATCTCGGTCTCAAGTGAGTTTGGACTCAACTCAGACTTTTATAACATCAGAATTGTTCAAGATTTAGTCTATTTTAACAAGCATATGAAAAAATAAGTTTGCCATTTTTTCTTGTATTTCTCAAACGTTAATATGCACTAAAATTGCCTCAATGTATCTTGGTATTTAAGTGAGACTTAAGCAATATTCTTGAAGTGAATGTGTCAAGTGTTTCGGAGTTGAGTTACTGAGATGCAGTATTACAAAGTGAGATTTAGTTATTAAAGATTATTTAGAGGTAGGGAACCTAGAATTGTCTCCAGAGTTCGCAGAGAATCAATATCAACATGGGTAGTTTACCTTTAGATGATTCTGTTTGTCATAAGCTTTCGTGATAGTAATGTATATCTGTAATTCTGTATATGCACATAAAGATGATCAAAAAGCATTATTCATGTCGCTCCAAAAAGCAACACGGAAGCACGCCAACAAGGAAGCATGCTAGGGGTGATATTGGGCCGAGTAGTGGTATGTTCAAACTTGTTTGTTTATTAAATGAGCTCAGAAATCATGTTCAAGCTTGACTCGTTTATTAAATAAATGAGCTCTAGCTTTACTACCCGAGCACGAGTAGTTCACGAGCAACTTGTTTTATTGGATGTAGCTATTTATATTAGGTAAAAAATTCACTTTTTTATCTAGGCAAAGAAATCACGGTGTTAACTAAAATTTTAGTATAAGATTATAATTATATAAATGGTATTCTTATCATATAAAATACATTATATACTATTAATCTTTACTAGTATATAATACATATACTTAATTTTAATAATAAATGAAATAAGTATATTTTAAATATTTTAGTAGGTTAATATGTATATATAATCGGACCGAGCTTTTATCGAGCCGAGGAGGGGTGTGTTCAAGCTTGGCTCGTTTACTAAACGAGTTCGAAAACCGTGTTCAAGCTCGGCTCGTTTACTAAATAAACGAACGATACTCGAGCTTTTAACGAGCCGAGCTCGAGTAGTTCACGAACATTTTATTCAATAACCACCCCTAGGCGTAGCCCTCGAGAAATGTTTTTTGGGAGTCATTATATAAATAAAATTAACTATATTTTTAAAATTTTATATATACATATAAAAAAAGAGACTAGTAGATAGCGGACCGCACATTTGGCTAGGTAGCCAATGCACGGTCTACAGGCTGTCACGTGTCCTTTTAAACACCCACTAACTGTGGTTAAGATTCATTCACCCAACCTTTGTTTTGTTTTTTATAAAAATATTAACCATAAGTTGGTTAAGCTTAACCACAGTTAAAGAGGGACGAAATGGGAAGGCATTCGACTGACTAGCCGAATGTGGAGTCGGCTAATCACTACTAAAAAAGCTAAAAAATTTTGAGGGGGCCAAACTTCCCACATAATCAAACATTTACATTCCAATTAGTGGGGGTGGGCGGCATTATATATTAGATTTTTAAAATTAAATTATACCTATATCATTAAAAAAAAATACATTTTTTTTGGGGGAGCATGGTCCCTCCCAATGTTACCTGGTTGGTTGGTTCGCTCGGTTCGAATTCGGGTTCACAATTCGCTACTCTAGAGTGAACCCGGTTCACTAGGGGTAGGATGAGATAATTCGTTTTTCGGTTCGCTTAGATTTTTTGTTTGGTTCACTAGCTTAGTTCGCTTATCTATATATATAAGTTATGATCATAATTTTAATAAATTCTAACTCATAGTTAAAGGGAGTTCAAAGGGGACATTAATTTTTTTCTAAAAATTAAGTATAGCTTCTTTAACCCCAAGGGTTAGTGAATCTTAACCATGGTTAAAGGGAACTAAAAGAGATGTTCAAATTTTTTTTCTAAAAATGAAAGTTAGATGCTTTAACCCTAAGGATTTTTGAATCTTAACCACAGTTATATGGAGTTAAAAGGGACACGTTAATTTTTAACTTAAAAAAAAAAAAACTAAGGTTAGATGCTTTAACCCTAAGGGTTAGTGAATCTTAACTATAGTTAAAAGAGTTAAAATAAGACAAATTAACCATAAGGTTAAAACGTATTAACCATAGTACAAAGACAGTTAAAGGCTTATCAGGAAAAAAAAAAAAAAAAAACAGTTAAAAGGGCTTTATGAGGTTATGAATTATCTTAAGGGCATATAGTCATTTTACTAACAATTAAATTGCAAAATGTTGGATAAGAGTTAATTTGCAAAATGTTTAGAACCTAATAGCTGATTTGCAAAACCCTTGCTTTTATTAGTTTATTTATTTGAAATGACGATTGTGCCCTTAAATGAATGATTGATTCTTTTGGCATTTAATGTCTACCGAAATCCTTTAAACAGTTCCGCCGACCCAACTTGTACCGTTTTACAACCACATTCCAGTTCGCTCAAAATCAATGAACTGGACCGAACTGAACTGCGAACTGGTTCGCTTCGAACCAGTTTGCGGTTCGTACTAGTGCCAAGCAAATTAGGTAACCCTGGTCCCTCCCCTCCCCCCTAGCTCCGTGCCTGGGGCCAAGGACAGACATGAATCTCTATACATAAAACTTATGTTGGTTTCATTATAGTTTTTCCTACTGTCCATGTGAGTAAAAGGAGTAAAGTACATGGTCATTTCATGTGACTGGGTCTGCTAGATTTCTCCCACTCGCTTTTCCTTGCTGTAAATTCTATTTCAACTCCTTTGCCATGGTTCTCCTGCAGCTTTTGAATAGTTGAAGATTGCACTTGCCTCCATGCCCTTGCATTATGTAGCTGTCACTGAAAAAACAGAGTTCTCTCCGGTGATCAACATCTGAATAACACATTGCTTCACCAGATGTCTTCCATAACTATATGGGTGAAACCTCTATCAATCTCTTTGTACACTGTCCTTGAAGAGCCATTACAGCCCTCTTTTTACCAATCTAGTGTTTTTATATGGTCTCTTAGTCAAGTGGAACCAACTGGTAGGAATGGGACATCAATATCTTTACGGCAGATTCCCTTCTCCTTTGATTGCACAAGCTACAACATAATACCTGAAACTTCTTTAGGTTGGAACGGAAATCAAGGTTGTCGTTAGAGGGATCATTGATTAACAGGGTTATGACTCTGAAATGGAAGGGCACCTTGGATTGGAGGTTAAGGTATAAAAATGATTAACAGTATTTCCTGCATTGAGGCACAGTATTTCCTGCATTGAGGCTGGCCACAAAACGATGCTTAAGGTACAAAGGTGTAAAACCTTATTCCTTCGGAGAGTTAACTTATAGTTCTTTTGTCCCTCAAAACAGCACACCCATTTATAATGTTACTAAATTAATATTCATGTTTTGTTTCTTTCTTTCTTCGCTTTGTTTTTCTTTTGTGAAACATAAGCTAGGATAACAGGGATATCAGTTTTCTTTTTCTTTTGCTTATGAGTCCCTAATTTTGGATCAAATGATTGACGCCTCATGGTATTTATTTCTTATGTTTCTCTCTTAGTTAGGTAACAAGAAAGTTTCCTAGTTCTTGTTTTTATTTTTTATTTATTGATTTTATTTCATTCTTTGGTTTGGTTGTGCTGGCCATTTATTTGACTAGAAATAAATGATTTCATTATAGAGTCTGGATAACATTTGTGAGTGTGTTAAGAGCTCAAAGTTCTTTCCTTAGTCGTGTATGACTATGAGTTCCATAGTATGAAGTTCAGCATTTATTTTTGTTATTCTGAACTAAATGAACGCTCATTTTCCTTCCTATACCTTGTTCATTTAATTATCAAACTACATTATGCTACATATATTGTTCTATCCAATTAGTTAGAATGCTTGTATATATAATTTTCTTTTGTATTGAATAAAGGAGCTAGAATACCTTACACAGTTCAAAAGGTACAATGGATTTTAGTTGTTGCAGCCGCCAGCTCCTTATTCTCCATTTGATTACTCGAAGAGTAGGGGTGAACTTGGGCATATTTGCTGTTTGATTGCATCTAGGCAGCTCCATTCGGGGCTATCATGGTGAATTTTGTTTTTTCCTTTATGCATTCAGTAGCGGTTCACGATCTCATGAACTATACTCTATCTTTACATATGTGGTTCTTCTTTTTCTATCTAATATATTCTTGCGTGGATTATCGATAAAAAAAAAGGGTAGGAGCATGTGCTTGTTGATGAATGCTGTCTTTGTTCTTTCTTTAATAATCACGCGTTGAGTAAACATCAGCTTTCTTTATCACCTTTGACATCACATCTAAGAAGTGTGTGCAGTAAGTAGTTCGATGTGGCCCTTCTCCATTGGGGAAAGAAAGAAAGATAAAAAGGAAAAAGAAAAAGAAAAAGAAAAAGAAAAAGAAAAAGAAAAAGAAAAAGAAAAAGAAATGAATCAATGCCAACATATTTAAGGAGCAATTCTATATATCATGTGTATTGTACTCCCAAATTTTTTTTTGCAATTCCATTTATCAATTGAACCACAATGTTTATTGATTAAAAAAAAGGTTGCTGTTACGTGCACCCCAATTTTTGATGAGTACACCCCAAACTAAAAAAAAAATACTCAAATGTTTTAACTGCACCCTAAAAGTAAGAAAAAGACAGTTATGCCCTACCTTCCTGTAGTCTTTGACCAAAGACCTCGGCGATCCCTCTCTCTTCGACCAAAGACTCGGGAAACCCCTCTCTCCGATCAACACCTTATTTTCTCCATGCTAGAAAAATATAATTTTCTTCTAATATTTTGTATCACTCAAATCACACAGCCACTACCAATGCAATCATTTACGACTGGAGAACAAATTAACAGATGAAATACCCATAAAATTATATGAAGAAAAGAAAAGATGCAACAACTAAGTATACTGTTTGAGAGACCTACCTGACCTTGCTCTTTTAATTGCAGATCCAAACCCTGTAGTCTTTGACTAAAGACCTCAGTGATCCCTCTCTCTTCGACCAAAGACTCAGGAAACCCCTCTCTACGATTCTGATCAACACCTTATTTTGTCCATGCAAAAAAATATAATTTTCTTCTCATATTTTGTATCACTTGAATCACACAGCCACTACCAATGATTACGACTGGAGAACAAATTAACAGATGAAATACCCATAAAATTATATGAAGAAAAGAAAAGATGCAACAACTAAGTATACTGTTTGAGAGACCTACCTGACCCTGCTCTTTCAATTGCAGATCCAAACCATCCATTTGCATAAATCTTTAGAACACCCAAGAACAAATAGACCAAACAGAACACCACCAACATCCAGTGCCCCAATCTCTTCCTCTCCCCTAACCTCGAATCGACAACAACAGAATGAACTGGTTGTTTCAAAAGATTCTTCCCAAACTCAGGGACAACCCCCCACATGAAATCTCTGGTTCTAATGATGAGTTTGCTTCCTTTCCAAACCGATTCAAACCCATCAACCAAAACTAGATTACTCATATTTTCAAATCTTGAAGAATTGAGTTGGAGATCGATTTCTTGATGGGAATTGGGATTATTATTGTTTCATTTGAAATAAGGAACTCTTCGCATCATGGAGCTCAAAAGGCTTGGGTTTTAACTCTCCCAGGAATGCTGCCACTGCTATTGTGGTGTTATTGGAAACCCATGTCCAGAGGAGAGAATCCGATCTAGTTGTAATGGTTTACAAGGTGATTGGGGGAGTTCGCCATTATCGAAACACTTCTGAGCCTTTCTTTCATTTCTGAATCTGAATTTTAGAAATTGAGGAATTAAAAACACTAAGAGAGGGGTTGCTGGGGTCATTGGTTAGAAATAACAGGAAGAAGAAGGTAGGACATCATTGATTATTGTCATTTTTTTGTTCTTGGGGTGTAGTTAAAATTTTCGGTTGATTTTCTTAACTTCTGGGCGTAGTTATCAAAAGTTGGGGCACATGTAGCAGCTAGCACCATTCTAAAAAAATAACCGAAACAATTTTACTTTAAGCGACTTATTAATTGCATCACTAATTTTACTATTAGATATTGTGGGGGGCTGTACTATGTTAGTCCTGTTCTTAATATCTGAAAGGTTTTTGAAAATAGTGGGATCCTCCATCATTCCATTCTGTATAATCTATAATCTTTAATGTGTTACAATTCATACAAATTCTTAAGAGTACGGGATTATTAGAACATTAGTAGGGAATTTTTCTCTTAGATAAAATAGTGTTTGTAAATTGTACAATACGCATGCTTGACCACAAATTACAGGCATATATTGAATTTGGTCATTTTTAATGTGAAGCGTGTTTCCCAAGGGAATTGTCATTGCCTTTGAAACAGCATACACATTTGGGAAACGGAAATGGAAACAATACAGTTTCCCATAAATTAGGAAGCATGTGGAGAATGTCTGGGAAACGGATAAAATGCCACGAACTGCTGATTTGTGAAAGACATTTCCTATTGGAATTAATGTTCTCAGGCGTTTCTCTATATTGTTTCCTCCCCATTTCCCTTGACATTTCCTCCCCATTTCTCTTCTTGTTTCTCATATGTTATCCATATCTTGCATTTCCCGTTTCTTGTGAAAACTTGTGGGAAACATTTGATAACATCTGGGAAATGGACAAGTAAATGCCTTGAAATTCTTGAGAAACTCAAATCCTAGTGGAATAAATATTCTCAGGTATTTCTTCTATCATTTCCATTGACATTTCCTTCCTATTCTCTTATTGTTTCTCATATTTTACTCTTTTCCTGCATTTTGTGGAATTTGAGGGGTCGGTTCTCATTTTCGTTTCTCGTGTTGTCTCTGCACATGTACTCTGGTAACTGTGCCACCAAACTTATTGTTAGCTTCTTTTCTTTTTGTTCGCATGTCTGAGTACAATGCTCATGCATATACTGTAATTTGTTTGAGTTTTAATTCCTTATCAATTTTCTTTTATTGGTAAGTTCTTATTCCTTGTTCACATGCTTAATCATTATTTATCCTACATATTTCACTGTTGTATCTTTCTACCAATGGAAGATTCTATCCTAAAAATCTTCATACATCTCAGATACTACTTTCAATAGAAGCAAGAGTATATAATCAAGCTTTATATGGAACCATATCTAGTATCATACCAACTTACCAACTTGAACTATAAGAGATTAATTTTCAGTAGAAGCTCTCATAATTTTTATTAGACTCTAAATCAATTGAAATATAAAGTATTAGAAATATTGTCAAAATTTCTAAGCCATAATATTAATACAAAATATGTCCACCTTGAGTAGTAGAGCGCCACGATATGTATAGTGACACTTCACAAGGATTATCATAATATCTAGCAGGCTCGTCAGTACAATTATCAGAGGGATGATCATTTCTGCACCTCTCATGCACTTCTGTAGACTTCTAAAATGTTCTTGTACTTTCTACATCATAATAAGTGGTTTTGTCGACTTCTGATATGTAGAAGGTTTACATCCTGGATTGATCTGACCGATAGATTTGCATATCCCCTCGTAGTAGACTTCAGGGCCTTTATGAGTTGCCACTCTAATAAAAACACTATGCAACAAGGACACTGATCCTCTTTGAATCTTCATCATAACAATTACCAGTCTTGATATAGAACTTTCCAACCTTTTCATTGGAACATAACATCATGGTTGCCTAAGAAAAAAATAATAATAAGAAAAAGCAGATTCTTCATGATGTGTTCTAAGACGAACAATATTATCCAAATCCATCTTTAAGCATTGACTTGTAAGAAATCTTCATGACGTTGCTGGATACTAAAGTTTTAGTAATATCGTGCTAGCTCACCTTAACCTCTTTCTCATAACCTTCTAACATATCTTTCTTAGGGTCTCTTCCCTATTTGGGTAGTTGGTCTCTCCCCCTAATTTCCAATATTTCATCAAAATGTTGTGAAATTGATTCAGCATAGTTTCATTCAACTGCATTTGGATCAATTTTTGTTTTTGCCTTTATGTTGTGCTTATCTATCAACCGAAGCCACTTGGGATGCATTCAGGGTGTCTGAAGATTGTGGAAGGCATCTTATTTGCGGGTCTACTTTCAAATATTTGGAGTTACTATCTAAAGAATCCAATTACATCCTCTACATCTACATATTCTTTCTGATTATGATCTTATATTCTTCTGTTTAACAGGAAGCTGGTATTAGTGGATTGAACAGCAAAACACACATGAAGATAATGCTGAAATGGATGAGGGGGAGGAAGATGCTGAAGCTGTTCTGCAACCATGTTGGTTCCAGTAAGAAATTTTTCCATTCTACTTTGCCTGACGAGCCTCAAACTGGCCAATCAGAAAACATCTTGCGACTGCAGCTGGAGACTGAAAAGCCTTCTGCTAGGAGGAAAAAGAAAATCCGGTGAAACATGTACTTGTGGGTTTTCATCAGATTTAGAAATACTCAGGGAGAGCTGTTCTCATTTACAAAGAATGCTAATTATGATCCAAACTGGCTCAAATACTTTGGCTGGATGCAATTTTTTAGCTTCTCTTATCTTTCTAACTGCAATCAACAATTACACTCTGTCTCTGTTGGATGTTTTGGATGCCTGTGTTAAATATAGGATGTAGTATTGCGATTCATACTTTGTCGGAGAGATGGCGGACATGCAGGGTGTTTGGAGCATCAAGTTATGAGATTTTGTAGCCCAATAAATTAATATTATGAGATGATAGTAACCGACCATGATTGTACTCCCATTTCATATCTTACAATAAAAAAAAAGATCCAATTGACTGATCTCTGAGCTGGGAGTTCTGGACTGGGTGTTTGGCATTTGCAAGCTTTCTGAACATGATGACCAGCATAACTCTGTTATGTGTTCTGCTACAGTGCATTTGCATTATACGTGCTGAAGAACCTTTTACACAGCCCATTTCATCTCTTACTTTATATTAAAGGGAAATATCAAAGTGTGACAGAAGATAAGAATGAAATGCGACCGGACAAAGTCATTAAGCAGAGGTATCTGGGGAGTTGACTATAAAACATTATTGAAAAAAGTTTTTTTATTTATAAAAATGGTGTCGAGTCAGTAAATATTAGTGTGTTCGAAGCAACTCCCTTAGTTATTTAATGCAGGATATCTCTCTTGTGGAGTCATCAAATCAAATGGTGGCTCAATGACCAACTAGCATTGTGCCAAATGTAACTTCTACTTTTTCGAATGTTCTGTGTTTGAATTACTTTTAAAAACAATGGATGATCACTTGACTTCTCCTTCAAGGACCTATGCTATGTCGAATCAAACTTGGAGATTAATCTTGATCAATTAGGGTTAATATCATATGTTTTCAACGTTTGATAGGATGCCCTAGATTATGTTGAAATGACTGATTTTTTTTATTACGTGTGAAGATAATCTCCACATTGTTTTTTTCTTTACTCAAAGGAGTGTCACCTGTTGATTAAACGCGTAAATATATTACCCCCACATATATATGGAATGGTTCCCATTATTGCAACTCACTAGAAGTGAGCCCTTCTAGAATCTAGACACATGACTTGTCTTTTGGCCTTTGGGGATTTAACTATTGAATATCAAGGTCGGTCCCATTTTGAAACATAGGCGTATTGAATGATTCTAGACTATCTATTACCGGTTATCCTTAGTTCCCCTTTCTCAAAATGGACTTTGCTACTGAGACCCCCTTAGGGCCGAGACCATGCTCTTAGAGCATTGGATTTCAGGTGGGCTCCATTTCACATGGTAGGCCCCACCTGAAATCCTACGCTCTTAGAGCATGGTCTCGGTGGTCTTAGCCCTAAGGGGGTCTAGAAGCTTTATCCTTCTTATGCTTCTCAAAATAGGCATATTGAATGATTCTAGACTATTTAATACCCTAGTTTTTCATTATTAACCCTGAGATTCACTAGACCATATATAGTGGGCACTGGTCGCTAAAACTTACAAGGACTTTGCTACTGCCCTTTAGGGCCAAGACCATCGAGACCGTGCTCTAAGAGCATGAGATTCAGGTGGGGCCCATTTCACATGAACCAGAAATCCCCGTGCTCTTAGAGCACGATCTCGATGGTCCCAGCCCTAAAGGGGTCTCAGTAGCATTTCCCAACTTATAATGAGGAACCCTATGAAAAATGGATTTTGCTACTGAGACCCCTTTAGGCTGAGACCACCAAGACCGTGCTCTAAGAGTACGGTCTCGGTAGTCTCGACCCTAAGGGGGTCTCAGTAGCTTTATCCATGAAAAATATAGTGGGCACTGCTGTTTAAAACTTATAATGAGGAACCCTATGAAAAAAAGAACATATGACATGTTGTTTTTGAATTCGATTGTTTGATGTTAAGGTGGACTCCTTGAGAAACACATGACAAATGTTTTTAGACCATCCAATTGAAGGCTAAAAAATTATGAATTTTATAACTTACGTTTGGTCTAGTGAACTCTAGGGTACATTAACAAACTAGGGTCTAATTGATCTGTATGGAAATTAGAATCGTGCAATTAAATTAAAATTTTCATTGTCTCTTAAAATCAACCTTTACATCCAACACTCGGATCCCTAATGGACATGCCAAAGTGTCCTCCAAAGTTTTTCAAACTCTCATTGTGGCACTGATCGTTGGTACCCTTCAACATTTTTGTTTTTGGGGTAACCTTTCAATAGTTTAAGTAAACAAAGAGGAAGTCATGGCCTCAAACGGTTTAAAGGTTCCAGGAAAATAGCGACCCATGCCTCAACCATAGTGACACTTCTGAAGTTTGGGTAAGGGGTTAGCATTTTTCATATATACTAATTTTACCTTCTAAAATTTTTATATAAGTTTAGTGACGCAAGTACCCTGGATAATCGTTTTCAAAGAATTATCTTACACTAAATTTTTATCAGACCAGTTGATCTGGCATTACACTAAAAATGGAGTCTTTAAAGGTAGTTCAGTGTACCATCTTGCGAAGTCTTCATTTGGTGTCAAAAATTCGTCAGTAGGTTCGTCTACTTCTTCTTACATAGCTAGTGAATTTTGGTAAAAAATGTGATCTCTTCCTATTCCCCCCAAGCTACACCTATTTATGTGGCGATTGCTAAAAGGTTCTCTTCCAGTGGTAGCCACCCTTCAGGCCAAGCGAATTCCAGTTGACATCTACTATCTACTGTTCTTTGTGCGGTGACCATGTGGAGTTTCAGTGTTCACTTATTTTTTTAGTGTTGCTTTGCGAGGTGTGTGTGGTTTGGTTTGTCTCTTGCAGGCCCTCTAACTCTCGATGGGATTCAATCTACTACTACATGGTGTGGCCATGTTGACTTCTCATCCGAGAATTTCAATATTACCATTCGGATGATAACCACTCTTTGGGCAATTTGGAAAGCCCAGAATGACCAGCTGTTTAATGGTAGAGTCCCTTGCCCGGTCCAGACTCCAAACTATAGCGTCAGCTAGCTCTTTTGCAAGAGAAAACATTCCCTCCCCCTCCCCGTCTCTCAGGTGAACCAATCCACAACTTAGATGGTTTCATTAGCAAATTACCTCAAAATCAATGTTGATGGTGCTTGGGATCCCTTTAGCAACAAAGTAGGAGCGGGCGTCATCATTCGAGATCACATGGGTGTGACGATCTTCGGGCAATCTTTCCCTACAAATGCTGTTAGTGCTCGAGTCTCAGAAGTAAAAGCGATATTCTTGGGTCTATCCATAGCACTTAGCCAAGGCTGGAGCAATTTTATCCTAGAGGGTGATGCCAGTCAGTTGTTTGATTATATAAACAACAAGGAGTGTAACGTTCATTGAGACGTTTCGACAATCTTGAAGGATATTAAAGTTCTATGGAACCGGATTCCTAGCGCGTTAGCCCGAGCCAGTTCAGCCAATGGGGCAGCCCACAACCTTGCCAAACATGCTCTTATGTGGAGGAAAAATGGAATTGTAAACCCATGTTCTAGAGCTAATGGTTCTTACTCATTCGATCCAGGAATCTGTTAATTTTCCAACGATATGTTTCTGTTTTTGTCTTTATGTGGTCTGTTTTTTTTTTTAATATATCAGTATGTTTCACCAAAAAAAAAAAAAAATTTATCTTATAACTCAAACAAATATGCTCATTTCGCTTTACATTTGATTACCAAAAAAAAATAATTTATCTTTGCATTCATTAGTCAACACGTGACCCTTTTAATTCTTACTAGCCATGGTTAAGATTCACAAACCCTTAGGATTCAACAATTTGACTTAGTTTTTAGAAAAAAATATTAAAAAAAATAATCCTAAGGCTAAGAAATTTTTACCTTAGGGTTAGATTTTTTTTATAAAAAAATTCTAAATGCCAATGTTAGAATGTTACCTCTAAGGGTTAATAAATTTTAACCACAGTTAACAAGGGTTAAAGGGACACATGTTGACCTGTGGATGTGATTGAACTTTCCCCAAGTTCAATTGCGATTGGCTGTGACCGATCTCATATAAGGTTAAGATTCACTCACCCCTAGGGTTAAGCATTCCAACCTTGGTTTTAGGATAAAAAAATCTTAAATTTAATTTAATTATGCTTAACCAGGGTTAAAGGGGTGTCAAAAGGGACACAAGGATATGGCAGTCAGAGACATAGCTCACCGCGAGGTCGCTAATCACTGCTCAATAAATTTTGTTTTTATTATTATTATTTAAATTCTTGTAATTTTTTTTAAAAAAAAAATTGTAGAAAGTAAAAGATATAATTATATATGTTTTTGTCTTTTTTTGAAATCTATCTGAAGGCTTTCTTTCGGATTGCGCTCATTCTCAGCTCTCTCAAAAGAAGTGAGATAAGTAGGTATTTGGGTAAGCCCTCGCAACATCTTCCTTATATCCCTTTTAATTTTCTGCAATTTTTCTTTTGTTTTGTTTTTGTATCTGTTTTCACTCTACTTCCACTTCCACTTCCACTTCATGGCAAGTCTATCTTGTTATCCTGAAAATTTCTGTTCTTTTTAGGGTTTAGGTTTCTGGGTTTTGTATGAAATGAACCTTAGCTGCTTAGGGTTTCATGTATGTGTCCTCTGTGAATATTAATGGTGCTTTCTTACAATGTCAGAACTGGAAAGAGAATCAATTTTGTTGCGCTTCTTCCTTTAATTGTCAATCATTTTGGTTCATTTTTTTTACAAAATTTCATAGGTATTATATTTTATTTATCGTTTGATATCTACGCTGAAAGCTCATACATAGTCAATTTATGGGTTTGTTTCAGTTTGAGTTGTAGGACAGATTCGATGGCGTCCCACTTAACCCGTGAATGGGCAGGGATTCAGCAGTTCCCTGCTGCTACACTGGCCAAATTGCTTGAATTGATGGGGAAACTAAAGCAAGAGGTTTGATGCCTTTATTTTACTAGATTTTCCCCCTGTTTTCTTGGTGGATTTTTTTTTTAATACTACAATATCCGTGTAGAATGTGAGCTCGTTAACAATCCTTGTAATGGGGAAAGGTGGTGTTGGAAAATCCTCTACTGTAAACTCCATCATAGGGGAACGAGTGGTTGCAGTCAGTGCTTTCCAGGTCTGTTGCCATCCTTCTGCTTAGGTTAATGATTTCAGTTTTTGAAGATGGGATTAACAGTTTTAAGGGATTTTCTCTGATTATTTATTTGTACGTGGGTTATATGTTGCCCCTTTGCAGTCGGAAGGACCAAGACCCGTAATGGTTTCACGCTCTAGGGCAGGATTTACGCTAAACATCATTGACACACCTGGGCTTGTAGAAGGGGGATATGTCAATGATCAGGCTCTTGAGATCATAAAACGGTTGGTATTGACACGATATAATATTATTTCCAGTGTCTATTTGATATGCATTATAATAATAGCCCTTATGTTTTTATCACATCTCTTTCTATGAGGTTTTACGTCCTAGTAGCAAGATTATGCTATGTCAATGTTTCTTTTGTTATATCAATTCAGAGTTTATCTTGGAGTGGGGTTGACTGGACAGGTTCCTTCTGAACAAGACTATAGATGTTCTACTCTACGTGGATCGGTTGGATGCGTATAGAGTGGATAACTTGGATAGACAGGTCATTAAAGCTATAACTGATAGTTTTGGTAAAGGGATATGGCGTCGAGGTTTGGTTGTTCTTACGCATGCTCAGCTCTCGCCACCGGATGGATTGAATTATGACGACTTCTTCTCCAGAAGATCAGAGGCTCTTCTAAAAGTTGTTCGCCTGGGAGCTCGGATTAAGAAACAGGAATTTCAGGTACAGTATTTCTTAATTTTGAGACCATCTATTTAATATGTTTCTAGTTTTTCTTTTAGCGGACTTATTTCTTTGAAAACCTTGATCTTTCGCTTGGGGAACTCCTTGTGTGGTTTGTGATTTGAGTAAGTTAAGACAGTGGACATGGACCATTATGCCATTTTATTCTTCGCTGAAAAATATTGATGCATAACATAGCTGGAGAATAGCCTATCAATGTTATGTGCAACTTTGTTGTTTGAACTTTGAATTTAGGGGCCAAAGTTACCTGTAAAAAAATGTAGGGGCCAAAGTTTTGAGCATTTCCTATTTAGTTCATTTTAAGTTGGGCAGTTTGGGTATATAGCAGTGTTATAGAATTGGATCATGGAGATCTATTTCAAATATAACTTCACTTTGTAACTCGCTGATTGGTAGTTTTTCTCGGTTGAGTAAACCAGAAAATTTGTATAGGCAATCCAGTAATAGGAAGAAAAATTCAACTAAAAGAAACCTTCAAGACAACCTTGGGATACAGATTAATCTTTCAACAGTCACCATAAAATGTTATGATCAGATACTTTGTTTAGTTTTCTTGTAGTTCTTCTGTCTCATGTTTAAGTAACTGAGCTGTGAGACTAGAAGCAGTACTCACATTCGAAGTCCTATGCTTTTGATGTCACTACCGCACCGTGATATTTAGATTCTCCCAAATTGTTTTCCTTATTTCCAAAATGCCACTCAAGTTTCTATATCCAAGATGCCGCTAAAGTTTTTTTCTATACCCAAAATGCCTCTCAAGTTTTTTTAATTCGCAAAATGCCCAAGTCAAGTTTCTATACCCCAAAGGCTCTTCCCTCAAGTTTTTTTGTTTCCAAAATGCCCCTCAAGTTTCTATGCCCAATCTCCCAAGTTTTTTTTTCTCAAAATGCCCTTAAGTTTTTATTCCCAACATTTTCCTCAAGTTTTTATTTCCCAAAATGCCCATAAGTTTTCTTTATTTCAGAAATGCCCCTCAATATTTTTAAGGTATCATAAATTTATCATTCATATGAAGCATACATCATTCACATCACAAACCCTTAAATAAAATGAAATTCTACTGCAATTAGAATATAGGTTACTATCACCTTTTGTTTGATTATCAATTAATAGTAACATCAGAAAATAGAGAAATAAAACTACTTCCGCACCTGGAAAAGAGTCATAGGGAATGAATGATGGATCTCTCTTCCTTTGATTTCATCTGGGACTATATTTTTGCTAATGGATATTTTCAAGTAACTGCGCATCGAAGACAAGAACCTTGCGATAACCTGCAGGTTAGAATAGGAGAAGCTTAGTTGTGATCTGATGAGCAAAGAAAGCCATATGTCTACGTCATATAATGATTTAGTGGAAGAGACTTACCAAAGTCTCATAACATTCCTTAATTGAGTCCAAGAACATGAAGAATGTCTCGCTTCCCTGAAAATCTAACAAACCAATAAAGGAATCAACAGCATATATGGGAACCATAAGGATGACAATTAGTATGGCTTTTTGCTCCTTTGGGTTCTTCCAATGGAAAAGATGTTGTGATAGGAGTCGTACTGTAAAATGCATTGTAAGCAGCACACAAAATGTGGATCCTAGCAGAGTAAGTTGGCCCCAATTCAATGTAGTGATATTCATTATTTACCGTTGAGAAGAGGACCCAGATTCAGGACCTGCAAAGGGGTGTTCAAGCATCTTAAGAATCTAAAAATTCAGCTATATGCCAATTCTCTTACAAAGAAAAAGTGAAGTGAAGCAGACACAGTAACAAAGCCTCAAAACCTGATGCTAAAGCCATAAAAATAGTTTTTTTTTTAAATGTGTGTTGAGTGTGTGTGTGTGGGGTGGGGGGATAAAAAAGGTATAAACATACCTTCCCCAATTCTGGGAACTTATCTCGAAGGATATCCTTAGTCAAATCTTGGTCCAGATTTTTCACATATATATTTGTGAATTTGGGTTCTTTGGAGACTTGTCTATCATTCTTCTTGACAAATTTAGATGCATCTAAAGAAGGACGAAAGAACCAGTTCCATTAAATGAACTATTAGGATCTAAAACTAACACAAATGCCATCATTCAAGTAAATTTAATAATCCATTGAACTCAATTCAATAACAGACTAAAAGAAAAATAAGGAAAATATGAAAAAATTACACAAATAATTTAGAAGCATGCATATCCTGAAATATTGCTCTGAATGAAGACAATACAAAAATGAGATCGAGAAACTATAATATGTATCCATATAGAGCTTTCACATAGATATTAATTCAAAAGAGACTGAAAAGAGAGAAAATAAAAAGACAACCCAATTTAGAGAAGCAGCAAATTGGACAAAACAAAGCACTAAGAAAATGAAGAAACAGAGGGAGAAAGAGATCTTACAGTTTATTCCCTTGCAGCATAGTACCATGGAGAGCTTTTAGAGCAGCCATGGAAGATTCCTCTGAATAAAACTGAATTTTTTTCTCTGTTACTCCATGTTGATGGTTGGCTACAAAGAATGCATAGGGACTGTGGTCGTCTTGATAATCCGGAAGTGACAACACGTCTTGGCGTTGGACAAAACGTGGAATGGGGAGGGCATTTAAGGGTACATGCGTAATCGAAAATAACAGAGGAAATATTAGTAGAAAAAATATGGTCAGTTCACAGCTGCTGAAAAGAGCTGCTTGAATGCTCTTTTATTACTAATTTACTATGTTATGGATATACTGCCCTCCATATCCCCATAACTCCAGTCATGCACAAAACTCTCGTCCCTACTCCATTTGTATTCATAAAATCTAAGTTGTTTCTCCTCCCAACTCCATTTGTGATGTATCATTAAATCCTCATAAACTAACAAATGATTCCTCAATAACCACGGCAACAATGGATCCCATTTCGCCTCCTATCCATACTGTCATCCTTACAATGAGCAGAAACAATGGCAGTATACCCATACTTTTCCACTCCCCCTAAAGACCACAATTCATCTGTTCCACTTTTATTACTTCCTTAAGAGTTAAAGACTACTTGTCAAAATCCTTTTCTCCAAGTCCCTTAGATCCCACAAAAATCTCGTGGATTTTCTTCATGTTTATCTACAATTGAAACCAGTATTTTAAACATATACATGACACTGAAAAAGGTTGGAGAGGGTTTTCTTGTTGGGAGCGATTATTTATTTAGGATAGAGAGATTAAACTTCTATGAGTGACTGTTTCCATCAATGCCTCTCTTAATAGTGTAAGTTACATTATCTTTTGAATGAATGAGGAAAATTCCCCCATTCTTGACGTGAGCAAGAGAGGCATGCCCATCCTCTGACTTGGACACTCCTTTATCCCTCAAATTGATACTAGAACTTATCATTTGGTATCAGAGCATCGATCCTACTTATGCCCAAACATAAGATGGTCGATCGAGTCTCTTTGTTGGAACGTCATCATGAAGCCTTGGAGTGCAATATGGACGACTTCTCTTCGATCATGCTTGGCCTTCGGGAATCGTTGAAGCTATTCGCCTACACCAAGAAGCAAGCAGCCACAATGCCAATGTTGGAGATAGCTGTTTCCATCAATGTCTTTTCACTATTGGGTCTCAATGGCCTCATGTGAGTTGGCCACCCAATTGACCAATCGAACAATGTAGCAATTGTAACATATCGTTTACATGTCTGATACATGCAGTGTACACTGTTGGAAAATTCCTCTAGTATGCAATAATTTCTTACAAGTCCTGGAAAGTCAAGTGCATGAGTTAAAATCAGTTCCTTGATAGGTTAGCCATCTTCATAGCTGCCGAATGGGTGACTATACTTTGAGAGATGGTTGGTGTCTTGTTTACGATTCCTAAATTGATATCGATTCTCTTGACCAATTGCATGTAGATTGTGCTTCTGATTATTTTTCATCTTTATTATCGACTTCGATGCTCGTAGGATTCTGCCATTCCAGTTGTTTTGGTTGAGAACAGTGGTAGATGCAATAAGAACGACGGGGATGAAAAGGTTAGTCTCATTTTCTCTTGCTATCCATTTGCTGTGATGGTTTTCATATTCATTTATTTATTTATTGTTGTTTTTTTAGGTATTGAAAGATTGATTATTTTGACATTTTTTTATTAGTTTGACTGTTGTTTACTTTTGGGTCTCAGATTCTTCCAAATGGTACCGCTTGGATTCCAAATCTTATGGAAATAATCACGGATGTTGTGTCCAATGGAAGCAAAGCAATTGTAGTTGACCAGAAATTGATTGAAGGCCCCAACCCAAATGACAGGGGAAAGTTCTTGATCCCTTTTATTTTGGCATTCCAGGTAAAGCTTCTCAACTAGCAGGGCTTGCATTTTCTCTCTTGTCAGGGATTATAATATCTGCTGATGCCCGCGTTTGCTATTTTTCAGTACTTCTTTGTCGTGAAACGAATTCAACGAGCGATTAAGGATGATATTTCAAAGGAGAGTAAGCCTTTGTGGGAGCTGCGGGATATGGGTCTGGCTAATCGTGATTTCTGATATGGACACTCCGATTTGCTTTTCCCATGGTGAGTTATCTTTGATGAATTGGCGCAGTTCTGGTCATAGCTGTTTCTACTTGTTTCTGAGTTACAGTTAGTAGTAATTGATGCACTCAGCAGCAGCAGTACAACTCTGCAGCAAATGGATTTCTTTCTAGGATTTGAGATACCGAATTTTGTCTACTAAGTTTATTTTTGTGATTTCCTTCAGATGATAAAGTTTTGCACAATTAGAGTCTTGTGTGGACTATGTTGTCGATTTCATGGTTTTTTCCTTTCCATTTTCATATCATAGATTTTGAATAGGATGTGATCAATTCAATGGCACCCTAATGCTATGTTTGGTTGCCGAGAAAATAGGTGAAAACATGGTAAAGAAAAGAAATTTTAGATTTCTAATACAATTTTTAATTGTGTTTTGTCCAATTTTATTTTATTTTCAATGTTCTCACTTATTTTCTTGACAACCAAACATAGGGTAAGTGTTATGTGCATGTTTTCCTTTCGTGGGGGTCATTGTTACTAATGCAATTAAACTACTCTTTGTGGTGTAACAACTAAGGCCAAACGGGCAATCATAGATTACAAAGAATCATATTTTGCAGCCCTTGAATGCTAAAGAAGATGCCCTTGTGGACCTCTGCAATGTCCAATTTTTTAAGTCCAGCGAGCGGCGATCCATTGTGGTCCCCCAAGACTCTCCAGTGGTAGCCGCCATGGAGTAATTTGTTTGAGGTCTCTTGAAGAGGTTCATGGGGGTATATGTGGTACCCTAAGCCTCTCCGGTGATAAAAGGGGAAGGAGGGGACCCATGAAGAATTGGTGCGTTCTGGGGCATCATTAGGCACACCACAATGAGGTGGAAACATCATTACACACACCCACCAGCATAGTGATACTTTATTAATGGAGTTTATGCGGCAAACAATGATAAGGATGGGTAATTTGTTATAGCTAACGCAAATTGCAACTTATATCTTCCACACCGATGAAAAGGGAGCATATTGAATACTCGAGGCACATCAAAGAAGAGCCGGTTCTCACGCACGGTACCACTGGGTGGGCACTGCCTGGTACATCTTAGACCTTTTTTTTTTAATGGTTGCGTACCTCTTCGGTGGGGATTGGGGAATGGAACTCGTCACCAAAGAAAACGCATATTAGGATATTATAACCTTGTTTTAAAAGAACTAGATAAAATGGACGATTTTTTTTTTTTTAAGACTTATTTGGATCGAGACGGGACTAATCATCTTCGTAATATCCCGCAAACCACGCACATTAGGAAGGACTGGGGGCAGAACCATCGCACCACACACCGTGCGGGTGAAATGGACAAAGCTGCACTAACAAGACTCATCACATGGGTTTGCAAATATTTGGAGAAATCAATCAAAATGGGAGGGCAGTGACAGGAATCCCTCTAATTATCATCTGTGCATATGAGCCTATGTGTTAGGAGCATACTTAGCAATTCGGCGTACGCTAAAACTTTGGTACAGAAATTATTTGAGTATAATTCGGAATTTGTATTTAATAATTTGATTAAAAATTTGGCAAAAAAAACGCAGAACGTCAAAAGCACGGTACGAAATTAATTCGAATATAATTTAGGCCAATACTCAATAATTTGTTGAAAAATTCGTTTAAATATATACAATTACATATATAAAATTTTTAAGAGATTGCATTAAATCTTTAGTTCATATTGTAGAAAGTAAAAATAAGAAGTGCAATTGGAGAATTAGAGAGAGAGAGAGAGTCGAACGTGGAAGAGAGATCGAAGATTGAGAGAGAGAGAGAGTCACTCTTGGAAGGGACAGTGGTAGTTGATGGTGTTGACAATATTATAAAGTCGGATACTCGGTCCTCAACTGCTGGCGGTTGCTGTGTCATTATGACAAGTGATGATTGTGAAATAGTTAGAGTTTGAGATTTAGAGAGAGAGAGATCGAGAGAAAATGAGGGGACTAAGTAATAGCCAATGAGTGCTTCGTGACTAGTGGCTGACGATTATTAGTGACGTTGTGGTTAATGAGATAAAGACTAAGGTTAGAGATTGAGAAAAAGAAAGAAATCAAAAGAAAGAGAGTTACGTGCGCATGCAAGAAAGATGATTTGGGATTTATTTTATGGGTTTGTGTGTGTGTATATTATATATATATATATATTATTTGCGAATAAATCGTAAACGATTCGCGAATAATTCGCGTATAATTCGTCTTATTAAAAAAAATTCACAAATGCTTACTTAGCTTTGATTAATACGGATGAATTATATGTATGATTCGTTATAAGTATTATTCATGTATAATTCACGTATAATACGTGAATTTACTAACTATGATTAGGAGTTCCACTCAGTTGAAGCACCTAAAGGAGTATACCAAACGTGTCAATTATTAATCATCGCTCAAAAAGGGTCAACAAATTTTAGTAGTTCCCTCGCAAAAATAAACAAATTTGTATGTTCCATTTAAAAAAAAAAAAACATGTTTGATTATTTCGATTAATGGTTAATTGGATTGGAGATAGGGTAGCGCTTGCCAAATTCCTGATGACGTGGAAACAATGTACACGCAAGGGAATAGACTCATGGAGAATGTTACTTCAGTTTCCGTCTTCCTCACTTTTACTATTGACCAACAAGTGTCCTCCTTTTTTCGCGTTTGAAACCGGCTTAGTAGAAACTGAGGAAGAAATAAACTGAGGCTAGCATTTCTTATAGATTCCTGTTGCAATGCTCATCGAACAAAAGATACAGAAAGATTCTGTGGTTAGGATCATTCAATCGAGTAGTCCTGGATCTAATCTCCTATAGAGATTTGAGGATATAGACAGTCATCCTAAATCTTGACCCTAGGCCTGATCAAAGATCCATGTATTGTTACTTTAAAATAGGATGAAAGTGTAATTAACAGCAACGTCAAAACTCTTTAGGTTTGGGCTCGAAGTTCACACACTAACGGTCAGCCAAGTACTAGTAGTCGTAGAAAAAAGAAATGGAAATGAGTAGGCCATTTTTTCTAATTTCGAAGCACTTTCGAGGGGGTTGCTGATGTTATAAAAAGGCCTCTCCTGGTTCGTTCCTTTCCTCACTCAAAAGTCCAAGAAGAAGATTTGCTCAAGCCAAAAAGATTATGAGGAGGAACATGAAGAACGCAGCGATAGCAATCCTGGCTCCTCTTCCCTCCATAGTGTTCTACCTCTCATTCCTTGGTCATTACCATTCTAATGCTACTAGTGGTACTGATTCTCTCTCCCCCCTGTGGATATGGTGCTCTCACCACCCTTTTCTATTAGCAAACCTCCTCTTCTTCACCAACGTCGATCTCCTCTTCTGGCTCATTAGTCTCATCCAATCAAGCAACTGGGTGCGTTCATTTCCCACATCCCTTCAAAATCAAAATTCGGCTCTCTTTTTTTCCATTAATCGATTATTGTTTTGTTTTGGTGCAGATGATCGATTTGTATTGGACAGTCATACCTGTCATGCTTGTTCACTATTATGGAGCCCACCCTTTTGCCCGCTATAACTTGTGGAGATCGAAAGTCATGATTTTTCTGACCTGGGTGTGGAGCATCAGGCTCACCCATAACTACTTCAGACGGGAGAAGTGGGAGTGGGGTGCAAGGGAGGACTGGAGGTTCACCGATATGCGCAAGCAGTACGCTAAGCATTGGTGGTGGGTTTCCTTCTTTGCTGCCTACCTCTCTCAGCAGGTAATGGAAACCTTTTCTTCCTCCATCTTTTATCTCAAGTCCTTCAATTGGTTAGCATATTCATTTCTTGTGGAATTGCCTGAATGAGCTTCTGAAGACAGCTAAATGGGTTATTTGAGTTTGAGTATTACAACTTTGCAGGTGTTTCTGATTGGAATATGCCTCCCCATGTACGCTGTTTACTCAATCGAGAAACCATGGAGCACCTGGGATTCTATCGCCACCACCATCTGTATTTGTGGTATTGTTATTGCCTACTTTGCTGACACACAACTGCATGAGTTTGTAAGCAAGAACGACAAATTGAAGGAGCTGGGGATGCCGATGGTGCCCAATCTTGATAAGGGCTTGTGGCGGTACTCCCGACATCCAAATTATTTTGGTGAGCAGTTGTGGTGGTGGGGATTAGTTATATTTGGATGGAACGTGGGACATGGATGGACTTTTGTTGGGCCGGTTATTAATAGTCTTTGCTTGGCGTATGTGACGATGATTGTAGAGCGACGGATGGTAAAACAAGAATACAGAGCCCATGCATACAGGCTGTACCAGAAGACAACATCAGTGTGGATACCGTGGTTCAACTCATCTCTGAAAGTGGTAAAAGATAAGGACACCTGACGTGATACTTCTCCTAGTGCCATGCTTTGATTAGTATTTTCATTTACATCATCCTTTTAAACAGTTGTGTTCTTTGTTTCCCTTGTTCATGTAATGTGTTGTTAAAAGTGAAGCATGATGGATTTTATCTGAGTGTAGGCCAAATTGTTCATATTATAACAATCAATGAAGATAAAGAAATTCGTCCTTCACTAAAATGAGTGTTCTTCACAATTGCAAATTTTGATGTTAGTGGTTCGGATTTTCCACAGATTAATAGGAAAAATTACTAGCAAGTATACTAGTTTGAATGTTTGATCATCAATATCAGGTTATTCTCATTCGGAATAAGAATTATGTCTCATTAAAAGTTGTAACTAGGATCTGTAAGAAGTAACTTATCTGATAAAAATGAATGAATTCAACCAAAAAAATAGCAGCATGGAAGCTTCTATCTTAGCCCATCAAAAGATTAGTCAATGGAGAACAGTTCCTTATCATGGAGATTATCCAACTTCTTTTCTGATACCTAGTAATTTTCAAGAAGGCAAATGAGTGGTGGCTTCTTTGGGTAGAAATTTCATCGTTTTAAATCCATTATAACATTCGCCGGTGTTTCCTACCACATTTGTGAGAGAAATTCTTATTGACATTAGTAGTTAATGTAGGAAAGTCAGATTGATTAGGAAGCTGCTGGTCCTAAGAATGTGATATAGTACGAAACTCTCAAGATAATAGAATGCAAATGTGTGTCCACCAGCAGACACTAATCATAACTCATCATTGAGTGGCTTATGAGCAGGATTAATGGTGGTGTTTATTTCTTTACAAAAGAACAATTCAGATCCCGAATGTAAAATAATAGCATATTGAATTTGGGATAGGTGTAGCCCAAGATGGTTTTTGTGGCCTGACCCCACCAGAACAATGTAAAGCATCAAGTCTTCATGGCAAAAGTTGGTTAGATGAGATTTCTTTTTGTTCTAAGGTTGGACAAGCTTTAGCGAGTAGGATCCCACCACAAGTTATTAGCTGTTTACTTCTAAAACTATTATTAATAAATACATGTAAAAAGTAAGAAAGTAATAAGTGAGGTCAAGCAAAAGGACTATAATGACTTTTACAGTAAGATGGGCATAAGAGAATGTCTACAAACTTCTGAGAATGAGTGAGGAAAAGAGAGACCTGCATTTTAGGTGGATTAAGAGCAATAACTAGAGACTCTTCGTGAATGATAATGAGATGGAGGATAGGTGTAGGAGCTACTTCCAGACAGTGGCAGAGCCAGGATTCCCTTGTAGGGGGGGGGGGGGGGGGGGCTAACAATGGGAGGGCCAAGTTCATGGGCCCTCGCATCTGTTTGTGCCCGTTTGTAAAGAATATATATTTTTCCCAAAAGTTAGGGGGCTAGAGCCCCCTGTCCCCTGACTTCAGTCTCCCTGGGCCCCATTTGGCTCCGCCCCTGCTTCCAGAGACTACTAAATGAAAACCTGGGGGATTAGGATGAGGTGGAGTTGATACTTCTAGGGATACAGGACAGGAGGGAACATGTAGCATAAGTGAAGGAAGGTTTAGCAATGATGAAAATAGTAATGGCCTAGAGCTTTGAAAATGTATGAGAGAAAATGGATTGGAATGATTGGTTATGCTTTTCAACAATATTTCCAGTCCTTAAAATGGAGATTACCTAGTAGTTGAGGAACAAAATTCAATTCTTAATAACCCTGATTTACGCATAACTCAGAACAAAATATAATTATCTCAACAAGAGAAAAAAAATTGGCTCGGCTCAGTAAGAATAGTTAGATCTCGGATGCAGAAACTTAACAAACCAAGCATTTTCAATTTTCTTTTGATCAAGAAGATTCAAGAAGACATCTATGAGAAGAAAACAAAAGGTACAGATTTTACCTGATGATTATGAAGGGGTGGAGATAGCCATTAGAGTCCTTTTCCACTTGGATGATAGAAAGTTCGTACAAATTTATGCGGAAAAAATTTGTTCCAATGAGGGAAAATGTGCTGAATTTTAATAATAATAATAAGTTCCTGCAGAAAATAGATATTCAGGCGTGCCAGCCCCCAAGCAATCAAAAAATGACCTTCTGTCAAACTGCAATACTTGTGAGATAAAAGCAGAAAAATGTCAACCAAAAGGGTAAGAAACAGATTTTTTCTAGTAATATGTAGTGTGCACACATCTTGTGAGTAAGATGTTGTTCCTCTCTAATCCTTTGCACGAAACATTCAATCCATGAAACAGGAAAGAAACCAGATGAATTTTTGGCAAGAATACAACAATGCAGATAACCAAATATGTTTCAAACAAAGAATGTTACATGAATTAATCAAGTTGTAGAGGATAGGAATCTCAAAATCGTATCATTCTTCCACATTTCGGGATGTTCTTTTTCTCTTTAGGTCACATTGAATCTACATCATGGTTGACGCAGAAACGAGAGGTGAGTCACCTTTCTCTTCTGAGCTCTGAGAGTTCAACAATTGCTCAGTGGCTGCCATATCTGTTTTCTGTGGTTCAACATTTGTTTTCCCCATGAGATCTGCTACTACTCCTTGCTCCTTTATTTGCTCTTTGGAGTCACTACCAGCTCCAACAATGTCTTCTGTTTGCTTTGCAGTCACATTATCTGCAGTTGATGGCTCTCCTATCCCACAAACTAGATCGCGAATAGCAGCCTTCGCTTCAGGTGATGCATCTACTTCTACTTCTGCATTTGTCACCACCGGATTTTGCTCTGAAATATTTACCAACTGCTCTTCTTTCTGACCCTCACCTCCATTATTGTTCTCCTGAAATTATCAATCACAAGAATGTAAGTAAGATACCACTACAACAAGATTGATTTTACCGAAAGATTATTACAGCAAGATCAATTGCTAACATATCTGCATACATGGTGCCCATGCAGGGGTGGGCCCTATCCTGAGGTAAGTTGAACTTGGCGGGAGACCTATTAATTTAAAGAATTGACCCCAGCTTTGGGCATAGAAGATCTCATTTGATCGACCCACCCAATCATGGGTGGGTCCGGGAAAACAGAAACATAACCTGAGGCCCAATTCAGTAGGTGAGGGTGGAGGCTTACTTGAGCAGTTGTTTGGCCTTGGACCTTCTTCAGAGTGGATTCAGGGCTGTCGCTCCTGAGGGAGTTCGGATGGAAATCAGAGTCTTTGGGTTTGGTCGCGCAGCCTCCCATCGATTCTGAGAAACTGTGGGATGAATGGCGATGTGGAGGTGGCTGCAAATCCTATAAATATAGTATGTTTGAGGCTGGGATGGAGGAACAGGGAGGCAAGAGCTGGAGCATGGAGTCTAATATTAAGTAGATATTGGTGGGAAGGGAATGATTTAAGCATTTATGAGAGAGATGGGAAGGTTTGTGGCCCATCCATAACAAACGACTGACTTTTTCATATGGACAAGAGACTTCTTTCGCGCCTTTTTTGGGGGATAGCCGTTGGAGTTAGTTGCTTCCCTACCAATACGGTTTGGCGTATTTAAGTGTTGCGGATACTGTAACTTCGAATCTTCCCCTTCGAGTGAAACTTGGCAGCGTTGGTGGCTGCTCTCACATACAAAAATGATTTTATAAGTTTTTTTTTTCATTTTTTTAAACAATGGACTTGCCCGTTACAGTAGTTGTAGGCGGAAGCAAATTGTCTGTGTTCTTCGCTGTTACCACGAGTGTTTAAAGGCTAGGATCAAATTGGGTGTACGAATTTCACAGTTGTACAAGAAATCCTGGCCATCAAACACCTAGGCCATTCGGAAGAACCCAGGGAAGAGCATAGATGATTTGGTTCCTTTGTAGGCCACTACTTTTTTTTCAGTTAAGGGCCGAGCGAGCCCGCTTGCTTGAGAGTCCATCGCAGCATAACCCATAGGCCATAAGACTTTTTGTAAGATGTGTGTATCTGATACATTTTCCAATGTGTTAGGAGCCCATCGGTTGGTTGCAACCTTCAGCTACAAGGATCATTATTGTAAGACTTGGGATCTTCTCCAGTTGGTGCTGGCAAGGACACCGCCACCACCAATTCAAATGCGCCCCATACCATTTTTCACAACTACCAAAGTGTCACAGGTGCAAATCAAAGTCTTGATTGTCGTGTAAGGGAGATATGATGCCTTTGAATTGGTTGTTGGCAGTCTCCTCACTAACACCAATTGGAGAAGATCCCATGTCTTGTAAAGTTTCACTCCTCTTATGAGGGTGGTCTTAGCCCTTAGGATAAGTGTTAACGAGAAAAGCCTTCCCTTTATGAGGTCCACAAGTAGGGGTGATATCGAGCTGAGTAGTGGTGTGTTCAGCTCGTTCGTTTATTACACGAGCTTAGAAATCATGTTCAAGCATGACTCATTTATTAAATAAACAAGCTTGAGCTTTACTAGCCGAACTCGAGCCAAGCTCGAGTAGTTCACGAGCAGCTTGTTTTATTGGATATAACTATTTATATTATGTAAAAAATTCACATTATTATCCTAGGCAAAGAAATCACGGTGTTAACTAAAATTTTAGTATAAGATTATAATTATACAAATGGTATTCTTATTATATAAAATATGTTATATACTATTAATCTTTACTAGTATATAATACATATACTTGATTTTAATATTTAAATGAAATAAGTATATTTTAAATATTTTAATAGGTTAATATGTATATATAATCGAACCGAGCTTTTATCGAGCTGAGCAGAGGTGTGTTCAAGCTTGGCTCGTTTACTAAACGAGTTCGAAAATGGTGTTCAAGCTCGACTCATTTACAAAATAAATGAACGATACTCGAGTTTTTAACGAGCTGAGCCCAAGTAGTTCACGAACATTTTGTTCAATAACCACCCCTGGAGCACAAGGGAGTGTAAAATTTAATTATGATTTGTATATTTTAAACAGGCGTGTTAGGGTTGGGGTTTCTCTTATTTGGTTAAATTCAAACTTGGCATTTTTTTTTCCGAGCAACTATGCATTCCACGGGTGAGGAGCGAACTATTGCTTGAGCTCTCACAAGGCCGACCCTTCAACTGCCATGAACTCGGGTTAAAGATTTTTAACCTTGTGGTTAAACTTTTTTAAATTTATTTTTCTAAAAACCAAGGGTAGATGGGTGATCCTTATGTGTGAGTGAATCTTAACCACAGTTAAAGATTGTTAAAAACAGGACACGTAGCAATAAAAGGGAAGCCGAGACGCCCCTCTTCGCGTCACACCGAGGAGGTGATTATTTTCCTTTTTTTCCCACCGTGTTATAAATAGGTTGGATTCTGGTGGAGGATATTTATACGCAACCTGTACCCCAGATGCCACATAAACTCCAATACGAATCCATAACTTCCATTCTTACTTCAGAAATGCTAGCCGGCTGCCTATTTCTATGAACATGTTTGACAGTACTTTTATGCAAGGTGCCAGAATACACTACATGTATTCTACTCTAGTATGTGGATTGGATTTTATTATCCAAAATCAATTGTGATAAAAATTGATTGTGTCGAAATTAATTGGCAAAAATCACTTTCATTATTTGTGTTTGGAAGTTGATTCTCTGTACAAGTGTGAACCAAACACTATTGTTTGTGAAAATGATTATTTGACAATTAATTTCTGCACAATCAATTTTTATCACAATTGATTTTAAATAATAAAATCCAATCCAAACGCCCCCGTAAGTATTTTGACAGTACTTAAGTGCCACGTGCCAGATAGAATCTAAAAGATCATTTGGTAATTATAGATATTAAAGAAAGGTATTTTTGTCAATTAAAGTTTTTATATAATTGATTAATTTCTAAAATTCTCATGTGAAGGCATTTTTTGGGTTATTCCAAATATTTTTTCAGCTATAGCTGCTGGTAGTTAGTTGATCTCAATCTAAATACCAAATATCTAAAAGTGTGTAACAAATATTTTGAGTAACATTTCAAACGTATAAGAATCCGTTGTAACCCTGGTTGGGCCTCTTGTAGTCTATGATGAGATATTATCTGTCGACCAAAAGAAAAAGAATCCGTCGTAGGAGGCAACCTGCAAAAGAATAAAATCCAAACAGCGGACTGCAGCTGTGTTGTGTAAGTCTACCTAAAAATTAATTGTTAATACTTAATACAAATAAGAGATTAGCTTCTCATGTACAGCTGAAAATTAGTTGGCATTGGTAACCTGCCTATCTCTAACGTCTTCCCAGTTCCCAGTCTTTGGGTCCACCTGATAGAAGAGTCCCTTTGTTTTTGGGCCCATTTATTCAATGTAAGCCCTGGGCCGTGTCTTGATACGGGTCGTTTATAATTTTAAACCTCGGAGAAGACTCCGTCAAGCAAAGAAGAATCCACAAGAGGCGTGGACGAAGACAAAGCTTCACTTCTTCCTTGGTTCACACGCTTTCACCCTCTTTCTCTCTCTATCATCTGCATTTATCTCCCTGCATCTCGAATAGAAAAGAAAAGAGAAATCCCTTGCTTGCTTGATTTAGGGTTTCCTCTTTTTTACTTCTGCCACGCCGCACGCGCAGCATAACCCTATCTAGGGTTAGGGTTTCTGCGGGGAAGGAAGGAAGCTCGGCTCTAAGGATCTCTGGGAATCATGCCCGCATTGGCAGGCTCCTCTCATTTCTATCTCCTCTCCTTCTTCCTCCTCTTCATCGTCTTTGGCCTCTGCTCTCCTACCGTACGTTCGGAAGATGATTCGTCCGTGATTCTATTGCCGACAGACGCCAGCGCCAGATCGGCCCTGACTTCTTGCCCTGTCAACTGCTTTCGGACCGATCCCGTCTGCGGCGTCGATGGCGTCACTTACTGGTGTGGCTGCGCCGACGCTATCTGCTCCGGCACCCAAGTTGCAAAGCTAGGGTTTTGCGAGATCGGTAATGGCGGCAGCGGTCCCGTTTCTGGTCAGGCACTCCTCTTGGTTCATATTCTCTGGCTCATCGTCCTTGCTTTTTCCGTCTTTTTTGGGCTTTTCTGATTGGTCTGTTCTGTTCTCCGCTTCTTACTACGGCTATTGTTTTTCTCCTCCTACTTGTGAAATAAAAAGCAATTCGATTCTTTTGTTTGTTTGTTTGTTTTTTAAGATTGTTGAGCAATTGCAGTTTGAACAGATAGTTTTTTTTTAACCTTCTGGAGAAGATTTTATTGGTAAAGAAGCATAATAAAAGAAATGAAATCATCTTTTAATCCAAGTTCATCTTAAGATAGCAAGCAGAACGTTTGTGCTCATCGGTGTGCCTCTCCAACGTGTATGCTACTTAATAATAATGTATTCCTTTTGCTGCTGATTAATAAAGATCATTTCAAAAACTCCCTAGGGTTCAAACCTAAATGGATCCAGTCAATAGATCTGGGACCTGGAACAGAGCCTATTCCGGGTTGAGGCGGAGCTCCAATGATGGAAGGTGGAGGACTTAGCTCTATCTCTAGGAGCGTTTGGACTCTGTCAAAGTCTTCTATCTTCCAAACGTATGTTTGTTTATGATCTTGTATTGTTACAATGTAACACTCTTGCTAAGAATAAATGGAAAATAAGCGGAGAATCAGAACAAATCTAGCCTTTTCGAGGAAGGCAACCTCCTTAGAGCCCAAGAAGGTTGAAATTTCAACTGCCTCTCTTCATTACTTCGTTCCTTATTTATAGATATTGAGAATCAACCTCAATCTCTAGTTACATGGAAATCTCTTACATTATTGGAAACTTATTCAAAATTCAAATTAAATGACAACTAAAAGAGCAACAATTATGACAACTAAAAGGACAACAATTATGGAGATTCTCTATGTGTAAACCTTCCCAAGATAGAATAGCAACGGCTGGATGAGCTGTGTGGAAATGGGTTGATACACACTATCAACCATCAAAACAGCCTTGTCCTCAAGGCTGGAAGTTAGGAAAATGCTCCACGCTGGAGGGCCACAATGCCCAAGTAGCATCTTCGATGGGATGATCAAGCCATTTGATGAGAACTTCCGTACGAGCAGCATTATCTCACTTGACCATGCGACGATTGAGGATTGCCTCAGGTACTTTGCTTAAGATACCATCCTCAATAGAATTAGGGAGGAGATGATGAACTGTGGTAGCAGTGCCCAATTTCTTCTTCAGTTGAGAGACATGAAACACATAATGGATTTTGGAAGTTGATGGTAAATCCAAACGGTAAGCAACGGAACCAATTGTCTCAAATCTCAATAATACGGTAAGGTCCATAGAATCGTGGTGAGAGCTTGGAACAAGAGCGAGTGACCATTGAGTTTTGGCAATAGGGTTGGAGACGGAAAAAAACATCACCAATTTCAAATTTACGTTATGTTTGCTTCTTATCAGCATAAACCTTGAAGTGGTTTTGAGCCATTGAGAGATTGTCCTTGAGAATGCCGAGGATATGGTCGCGGTCTAGCAATCCATCTTCCACACTTTGAGCACGGGTCGTGCCAGGGACATACATCTCAATGGTGGGAGGACGTTGACCATAGACCACCTCATAAGGAGTTAGGCGTGTAGACTCATGGTATGAGGTATTGTAACACCACTCTGCCCAAGAGAGCCATTTTACCCAATGCTTGGGGTGGAGACCAGTAAAACACCGCAAGTACGTTTCAAAGCATCTATTAACACGTTCAGTCTGACCATCGGTTTGAGGGTGGTAGGCAGTACCCATCAAGATATCAGTACCTTGCAAATAGAAGAACTCCTGCCAAAATGCATTAGTGAAGATCACATCGCGGTCACACACAATGGACAACGGCAGGCCATGCAGTTTGAACACATTCTCAACAAAGGCCGAAGCAACTGAGGCTGCTGAGTAAGGGTTTGAGAGTAGAACAAAATGAGCAGCTTTGGAGAGCCGATCCACCACCACCAAGATGACGCTTTTTCCATGGGAAGGGGGGAGCCCTTCAATGAAGTTCATGGAAATTTCAGTCCAAATGCGCTCTGGGATAGGCAATGGTTGAAGTAGATCTGGAGAAGCAATTGATTTGGATTTATTGCGTTGACAAATGTCACAAGCTGCAATGTAGCGATTAACGTCACCCTTCATACCCCACCAATAAAATGTTTTATGAGCCCGTTTGTAGGTCTTGAGAGAGCTTGACTGTCTTGCATCAACACTATCATGGACATGTTGCAAAACAGCTAGCTTATGTGGAGAAGAGGCATTGAGGACAATGCGATTTTTGTAGCGAAACTGTCCATTAATGATAGAAAAATTGGGAATTGAGCCTGGATCTACCTGCAATTGAGTCATAATGCGAACAAGATATGAATCAGATATGGGTTCCGTGAGAATCGCGTCCAACCAAGTGAGAATCGGATGGGAAATGGCTGTGAGGGAGGGGTCGGCTGCCTAGCGAGAAAGAGCATCAACAGCTTTGTTGTCTACGCCACTTTTAAAAATGATCTCATGATCATAACCAAGGAGTTTAGCTAACCATTTATGCTGAGCCGGAGTAGAGATCCGTTGATTCATGAGATATTTTAGACTTTTATGGTCAGTACGGATGCGAAAATGATTCTCCAGTAAGTATGGTCGCCATTTTTCAATGGCTTGAATGATTGCTAGCATTTCTTTTTCATAGGTTGATAGCCCCTGTTGCGACCTGTAAGTGTTTTGCGGACTGCATGAGAACCGCACCAATGCCAATATATAAGGCATCACACTCAATGTCGAATGGTTTAGAGAAATCTGGGAGAGCAAGCACCGTGGTGGAACACATAGCATCCTTGAGAGCTTGAAAGACCGAATCTGTGGAGGAGTCCCAAGTAAAGGAATCCTTTTTTAATAAGGCCGTCAAAGGCGCACAAATCGTCCCATAGTTGCGGACAAATTTTCGATAGTACCCGATGAGGCCCAAGAACCCCCGAAGGGCCTTAACAGATTTTGGGGTGGGCCAATCAACCATTGCCGCAATCTTTTGTGGGTCCGCAACAACACCAACATTAGAAATAACATGGCCAAGGTACTCAATGGATGTCATACCAAACCGACATTTGGAACGTTTAACAAAAAGAGTGTGGCTTTGCAATATTGTAAGAACAGTAGTAATATGTTGTAGGTGTTCTGACCATGTCTTACTATATATCAAGATGTCATCAAAGAAGACCAAAACAAAAACACGGAGATGTTGCTTGAATACCTCGTTCATCAAGTGCTGAAATGTAGAGGGTGCATTTGAAAGTCCAAAGGGCATGACAAGGAATTCGTAGTGACCTTCATGAGTATGGAACGCGGTTTTGTGTACATCCTTTGTGGCCATTCGGATTTGGTGATAACTTGAGCGCAAATCCAGTTTGGAGAAGAAGACAGACCCTGTGAATTCATCAAGTAATTCGTCAATGACTGGAATGGGAAACGATCCTTGATCGTGACTGCAGTTAAGGCCTTATAGTCCACACACATTTGCCAAGATCCGTCTTTCTTACAGACTAAGAGAACTGGAGATGAATACGGGCTATTACTCGGTTGGATTATACCTGTTTGAAGGAGTTCAGTCACAACCTTTTCGATCTCTGATTTTTGGAAGTGTGGGTAGCGATATGGGCGAACGTTGGTCTGTTGGCTACCCGGTAGTAGGGGAATCTGGTGATCATGCGAACTTCGTGGTAGTAATTCAGATGGTGTGCCAAAAACATCATCAAAATGGTGGAGGACGTTCAGTAAATCTGATGGAAGTGCCTGCTCTTCTGTAGTTTCAGTTGCAAAGAGCATGTGGAGGAAAGCACATGGTGCGCCTTCTCTAAGGGATTTTAGAACTGCTGAAGCCTCGGTGATGGCTGCCATGGGGCTGGTTTCTCCTTGTAGTGTAATGTCGGAGTTGCTGTCCTGGAATCGCATCCAAAGATTCTCAAAGTCCCAAAGGATAGGACCTAGAGTGCGAAGCCATTGAGCCCCTAACATCATATCACATCCACCAAAGTGGAGTAGATATACATAATACATCCGTGGTGAAAGTATGCTGCTGGATAGAGAAATGTAAGTCCTTACAAAGGCCATGACTCTTCAATTTCTCCCCATTTGCTACCATGGCTTGGAGCTTGGCTCCCATTTCAGGAATGTAGCCAAGGCGATGAGCAACCTTGGCATGTAGGAAATTGTGTGTACTCCCACTATCAATGAGGATTCGAACACGTTGCTTTTTGAGCATGCCGGTAACGCGCATGGTTTGAGGTGCTTGAGAACTAACTGGTGCATGGAGGGAGATGGCGGGTTCTGGGCCATCTGAGGCGGGCAAAGGATCATTGGGGGTGTCGTCTTTAGAGGAAGCTTCTTCATCTTCAATGGAATCCGGGCTATCCGAAAGGATTAACTGGGGACCTTTATATCGATGACCAGGTGAGAATTTTTCATCTCAATTGTAGTAGAGTCCCCGCTCACGCCGTTCCTGCATTTCAGCCACGATAAGACGTTTGAAATTGGATGGGGATGGTTTGGGGTTTGAGTTAAAAAACGATGAGTTTGGGCCAATGGTGGATGATGTGTGATGTGGAGGGCGAGAGAAGGGTGGTCGATTGGATTTACGAGTAAGGGTTAATTTTTCATCATAGAGGAGGCAATGGTCTCTACCAAAGTGAATGGTCGACGGCTCTTGACATCCAAGCGGATGTCATCTTTCAAGCCACTAATGAAACAACTTACGAGGAGGGGTTGAGAAATTCCGGGTGTGTGATTGGACAAGTTTTGAAAGGCTGATTGATAATCGCGCAAAGAGCCCGTTTGTCGGAGCTTAGTAAGGTTACCAAAGGGATTCTCAAACTCTGCAGGACAAAACGAGACAACAGAGCCTCCTTGAAGGCCGACCAGGACAATATGCCAAGATTCTTGCGCGTCCATTGGTACCATTGCATGGCTTCATTCTCGAGATGGAATGATGCCATGGAAACACGTTGGTTAGCAGGAACATCGTGGTACTCCAAAAAACGTTCAGCTCGGTAGATCCAACCAACTAGATTTGTGCCGTCAAATCGTGGGAACTCCAATCGAATGGGATGTAGTTGCACTCCATGTCCAGGTGCAATGGAATCTGGCTCATCATCCGGTCCTAGTGAGGTGCGTGTGTCCCCGTGCTCCTCCCGAACACTGGCAGAACTAAAGCCCATTGCAGGACTTCATGGGATCCGACTGTCGATGTTACCATTGCGATGGAAACCCTCCAATCGTTGTAGAGATTCTGCCATAGATTGTTGTTTCTTTTCAAGCACTTAAATATAGAGCTTCGTAGAGTTTTCAAAAGCGAGGCGTTGTTGCTTGAGAAGTTCCATGATGCGCTTCTCACTAAGATCACCATTATTGTTATGGGAAGCCATAATAAATCGAGTTTGTACCATGTGAAAAAAAAAATCGACGAAGTGGCCAAGGAACGTTGACTCTGATACCAACTGTAACACTCTTGCTAAAAAGAAATGGAAAATAAGCAGAGAATAAGAACAAATCTAGCCTTTTCGAGGAAGGCAACCTCCTTAAAGCCCAAAAGGGTTGAAATTCCAACTGCCTCTCTTCATTACTTCGTTCCTTATTTATAGATATTGAGAATCAACCCCAATCTCTAGTTACATGGAAATCTCTTACATTATTGGAAACTTATTCAAAATTCAAATTAAATGACAACTAAAAGAGTAACAATTATGACAACTAAAAGGGCAACAATTATGGAGATTCTCTATGTGTATACCTTCCCAAGATAGAATAGCAACGGCTGGATGAGCTGTGTGGAAATGGTTTGTTACATACAACAACTAGCAAATGCTAGTTCTCCCTGAGATTTATCTGTCATAATTTACATGTTGGTCCTGAACATCCCTTCCCTCACCGGTCTGGTTAGAAATCCAATATTCTATCAAAGGTATCATGCTTATAATGGATCATCTTTCTCTTTGCTATCGAGATTTGGGGTCATTTTCTATCTTATTCATAGATCACTTTGATCATTTTCTATCGCAATTATGGAGATTCTCTTTTCTGGGCTTTTCTGATTGGTCTGTTCTGTTCTCCGCTTCTTACTACGGCTATTGTTTTTCTCCTCCTACTTGTGGAATAAAAAGCAATTCGATTCTTTTGTTTGTTTGTTTGTTTGTTTTTTAAGATTGTTGAGCAATTGCAGTTTGAACACAGTTTTTTTTAACCTTCTGGAGAAGATTTTATTGGTAAAGAAGCATTATAAAAGAAATGAAATTCAGTGGCTCAAATAAATTTTTAACGCAAGCAGAACAACTCTGATTCTGGTAAATCATCTTTGAATCCAAGTTCATCTTAAGATAGCAGAACGTTTGTGCTTCTGATTAATAAATATCATTTCAAAAACTCCCTAGGGTTCAAACCTAAATGGCCCAGAAACTTCATCATTTGGGCAAGCAAGCCCAATCCAGTCAATAGATCTGGGACCTGGACCAGAGCCTATTCCGGGTTGAGGCGGAGCTCCAATGATCGAGAGGTGCAGGACTTAGCTCTATCTCTAGGAGCGTTTGGACTCTGTCAAAGTCTTCTATCTTCCAAACGTATGTTTGTTTATGATCTTGTACTGTTACAACTAGCAAATGCTAGTTCTCCCTGAGATTTATCTGTCATAATTTACATGTTGGTCCGGAACATCCCTTCCCTCACCCGTCTGGTTAGAAATCCAATATTCTATCAAAGGTATCGTGCTTATAATGGATCATTTTTTGTTGCACTTTCTCTTTGCTATCGAGATTTGCGGTCATTTTCTATATTATTCATAGATCACTTTGATCTTTCCTCATTCCTTATCTTGTTATTCATAGATCACTTTGATCTTTCCTCATTCCTTATCTTGTTGGGTCTTGGTGAAGATGGATAATTTGGTTTCTGGGCTCTGGTCACTTATACAGGGGGTTGTAGCTTGGTCACTATTGTGGAATGGGCAGGATCATAGGGCTTTTGATGGCGTGACATTACCCTTGCAGCAGGTCTGCTCCCAAACCTGTTAGCTTCTTTTAGGTTGTGTTTGGATAGACTTTTAGGATAACTTTTGGCGACTTCTAACCCTTTAAAAGTTAAAAGTCCCGTAAAAAGATGTTTGGCTTCCCGCATGCAGAATAACTTCCTGTGAAAGTTAAAAGTCGGTGAAAGTCACGAAAATCACTTCCTACGGAATCTAGGTTCTGTGGCTTTTGCGGGAAGTCTATTTTACGACTTCGGCGGGAAATTGACAGAACAATTTCCTTTACGGCAGTATAAAAAGTAAATTTTAATGGAGGGGGTTCTCTTGTCAAAATAGAGAAAGGGCTCGTCTGTTGCAGAACCACCGAATCTCCTCTCTGTAAGCTGTTTTTGGTCTTTTAACTTGGCTTGCTGTTCGCCGGACTCATCTCATCAATCCCAGATTCTCTCACCAAAGAAACCCAACATTCCGATTTTTCTTTATGTTTATCTTTGGTTTGATTGGAATGTTGTAAATGGGTTTCAATGTTAGCCCTTTGCTTCCACCACTGTCGTCAATCTCAGGAGATTTGGTTTTAGAGTTGGGTAATGGATCTAACGGTGAGGAAAAAGGATGAATCTCAAGGCTCTCTAATGATATCCTGCCGAATCTCAAAAAGCTTCGACAATAGATATTTCTGGTGTGATCTTTTGATTTGTTTATGTGCACAAATTTTCCAATTTGTGAACCAGTTATGAAAATGAGAAATCAATCTAGGTACTTTGAAACTTTAAAACCTGCAAAATGTTTATGCTGAATTTTTAAATTGACCCAAACTCAGGCTTAGTCTCATAGTCCAAAATCACCTTTGATGCTAGAAATATAGGTTGTCTTCCTCGGTTGAGCCATGAGCACGGAATTATCAAAAATGAGAGAAAACTGCAGCTCATTACAAGTTCAAACATGTCCCACCATTGGAGAAATATAGGGCACGTGATTCAGGTATTCTCCCGTGGTCTTGGTCTTAATGGGGGTGGGAAACTTGTCAGAGATGTATGTAACTGTTTGTTATGCTGGTGATGATAACTTGAAGCTGCTCGAGCAAACCTGCCTGTCACATGTTCGACTGTTTGCTTATGAGGCGAGTGTTTGTCCCTTAGTGCATTAGGTATGCTTTCCTGCTACTCCGTTGACCTTTGAGAGGCTTGACGGTGTTGGTGAGTGGTCCCTTGTCCAATGAACCTCATAGATGAGCAATCACTAAAATGAAGAGATTGATAGATGATGAGGGATCCCCTTGTCCAAGGACCCCTCACTAGAATGATGAGGGCTCCCCTTGTCAAGGAACCTCTAAATGCCGAGGTGGATTCATAGGTTGGAGATAGTTGCCTCCTTTCGGGGCCTCTTTTCTTTGGTCCTCAATCCTCATAGGTGGGATTCTATGGTTATTGAGGTCTGTCATTTTTTTTTTCCCTTTCATTTTCATTCAACCATTGAAATGTAAGTTTGTATCATAAGGGATTTGGTAAACTGGGAAATAACTCTTTTGTCGGGGAAAGCCAAACCTACACTTTGACTTCTCACATTGGAAGTCATTTCTCACAAATACAAAACAAACGCCATTTTTACCTTAAAATAACTTTTACCTACTCTCCGGGAGAGTTATTTTTTAAAAAAGTTGTTCTAAAAATTTGGAGAGAAGTTTATCCAACAGGGCCTTAGATTGGCACTCTGTCATAGAAGTGTTTATGATGAAATTTGGAAAGTGTGCACGTGTATTGGTAATGTCATGTGCTAAATTACATGCCGATTTTATGTTTCAGATTCACAGATGGATTTTGAAGGCCCAATTCTCCATATTTTCTGTGGATTGTGTAATGCCATGATAAACATTTAGCGTGTTTATTGTCACCATATAGCCTGTGCACTCCTACATAGATTCTCAGGAGGGATTATGAATGGAAAGACCATCATATCCCCATAGGAATGACGACAAGAATTCCTCATTCCTATCTCGGTGGCATGCGTACCTTGAGCTGAACCTAGGCGCTTCATGGGGGGGGGGGGGGGGGGGGGGGTCTATGGGTTGTGGCCATCATGTGTATGAGTTGGTTGTGGCCATCATTTACCTCGTATGAATGGTGGCATATGTACCCAATGTACTATCTTGGCAAAATGTATACGTCGAGCTGATGGTTAGGAGGGTGATATGGGTCGTCGTGAAATCTCCATTATCGCTATGGATTGTGGCATGTGTACCACTACTCATCTCTGTGGCATGCGTACCACGGGCATTAGGGCGGAGGAAAGTTTCCTGCCTCGTGGATGAAGTATTCCCGCCATAGTTTCATAGTTCTGCCTTGCAATACATCAAATTAGTGCAAATATTTTGTGCCGCCTAAGAGTAATACCATAACCTTGCATGTGTTTGACTTTCTTCTGGGGGACTGATTGTTTGGAGGGCGCTGAGGAACATGTTAAGGATTGTGACACATGATAAGCAAACTATGAATAATAATTCAAAGTTATCATGTTTGGAAGGCACTGAGGAACTGTTAAGGATTGTGACGCCATGATGAGCAAACCATGAATAATAATTCAAAGTTATCAGGAGTCATTTTCTTAACATACAATCTATTATAGAAAGAATCGTGCTTGGTTATTCTGAGTCGTCAAGATGGTATCTTAATACAAAGATATCATCTGTTACATCTCTAACTAAACCATGGGACCCACCTGGGAGTCTTATAAATAGGGATCTACCTCTATGCATGAGATAAATAAGTACTCTTTGGAGGACGAGACTACTTAACACTTTTTTCAGTTCTTTGCAACATCATTTTTCTTTGATGGGTCATTGTTATTCCCTCTCCCTCCAATCCATAGCCTGGCTCATCCTCATGTTCTTCCTTCATTTCTTCTAGATTACTTTTCTTTCATTAAGAATCTAGATCAAAACGATTAGAATTATTGATTTAGGTTGATCTAGACTGAATCTTACTCTGATCCTTGTTCATTCTATAAACATGTACTATCAAGATCCTACATAAAACATAAACAGGAGGGACATGAGATCTTAGGAAGGGTACATTCTATGTGAGATGGGGGAGGCACTATAGTTTTGGTTTTTTTTTTTTATAGTTCTTCTCCTTTATGGATATTGCCTTTGTTTTACTAGAATGAGGCTCTTGTTACCCACTTTGTTCCCTCGCGAGACCAAAACTTTTTGGTCCAATCATAAAGTCCCTTTAATTGTCCTTTTAATCCAGGTTATGAAATTCTAACTCTCGTGATTAAATTATTTTTCTAAAAACCAAGTTTACATGGTTGAACCGTAAGAGTTACCGAACCACAGTTAAGAGGGACATGTGCTGATATGTAGGATGGAAGTCAGACGGATTTTGGTCTGGGAGGGCCAGACAAGATCCATTCCCCTAATAGGAGACTTCAATGTTGTCTGCTACAAAAGAAAAAAAAAGTTTCTGCTCCCGGAGTGGGAAAAAAAAGGTGGAGAGACCAATAGGAGCAAAAAGCCAGAAACATGGACTTACTCATAAATAAATAAAAAAGGTGGAGAGACCAATAGAAGCAGAAAGCCAGAAACATGAACGTCCTCATCATGGAATCGGATTTGATCTGGCTCGCCGAACCAAAACCATCCGGCCTAAGTCCAGCGTCCCACACATGGCGATAAAAAGGGGAGAAAATGATAAAGGGGGAGAAGTCAAAATCAGGGGAGAAGTTGAAAATATGACTTCTACCTTTTTTTTTTTTTGGTTAGAACTTCTCCCATTTTTATCGCCATGTGTCAAATGCTGCACTTAGGCCGGATGGGTTTTGGTCTGGCGAGAGCCGGATCAAATCTGATCCCCCTCATCATATGTATCCAGGATTGTTGGTCTCATTGACCTTGGTTTTTCAGGCAATCCTTGCACATTGGCACAATAAACAAGAGGGCATAGCAGCCGTTATGAGCGCTTAAACCGCACTCTGGCAAGCCCGGGATGGCGTAGTATTTGTTCTTTATCCCAATGCTCTTACTCATTTTAAGGGAGTGATTTCACATTAAGCAATAAAAATATGAAAGATTACCTATGAAGTTGAAGAGATAATCGGAGCATCCCAAAATGTATTTGTAGGGGTATTTTCGGTATTATCTAAAAAATTTAGTTGATAATGTATTTGTAGGAGTATTTTTGGTATTATATAAAAAATTTAGTTGATAGTCATAGAAATACCCTTCTTTTATTTTTTAAAATTCTTAAACTACCTTTTCACCCAAAAAAAACAAAAAAAAAATTCTCAAACTACCTCTGCCGACATATTTTTGATGCTCCCATTATCACTTCAACGGGTTCCTATTCTTTTTTCTAAGAAAAAGTTGGAAAGACATTGAGATAGGGGCAGCTGTTTTATTTTTATTAATTACTAACGGGTGGCACGTGCGATGCACGTGAGAGCGAGGGGAAGGAGTTAATCACAGTTAATAGGAGTTAAAAGGGACATGTGTTAACCCACGGGTGCGATTGAACTCGCTAGTGGCACGTGCAATGCACATGAGAGCGAGGGGAAAAAGTTAACCACAGTTAATAGGAGTTAAAAAAGACACGTGTTAACCCACGGGTGCGATTGAACTCTCCTCGAGTTCAATCACGATTGGCTGTGATTCTAAATAGATAGATGAGCAAGGGGTAGTTTGGAAATTAAATCAAAGGCGAGGGGTAGTTTGGGTTTTAAAGCAAAACATTAAATCAAAATTTTGTATTTATATAAGGGTAGTATGAGAATTTTGAAAAAATATCTACGTCTGCCTCTCCCATTATAATAATTAGCAGGTGGCACGTGCGATGCACGTGAGAGTGAGGGGAAGGAATTAACCACAGTTAATAGGAGTAAAAAAAAGACACGTGTTAACTCGTAGGTACAATTCAACTCTCCCCGAGTTCAATTGCGATTGACTGTGATTCTATTTTTTACATGGATAGATAAGCAAGGGGTAGTTTGGGAATTAAAATAAATCATGAAATCAAAATTTTGTTTTATACGAGGGTTGTTTGGGAATTTTGGAGAAATCAGGCTACGCCTGCCTCTCCCATTATAATAGTATTAGCGAGTGGCACGTGTGATGCACGTGAGAGCGAGGGGAAGGAGTTAACCACAGTTAATAGGAGATAAAAGGGACACGTGCTAACCCGCATGTGCGATTGAACTCTCCCCAATCACGATTGGCTATGATTCTATTATTTAAATAGATAATGAGCAAGGGGTAGTTTGGGAATTAAAGTAAAACATTAAATTAAAGTTTTATTTTATATGAGAGTAGATCGGGAATTTTGGAAAAATTAGGCTACGCTGGCTCTCCCATTATAATAGTAAAGATAAAGATAAAGAAGATAATGATAAAGATTAATGTAAGCCCACTGAAAATATGGAGCAGATATAGACTGGTAGCGGCCCCGCGGCTGCCCTAGTAATAAAATAACCTAGGAGGAGTAGAGGAAATCTCTAATGCCATGTCCTAGTCAACAAAATTCAAATGCTTTTCGACCTCAGCTTATGCGTCATGGGTGTTGAATTGATCTGCACTTTGACTGGGTTGAGCTTTGACCTCAGGTGCTATCGGGTTAACCCAGACGGAGTCCGGATCCCGTCTAATGGCACTCATAAAGCCCCTTTTAACCCTACTTTTAATTCTAGTTAAAAAGTTAATCCTTAGGGTTAAATTTTGATATATATATATATATATATATATATAAACAAAGTTAGATTGTTTAACTCTAAGGATTAATTGTTTTGAGAATCTTAATCATAGTTAATGAAGGTTAAAAGTAAGACGTATTGACGCGTGGGTGCCAGACTTCAATCCCCATTGAATAGGATCCCAACTCCACTATGCGTCATGGTCGTCAGTCACAAGGTACGAGGTACAAGAGATGAGATAACGTGTCATGGTGATTGGCAAAGGATTGTCTTTGGCTAGAAAAGTAGTGGTGGGCTTCCATACATTACGTGACATCTGACGGGACGGAGAAGTTATTTAATTGTCTTTCCTGATTTTGACTTCTTTTCACATTATGTCAGATGCGGTGATAAAGTTGTAAGAAAAAAAGGGTCCGATTTGATGGAGCCTCGCCGTACCAAAATCACCTGGCCTTGGTTCATCGATCCTCCGACGTGTGGCGATAAAAAGAGGAGAATATATCAAACGGAGAGAAGTCAAAAAAAAAAGGAGAACTTGGGGAGTCCGGTTACACCCATGAGGTCATCACATGAGGTACAGCCCTGGGTGCGCTCAGCTTATACGTCATAAAATGGCTGTTGGGGCGCTTATAATGGAGAGGGTTTCCATCTTCCACATTCACCTCAATCAGCCTACTTCCAATCGTTTCCCTACTTTCTCTCTATCACATCGATCGATGAATACACAAAGCACAAATGAGGAATGCCTAGGATGGGCGGCAAGAGATGAATCTGGACATCTTTCTCCCTACAAATTCAGCCGCAGGTGCCTCAAGCCTCAAGCCTCAAGCCTAATATTTCATTTCAGTTTTGAGACTTATTCCCTTTTTTAGATTATACATATAAATAATTTCTGTTTTCTTTTTTATTATAACAGTTGGTAGTGAATCAAATGAACATATGTAAAATGTCAAGATTTATCTTCTTTTAATTTGATGGGATGAAAACCCAAGGCTTATTTTGAATGTAAACATCAATATTGACTGAGATGAATTACCGGAATATATAGGTTTCTGCGGTTCTAGTACTTTTACTTTTACTTTGAATGTTTTACATAACTATCTTTCTTATGATCAGTTTGTTTATCTTTGCAACACTGAGTGATACCATCATGTTAAGACATACATAGCCGTTGTTGCTTTTCTAAATACCATTTACTGCTTCTAGCTGCTTCATATTTTCTTCTACTAGCTATATCATTATTTTACAGATCAATATAAGAGACCTAGGTATTATATGAGCTTTGTAATGGGGTTCTTGCATACACACTAATTCTTTTTTATCACCTAATATTCCTTTAACTAATTGATTGTTCACTAACTAGTCTGAGAACCATACAGGGCTCTTGGATGTGACGATGTTTCCCTGAAAATAACACACTGTGGAGTTTGTTATGGTGATGTTTCCTGCACCAGGAATAAACGTGGACATGCTAAGTACCCTGTGGTACCTGGGTATGTGATATACTTGAACAATTCAAATAATCTGAATGGTGGAGGCTAGCTTCTTTCTTATATTTACTTTGAACTGATGCATCCATGTTCTATGCGTACCAGACACGAGATTGTTGGGATTGTCAAAGAAGTTGGTTCCAACGTTCACCGCTTCAAAATTGGCGACCATGTTGGGGTGGGCACATATGTTGATTCATGCAGAGAATGCGAGTATTGTAATGACAAGCTAGAAGTTTATTGCTCCAAGGGAATAACCTACACTTTTAACGGCATTGATGTGGATGGTACAGTCACCAAAGGAGGTTATTCCAGTCACATGGTAGCTCTTGAAAGGCAAGTCAACTGAATTTGGATCCAGTTAGTATTTTCTCTCTCTCTAGATTTGGGTTCCCCAATTGCAAAGCAATATGCCAATCTATGTATTACACTCGTGAGACAGGATAATGACTGAAATTCTTGCTACGGCAAAATCATAGTGAATGTTGTTGATGTTACTGAATCTACAGGTACTGCTACAAGATACCTGATAACTACCCTTTAGCATTAGCAGCACCTTTGCTCTGTGCTGGAATTACAGTCTACTCTCCTATGATGCGCCATAAGATGAACCAACCTGGTAAATCTCTTGGGGTGATTGGGCTAGGTGGCCTTGGCCATATGGCCGTGAAGTTTGGAAAGGCTTTCGGGCTAAATGTAACAGTTTTCAGCACCAGTATATCCAAGAAAGAGGAAGCCCTGAATCTCCTCGGAGCAGATAGATTTGCGGTCTCGTCTGACCAACAACAGATGAAGGTAATACCAAAAAGCTTCTTGCAACATTTTATTCTGTTTTTGCATTCTTCAGTTATGTACATAACTAAGTTCCTGGACTTTGGTAATTAATTGGTGATTTATGAATTTGCAGGCCCTGGAAAAATCCATGGACTTTATAATTGACACTGCATCTGGAAACCATCCATTTGATCCATACGTGTCTATGCTAAAGATTGCTGGCATTCTTGTCTTAGTGGGCGCTCCAAGTGAGCTCAAACTCACTCCTCTGAACCTTATCATAGGTACCTCTAAACTTGCATTGCATTCATCTAACTCTTGTGTTGTAGCTAGGAACTAGGAAGAGTAACTAATGGTAATCTGTTGTTAAACCACTAAATTGATCACTTTTGGCAGGTATGAGAACCATTAGTGGGAGTGGGGTAGGCGGTACAAAGGAGATACAGGAAATGCTTGATTTCTGCGCCACTCACAAAATATACCCAGAGATCGAAACAATTCCAATTCAGTATATAAACGAAGCACTTGAGAGGCTTTCAAAAGGGGATGTGAAGTACCGCTTTGTGATTGATATTGAAAACTCCTTGAAGTGATATGATATGTTGCAGGAAAAAGAGGAGCTTCTCCTCCATGTGTTCTTTATGTATGAGATTGAGACCTACAGTGGCATTAGCTACTCAAGAGACTGGTGGAAGTTTTTTTAGTTTTTTTTTTTTCAATTTTATCAAAGAGTAGTCATGGTCGATCACATGTCTACCTTGTGATAGTTTGTCGTCACTAGCCTTACGTACCTGAAATAAACAAATAGACGAGTATCTGCTTTATATACAAATTAAGGTTGTTGATGTAGGGACTTAACCAATACTCTGCAAAATTCACGACTGATGGGAGCGTGAGATTAAATTCTTTTATCTTATAGCCCAGGCAACCTGGTCGAGATCTCCAAGTGGGTCCTACCCCGTGTGCCACCCCACCTCAGCGGGCCTTACCCCAATGAGGAAATTATCCTGCATCATCCACCCACACTGATGAGGAGACTTGAACCCGAGATCTGTTCTAATACCATTTGATGCAGAGACTTAACTAATACTCCACAAAAGTTACGACTGATGGGAGTGTGAGATTAAATCCCCTTTATCTTATAGCCCAGGCAACCTGGTCGAGACCTCCAAGTGGGCCCTACCCCGTGGACCACCCCACCTCAATGGGCACCACCTCGTAGGCCACCCCACCCCAGTGTGGAGATTCTCCTGCATCAATAGTTTATTGAACATCTGTTTGTGGTTGTGTTTCACTTGGAAAAACATCTGGTTATTTCATATTGTTCTTTCTTTGTAAGTTGTGCTCTATTGCTGAATGTCGTACACACTATGGCACATGCACTAATAACATTGCCTGTTGTGCTCTATTGGATGGTCTAACTCTTTGCCAAAGCATTTGTACTTCTCAAGTGTTTGTGGAAAATGATTCTAAGAATCTTGTTGACGCTTGGAATGGAAATATCAATCACTCGTGGTCTTCTTGGTACTGGAATAAGAAAATCAATCATCTTCTGGTTTATTCTTGCTCTATGAACCACATCTTTAGAAAAGCTAATGAGACCGTTGATTTTCTGGCTAATTATGGGTACCCCATGCAAACTTCTGGTTTCTTTTACTCGACTCAAGATTGTCCTGATAGACTTGACAAAGCTAGTTTGGGTAATATTAGAAGTACTGTGATCTAAGTTACTTTGTAGGGGTACGATTTTATATCCCCCCATGCTTTGCTTTAATGATAAAACCGGAAGGGGTCCTTGCCAACACCCCCCCCCCCCCCCCCCCCCCGCCCCCCCCATCCTTCCCTTTGAGGGGCTTTAATTAAAAATTAAAAAAAAAGTTGTAATTAACCAAATCATAATTTTAAATTGCTTCGTTTCTCTATTTAGTGGAGATCATAACTTAGATATCTCTATGCTTGGAAATTGGAATCAATACAATCAGATGATATTAACTATTTATTATTATTATTATTTGGAGGATCCAAAAAAGTTGGCCAAAGTTCTACTAAGAATCCAGGTCCTATCCTTTAGGATAGTATGCGTAAGGCAACCATGCACCATCTCTGATACTTAATACAACAAATCATCCACTGGAATTGCTCCCTTCATGGGCTATATTATCATTTACAGAAATGCTAGCTCCAGTTGCAATCTTCCCCAGACACAAGGTGGTGGCAACAAGTGTCAGCCCATATCCTTGTTATAGGGTAGCAACATCACGTGTTGCACCCACATTGTGATGTAGTTCTATGCAATAAGATGAGAAGTATGAGATCAAATCCAAATCAAGAATTCTCCAACGGTTTGAAAGGAAAAACAAAAGATTCAAATGAGACAAGAGCCTTAAATATGCTCAAAAGCCAAATTGAGACAAAGTTTTGAATGCATAAAAGACAAAGGAGACAAAGCTTTAAATGTCCCAACCACCTTGTCTCTCTCTCTCCCCCTCTCTTTCTCTTCTCTACACGTCCTAGTGCTAACGACAAGTTTTTTTTTTCTCAACTCTATATATATGTGTTTAAAGGCAATGGAAGGATAATGTCATGCCCCAAAATACTCCCTAAGAGTTAAGGTACTTTGGTTAATGACTTGACATGACATGACATGACATCTCAAACCATCCTGCAATATAAGCAAGACATAACTATACAGCGGAAACTAAACATTTCTACAACCCAAAAACATTCTAAGAGTTACAAAATTTATATACATGAACCCACAAAGTAAAGAACAAACATGCTTGCTCACAAAATGGATATACATTTCTCATCCTCTCAACATATACAAGTAGCCCTCTTAAGGCCACCTGTCTAAGTCTCTAGCCTCCTCCTGAGGCTCCATAGAATGCTCCTCCTCAATGTAGCTCTCCTCGACTCATGAATAAGGAGCACAAATATCAAAACCTCCACTTGCTGACATAAAATATATATACGACTAAGTATGGAATACTCCGCGAGCACAAACTAATAGCTAACAATGAATAATAAACATGACATAGCTTATATGAAAATTAAAACAATATGATCATGTACATGCATGGATTTAATACCTAAACAGTTTTTTCACGCCTTTTTAAAACATGCTTGTTGATGCATAACTCATGGTTCTTGTCGTGTACATGTTTGTATAATTATACAGTATTGTTCTTATTCTTATCTTGTGTGAATCATGGTATTACACTTGCTTGTGAGCCGGGAGTTAGAGCCTTGACTTAGAAACGGTCATGAAACTATCTTTATATATATATATAATGTCAAGGTCTCCAACCCCATTGAATTAGCCCTTGTGTCTGACATTATCATTACTTTTGATCATTGAAAGCCTAATAAACTAGATTTAGGTATGATCCTTGAAGCCTAGAACTAAGATCTTAGACTTGTTTTGCATAAACCATTATCGTTTCATTTTTAATTCATGAAAAAACTTGTATACCAATGCTTTACTAAAATTTAAATCATGAAATACGCATGAACAACATTCATCATTTTTCTTAAACACGTAATTTATACATGATCAGCATAAATCATCTATGAGCTGTTAACATAAGAGCATGCTTGAGGAGCTCATATTTAATTAAAATCAAAATAATATTTATGGTTAATTAACATACTCCATAACAATTTACAACATGCATGTATTCAAAACATTAAATTCATAATTATATCTACAAAGTAAGCTAGTAGAATGTACTTACCATTTTCAAAAGATGAAGCTTTGTTGAGACAATGATTTTTTTTGAATCAATAAGCTAAAGGAAGAAATTCTAAAGTGTGTTGAAGCTTTGGATATCAGTCTCGAAGATCTTCGGACCTAGTCACAGAAGAACCACAGTTTACCTTAATCCTCAGTTAAACTTTCTAACCATTTAACCCACTCTAGTTAATTCATGCCTTGCTCGAATGACCAAAACCATTAGACCTCGTGCCCGTGAACCAAGTCTCGTGGTATATAGTCCCTATGGACATACACACAGGTCAATGGACTCCTTTATTACCATAAAAATATTTAAAACACTTCACATCACACTCATGGAAGCCCAATGAAACTTCACTGTACAGCTGCGATCGATCGCCACAGACCTACGATCGATCACCGGCTGGGCAGAGTGTAGATTCCGGACTGTGCTAGTCCAGAACCGAGGCTACCATCCTCTACTCCTTTCAAACATTCCCCACCGTCCATACATCAGTCACACACCATCTTATAGGGTCTTAGACCCAATTCTATCCATTCCATAATCAAAACATCAAATCCATAGCAATAGCTCAAAACATAGAAATATAATGTCATAACATGAAATTGAGAAGATGAGAAAATATTTTACCTTCTCTAACCACAAAATTATGTCTCTGATGTCAAAAAGGTGGCTGGAAACGAACTCAGAACGCTAGAAAACGTCCGGGTAGTGAACCACTCTCACTACAACACTTTCTCTCTCTAGAATTCTTCTTCTCTCTACTTTCTCTCTCTAAAATTCTGGAGCTTCTCTCTCTAGAATTTCTATTCCAGCAACTTTTCTTCCTCTAAAATGAGAGAAATGTGAATTTTCAAATTTATATATTATTAACTGCGTGTGAGACACTTGTCTTCTCACAAGACAAGTGTCATTGTTAGTGGGTGGCACACATGTGCTTAGCCTTGTGTCCCTTTGAATTTTTGACTTTGACTCCAGCAACTTATCCCACTTTTCTTCGCACTACTCTCTGTAACTTTATAAATATAAGCGCGATAATTCCGAAACAACAGGTGACTGTACCTTGGCCAGTTCGACACCTACTGTAAAAATCTTTAGGAAAAATATTGTGTTTTAATGGTAAAAAGTAAGTCCGACAATAATACTGATCAAAAACAAAATTTTTCGAATCATGGTATTACACTTGCTTGTGAGCCGGGAGTTAGAGCCTTGACTTAGAAACGGTCATGAAACTATCTTTATATATATATATAATGTCAAGGTCTCCAACCCCATTGAATTAGCCCTTGTGTCTGACATTATCATTACTTTTGATCATTGAAAGCCTAATAAACTAGATTTAGGTATGATCCTTGAAGCCTAGAACTAAGATCTTAGACTTGTTTTGCATAAACCATTATCGTTTCATTTTTAATTCATGAAAAAACTTGTATACCAATGCTTTACTAAAATTTAAATCATGAAATACGCATGAACAACATTCATCATTTTTCTTAAACACGTAATTTATACATGATCAGCATAAATCATCTATGAGCTGTTAACATAAGAGCATGCTTGAGGAGCTCATATTTAATTAAAATCAAAATAATATTTATGGTTAATTAACATACTCCATAACAATTTACAACATGCATGTATTCAAAACATTAAATTCATAATTATATCTACAAAGTAAGCTAGTAGAATGTACTTACCATTTTCAAAAGATGAAGCTTTGTTGAGACAATGATTTTTTTTGAATCAATAAGCTAAAGGAAGAAATTCTAAAGTGTGTTGAAGCTTTGGATATCAGTCTCGAAGATCTTCGGACCTAGTCACAGAAGAACCACAGTTTACCTTAATCCTCAGTTAAACTTTCTAACCATTTAACCCACTCTAGTTAATTCATGCCTTGCTCGAATGACCAAAACCATTAGACCTCGTGCCCGTGAACCAAGTCTCGTGGTATATAGTCCCTATGGACATACACACAGGTCAATGGACTCCTTTATTACCATAAAAATATTTAAAACACTTCACATCACACTCATGGAAGCCCAATGAAACTTCACTGTACAGCTGCGATCGATCGCCACAGACCTACGATCGATCACCGGCTGGGCAGAGTGTAGATTCCGGACTGTGCTAGTCCAGAACCGAGGCTACCATCCTCTACTCCTTTCAAACATTCCCCACCGTCCATACATCAGTCACACACCATCTTATAGGGTCTTAGACCCAATTCTATCCATTCCATAATCAAAACATCAAATCCATAGCAATAGCTCAAAACATAGAAATATAATGTCATAACATGAAATTGAGAAGATGAGAAAATATTTTACCTTCTCTAACCACAAAATTATGTCTCTGATGTCAAAAAGGTGGCTGGAAACGAACTCAGAACGCTAGAAAACGTCCGGGTAGTGAACCACTCTCACTACAACACTTTCTCTCTCTAGAATTCTTCTTCTCTCTACTTTCTCTCTCTAAAATTCTGGAGCTTCTCTCTCTAGAATTTCTATTCCAGCAACTTTTCTTCCTCTAAAATGAGAGAAATGTGAATTTTCAAATTTATATATTATTAACTGCGTGTGAGACACTTGTCTTCTCACAAGACAAGTGTCATTGTTAGTGGGTGGCACACATGTGCTTAGCCTTGTGTCCCTTTGAATTTTTGACTTTGACTCCAGCAACTTATCCCACTTTTCTTCGCACTACTCTCTGTAACTTTATAAATATAAGCGCGATAATTCCGAAACAACAGGTGACTGTACCTTGGCCAGTTCGACACCTACTGTAAAAATCTTTAGGAAAAATATTGTGTTTTAATGGTAAAAAGTAAGTCCGACAATAATACTGATCAAAAACAAAATTTTTCGATTTTGACACAAGATGCATCGTAGATTTACGATTAGGCTTACTAAAAAACTGAAACGACAGACAGTCGTCCAGAAGACCAATTGACACTTTTCAACCTTACAAACATTGTTCAGATATATTATTAGTGTTAAATACAATAATGGGAATCCCATTTTCGAGGTCTTACATTTCTTTCCTCCTTACAAAAATTTCGTCCTTGAAATTAAGATGACACAAACAACACAACAGAACAACAATATATATATATATATATATATTTGAAAAAAATTTCTAAACTGATTCGAACTCATTTACTATTAAAATGATATTCATCATCTTCTATTATTTCAAAATAATCATGGTAAGTCTGTTAGATTGACAATTTGATCCATCTCCTCGAACCAGTCACTATTTTAAATCTATAAAAGAGGAAATGAAATCACACTTGTAAAACATTTGTACATTATTTACTTTATGATCATTTTATTTTTAGAAACCTTACTTCATTATACTGGTAACAAACATATTTTTACAGATTTGTTTACAAAAGTCCTTACAAGCAAAACATCACATCCTATTTACAAGTCTATCAACATACATCATCTTCATAATCTTCTATTGGTTATTCTTACCCTAACTACTTTTCATCCCTGCTTGGGCCACAATTTCCAACTTGAGGGTCAAACATTAGATCCAGAAGACGACATTGATTTCACTAGCTCAGATGATTCTAACTCCTCCCTCGAAAAGTTTATTTATGCAGAAGCGGTTGGCCATTCCGTACTATTGTCAGTAACAATATCATACAAAATTCTCTCATAGTGCATAGTCATAGTGCATAGTATTAGTTTCAATCTCTAAAGCTTACTGCAAAATCTTCAATCGAGTTTGTAAATGATGATGCACTATTGATTGTTGCAGCTCAGGAGGATAACACGACCATCTTTCACCTATAACTCGGGCCTCTTGGGATACTACTCTTGTGGCATCCCTCATCACAGCTTTCTCGTATTCATCTCTATCACTTGACGTCACTCCTATAAGCCCGAATCTGAATCCTCCCCAACTATCTCTACTACTCATCATAAATACTTACCAAGATTCAGAACATTAGTCTAATTAAACTCATGGTTAGGACACTATCAAACAACCTAGAGCTCTTTAGCTTATGCTCTCATTGGCCGGGAAGTTAATCAAGAGGAAAAGAATGAAGTACCTAGTTGTATGATAGGAATCTTAAATGAATTCTCCGACATCACTCCGGAAGAGTTACCGTATGGCTTACCACCAATGTGTGACATCCAACACTGAATTGATTTGGTCCGGGTGCCACCTTGCCTAACTGACCACATTATAGAATGAGTCCCATGAAACTATCAGAACTCCAAAGACAAATAGAAGGTTTGTTAAAGAAAGGACTCATTCAAGAAAGCCTAAGCCCATGTGCGGTACCGGCTCATCTTACTCCTAAGAAAGATGGGAGTTGGAGGATGTGTGTTGAAAACTGGGTCATCAACAAAATTACGGTGAAATATAGATTTCCCATACCCCAACTTGATGATTTATTTGATATGTTACATGTTGCAAAATATTTTCTAAAATTAACCTTAGAAGTGGGAAATTCGGATCCAAGCGGGTGATGAGTGGAAAACCGCCTTTAAAAGTCGTGAAGGACTTTATGAGTGGCTTGTAATGCCATTCGGACTATCAAATGCACCTAGCATCTTTATGAGATTTATGACCCAAGTGTTCAAATCATTTATTGGAAACTTTGTGGTTGTATATTTTGATGATATTCTTATATTTAGCCCTTCTTGTGATGAATATATTAATCATGTACGTCAAGTTTTGCAAGTTTTGCGTAGGGAAAATCTTTATGTTAATCTTAATAAGTGATCATTCATGGTTGTGAGTGTAACTTTCTTGGGTTACGTTTTCTCATCACAAGTATCAAAGTGGATGAAGGTAAGGTTAAAGCCATTGTAGAATGGCCAGGTCCAAGATCAATCACCGTAGTACGAAGCTTTCATGGATTGGCAACATTCTACCGGCGATTCATCAAGAATTTTAGCACCGTTGTTGCCCCCATGACCAATTGCTTAAAGTCCAAGGAGTTTGTTTGGACTCAAGATGTCGAAGTAAGTTTTAATTTAATTAAACAAAAATTGGTTGAAGCACCCATACTTGCTTTACCTAATTTTGAGGAGGTATTTGAAGTAGAGTGTGATGCATCCCACATAGGGATTAGGGGCGTCTTTGTAAGTGGTGAGATCTCACCACTTATTTCACACCCCACATGAAAGGGAGAGTGCATTGTAAACATTAGATCACAACCTTGAGGAGGGTCGTGATCACTTCACGTGCACACCCTTACCACCTTAGATTGAAATAATCTAAGGGGCAGCAAGGTGTACCCTTACTGCCCCAAATTAAAATTGAAATAAAAAGGGGTCTTTCATAAACCCCATCTTGGCAGCAAGGTGTCCCCTTGCTGCCCCAAATCTAAAATCGAAACAAATGGGCAACAAGGTGTCCCCTTGCTGCCCCAAATGCAAAATCAAAACAAATGGGTAGCAAGTTGTCCCCTTGCTGCCCCAAATCAAACTTAAAATGAAAGGGGTTTTTAACAGACCCCTCCTTGGCAGCAAGGTGTACCCTTGCTGCCCCAAATTAAAATTGAAATAAAAATGGGTCTTTAATAGACCCCATCTTGGCAACAAGGTGTCCCTTGCTACCCCAAATCTAAAATCAAAACAAATGGTCAGTAAGGTGTCCCCTTGCTGTCCCAAATCAAACTTAAAATGAAAGGGGTCTTTAATAGACCCCTCCCTAGCAGCAAGATGTCCCCTTGCTGCCCCAAATCCAAAATCAAAACAAATGGGCAGCAATGTGTCCCCTTGCTGCCCCAAATCAAACTTAAAATGAAAGGGGTCTTTAACAAACCCCTCATTGCCAGCAAGATGTCTCCTTGCTGCCCCAATCTGAAATTAAAATAAATGGGCAGCAAGGCGACCCCCTTTGCTGCCCCAAATCAAAATTAAAACAAAGGAACCTTTAACAAACCCCTTCCTGGCAGCAAGGTGTTCCCTTGCTGCCCCAAATCTAAAATCAAAACAAACGAGCAGCAAGGTGTCCTCTTGCTACCCCGAATAACTTAAAATGAAAGGGGTCTTTAACAGATCCCTCCCTGGCAGCAAGATGTCCCTTTGCTGCCCCGAATCCAAAATCAAAACAAATGGGCAGTAAGGTGTCCCCTTGTTGCCCCAAATCAAACTCAAAATGAAAGGGGTTTTTAACAGACCCCTCATTGGCAGCAAGATGTCCCCTTTCTGCCCCAATTTGAAATTAAAATAAATGGGCAGTAAAGTGACCCCCTTTGCTGCCCCAAATCAAAATTAAAACAAAGGGACCTTTAACAGACCCCGCCTTAGCAGCAAGGAGCTCCCTTGCTGTCCCAAATTAAAAAGGGGTTTTTAATAGACCCAACCCTGGTAGTAAGGAGTTTCCTTGCTGCCCCGAATTAAAAGGGGTCTTTAATAGAACCCACCTTGGCAGCAAGGAGCTCCCTTACTGCCCCAAATTAAAAAGGGGTCTTTAATAGACCCCACCTTGACAACAAGGAGCTCTCTTGCTGCCCCAAATTAAAAAGGGGTCTTTAATAGACCCCACATTGGCAGCAAGAAGCTCCCTTACTACCCCAAATTAAAAAGGAATCTTTAATAGACCCCACCTTGGCAACAAGGAGTTCTCTTGCTACCCCAAATTAAAAAGAGGTCTTTAATAGACCCCACCTTGGCAGCAAGGAGGTCTCTTATTGCCCCGAATTAAAAAGGGGTCTTTAATAGACCCCACCTTGGCAGCAAAGAGTTCCCTTACTGCCCCAAATTAAAAAGGAGTCTTTAATAGACCCCGCCTTGGTAGCAAGTAGTTCTCTTGCTGCCCCAAATTAAAAAGAAGTCTTTAATAGACCCCACCTTGGCAGCAAAAAGCTCCCTTGCTACCCTAAGTTAAAAAATGACCAAAAAGTCATCTTGCACTGCCATCTGGTAGTCCAGTAGTGGGTATAATACCCACTATCCACCCACGATCCAGAATAGGAGGGTGAGGCTTAGTCCCCCACTCTCCCACGAAGAGGAGAGATGTCCTCTTCACAAAGGAAAAGAAAATTAGAGGAGGTGGTTACGAAACTACTTCCCTCATTAACTCCCACGATATAAAAGGTGAGAGTTAGTTATTTTGAAGGGATCAGACTCAGAAGAACCCAACGGAAGAGAATTTTCCAGAAGAAGAACTCCAGCAAAAGCCAGAGTTCCAATGGAAGGAACCAGGTAGGCTAAAATGCCTATCCTTTCTCTCTTTCTCTCTCTCTCTCTCTCTCTCTCTCTCTCTCTTGTTCTTTCATTTTGAAAGCCCTCTCTTAATGCGATTGTAAATGCCGAAATGGGGCACTTGGCACCCCCTTTATCCAATGAAAAATGCTACCCTTGTCTCTCTTTCTCTCTTCTTCTTAATCAGAGGTATCTCTCTTAAAAAGAGAGTGTAATTAACGACACAGGTTCACCTATGCCGGAAATGGTTTCCCACATGGTTTCCCACATAAAATAACAAACTCCGTTAAAGGAGGATATTTGAACAGTGAAGTTCAATCGCTTCACACCCAAGGTGAGGCGGTAGAAATTTTCCGTTATAGTCTTAAGCCAAAAGGGGCACCCAATTGCCTACTTTAATGAAAAACTTAATGATGGTAGGATGCGTTACTCTACTTATGACCTCGAGTTTTATGGCGTTGTACAGGCCTTAATGTTTTGGTCACTACTTAATTCATAAGGAGTTTGTATTATACTCCGATCATGAAGCCCTTCGTTTCCTTAATGCCCAAAAGAAACTTAATGCTAAACATGCTAAATGGGTCTCTAATTTACAACAATATGACTTTGTGATCCGCCACTAATCCAGTTCATTGAATAAAGTAGCGGATGCACTTAGTCGAAAGATTTGTCTTCTTAAGACAATGACTTTTAAAGTCATTGGATTTGACCTTTTGCCGAAAATTATGAGGCCGACTCCTATTTTTGTAAGACTTGGGAAGAATGTAGAAATGGTCAAAATGATAACTTTACTATTGTGGAAAATTATCTTTTTAAAGGAAATCAACTTTGCATTCCCCAAGGATCTCTAAGGGAACAAATTATATCTGAGCTACATGGTGGTGGCTTAGGAGGACATTTTGGTAGAGACAAGACCATAGCCTTGGTCTGTGACCGTTACTTTTGGCCCAAACTAAACTGCGATGTGGAGCGGTATGTCCAAAATTGCATGATATGTCAATAGGCCAAGGGTGGAACACAAAATTGTGGACTTTATCAACCCTTACAAATCCTCAATAATCCATGGGAAGATATTAGTATGGACTTTGTTCTTAGATTACCAAAAACTCAACATGGTTTTGACTCAATTTTTGTTGTTGTTGATAGGTTTTCGAAGATGGTGCACTTCATCACATGCAAAAAAAAGTCCGATGCTTCACATGTTGCTACTTTAAAAAAAAAAAAAAAAGTAGTTCGACTTCATGGTGTGCCAAGGACCATTACATCGGATCGAGACACAAGATTTATGAGCCACTTTTGGCTTACCTTGTGGAAGCTCATTGACACTCAACTCCAATTCTCAAGTGCCTATCATTCACAAACTAATGGACAAACCGAAGTTGCAAACCAGTCTCTAGGAAATCTTCTTCAGTGCCTTGCAAGTGACCATCCAAAGCAATGAGACTTCATTTTGCTGCCAGCCGAATTTGCCTACAACAACTCCAAGTGTCGTGCCATACAAAAGACCCCATTTGAAGTTGTTTATGGGAGGAATCCAAGTCATATCTTGGACTGAGTATCCATCCCCAACCTAAGTAGAATTAGCATGGAAGCAGAAGAATTTGCTAACCATATCAAAGAGGTGCAAGAACAAGTAAAAGCCCAACTTCAACAAACCAACAACCGCTACAAAGAAGCTTATGATTCCCAAATACGGCATGTTGAGTTTGAAGAAGAAGATTTGGTGATGGCTTACTTGAGGAGGTAAAGATTTCCAAAGGGTACATATCACAAGCTCAAAAATAAGAAGGTTGGTCCATATCACATTCTCAAGAAGATTGGGCATAATGGATACCACCTTGAGCTACTCAATGGGATGAGAATTAGTCCTATCTTTAATATTGCTGATCTTTATCCTTATCATGGTAGTCCTCACCAACCCTTGCCAAGTGCCGATACTATGGAATTGCCAACATCAGCCAATCTTCCTGAGGTTTTGGATGTGCTTGATTCACAATCTATTACTGCTAGGAGTAGCACATTTACACAATATCTTGTTTGGTGAAAAAATAAACCCGAATCCGAGGACACTTGGGTTAGCGAACAAGAATTGAAGGAGCTTGACAAAGACACTTAGGAGAGCATCACAAGGCGAACCTCGAGGAAGAGCTCTTTTTCAAGCAGGGGAGGATGATGTAGTTCAATGCAATAAGATAAGAAGTATGAGATCAAATCCAAATCAAGAATTCTCCAACAGTTTGGAAGGAAGAACAAAAGATTCAAATGAGACAAGAGCCTTAAATGCTCAAAAACCAAATTGAGACAAAGCTTTGAATGCATAAAAGACAAATGAGACAAAGCTTTAAATGTCCCAACCACCTTGTCTCTCTATCTCCCCCTCTATTTCGTCTCTACACGTCCTAGTGCTAGCGGCTAGTTTTTTTTCTCAACTCCATATATGTATGTTTAAAGGCTATGGAAGGATTGTTTTTGGAGTTAGAAGCATTTTGCACTTGGATTTCTTGTAACCCCATTCAAAGAGTTGAGTGGTCCTCTTGTTGGTGAGGGAGTCCCAACCCTTGGGTGAATGAGTCCCCGAGTTGACCCCATGGTCCTTGTATTTGGGTTATGATCCACTTTTGAATTTCAATACAATCATAGTCTCTTCTTCCCTTATTCCTCTTCAATTTTTTATTAATTTTATTAACAAATATTCGAGCGGCATCACACTGCCTTTGTGGAAAAAAATTAACATCCACTAGCGCGGATTCAAGGTGAAACACCCTAATTAAATTAGGATCGACGCTACTTCTCTTCCTTTTATCTCTTTACAGGCGTAAGAAACATGGTTGAGATAAATCGTGCATGTTAAAACCAACATGCTTCCATTTTGTTTTGCATATGGGCCATGCATCTTGGTCGTGTATCCTCATGCTTTATAGTATGAACCTGTTGAACTATATGTAGACCACAACCACACCAACAGTGTCAAAATCTTCCAAGATATCGCTGGTCAAAATTAGAGTCACCTATCTTGCAAAAGTTAGGTCAACTAACATTTGATTGTTAGTTGTTGCAACTGACAGAATTTGTTAAACCCATGAGCATCTACAGATATCTCATATTTGAAAAGGAGGATAATTCCTCCAAAACAAAGAATTACATGCTATTTAACTTGATTGATTGATATTAAATTCCAAATGTTGGATATAAGATTTTATCTTTACATGCTGGCCCAGAACGTCCTTTCTCTAACAGGTCTATTTGGAAATCCAATGTTCTATCAAAAGTGTCATGCTTATAGTAGATCTTTTGTTGCACTATCTCTTTGCCATCAAGAGATTCGGGGTCATTTTCTATCTTCTTCATAGATCACTTTGGTCTTTTCCCATTCCTTATCTTGTTGGGTCTCGGTGAAGATGGTTAATTTGGTTTTCGAGGCTCTGGTCACTTATATAGGTGGTTGTATCTTGGTCACTATTGTGGAAGGAGCGGGATTATAGGGCTTTTGATGGAGTGACATTACCCTTGGAGCAAGTTCACTCCCAAAAGTTTTTCTTTTTTTTTTTTTGAGGGGGGGGGGGGGGGGGGGGGGGGGTAGAGCCATTGCCCTCCCGGCTCCGCCCCTCTCCCGAGCTATTAATACTATAGTAGAAAAAAAAAGTCAAAATTTCAAGGAGGGCTTCAGCACCCCTGAGGCCCGTGTGGCTCAGCCCCTGCTCATCTCTGTGGCATGCGTACCACGGGCATGAGGGCGGAGGAAGTTTCTTGCCCCACAGATGAAGTATTCCCACCATAGTTTCATAGTTCTGCCTTGCAATACATCACATTAGTGCAAATATTTTGCGCTGCCTTATCTTGTTCTGCCTAAGAGCAATACCTGGAGGGCGTATGATGATTTGCCTTCCATGTGTTTGGCTCTCTTCTTGGGGGGTGTGCTGAGACTTGCTGTAGATACCCAAATTTTAATTTATCGATAATTGTGTCATTCATGTGATGTATACAAAAATAAGAAAAAGAAAAGCAAAAAAGAAAAAAATGGTAATTTATATATGGTATAGAAAAACCTTCTTTTATATATAATATTAGTATCTAGGGTATTAAGGTATAAAATAGTGGAGCCCGCCATAGACCTTATATTTAATAAGTTTTAATTAGAATAGAATTATAACCAATATATAATAGGAAGGGACCCACACACTCCTTCTCTCTCTTTCTAATTATGAATTAGATTAGAGGAGAAAATCATGAACTAATTAGGAAGTATCCTAATTATTTTCTAATTAGATTGTGGCTATCTCTTATATTCATCCAACTTGACGAACTGTTTTAAGCTCGAAGGACTTAAAATTGGGACATCTTTATTTCACAAAAAATTGCTCCCCTTTGAATAAGGTTTCCAAAGCATTTTGAATTGTCCAAATCTGATAGCTGAGTCAAAAGTTATGGGTCAAATACCGGAACAAGGTTTGAGACGGGATTTTTCTAAAAAAACGCTGATTCCGACTTTTTTATAAATATTTTAGGCTCCCTAACTCTATAAATATCCCATATTTCGTAGATTTAGGGTTAGGAAAGCATTCTAAGACTTTTAGGAATTCCAAAGAGAGTTCAACTTAGGTTTTCTGAAGAGTTTTTATCTCAAGGAGAAGAGAAAATTTGGAGATTAAGATCCAAACTCATTCTCAAGTGAGGGATCGTAGGGAAACAATCAAAGAAGATATTATGCACTATTCTAGTTAACGGTTGTAATAAGATTAAGTATTTTTAAGATCTGGATATGTGTTTAAGATGTGTTTATGTACTATGCATCGTCTAACCTAATGATATCTGTAAGAGTTTGCTTGAATTCAAGATGTAGGGTTGATTATGAGTTTATGTGAATTGAATAAACATGTTGTGATGTTTTCTTATATGAATTGAAGAGAATTTCAAGGATGAGACCTAGAGTAAATGGATGTATGATTATATGTTTATGATTGAGAACGAAGGAAGAGATTGGATTCTGGGTTTATGAATTATTAAAGTAGGATGTAGATAACATGAGTAGGATGTGAATAAACCTGTTGACAGTATGAATTATGCTTGAAATAAGAAGAATGAGAATAATAATGGAATTATGATGAATTATGAATAATGTTAGAAATTGGAAATTTCTATTAATGCTATGAATTAACCTTGTCAATTATTAAACCTGATGTTTATATCGCGATTTATTTTTCATGTATGAGTAAGATTTTAATGTGATTCTCGCATGTTATTCATATGAAATTATGCATATTTATTGATTGATTAAATATCGGATAGGGGAATACTTAAAGGATGATATCAATGTTTTGAATCCCCTAACGTTAGTTATATGGGTGGCTTTGGTGGGATTTTTGGTGATTTGATATCGAAACCTAAGAGATAACCTAGATGAATGTTAATCATTATACGATCAAGCACAAATTTCACAGTATGATAATTGATAAGTTTTTATAAATTCACGAGTCATGAGTTCACATGAACTAACAAGACTTGTATGACCCTGGTTGCGAGGATCGGATATTGAAACATGTGGTTGTAAGAACATAGTATAACAAGCATGAAAACATGTGATGAACAAGAATGACAAGAAGCATGACAACATGTGATGAACAAGAATAACCTAACAAGCATGACAACATGTGGTGAACAAGAATGACCTAACAAGCATGACAACATGTGGTGAACAAGAATGGTCTAACAAACATAACAACATTTGGTGAACAAGCATGACAACATGTAGTGAATAAGAATGACCTAACAAACATGGCAACATGTGTTGGCAAGAATGATATAAAAATCACAGTAACAACTGGTTACAAGAAAACTTAGAAAGAATTGACATACATCTCAAAAGTCCCATAAGTCTGCACATATCAAGAGTCTGATTATATGTTTTGCATAATTGTATGTTTCATGTTTTCCACATATGAATTGTAAGATATGTTATTTATGTTAAAACATGAGCATGTAAATGTTGACTTTGCATACGTTGAACTTTTATTTACCCAACCGTACTTTTTTGTCGGTAGTTTCAGGAGGGTTCGGCATCTGTGCTCCACTATCTTATATAGAGGAGGAAGGTGATTTCTAGGAAGAAGGAGTCAATCTGGATTACGTTCCTATTACTGAGTGTAAATGATTAGTTGTTTATTTTAGTTTATTTAAGGGATGTAATAAGACAATTTTAGATTATATTGTTGAGATTTATTTTCAGTCATTGATAATGCTTAAGGATTGGGTTCACTTAGGTATTTGTGATTAGTCAGTCAGGTTAGATTTAATTATTGGAATTATTATTATTGTTTGAGGTTAGTAATTATGAGAAAAAATTTTGGTTTGTTTTTTAGTATGCTTTTAAATGCTTTTGAATGGATTAAGTCAAGTAAGTCACGTGCCAAAGTTCTACATTCTCCAAGGGGGGATTTTGGGGCATGACACTTGTGGTTTGGAGGGCAATGAAGAACATATTAAGGATTGTGATGCCATGATAAGCAAACTATGAATAATAATTCAAAGCTATCATGTGTCAATTTCTTAACTTATGATCTATTTTAGAAAGAATGATGCTTAGGGCGTATTTGGTCATTATACTCTAAGGCAGTTGTAATTGATAATTGATTTGTTGAGCTGTTAACATCGTATCTTAACAAAAAGATACGATTTGTTACACATCTAATAAAACCATGGATCCCACCTAGGAGTCCTATAAATAGAGATCTACCCTCATGCATGAGGTAATTAAGTACTCGTTGGAGGATGAGACCATTCAGCACTTTTCTCAGTTCTGTGCAACTTCAGTTTCTTGACTAGGTCACTGTTAATTTACCTCTCCTTCTGTTCCATAACCTGGTTCTCCCTCTTGGTCCTCCTTCATTTCTTCTAGATTCATTTTCTTTCATAAAGAATCTAGATCAAAACGGTCAGAATTGTTGATTAATTTAAGTTGATCTAGACTGGAGATCTTACCTGTTGTCCCTATTGATTCTATAAATCTGTATCATCAAGATCCTACATAAACAAGATGGATATGAGATCTTACGGAGGGTTCATTCTATGTCTATGTGATAGGGGAGGCACTATAGTTTTGGAGTTTTGATTTTTTTAGTTCTCCCCCTTTATGGATATTGCCTTTGTTTTATTGGGATGGACTTCTTGCCATCCCACTTAATTTTTATTATCTTGACTAACATTGTAATTGTTTCTTTTTGCTTTGATACAATATCATTGTTTTACATATTTATAAAAAAAAAAATGAAGAATTCTATGTAGATATTCTACATAGCAATTGCCGGATCTTCATGCTCAGATCAGGACAAGACAAATAAGGCACACAAAGATGAACTCATTATATGTAAATCATGCTAGATGCGTGGCTCCTAGAAGCAAATCGTCTGTGTACTTTCTTGGATTCTTCCCTATGGTATGAGTATTTGAAGGATCTTGAACAATTGTTAAATTCATATAGACAATTTGTTCTTGGCCTTCAAATGAGTGAAACTTGGCAGCAATACTCTTTGTAGCCCGGGGCTACAAAGAGCCAATAACTTTCTTCCATGTCTAATGTTAGTGCCACTAGGCGCCACGGCAGATTCACAAAATGGTCGCCAAAATTAAGACATTACAAGCTAGCTGTCAAACAGTTTTAAATATTTATTAAAATAATATTTTATGGGAAGTGTGTCAAAAGTGAAAGGACATGAGATGCCTCTCCTCCCTCCCACTCTCCTTCTCTCTCCCTCTAGTCTCATCTTCCTGCACAAGTAAACTCTGCAACTCTTGGGCTTGGGCAGATTTTTCAATGGGAGCAGATTGGGACCTTAATTTTGCATTGGAAATTAGAAAATTTTCTATAGTTCATATGGAACCTGTAAAGGGAAATTTTTGGGACTAGCGGTACCTTACAAGTGTTTCATGGTTCATGTCCTGTACATTCGTCTGCATGTGCGCGTCATCCATTCCCTTTTTCATATGGCACGCTCTTCAAAGGAAACGACGTTCCGTGCATAATCATCCAAGATTCAACTCGGGTTCTTCCTCCACAAGGTGGGCGGTCGTCCGACCTGTCATACACTCTGACGACATACACTCTGACAATCAAGTCAGTATAAAGCATAGGCATATGAGCAGGAGAGTGTGGAGATACTTATTGTGAGGTCATTGAGCACATGTGCTTGAGGATGGGCTCTGGTGTTGTGCCCTGGAGGACTAGCAATGGAGACGTAGAGGACGTAGCTCAGGAGTCACAGAGGACGTAGCTCGGGGTCACAGAGGATGCAGCTCGGGAGGCACAGAGGACGTAACTCGGGGTCACAGAGGACGTAGCTCGAGGTCATAGAGGACGTGGCTCTGGAGGCATAGAGGACGTAGCTTGGGAGGCACAGAGGACGTAGCTCAGGGTCATAGAGGACGTAGCTCGGGGTCACAAAGGACATAGATCGGACAACATAGCTCGGGTACAATTAACAGCGGAGAACATAACTCAGAGGACGTAGCTCGGGTACAGTTTACAGTGGAGAACGTAGCTCGGAGGACGTAGCTCGGACAATGTAGTTCGGGTATAGTTGATAGCGTTAGGCACAAGTGCAGATGATCAATTTCGTGATCGTACAAGTGGTAGTGTGTCATTAATATATCACCAAGTAGATAAACATGAAACATCAAATATTGACAGAGTGTATGGATACCGTTCATGGAGAACATTAGGTGGACATGACCGATTCGAGAGAGTATCCGGTGACCATAATCGATTGTGAGGCCGTGGAGAACATCAAGTGGTCAGAGAACATCAAATGAAGAGGAGAGAATTAGGTGGGCGACTATCTACATAGCCCTTCGGGGTTGGGATGTGAACGACCCAAGCCTCCCAGTTCTTTTTCTTCTTCTTCTTCTTCTGCCTTTCCTTACTTTCTCTCTTGCCTTCCGCACCATCCTCTTCTCTCTGGTGATTTCTTGCTTATTTATAGGCATTTGGAGTCATCATGACTTGTGTGGTCATGATAATGTTAGTTGTCAGATAACACTTAAGAGAGCCAGTACATAGCCCAAGTGGGCTTAAGTTGGTTAGTTTTTTAGAGTAGGTAATTCTCATTTTACCCCTTACTTTTACGAATTTTACCCATTACATTAAGCCCCTTCTCGGTGCCTTGGACTTCGTTCGAGGTGCCGAGAACAAATCATGGGTAAAATCTTCGCAGACGACACATTGGTAGGATGGCCACTCTTGCTTACAACGGGTGCACGTGCCTCGGTCCGCAGACGTCGAAACGATGAGTGAGTTGTACGCGAATGTGGATCACTGTGGAATTGTCACTTCTGTTCTTTGTGTTCCGCTCTCTGCTCTCTTGTCTCGTTCATTGTCTATGCTCCGTTGTCCCATTGTCACTAACACATTGTGCTATCACTTGGAGATCGATGTTGTGGAGGCAGACATCGCCGAGGAGTTAGAATGAATCATTGAACATGAGGCCGAGCTTGCAAACAACGAGGATGAACTTTCGTTAGCCCCTATTCAAGTCAGAGTAGCTGTTTTGCGTGTATAGTGCCTCAGAGCACGTTAGTGAGAACGAGAATGTACATGTACCATAACACCAAGAAAGATTAAGTTATAAAATGCTTAAGCACATGAAGGTGCATGAACATGTGAAGATGCATGAGCATGGGATTTCACTTGATAAACATACGGATGAGTTGCAGTAACAACCATCATAAATGTAAACAAATGATATCTCATGTAAGTGACTTGTAGGGGGACACCATGACACCATACTCAGATGACATGACATTAGGATAAGCCAATTGTTTGCTTAACGGACACTGCATCTAACTGAGTCACATATGTCCCATAGTGAGCATCGTGTTCAGATATGTGTTAAACCTGATGATACATCATTTAACATTGCATTCAAGATGTTTTTTACTTGACATTTCTTCAATGGTCACTTCTTTTGATCATGCACTTGACAATTCACTTTGACAATTTACTTGATAGTGTACTGATAAGTCACTTGAGAATTCACTTGATGATACACTTGATAATTCATCACTGATAAATCACTTGCGAATTCACTTGATAATGCACTTGATAATTCACTTGCAAGGTGTAAGAATACCGTATGATGTGGCATAGATGATAGGATGGAAGAGGACCATGGACTGAATGGCCGAGCCCCTAATGTCGCGAACAGGATGCGTACTGCTAGCTCCTTATTTCGTGAAGAGTACATTCATTGATTGTTTTGTTCATGATTCCCACAGACGGCACCATTTTGTAAAGGGAAATTTTCTAGACTAGCAGTACCTTACAAGGGTTGCATGGTTCATGTCTTGTACATTCGTCTACATGTGTGTGTCATCCATACCCTTTGTCATATGGCACGCTCTTCGAAGGAAACGATGTTCTGTACATAATCTTCTAAGATTCAGCTTGGGTTCGTCCTCCACAAGGTGGGCGTTCGTCCAACCTGTTATACATTTCGGCGATCAAGTCAGTATAAAGCATAGGCATATGAATATGAGAGTGTGGAGATACTTATCATGAGGTCATTGAGCACATGTGCTTGAGGACGGGCTCTAGTGTTGTCCTCTGAAGGACGAGCGATGGAGACGTAGAGGACGTAGCTCGAGAGTCACAAAGGACGTAGCTCGGGGTCACAGAGGACGTAGCTCGGGAGGCACTGAGGACATAGCTCGGGGTCACAGAGGACGTAGCTCGGGAGGCATAGAGGACGTAGCTCGGGGTCACAGAGAACGTAGCTCAGGAGGCACAGAGGACGTAGCTCGGGGTCACAGAGGACGTAGCTCGGGAGGCACAGATGACGTAGCTCGGGGTCATAGAGGACGCAGCTCGGGGTCACAGAGGACGTAGATCAGACAACGTAACTCGAGTACAATTGACAGTGGAGAACATAGCTCAGAGGACATAGCTCGAACAATGTAGCTCGGGTACAGTTGACAATGGAGAACGTAGCTCGGTTACAGTTGACAGCGGAGAACATAGCTCGGGTACAATTGATAGCGTTAGGCACAAGTACAGATGATCAATTTCGTGGTCGTGCAAGTGGTAGTGTGTCATTAACATATCACTAAGTAGATAAACATGAAACATCAGATATTGACAGTGTAAGGATACCATTCATGGAGAACATTAGGTGGACATGACCGATTCGAGAGAGCATCTAGTGGTCAGAATCGATTATGAGGCCGTGGAGAGCATCAAGTGGTCGGAGAACAACAAATGAAGAGGAGAGAATGAGGTGGGCGACTGTCTGCATAGCCCTTCAGGGTTGGGGTGTGAACGACCCAAACCTCCCAGTTCTTCTTCTTCTTCTTCTTCTTCTTTTGTCTTTCCTTACTTTCTCTCTTGCCTTCCGCACATTCTCTTCTCTCTGATGATTCTTGCTTATTTATAGACATTTGGAGTCATCATGACTTGTGTGGTCATGATGATGTCACCTGTCAGATAACACTTAAGAGAGCCAGCGCATAGCCCAAGTGGGCTTAAGTCGGTTAGTTTTTGAGAGTAGGGAATTCTCATTTTACCCCTTACTTTTACGAATTTTACCCATTACAGAACGCTTACATAGATGTCTATTGATTTGGGTTTCTTAAAAATTTTGTGGGGTTTAGCATTTAGATTTTACCTTTGTGGGTTTCCATAAGATCCAAGATGCCACTTGGTTGTTGAAACATAATCAGATTTTTTTTTTCTTCTTTTTCATCAGTATTATTTCTTGAAATCCAGTTGGGCTCTTACTGTTGTGTAATTTTGAAGGATTTAATATCTATTAATGGGATACGCAGATCATCAAGGAAAAAATACGTGGCCTTCATGTTAAAGATCACAAACACTATTTTTTTTATACTCTGTAAAAAAAATTAATGAATTAGCGATTAAATAAGAAATAAATTAACAATAGAGACAAATAATATGTCGCCTTTATCTTCCCTCTACATGTGGACTATGGAGTGCATTATTTGGGGGGATTGTTTTGATTGCAGCCCATCCATCATCACCACTATGAGATGAGATGACGATGCTTGCTAAAATGAAGCATTCCAAGAGTACCATTTTGAGAGAGAGAGGATCAATCTCTTTACTGTTGTTTTTACTTTGAGATTGTTTGGAGCCGTGAAAATCGTATGGGTCTTCCTTCTCAAGTTCAAAATGTTGGATTCAGGCAAATGCTCGATTCTCAAGTTCAAAATGTTGGATTCAGACAAATGCCTGAGGAAGAACAAAAGCACAATCTCTCGAAACCCCTAAGAACCAAAGTTGCAGATAGTAAAACCTACACAGAGAGTCTACTGAAGAGGAGGAGAGAGAGAGAGAGAGAGGTCTTTCACGTCTTTTTACCTTCTAAGTTCTGACACAACTCCCATAAAAATATTATTTTACTAATTATTTGACTGTTGCTTTTAACGTCCTAATTTTGGGGTCGGATTGTCTCTAGCGAAGCCAGAAAATAGTCTCGGGTGTCCACACATGACGAGCCTCAAAACCTACACATAATACATCTCATATTTATGCAAATTCCAAGGCGTGAACCTGGAACAAATCCCGAGGTAATGAAATTTAATCTAAATAAATTACCATTAACAGATGCATATCTCTAGCATTAAGTTTAAACCAACAAGAGTAAATAACCGTAAAACTGAATCCATATAAAAATCTCACTGACATGACACTCTACCTTCAAATTAAAAGTACTAATTAAAGTTCTGCAATGAAACCTAACAGCTAACTAAGTTCTTGACCGTTTTCCCTAGGTCCTTCAGGTACTTCCTGAAAAATCAATAAATATAACAAGGGTGAGCTTTTGGCTCAGCAAGAGAATACAACAACATGCAACCATTATGAATAAATAAAACAATGAACAATAGATATGAATATGCATCATTAATTTATCAGTTTACACAGTTCTTCTGTCAATAAGGTTTACACGTAGTTCACCCTATTGACAACAATATTAATCTTGTATGATTTTATACAGGGACCCTTAGGTTTACACATAGCTCAACTAAGGTAGTCACTCTGAGAGACACGTAACTTCTCAGTGGGATTACACAAAACTCTCCCTCAGACTTTAGACCTAAAGAGTCTCATTTTCTATTTGTCATTCCTTGGTCTTATTCTCTTTAATTCGTTAACCCCACTCTTTATTATGGTGTCCCATACCATCCATCATAATAAAGAGAACATAATATTGCAAAACTAAAACAATTACAATTACGCAAGATAATAATTGAAATATATTTATTTAAACATGTCATTCTAAAATAAAGAGATTTTATCTACTATGCTCACAGTACCAACCATTCTAAAATAATTATTTGACAAAGAATAAATTAATTAAATCATTTTATTTTATTTTACTCTCCTTCTTTTCTTTCGTTTTATTTTGTCATTCATTATTTAATTCTTCTAATTTCGTAATCTATTTTATTAATTTATTTAATTGTTTTTCATAAATGTTATTTAATTAATTTAATTAAATATAGCCCCCAAAACCACCATCGCAAAACACCCAAAACGGCGCCACCGATCGATCGGTGGGTCGCCTGCGATCAATCGGTGACCACCGATCGATCGGCCCAAGGCCCCCGATCGATTGGTATCGGCGATTTGGCTAGAAACGCCAGCCCAAATTCTATATTTCGATTTTTTAACTTTTTGAATCATTTTTCTCGATTTTCCAACCCTCGAAACCTTTGTTAATTTACCCACCATTGTTCTTTCAATTTATAATTTTTTATTCAAACATTATTTATGTATTATATTTCAAAGTACATAGATTTCTATCCTAAATATCATACAAATATTAATAACTCTATATGAACTCAAGATAAAACAAAACCCTAACTCTATGGGAGTATTCACTTGCCTCAAATGTTCGAATCTCAGACTTTTAATACTTCAATCCTACCCGAACACGCTTGTCTCAAAGGATCAGACCACCACGAAGAAGAAAGCTCAAATCTCTAAGCCTCGAATCTCAATCTAGGTGCTTGAAAGCTCTACCAAAGTGCAACATCTTTTTCATTTATCTCTCACGTTCTATTCTTTAGAATTTCAGTTTAGATTAAAATAATGAGGATTAGGTTTAACATGTTCTATATATATTAACTCTAATTCTTATTTACCAAAAGGCCATTAGTGGCCCTTGTTTGTTTATAGGTTCTAACTAACCCCAATAAACTTATTCATATTCTCAAATTTATTACCCCTATTCAAAGAGATTACTGAATCACTCTTAAAAATAGGAAAAAAAATTTCAAGATCATTACAACACATTGTATGACAGTTGGCATAAAAATAGGGAAGAAGTCATTTCATTTTCTCCCCATAATTTTGACTTCTCCCCATTTGATATTTCTTTCCCTTTTTCTCACACACTGATTGCCGCATGTCCCATTATGTGTGGAGAAGTCAAAACCATGGCCCTCATGATTTTTACTTCACCACCACATGTCCCCTATTCTATGGACACCTGAGACAAGCCCTTTCTGGCTTCGCCAGAGACAATCTGAGGCCCCCAATTTTGGCATTACCGTTTTGTGGATCCGCCATGGCGCCTAGTGGCACTAAAATTAGACATGGAAGAAAAGTTATGGGCTACTTGTAGCCCCGGGCTACAAAGAGTATTGCTGCCAAGTTTCACTCTCTTCAAACACTCATGGCCACAAGGAAGAACATAGATGATTTGCTTCTCTCTTAATAAGGGGATCCGATTTGGTCTGGCCCTCGCGAGACCAAAATTTTTGGCCCACTCGCAAAGCCCCTTTAACTGTCCTTTAACCCAGGTTATGAAATTTTAATTCTCATAGTTAAATTTTTTAAAAATATTTTTTCCTAATCACGGAGGGGTGTCAAGAAGGACAAGCGTTTGACCCCCCCCCCCGGGGCGCGATAGGAGACTTTCAATGTTGTTTGCTCACGGGGTGGGAAGCAGAAAGCCAGAAACATAGACGTCCCAAACTCGGTCTCAATGACCATGGTCTTTCAAGCAATCCTTTTACATGGCACAATAAACAAAGAGGGCACAGCGTAGTATTTGTTTGTCTCATTATGAGAATGAGCGATTAAATCGCACTCTGGCAAGCCCAAGATAGCGTAGTATTTTTCCTTTATCCCAATGCTACGGTATTCCTCCATTCAAATCCCCTAATTGGGCCCCTTATTCAATTTTAAGGGAGTGATTTCATATTAACCAATAAAAACATGGAAGATTAGCTATGAACCTGATTGAAGAGATTATCGGAGCATCCCAAAATGTTTTTGTAGGGCTATTTTGGGTATTACATAAAAAATTTAGTTGACCGAAATATCCTTCCCTTATTTTGTAATTCTCAAACTACCTCTTCCATAAGGCATATTTTAGAATGCTCTCATTATCTCTTCAACGAGGGTTCCTGTCCATAATTACTCAATTTCGAAACACATTTGTTTTTCAATTCTAAAACTGTAGTCTTTTTTTTTGGAGACCCGGGTTCCCAACCCTTCGGGTCAGGACTAATCCCCGGGGGTCTAAAACTGTAGTGTTAACTAGTATTTCTAAGAAAAAGTTCTATAGACATTGACATAGGGGCAGGAGTTTATTTTTATTAGTTATTAATGTAAACCCACTCATAGAAAATAATGGAGAAGGCTTGCTCTCCCATATTCCCATAGCTGGAACTGATCATGGTCCAAAAATTTTGCAGATTAAACCATCAGTTAATACCTGTTCCACACTTTTGGGAATATCCTTAATGGAATTCTGTAATGTTATATCGAGAGCGGATGACATCAATTGCGATTGAACTCTCCCCGATTTCACTCACAATCACAGTTCAACACATGTCCATTTTGATCTTATTAAATATGGTTAAGATTCACTAACCCTTTGTGTTCAACCAAGGTTAGATTGATTGATGAACCCTAAGGGTTAGTGGATCTTAATCACAATTAATAGGACTTTAAAGTGACACATGTTGATTTGTGAATGCAATTGAACTCTCCCCAAGTTCAATTGCCATTGGCTGTGATCCAAGCTCTGATCAAGATCTCGTTATTTATTTATTTTTTACTTCCATTAACTTGTATATTTTTTGGACTTTGCTACTAGACTGTGTTAGGGCCGAGACTAGGGATGGCAATATGACCCGCTCCGCCCCATAGAGGCAGTTTTTTTTCAAAAAATTCAGGGGCGGGGTGGGGGCGGTTTTAGTATACCCCGCTCCGGTGCCCCGCCCCGCCCCGTCCCGCCTGGCCTGCAAAATTTATATATATATATATATATATATATAAGGCATGCGAGGCGGGGTGGGGTGGGGCGGGGCCAGGGTGGAGTTTTTTTATAAGCAGGGCGGGGGCGGTTTTACCATATGTATGCCCTGATCGGGGGTGGGGTGGGGCGGCTTTATAATTGGGGCGGGGCCAGGGTGGTAGAAAACCGCCCCCGCCTCACCCCATTGCCATTCCTAGCCGAGACCACTGAGACCATGCTTCGCACGAGATTTCAAGTGGGGCCCATTTCACATGGTAGGCCCCACCTGAAATCCTGCGTTCGGGGAGCATGGTCTTGGTGGTTTACCCTAACACGGTCTCAGAAGTTCTATCTTTTTTTTTTTTTAATGGTTCCTAGCAGTTAAAAACTATCAAATCACCTGCTACATCAAAAATGATTACACATGTTTAGGTTGTTTGAATCGCGAGTGAAAAAAAAAAAAAAAGAATCGCGAGTGAAAAAACTTCTCTAATCGTTACTATTATAATGTGAGAGGCATGCATAGATTATTTTTTCAAAATTTCTAAATTACCCTTATATAAAAAAAACAACATTGATTTAATGTTTTACTTTAATTCCCAAATTATCATTGCCTTTGATTTAATGTATTACTTTAATTCTGAAACTACCCCTTAACATTTATCTATTTAGAATCATAGGCAATCGCGATTGACATCGGGGAGAGTTCAATCACACCCGTGGGTTAACACGTGCCCCTTTTAATTCCTATTAACTGTGGTTAACTTCATCCCCTTGCTCTCACTTGCATTGCACGTGCCACTAGCGAGTTCGATCGGGTGTCGATAACTCCTTCCCATCGCTCTCAAGTGCATCGCACGTGCCACCCGCTAGTTATTATAATGCGAAAGGCATGCGTAGATGATTTTTCCGAAATTCTCAAATTACCCTTATATTAAAACAAAACATTGATTTAATGTTTTCCTTAAATTCCCAAACTACCCTACCCTTGCCTTTGATTTATTGTTTTATTGTAATTCCTAAACTACCCCTTGCCATCTATCTATTTAGAATCACAGCCAATCGCGATTGACCTCGGGGAGAGTTCAATCACACCCGTGGCTTAACATGTGTCCCTTTTAATTGCTATTAACTGTGGTTAACTCCTTCCCCTCGCTCTCGCGTGCATTGCACATGCCACTAGCGAGTTCAATCGGGTATCGTTAACTCTTTCCCCTCGCTCTCACGTGTATGGCACGTGCCACTAGCGTGTTCAATCGGGTGTCGTTAACTCCTTCCCCTTGCTCTCACGTGCATCACACGTGCCACCCGCTAGGAAGGGATAATGCAAATGACTCAGGAGCCTGTTCCGACCCCAACGCAAATCAAATCCCACCCAGCCCAAAACGAGATGTCCTAGTCAACAAATAACCTAGGCGGCCACCAGTAATAAATAGATAACCTAGGAGTCGAGGAAATCTTGTATGCATGTCTTAGTCAAAAGAACTCGAATGCTAATCGACCTCAGCCTATGCGTCATGAATTAATCTGCACTTTGATTGGGTTGAGCTTTGACCTCAGGTGCTATGGGGCTAACCCAGACAGGCGTCCAATGGCACTCACAAAGCCCCTTTTAACTGCCCTTTTAATTCTGGTTAAAATGTTTAACCCTTAAGGTTAATTTTGTTTATATGTATATTTATTTTTTTAAAAATCAAGATTATATTGTTTAACTCTAAGGATTAAGGACTATTGAATCTTAATCATAGTTAAAGAGAGTTAAAAGGGAGACGTGTTAACGTGTGGGTCAATCCCGATTGAATAGGATCCCAACTCCACTATGCGTCATGGTCGTCAGTCACAGGGTACAAGAGATGAGATAATACAACCCTGGGGCCGCGCTCAGCTTATACGTCATAAAATGGCTGTTGGGGCGCTTATAAGTAGAGAGGGTTTCCATCTTCCACATTCAACTCAATCAGCCTACTTCCCAATCATTTCCCTACTTTGTCTCTATCACATCGATCCATGAATACACAAAGCCCAAATGAGGAATGCCTAGGATGGGCGGCAAGAGATGAATCTGGACATCTTTCTCCCTACAAATTCAGCCGCAGGTGCCTCAAGCCTCAAGCCTAATATCTCATTTCAGTTTTGAGACTTATTCCCTTTTTTAGATTATACATATAAATAATTTCTGTTTTCTTTTTTATTACAACACGTGGTAGTGAATCAAATGAACATATGTAAAACGTCGAGATTTTATTTTCTTTTAATTTGATGGGATGAAAACCCAAGGCTTATTTTTGAATGTGAACATCAATATTGACTCAAATGAATTACCGGAATATATAGGTTTCTGCGGTTCTAGTACTTTTCCTTCTACTTTGAATGTTTTACTATAGCTATCTTTCTTCTGATCAGTTTGTTTATCTTTGCAACACTGAGTGATACCATCATGTTCAGACATACATAGCCGTTGTTGCTTTTCTAAATACCATTTACTGCTTCATATTTTCTTCTACTAGCTGTATCATTATTTTACAGATCAATACAAGAGACCTACCGGTATATATATGAGCTTTATAATGGGGTTCTTGCATACACACTAATTCTTTTTATCAACTAATATTCCTTTAACTAATTGATTGTTCACTAACTAGTCTGAGAACCATACAGGGCTCTTGGATGTGATGATGTTTCCCTGAAAATAACACACTGTGGAGTTTGTTATGGTGATTTTGGCTGGACCAGGAATAAATATGGAGACACCAAGTACCCTGTGGTACCTGGGTATGTGATATACTTGAACAATTCAAATAATCTGAATGGTGGAGGCTAGCTTCTTTTCTTATATTTAATTTGAACTGATGCATTCATGTTCTATGCGTACCAGACACGAGTTTGTTGGGATTGTCAAAGAAGTTGGTTCCAACGTTCACCGCTTCAAAATTGGCGACCATGTTGGGGTGGGCACATATGTTGATTCATGCAGAGATTGCGAGTATTGTAATGACAAGCTAGAAGTTTATTGCTCCAAGGGAATAACCTACACTTTCAACGGCATTGATGTGGATGGTACAGTCACCAAAGGAGGTTATTCCAGTCACATGGTAGCTCTTGAAAGGCAAGTCAACTGAATTTGGATCCAGTTAGTATTTTCTCTCTCTCTAGATTTGGGTTCCCCAATTGCAAAGCAATATGCCAATCTATGTATTACACTCGTGAGACAGGATAATGACTGAAATTCTTGCTACGGCAAAATCATAGTGAATGTTGTTGATGTTACTGAATCTACAGGTACTGCTACAAGATACCTGATAACTACCCTTTAGCATTAGCAGCACCTTTGCTCTGTGCTGGAATTACAGTCTACTCTCCTATGATGCGCCATAAGATGAACCAACCTGGTAAATCTCTTGGGGTGATTGGGCTAGGTGGCCTTGGCCATATGGCCGTGAAGTTTGGAAAGGCTTTCGGGCTAAATGTAACAGTTTTCAGCACCAGTATATCCAAGAAAGAGGAAGCCCTGAATCTCCTCGGAGCAGATAGATTTGTGGTCTCGTCTGACCAACAACAGATGAAGGTAATACCAAAAAGCTTCTTGCAACATTTTATTCTGTTTTTGCATTCTTCAGTTATGTACATAACTAAGTTCCTGGACTTTGGTAATTAATTGGTGATTTATGAATTTGCAGGTCCTGGAAAAATCCATGGACTTTATAATTGACACTGCATCTGGAAACCATCCATTTGATCCATACGTGTCTATGCTAAAGATTGCTGGCATTCTTGTCTTAGTGGGCGCTCCAAGTGAGCTCAAACTCACTCCTCTGAACCTTATCATAGGTACCTCTAAACTTGCATTGCATTCATCTAACTCTTGTGTTGTAGCTAGGAACTAGGAAGAGTAACTAATGGTAATCTGTTGTTAAACCACCAAATTGATCACTTTTGGCAGGTATGAGAACCATTAGTGGGAGTGGGGTAGGCGGTACAAAGGAGATACAGGAAATGCTTGATTTCTGCGCCACTCACAAAATATACCCAGAGATCGAAACAATTCCAATTCAGTATATAAACGAAGCACTTGAGAGGCTTTCAAAAGGGGATGTGAAGTACCGCTTTGTGATTGATATTGAAAACTCCTTGAAGTGATATGATATGATATGTTGCATGATTGATATTTTTTAGTTTTTTTTTTTTTCAATTTTATCAAAGAGTAGTCATGATCGATCACAGATCTACCTTGTGATAGTTTGTCGTCTCTAGCCTTACGTACCTGAAATAAACAAATAGATGAGTGTCTGCTTTATATACAAATAAAGGGTGTTTATTGAACATATGTTTGTGCTCGTGTTTCTCCCAGCAGAGTGCTTTCCCCGTTGGCGTTCTTTCCGATCTCTATGCATTTCACCGCACCACTGAAAATTTCCTGGCGTTCTTTCTGATCTCCACGCATTTCACCGCACCACCGAAAATTTCCTCTGCCCCTACTGTACTCTAGCTTGGTAGTTTCCACTGCCTGTCCAAGGTTGAGCCTTGGGATTTGACAGCGGACTTGAAAAGCCACCTACATTCACTTAATCATTCTGGATAAAGCATGCATATTAGCAAAACATCTGGTTATTTCATATTGTTCTTTTTTTTTTTTGGCAGGGCTTTACCCTTGGTTAGAGGGAGCCCTTCCAGAAATTCTTGATGGCCTGAGCAGAACCCAGGCCAAGGAAGGGGTTTGGAAATAGTTTTCAACCAGCAATTGATGCGCCTCTGTTATTACCTCACTAGCTGCGTCATTGCCCCCGAGCAACCAAATCATTATTTTATATTGCTTCATTTCTTTATTTACAGATCATAACTTAGAGATATCTTTGCTTGGAATCAATACGGTAAGATGATATTAACCATTTTGTTTTATTATTTGGAGCATCCAAAAAGGTTGGCCAAGGTTCTACTAAGAATCCAGGTCCTATCCTTTAGTATAGTATGCTTAAGGCAACCACTTACCATCTCTGATAATTAATAAAACAAATCATCCACTTGAGTTGCTCTCTTCATGGGGTATATTATCATTTAACATCCATGAGCCCGGATTCAAGGCGAAACACCCAAATTAAATTACTCTTAGGCCGCTTCCCTTCCTTTTATCTCTTTACAGGAGTACGAAACATGGTTGAGTTTCCATTTTGTTTTGCATATCGGCCATGCTTCAAACTATTCAATTAACGGTCACCTGTTGAACTATATGTAGACCCCAAACGACACCAACAGTGTCCAAATCTTCCAAGCAATCTGATCAAAATTAGAGCCACCTCTCTTGCAAGTTATTCTGGTCAACTAACATTTGATTGTTTGTTGTGGCAACTGACAGAATTTGTTAAACCAATGAGCATATGCAGATGTCTCATGTTTGAAACGGAGGATAATTCGTTCAAAAAAAATGAATATAATTCCAAATGTTGGATATAAGGTTTTATATTTACCAAATGAGGCTTTTTATGATTAACTCATACTTCAGTAATTATCAAGTGAGAGAGGTTGGAAAACTATTTATCAGTTTGAATCTGGAAAATAAAAGATCTTACAGCTAAAACACTACAACACTAACATTGTTATACCTTCAATGACTGAAACTATGTCACGAGGAATGAATTTTGAGCCTGTCCAGCAATAAAGAATAGAAACAACTATCGACATATTTTGCTCAAAATACCTACACTAACCCCCCCTTCAGGTAATACAAAAAAATTTATTTGTAAAAAATATTATAAAAACAACTACACTAACGCCCACTATTGGGTCTGAACCCATGACCACAGGGTAAGAGCTTTGCATCAGAGCTAGACCGGCAACACCCACCAGTAAGTTGTGTAACCAAAATTCATGAAGAGCTGGCATGAATATCTTGCTCAAGGTCTGCTGAAGATATTTTTTTTGAAGGCGGAAGTTCATTAGAGACTAATGCTAACCATCCTTAACCTCTATTTCACATGAACAAATGTAGTACATTATCCATTTTGAAAATAAAACAGGGCTGCTTCAAAACAATTATTTTCCTAAAACAGAGAAATGACACCAGTTTCCTTCTGTATATCACTCTCCACTAGGATTCCAACCCAACCCTTAGAAATGCTGATCCACTCTTTGGATGAGCTTCTACTTGTCATCCATAAATATGCCGCACTTTGTTGGTGCAATGAAGTTTACAGTCTTACTCATTTTTAAGTACATCTTTCCTCCCTTTGAAATCTATGCCATTATCTAACTAGAATTTGACTCCTAAACCAAGATCTGGTCTCCTACTCTTTTCTTGCATCCGATCACTGGATCAATATGATGTCTCAGTCTCACGTTTCACCTCATCTCATCTTCTCTGCTCCATTTATTATCCTTTCTTCTCTAATGATTGCCCTCAATCCTCTTTTTCCCAATACCCATGACTACTTCAAGAATATCTTCTCTCATCTTGGCTTCTGTCATCTTTTGAGCACTGAATCTCTAATTCCTGCAAATTCTTTAAGCACTCCTCTTCTGCCACAGTACCCAAGTCTGCAACTTCATCTCTACTCAAACTCTAACTTCCTCCCCACTCCTCGACAGCTTCAAAAAACAGCCATAGGAGAACCAGAATCAACAACCGATTTCTCCATAACTTCCACCCTTCAGACCCACATGCCTTCCACCAACACAGGTCAAGAAAGTCACTGATTTCTACTTATAAGGAAAGAGCAGTTCTATAATCAAAGCTATATCTAACAAAATTTTCCGTTTTTTCGACTTTTCCTTCAAGTAAACAAAATCCAAAAAAAATTTTAAAAATCAAAAAATCCCAAGATTACAGAACTAAAGCAATACAGGCGCTGCTGACAAAATTGAGTGGCACAATTGTACCTTACCCTTTCTGGTCATGCTTTGGTGGCATCAACTTTATTCTTCCTTCTTAGGTCTCTGCAGCGAGAAACCTGCTTCACCTAGAACGGCACCAGGACCTGTTACAGTCATGGCATCAGGTGCAGGGCTCTCATCTACAGCGTCTCTAGTGAGAGCATCACCTTTTTTGTTTCCTGGCGGCCTAGAATGGGATATCTCTTGAAGGCCATGACCATTGCCAATCAGGCTTTTGTAAATAGTGAAAGCTTGAGCAATCATGCTGGCAGGATTGGCAGCAGTGCTAGGTAGCAACATTGTCGTGCCCTGCAAGGAGGTCGATGAGAAAAAAATGAATCAATAGCAACACATCAAATGTATTGAATATTTAATGCTTTAGCAGGCCCATTCTTCACCTCTTTGGCAATGTTACTGAAGGCTTGGATATATTGCTCAGCAATTCTTAAACTAGCTGCCTGCAAAAGCAAATCACAGCCTTAAGCTTCAGCACAAATTGAAAACAGCTTGGGTGCATATATGAGCATGATATCTTTTCTCCAGACATGCAAACAAATCTAGTCTTCACTTTTCTAGTTTCATGTTATGGTCGAAGATGCTTTAAACCAGATATCATTATCCCCTTCTCACATGCATCATTTTGTTTTTGCGCATTTGAGAGACAATGCCGTGTTATTTGGTTTGTTGGAACCATCTTAGGAATGAACAGGAAACCAGAAAACAAATTTCAACCATAATACATATAATTAAAGAGGAGAAGCATATTTAAAAAAAAAAATAGATATGCAGATTATAATATCGCATCCAATGGAAATCGAGTATAATTACAAGGGTAATAGGCGATACCATACAGAATTTAAGGATGGCTGAAGAAGCAAATGAAAGCTAGCCTGGTAGGATGCCTCCGAATCCTAGAGGCTAAGACATCACATTGCGGTTCAGGATCATACTACCAATAGTTACAACTAGTTGTGGTTTCAGCATTTGTGTCCATTGACTACAGTAATGCTTCTGGGTATCGATCGCTTTCACAATTAAGTACCACTGTGATGTATATGGACTTGAAACTAAGAGCTGCCGCCAATTCAATGCATGTTGTGACAACCAACACCACATGGAAGCGCGCAATAGTTTGCGAGGTATGAGAATTATCAACATCTTTCGGTCATTGCTTTCACAGAAATAATAATTCCAGGTTCAGTTCGCTTAAACTTAATATTTTTTTTATTGAAAAGGTAAACACAAGGCTAATGAATGATGCATGCTCACAGGACTCTGACCACACACAACACAGTATCCAAAGAGCCAATTCAATTCAGGAGTTGCAGGAGGCAATCCAATCATTACATATATATATATATTGGATGGTAAGCTTCTTGCAAGGATTAGTATTCTGCAATCAAACCTTACTAACAGACCAAGCACAATTGGTTCTATTCTAAAATATATTAAAAGTTATAACTAGTGGTTGGGTCAAGCTAGAGAACATATTCTTTATATAAACTTTTTCATAATGAATCACTATTCATTATTCATCTAATCAACATAAGATAAAAATTCAAAAATCACAAGTGACTTTCACTTGAAGTCAGTATACCTAATTACCTATTGGATTATTCCATAAGTTTCTTCTTAAAGTATTTATTTACAATATAATGTACTTTTAAACCTCTAGAGATGTTCTTACCTTTCTATCACTAACATTTATCTAATAGTAGTATGCGCCTAAAATGCAGCCAAAGAAGGCTTCCAGCTGTGTAGATGGTGGTTTCACATGTGGCAGCCGAGATGACGGATCTGAAGTGTCCAAGTGATTCATCACCTCACCCTCTTTCCATGCGGCAAGTTTCAACACAATAGCCTTTTCCACTTGGCAAAAAATGACATATTTCTTGCATGTGCCAAAAAAGGCATGCTACTATTTTCTAAACTGAAAAGATTAGGCAAATTAAACATCCATATTTTCTTTGCCACATGATGAAGGATTATTGAGCTGGGACTTGCCACATGGGGAGAGGGTGAGTGGAAAAACACATGGATACCTTTGGGCCCATCAGCTCAGTAGTCATGTGTGAAAACCATTCAATGCAAAATTATTACTAAGATCACTTTTACAGTCACTTGGACCGGTCCCCTCGAGTCCATTTCCTCATCGGATTGTGTGGAATCCGGGTATTCCCTCCAAGGTATCTTTCTTTCTCTGGAATGCAGCATTGAATAAGATTCTCACATGTGATCACTTGCATCATAGAGGGTGGAGGATGACCAACCATTGCTATATGCATAGTAACAAAGTTCGGATTTGGGAATTATTCGGTAGATGTTAAGTTTGAAAAAAAATGGAAAAAAAATTGGCAAATTCGGGATAAGTTCGGAAAAAACTAAAAATTAATAATTATAAAAAATAAGAACGTGATACCAACTAATCCATCTACCAATCTTGATGTATTGACATCTCATACTATGTTAGACATTTATCCCAATTCCTAAAACATAAGCATTATGTAAACTCGCAAACTTAAGAAAAAAAATTACATAAGGCTTAAGCAAGCTTTATGTAATTTAATAGAAGAATAATCTAGTTTGTATATGCAAATCAGATTATATAAGCAATTCAAAAATGTAAAGAAATGAGAAACATAATAATCTAAATAGATAAAATCAAAAAAACAATATATGAGTGTATTTATTAGGCATAATATAATAATTTAGCAAAATATAGAAGCAGGTCAGAATAAATAGCACAAATTATATTTTCTCTCAGATCGGTCGAAATTCAACAAACTAACCAACATGCAAAATCATCTTTTTTTATCTCAATTCAATCGAATGTAATCAAAACCCTAAAATAACCTATTCGAATGTAGTTTTCTCCTTATTCTATCAGTTGGCGATTTCAACTAAATGGAGATTTCTCAGTGTGAAATAACTCTAAGATTTTTAGTAACAATTCTATTACTAATAGAAAGTTTATTTTGCCCTCATTCTTATTTTAGAATTCCGAATAAACATGAACAAATAAATTGCGAGAAATCTTCCTCCGGAATAAGTTCGGCATAAGTTCGGAATAATTCGTTAGTTTGGAAATTGTTCGTCAGTTCGGGAAAAAGAAGCCTTTTTAAACAGTACCCCTTAAAAAATGAATAGTTCGGAAACAATTCGGGAATTATTCGAGAACTTTGTTACTATGGCTATATGTGATTCCAAGCGGAGGAGTCTATGGACTATTTTCTTTTTTGCATTGTTCTATTGTGTTCAGGATATGGGGCTATTTCCTCTCCTGCATGGGTGTGGACTGACTCTTTCACTCTTCCTTTCACAACTTCTTATCTTGTTGGTCTTTGGTCAATGTGGATGGTGCTCGGGAAGTAATTTAGTCGATCCTCCCTGGAGCCATATCTTGGATGATATGGAAAGAAAGAAATCTTTGAGTCTTTGAGGACTCATCTTCATCCCCTTCCCGCATTCGTACATGCATTCGGTTGGTTGCATTGGAATGGGCTGGTTTTCGAAGTGATGGGGAGGAGTTACGGGAGGTGCTGGTTTGAGCTTCGAATGGCTGGAGCACTTGGGCTAAGCAATCATGAATGATATTCTTTAGATTGTTTTTGAGTTTATTTGCTTGTAAACTCTTGTCTTCTTATGCTTTCATGCTTTTGTAATTCTGCTCCTCTTATTAATATATCCTATTTGATTATCGATCAAAAAACAAAATTGATGCAGAAAACCTTTTCCAAATAGTATATGTTCAAAGATTATAACATAGTGGTACTGAAACTTTGGCTTGTCAGGCTTTATGGGGTGTTACCATGTTCAACTCTTGCATGTTTCCTTGCAACATCTCACATGTGCACCTAGTTTTATTTGTATCTCTTCATTTTTCATTTTATAACTTATTATTGGCTCTACTTCAGCATAGTCCATCCACATCACAATTTCAATCATCTAGTACCCCTTTGGTTCCATTCATGTTAGAGATTTCATTCAATCGAAAAAGACAAAAGGGGAGGGAAGTAAAGTTATGGGAGCCTAAAAAAAATGATTTGGATAAGAACTACATTCAGGGAATCGAATTTTCAATCATCAGATTTTTGAACTATGAGAGCATATGGTTCACCATACAGAAGCATAAGCAGTCTGAGTACATCCAATACATGTTTCACCCTTTTGACATTATATGGGTTTTAAAAATTAAATATTTTTGCAACCTTGTATGCCTGCATAATGCATCAAGGGACCATTTCCTTTGCATGGTGTTCTCATTTGGGCCTGCAGACCCAATTCCTTTGTAGTGGCAATGAATCATACATTAAAACAACATAAGGGCAATTTGAAAATATCAAAACAGTATTTGAATGGCCTACCACGACACTACAAATGAAGAATTCAAAACATCATATTTCTGCAACTTATGTGTATCATTTATAAAACTAGTTGTACACATTTGGTCAAACTTTTATAGGTCTTTGGAAAAGATTGGTGTGCTTCACATCGTTGGATCACTTAGAAACTAGTTCGTGATTATGGTATGATGTCTATTCGATGTCATATCGATCGCTTTTTTTTCATACATGAATGGTCAAATTGTATCTTAGAAACGCTAAATCCATCAAAGTGCAGGACAGGGATACATTAGGACTAAAAATAGAATCTTCAAAGATCCATTAAGCGGGTTTGTTCAATTATAGCTGCAAATCATCTATTTATCCCTTCCTCTAGTAGTAGTTGATTAGGGGTCCTTATACAATTATTACCTAAAGTTCTAATCTTGGGCATATTAATTTAATTTTTCATTGGAACCAATGTAATTCATGGAAATAAAAATCGCCGAAACCGATACGAAATAGGCAATATGTATAGGTATCGGTAGACCCCTATACGATATGTTAACTAATCCGAAACGGGCGATACGTACCATTTATTAGAAATTTATATTCTAATTCATTGTGTAGTTTTAATTGTGTATGTTACTTTGTCTTTGAGTAGAGCTTTCCATGGCTTTTTATTTCGTAAATTTGGTTCCTATAACTCATTTGATTTTAAAAAAAATTTATTTTGTGCTTTTTTTTAAAAGAAGGAATTATATGTATCGTCCGAAACCGATACGTATAGGTTTGGTTGGGACCGATACATCCCCCGAAAGCATATTTATAATCCTTGATGTAATTAGTTTTCTAAGGGTATATGCACGAAAGTTTACAATTGTAATCGACAACTTCAAATTAGTATATGGACAATAAAGGAACAGTGGAGGTTCAACAAGCTGCAATGTTTTCATACAACCAAGGAAATGAAAAGAGTTTGCGTGGTATGATTAAGTAAATTGCTAAGCATGCAATCAATGGGAGGGGAGAATCTCACCTCAACACCTCCACTTGTTTTAATGGCCCCTGACAACAAGGAAATTCCTTTCGCAGTTGCTTGTGCTCTAGCAAGGATGGCTTCTGCTTCTCCTGATAGATAGATGAATAGGATTGTTAAAGAAGAACAAGACAAAGCATGAAGTGACATAAATGCCTTAAAAAGGAGCACCAATATCACCATAATCCAAAGTCTGATCCCATTTATTCAGGGTTGGCTAAAAAAAGGACAATTGAATGGTAAACGTATCACATGATCTCACAGCATATTTTAGAAAAATTAGCACTGAATCAATCAGGAGCACGTGTGTAATCTATTCATATTGAATGGTCAATGTAACACATTATCAAATGACATTTTAGGAATATTAGCAGTGAATCAATCAGGAGCTCGTGAGTAATCTATTCATGTAAGGTCATCTAAAAAAGTCTATTTTCCCAAAGTTATGTACAAACATGATGAGTTGTATACCTTTACCTCCTATGCATTTAATAGAAATAAGTTCAACTGCATTCCAAAAAGATGAACTAAAATAGATGATAATATAAGACTTCATAACTTGGAAACTAGTGCAAAAATAATTCTCAAGCTTAACTTGAAATGTTTGACCTACTATATCTCAAGATTTATTATAGTTATTAACTTTTTGCCTTAAGATTTCACTTGTTGAGACGAGAACTAAGCCTAGAAAGATGAACGATTACAACACAATTTACCTTTCGCTCTGTTCACCTGATCCATCATTGCAGCTTCTGACTCTAATATTACCGAACTTTTCTTCCCATCCGCAATATTAATGTTTGCCTGTCTTTCTCCTATAGAATTTAAGACCACATCATTTTCCATGAGCACATGAGGGTAGGTATTAAAACATAGCTAGGAATTTCCATACGATATTGAGTTTGCAGATGGAGTAACTATGCCAGTCAGTAACTACCTCATTAGATAAACATAACATGAGTTTACAACTTCACATCAGTAGAGTTTGAGCATATTATTTTTCCTCATGCACACAATTCAGATATCATCAATAATTGAAAAAAACAAATTTCACAAAAAATTGACCTTCTGACTCGAGAACTTGAGCTCTTTTTCTACGTTCAGCTTCTGCTTGCATCTCCATAGCTGCCCTCACCCCAGGAGGAGGAGATATATCCCCTAGAAAGATAGAACATAAAGCATATAAAATAAGCTGCTAGGAGGAAATATAAAATACAGTTAAATCCAATAAAATATATGTTGGACACAAATTCTCTTACTAATCTCGTATCGTAGACACTTCAGGCCCCAATCTTTAGCAGCCTCATTGATTGACTTCTGCACCACCAAGGTGATTTAAGAATAACAACCAACAATATTGATAATGATATGCATTAATTAAGCTATAAATCAGAAACAAGAGAGGTTCACCAATTGTTGAACAGAGATAAAACAGCTACAAAAGAAATAAAATGAGAACAGAAAATACACCATACTAAACATAGAAATGGCCTTATAGGATCTAATCAAAGTCCTGTCCATCCTATAGAGCTCCAGGAGAACCGAATGTTAGAAATGGTCAAGCACAATTTCTCAACTGGTAAGCAAGTGTTGTCAAACACCTAATTGTTCCTCTCCTCCTACACAATCGAACCAATAGCAACCAAGATAACTCCACACCCCCCGAGCAACAAGCAAGCAACAAAGCACTTCTTCGGAAGTGCGCCTACGGTACCAGGGTGGTTAAGAAGAAACTGGAAGGTGGCCCTCAAAGGGGAGGAACTTAGCATACTCTAGCTGCTAAGTATCAGAGTAAAGTGGCATAGTAAAGATGTTAAGGACGCCCAAAGGAGAGGACTTATCTCACTTAGCTGCTCCTTAGATATTATGACCTGAAAGTCCTTAAAACACCATGCTTAGCAGATTTCTTTAAGCTCCTCAATTCAAGAAAAATATTGTTTTCAAAAAATAAATCTAACTCAACCAAGTTCTATACTGAGCGAATCTTTGTAACATAAACATATACAACGCTAAACAAGGATGTTTAGTTTGAAATATGGCTATGATTGGGAAAAAATCAAAATTTCTCAAATTCCATTTTTAACATCCGTATTGCATTGAATTTAATAAATTTATAAAAGAATCATCGAATCTACAACTTGATTGGACGAATCTTTGAAAAAAATAATTTTCTATTCACATACGTAATAGAAATATTTTATTTCATTTCACATATAATAATAATTCGTGAAATATTAGGTTATACCTATATGTTTATACCTAAATTAACTATATGTTACTAAAGGCCGACCAAATCTACAACTTGGTTAGACTTTATTTATTTATGGATAATTATTTTTTAATTTTTATTAAAATGTTTTTGAAATGTTATAATTAAACATAACTCGTACTACGAATAGACAAATTTTATTTCTCATATATGAATGAATTGGTTACTAATATATTTTAAAATATCTTTACAAAAAATTTAAAAAATATAAAATAATTATTTTATTAATTTGGTAGTATAATGGATTCATATTTTCAAGCCACATTGTAAGTATTGCCACTACCTATAGCAACAGCTTCCTCAGCCTTTTGGTAGAGATAGGGATGATGACTTAAAGCCGCATTAGAACTCTATGTGGTTGTAATTCATGAGTTGATAGTTTATATTGCAATACTTTTTTTTCTTAGTTAGTGAGATATGTTTTTTCCTTTCTGGAACCCTCATTTAGAAGCATAATTAACATTATAGTTCCAAACATACAAGACAACGCATGTGACTTGACATTATTCTCACATTTACTACTTTTATGCTTGTCTTTTGTTATTTTGTCTTCTCTAAAAAAAATTGTTTGCCTTTTATTATATAATGAATTTTAAAGTGTGCATTTATGCTTAATTAATCATTTCCTAAAGTTTCATCTTAGATTTCTAACGTTTCCTTAATGTTTCCTACATTTTCACAATTTTTACAGTGTTTCTATGGAGTATGTACTACTATAAACTTCCACAAAATGTTTCCGTTTATGTGGTGACCGAGGTTTAAACCAACACCAAAGTTTTAAACCTTAGACATCGGATTTATAACCAACCAAAAAGTTTAAAAGAAAAAAGAGAGATTTGTACGGTTCATTTGAAAGCTTCTATTAAGTAGTATCAATTTTTTTATCATTGGATATATCTTGATGGTGTGTGCGTGTGTATAAACGTGTCGGGGACGGTCAAAGCACACCAATGTCTACAATGATTTAGGTACTATTGCTTGATTGACAATTTAAGGAAAGAAGATTTGAAATATTTAGAGCTAGAAAAATTGCAATCAAGGTTCAAACAAATAACAGAGATAATTAAGACAAAGCAAATTAAAATACCAAATGCATTATTTTTTTTGATAATTATAACTTATAGGTCAATTGAAGTAGGGTGCAAAAAATAAGTCTGATCTTGAAGGATGAGGATTTGAATTTTGAGGAAATCGAAGCAAAAACCAGCCTGCATAACTACATATAGATGTATCTGTATAATAATACCAATCCATCATTTCTTATTGTGCATAAATCTTGAGTCCAGCTCAAAAGCCAGATTATAAATGATTATGCTATTTAGTTTTCCTTTTAGTTTTTTCCCCTTTTTTGTGTTCTCTAATCTTGGGATTTAGGTCATGGGAGTTCATAGGAATCAAATCAATTGGTGCTCGTCCATCTGTGTCAGAAGCAACAACTATTGATGTGTAATTGAAGAAAGAAGTGATTTTAGCTGTTGCACTGTAATTGTTGCTTTTAGGGATGACGACGGAGCAACTCTTGAAGTCTTCTCCGGCCTGCTGTATAGATTCAAATGAATTGGATGCCTTAGCTCTTTTTCAAGGACTAAAGATTTCCCTACAGCATTTTGACACCCCTTAGTGACTAAACATGCCTCCTCAAATGGCATATATTGGATTCCCAGAGAATCTTTGGGTCCATGGAGGCTTGCCAATACCATTGAAATAATTGGATTACTATAGATAAAATCTTTGGAGTGCTAACAATACATTGGGACTACACTTCCCTCATTGAGTCTATTGATGAAATCTCAACAATACTTGTTAAAAAAGAAAAGAGAATCCTAAATTCGAAGTCCGCATAAGATATTACATGGTCCTAATGAAGCTCAAAGACAGTTTTTCTTTGCAAAGGTTAGAAACTACCCATCAGCTGTCTGGAGTCCAGTGTTAGGTCAATAGATAAGGTTGCATATAAATTATAAACAACCAACGGCATACATTATTCTCCAATTTAGCACGGCTTTCATATACAAAAATTCCGAATGACAAGTCTCTAAAATATAGAACTTCATCAAGAAGTTAGTTTTCTATTGAGATTATGAAATTGCACCACTAAGGAATTGGGGGGGTTTTTGATAGCTTAACACAGAAACTAAAAGCAGACAACTGATGAATGGATAGATGCTCTTAAAGGAACTCACCACAATGTTTTCATTCAGGGTATCCCTCTCCTCAAAGGTCTTGTCGAGTGTAATTTTCCCAAGCTCACTACGCATTGTGGTCTGTGCAAGCTGAATGACTGCAAAGATGGGATTCTCAACACCATATGATGCTAGGATTGGGTCCACAATCTGCGAGCAAGAGAGCGTAATCAAGAAACCCATTTTTTTTTTTTTTTAAAAAAAAGACCCAAAAGAAAAGAAAAGAAAAAAGGGTACCTAACCTAACCTTAACGTAAAGCACTCCATCAATGAGGATGCTGACATTATCCTTTGTAATAGCAGACTGGTCAGGAATTGGAATAGCCTCTTCCTTAAGGGAATGCACATAGGCAATTCGATCGGCCAAGGGAATCAAGAGGTGAATTCCGGAATCGAGAGTCCTCACGTATTTTCCGAATCGTTCGATGACGAAGGCCTTCTTTTCGGGGACGATTCGAATGCCCCAATTGGTGGGAGGAGTCATTTCGTAACTATGATCAAGAAAAGTGTTTTTTTTAAAAGTAATTGTTGGAGAGAAAGAGAAAAGTTGATAGAAGAGAAGAGAAGAGAAGAGAAGTGAGGTACTGAGTGCTGACCTAATGCTGGGATCGTCTCGGTGATGGCGTACGCTCCGGAGATAGCGGACGGAAGTGCCGAACGGAATTGGGATTAGGGATGATGGAATGGCGAGTGTTGGTGGGCACCTCTTCTTGAGTACTAGTAATGAAGCGTCCCTGCAACCACCACTGGCTGCTTCTGCTTCCCGAACAATAACATAATTCAAAGATCTCATGCTCATTTTCCAGATTGTCATTTTCCTCACTCTCTAGTCTAGGGTTTCTTTTCCCCTCCCCTCCTCTCAGTGCCCTTCTTATGTCCGTGCGTGTGAATGTGATTCCAGCAAAAGACCTTGCAAAACCTCTGCGGACTCTACGCTTTGCTCTCTTTTGTCCCGACTCCGGACCTCTGTCTCAAATCTCGATATTAAGCCTGCCTCCTTCCTAGCTGAACGCAGTGTCCCCGTGTCCCTTCTAACCATCTAGGGGTGAGTGAATCTTAACCACAGTTAGTTAGTGGTGTTTAAAAACAATGGCGTGGACCAATGAGATCACGTGGTGTTCAAAATTTTATATAGTGGAAATGCACGGTGAGTTAAGCATTTTCCTTAATCTTATTCTATGGAGAATGATTGTTTGCGCGGATCTGTTCTGCCTAACACACATCCACGGGATGCGATGTGTTAACTTTTATAAACTGTGGTTAAGACTCCTTCACCCCTAGGGTTCATCAATCTAACATTGATTTTTAGAAAAATAATCTCAAATTAGTTAACACTCATTAATTGGGGTTAAGATTCACTTACTCTTAGGGTTCATCTATCTAACTTTGGTTTTTAGAAAAATAACCTCAAGTTAGTTAACACTCATTAATTGTGGTTAAGATTCACCCACCCCTATGGTTCATCCATCTAACCTTGGTTTTTGTTTTAAAATAAAATATATTAAGCTCATGTTAATAAACTTAATCATGATTAAAAAAAAGAAAAAGAAATGAACATGTGGCGGGCTGTGGGCGTGCACACGTTCCGCCCAGCGAAACATGTCCGTGCAAATTATCAATTCTCTAATTTTATTCACATAATGACTCAATTAAAAGAGAGTGTCCATGTTTTTCTTGTTACTTTACTCTTTTTGGAATGTAACATTTACGAATTTTATGACAATGATGAACCCATTACTCCAAAAAAAAATTAAAAAAAAAAAATTTATGCCCTACACCGTCAAGGCCCATTACTCCTAAAAAAAAAATTCCAGAAGCTACGGTCCCATATCCTAAATCCCATTAATTTTCTTGATATATGTACTTCTTCCCTCCCCCCTCAAGTAAAAATTCCTAGCTCCGATTTTTCTTAGCTATGCCCCTGAGATCACCCAAGTTGAGGCATGCGAATGCAGCTGCAATTAAGATTCTTGGTTACTGTTAATTTTTTTTCTTTTCATCTCAACTTTAGGGTTAAGTGGGGTTAGTATATGGAGGATTAGTGGGTTAATGCCTATCATTTGAAGCTTAGCTAAGGGTGGCAACCCTCTCCTCAGGATCAATCCGAAACCTCCATCCTAGCGAAGAAATGCATTACCACTAGGCTACCCCCACCTCTGGTGGGTGTGTTATTGCTACTGTTATGTTCATGAATAGGCTTTCTTCTTCTTGTAAACCAATGTAATTAGCAGCTAAACCCAGCAATATTAGAATTTAAATTGCAAAAGGATTCAGTAATATCTAGGGGTGATATCGAGTTGAGCCGATCCGAAATGGTGTATTCAAGCTTATTTGTTTATTAAACGAGCTCGAAAATCATGTTCAAGCTTGACTCATGTATTAAATAAACGAGCTTGGGCTTTACTAGCCAAACTCGAGTAGTTCACGAGCAACTTGTTTTATAGATATAACTATTTATATTAGTTAAAAAATTCACTTTATTATCATACGCAAAGAAATCACAGTGTTAACTAAAATTTTAGTATAAGATTATAATTATATAAAGGGTATTCTTATCATTTAAAACACATTATATACTAATAATCTTTACTAGTATATAATACATATATTTAATTTTAATATTTAAATGAAATAAATATATTTTAAATGTTTTAGTAGGTTAATATGTATATATAATCGAACAGAGCTTTGATCGAGCCAAGCAGGGATGTGTTCAAGCTCGGCTCATTTACTAAATAAATGAACGATACTCAAGTTTTTAACGAGCCAAGCTCGAGTAGTTCATGAACTTTCAACCAGAAATTTAACAATTACTAGATATTACCACACCTAGTAATATCTAACACTTGACTTTCAACCAAATCCAGCAACAAATGAAAGGAAAGTCAGAACTTGAAAACCAGAAATTTAAAAGAACTCAAAAGGGAACTTAGGCTATGTTTGGTTGTTGAGAAAATAGGTGAAAATATAGAAAAGAAAAGAAAATTTTGAATTTCTAGTACAATTTTTAGTTGAGTTTTGTCTCATTTTCTTTTCTTTTCCATGATTTTACTTATTTTCTTGCCAATCAAACATAGGGTTAGTGATTTGTAATTTGCAAGTTGAGCTGAGGAATGCATCCAACACGCTGTCCGATGCTGGATTAGGTAGGAGTGTCAACGGGCGGGCTTGGGGCTTGACTTTTTAAATAGGCTTGAGCCCGGCCCATTTAGAAGAGATTGTGACCCCAAATTTGGCCTGTTGACAGTTGACACGCCCTAGGTATTGTTGGGTCTTGAGTATACTCCTTCCGAGATGAGCACACATGATCAAACTTGGAAAGAGAAGTACCCAAAAGCTTGTGAAAGAACACTTGTAGAGAATAGGGAAACATAAGCTCAAGCCCGGTCAATTTACAACAGGTTTTGTGCTCCAAAATTGGTCTGTTGACACCCTCTCAGTGTTGGAACTTCAGCAATCACCTCCAAGATACAATACAACAGCCCCTTACTCCTTAGGAGATGAGCACACACGCTCCTTAGGAAATCGGATAATTAAACTTGAAAGTGTAGTACCCAAAAACTTGTGAAGAACACCATAAGGCTTGGTTTGCGAAGACGAGAGTTTTTCTTCTCTCTTCTTTTCCTCGTTTGTCGAAGAAAATGGAGCAATCCTAATAAAGCAACTCACCTCCCTAATGGATAGACGAGCCTTCAAATCTCAAAAGATTTGGTTGATCTTTGGTCACGTGTCTCTCAAGGGACCACATTGACATTCATTAGTCAAATTCGAAAAACATATACATGTCATGTGTCCCTCAACCGATGTGAAGCATACTATATACTGAGTAGTATTACACTTTTGAATGACATGTGGTATTACTATGGGGCCGACAAAAAATTAATGTACAGGTTCCTCTTTTTAAATACGTGGCAAAAAAGATCTGCCAAATTAGAGAAGTTTAAGCCGACTAATCAGACCATAGAAATCATGATCGAGGTTTGATCGATTAACCCTATAATGCCGACTAACTAAAGTTAATGACAAACATTTTTGACGTCTAATTGGATAGTCCACATCTTCGATTGGACTATTTTTGGTCCTGTATTAGAAAAGGTGACCCACATATTAATTTTTTTTCAATTAAGTGTCTCGTGTCACTCAAATGTAGGCACTATGGAGTACAATTTACTTCTCTTGTACTTTTTTTTTGAATGGTTTTACAGCGATCACATTGTTATTGGTTTCTTGATTTTCTTCTCCTGAGCTTCTATCATATAGATAGAAAAAAATGTAGCAAAAAAGAAGTTTGTTAATAAATTAATTTCTAACTTGATATATGTTAACAGTCCTTAAAATTAGCCTAACATATGAAGACGGGTTCTTACCCATGAGAATCTTGCTAAATAAACTATGTTAAATGTTGTTTGTTATTGATAGCATTAAATAATTATACAATTTATACCAAGTTATATGAGGTAATTATGCTTTTAAAGCCGTTTTAGTAGTTTTAACATGATCGCATTATACTTGTTTTTTTCTCTTCTCCACCCGAGATATTGTCTTGTCCATATTAATATGTCATTTCTGACTACTTGTATTAGTAATATTTGCGCATAGAAGAACGAAAAAGTTAAATGTAAAAAATTTAACTTTCTATGTAAAGCAATTTTTGTTATTGGTAAGATCAAACAATTATAAAATTTTGACATAAGTTAATGAAAGTTAATTATGCTATTGTAAATTGATTAGTTTGGTTTACATGGATCACTTCCTAATTATTTTCTTGAGTTATGTGTGATATGAGGTACTAATTTTGTACAGTAGCCCTCTTGTAATTAATAACCTTGGTGGAAAGAAATTCTATTAATTATAAGAGAATATTATATATAAGAATCACTATATTGATCCATCAAATTTTTATTTTTATAATTTATTTTGAATGTATTGTGTTTTTCATATAAACTTCATGTAGTTACAAATATATAAGACTAGTATATGGTAATTTTAGTTTGGTAAAGTTAACTCATTTTTCAAATAGAAGAAAAAACATCATTTATTTTAGGAAGAGAAAATTTCTTTTAAACTTTGCTTCTTGTGGGATTCTCCCTTTAACTTTTGTTAATTATTTGGAAGTTCTCATATAAAGAGTTTTTTACTTTTTTGTTTTTAAAATATCTAAAACTTTATACTATATATATGATAATTTATTATACGTAGCAAAAATATCTAAAATAATTTTATCCCTTTCTTTTCTTGATATGTAAACCATCATAAAATGTTTATAAGATTCATATAACTATGTATTAATATAGCATGAAAACCTATCTTATAATTAATAATATACTAGAATTTTCTTTAAAAATTATTAAATAGCAAGTATATGATTATTAATTATATATTATAGAACCAAGTTGGTTCTTACAAATTTATTAATTATTAGAGATTATTAAGTTATAATATATTAATTATAAGAGGGCCTACTGTATATGAAAACGTTTTTGAAAAAAAGTTAAGGATTTTATTTTATTTTTTAATACAATAACAAATTTAAAACTTACCCAAGCATTCTTTAGAATGACAATTGTTGCTTCAGTACATTCTCGCTAATTAAATCATATAAAACAAAAGAATATAAAGAGAAATTCAATTAGTGACACAAGAAAAATTGAGATAATAATATAAGTGGAAACTGTGGAATTCTTCAGTACCCTTATATCTTTGTGCACTTGCAAGGAAATCTTGATCCACCTTTTGATCCGCCAAAATCGGTTGCCATGTATCTTCTAAGTCAAAACTTGGCTATGTTGGGTTGATCAGCATCATCATAGGCTAGGTCAGTCTCCATAGTGGAAACTATGAAAATTCTTCAGTACCCTTATATCTTTGTGCAATTGAGGGAAATCCTGATCCACCTTTCGAGTAGGGCTGTCAAAGGGCCGGGTAGGGGTCAACCCTAGCCCTACCCTTCCCTATAAGAGTAGGGCCCTAGCCCTTCAAGGGCCGGGGTTGATTGGGCCCTAGACCTACCCTCAAGGGCTAAATTCGGGCTGGGCTGGGTTGGGTCAAAGGGCTAGAAGAGAGCGGGATTTTGTTTAAGAAAACTATTCAAATATGTAATACATCGTCAACATATTGAACTCAGTGAAAAAATTTGTGATGAATTTCAAGAAAAATTGGTATATAAAAAGGTTTGGGTTGTGAATTTATGTATATACCCTTATGTTAATATCATGTGGTTATATTAATAATTTTAGAACTTCAATTAAGTATTATTTAAGAGGGGAGGGCGGGGCGGGGCGGGGCGGGCCAGGCCGGGCCGGGCAGGGGTCAGCCCTAGCCCGACTCTATGAAAGAAGGGCTTCTTGGTTTTGGGCCGTACCCGGCCCAAGGGCCGGAGAATGGTCGGGCTTTGGTGGGTTTGGAAGGGTCGGGTCGGGCCGGGCCGGGCCAGGTACCCTTTCACTCAGGCTTTTTTGACCAGCCTACTTTTGATCAAATGAAGATGGACACCATGTATCTTCTTGGTCAAAACTTGGCCATGTTAGGTTGTCATCATTATCACAGTACAAACTATGGACTTATTTGCCAATGGCAACTTCCAAACCGTCCAAAAGAATTCCATAAGGAAAATAGAGGGACTTAGGCTCACCATAGCACAATTCACAATCATTGCTTTCTAGATATCTAGTGATTAGATTAGGTTAAAATCCGATCCGATTACATTATCTAATAATAATAATAATAAATTTATAAATATATTATAATATTATCCACATTTTTTAAAAATGAAATATTAAAATTTAAAGATATTAATATCAATCGGATTCGGGTCAGGTTTGGATCTTGGCTATATAAATGGATTTAGATTCGGATTGGACAATTCAAAATCCGGTAGATTTTAGATTTGATTCGAATCTGATTGATTTTTAATCGGATCAAATTCAGATCTTAGTAGATCTAATCTGATGACATCCATAATGGTGGTGCGGCACTCCATGTTTTTAATTTCCAAATGCAAAGGTAACAAAAATTTTATGCTACTTTGCTTTTCAAAAATTTTCTTACTAATTTGTAAAAACAAATTAAAATTTTCTAAATTTTTACTTTTAAAAAAAGAAAACAGAAAAGGGAAGTACAACTAAAGGAGGCCTTAATTGGCTGTGGCCGAGAGTAGAAAACGCCTTAAAGTAGGGGTAGCTCTCCTCCGAAGATATATAGAGCCACCACGTGCCCTTCTACTAAATTATGAGTTGGGAAATACCAATCGAAAAGCAGTAGTAGAGTTGGACAAGAAGTCTGTTTATGAGATGCAGTACAGTACAGGGCTTGCTTCTGTTGCGGTTTAAAACCGTCCAGAGATTTGGAGGGCCATCTCCAACCATTACAAAGGTCAGTCCGGTCCCAGTCTCTCTCTCGTTTGTTATCTCCGGAGGGATATGTACGTAACCCATTTTTCCCTCTGATCATATCCAAAGGTACTGGGCAGCATTTGGTGTATGTGACAGGGAAATGGATTGGAAGCAATGCATCCTGGGATCAAGACCGGCGCTGAGTATGATCCTGGTTCAGTTCTTCCTCACAGGAATGCAACTTCTGTCCCGGATTATACTTAAACAAGGAATGTTCATCTTCACCCTCATGACGTACCGTCATGTGGTCGCAGCTGTATGCGTGGCGCCATTCGCTTTCTTTATGGAGAGGTGAGTTTTTTTTTTTTTAATTTCTTTTTCCCCTTTATTTTTTTTTTAGGTATTTTATATTTTAATTGAGTTTCTTCAAGAAGTTTTGTCGTTGCAGAGGCATGGGAAAGAAGGTGACCTGGTTAGCTTTGCTGTGGCTCTTCTTTAACTCCTTGTTTGGGTATGAGATTTTTGGACGTATGAAGTAATTCAATCTTTTGAAAGACTCTATTGTTTTATTTCATTTTCTCATTGTTTATCGTCTTCGCTTTTGAAATTTCTAAATGGATTTTGAGACAAAATCAACAAAATTTTGTACGAGGTCGCCCTCAAGGCTTTAAATCCCCAAACGTTTGGAAATTTCTCTTTTCATATTTTAATTGCCTAAACCGGAGCCAAAATTTCGGCTAAAATAAATTATTTTTTAATTTTTTTTAATGATTTTGTGTTATATATCAAGAATCCTAACTACTAATACTTAAGCTTTCTAGGTTAAAAAGGCTGCTTAGATAAATTTTTTCAGCTTAAATAGGTTACCAGGTAATTAAGTTTTTAAATTTAATAGGTTACTTTAATAACATGTCTAGTTTTTTTAAGCGTAATCTTTTGTCTAGTTTAAATAAGTTGGTAGAACTGATATTAATAAGATTTTCTTGTTTAAATAGATAGTAGTATTGATAAATGTTTATTAAATTTGTAATTGAGTAAAATATTATTATTTCAATTTCTAACAATATTTTAATGTGAATTTTTTGTTATTTTTATTAAAATTTAATTAAAAATAAATCAAGTTATTTTAACCAAAATTCCAAAATTTAAAATTCTTGTTCTTATATTTGGATGAGGGAATCCGACTAATACTTTAAACACACTTACAAGATTGTATCCAAATTAAAAACTTTGGGTCGTCTTATAGTTTTGCAGAACCTTTATCTTTTTATTTTTATTTTTTGGAAACAAGGGTATCCAGGCCTCTTAGAGCACCCGACTATTCCCTCGAGCATATGCAACACCCCCAAGTCACACACACTAGGTAAGACAGAATTACTCCCTGGCCAACAAAGGGAGGGGATTCAAACTCTGGACTTTCGCTTCTTGAGGCGTGGTCCGGTCCTGGCTAACAGCCTCACCCCTGTTTGTTTGCAGATCCTTTATCACTCTCTATCATTTATAAAACTACCAGAGATCCCGTGCACGGTAATAATTAAGAATATCTAAAATTAAATAATGTTATTTATTTATTTAAATATTAAGTAATATATTTTAAGAATATTTTATAGATTTTATTTTTAATAGTATTAATTTTTTATTATTTGATATACATTATTATTTGTATTAATTAATAATTTTACAATAATAATTTTTTATTATTTTAATAACATTTATAGGAAAATCATTACACCCAAGGGTTAGAGGTAAGAGAGATCTCTACAATAGTGGAGATAGATAGGGCTCTAGGATGAGATAGTGGGTCCCAAACCTGTAAGAGTTGGAGATAAGAGGGGTCTATAATAACGGAAATAGAAAGAGTTCTAGGATGAAATAGTAGGTCTCAAATTTAAACGGTGAAGATTAAAGAGAAAAATCACATATCATCTCTAAAATAGAACTTATGAAATTAGAGGGATTGAAGTTTGGATAACAAAGAGAAAAATCTTATTTCTTTATATTATGGTTGTAGATAGATTTACTCACTCATTTTAATTACTTTACTTTATTTATTTTTTTGTTCTTTGTTTTAAAGAGTTGAGGGAGTGTTAGTCCCAATTGCTTAGGCATTAATCCCCTTCAAAAAGGTCAAAAACCAAAATAAGTCCCACCAAAAAGAAAAAAAACTTATGGAACGGTAATTGCAACTGGGATTAGAATTTTCTTTAACCCAGTTTCGTTGTTCAGAAAATAAGTGAAATTGGAGAAAATAAAAGAAAAAAAAAACAGCAATTAAGAATTGTATTTGAAACATTAACTCATGTTTTTTTTTTCCCTCTTGTTTCAAGTATTTATCGGAACCAACCAAAAAGAGGGGACATTTCCTCTTCGTGATGGGTTGATTTGGTTTGGTTTTGGTCACGTCAATCTTAGCCGAACCTGAACCAATCAACGGGTCCAAACCTCAAATCAGACCGGTTTGGGCAGGTTGAGAGAAATTGCCAACCCTAGTTATACCCTACTAGAGAGGTTGGGTTGGGTGTGCCTAACTTTAACTTTTGGGTGATTTGCTGCAGGATAATAATGGCTATGGGATTGTTCTACTACGGTCTACGAGATACCACGGCTACTTATGCTACAAACTTTCTAAATTTAGTTCCAATTGTCACTTTTTTCTTCTCCTTTATTGCCGGGTATATAAATAATTCTGTTTCTAATATTTCCTTTTATAAACAGCATAGTGGCACATGCAACCCCCTAGATGGAGGGGGCAATGTTAGCCGTTGGATGTGTCAACTTAGAGTATATTCTAATTCAAGCCGTTGAACGTGTACTTATTCATTTCAGAATAGAGAAAATGGGACTACGGAGTAGAGCTGGAAAGATTAAGATCGCTGGGTCGATATTGTGCGTCGCAGGAGCACTAACTATCAGTCTTTACAAAGGGAAAACATTCCACATCTTTCATTCTCATCACACTTTCAAGCAGCAAGCTAACATTGTGAAAACTAAAGGTAACTGGACACGTGGCACTTTCATGCTCGTGGGTAGTTGCTTGGGATATGCCACGTGGTATATACTACAGGTATGACACAGTCTCATCTTATACACGCATAATATTGCTTAGCTTTTTCTTTTGGTGAAATGTTATAAAGCAACTAACACAAACTCTCTAATAAAATTGCTTAGCTCACTCGTCAAATTAGTTGACTGAAAAAAGTTCCTTTAAATTATTTATAATTTAAAATTTTTCACAGTAAAAGTTAAAAATTTCACACATTTTTTTTGTTCGGCTGTATTTTTGTTTAGAGTAAAAGAACATAGATAAAAATAAAATTAAAACTATGAAGCGGATACTTTTATATACTATTTTGAAATGGAAGTCATTTTCTATAAAAATTGTTTATTTTTTATAAAACATTTTAATTACTTACGAATGCAAATAAATCCGCAAAAATAAAATCTTACATTGATTTGGTTTATTTCAAAACAAACAAGCAAAAGAAGACAATTGGAAAGGCTCTCAATTTGTGATTGAAGTGCTAGCGTTACGTCAATGTCTAATGGAAGGTCAAATGATTCAAATCACCTTCTTTGGTGGGACTCTTATCTAAATGGATTGAGCATCTTCTCTGTAAGTGGTCTTTTTATTGATTGGATGGTCTTGCTATTTTAATTGAAACAGCAGATGGTCTTGGATGGTCTTGCTGTTTTGATTTTTATAATTAATATTGTTCAGAGAACTTGTTTGACAACTATAGTTCAAATCAATTATGAACTTAATCAAAAATATATATATATATATATATATATATATATATATGTAGACATTAACATATATTTTTTTTGTTCCATTAAAATTGTGCAAGAAATAGGAACGATTCTTAATATTATTCGGTAAAAATGAGTTGCTAAACACATTTTATGCTGTTTCGTTATCGAGATAAAGGAAAACCATTCCCAAAGGAGGTCAAACAACCCTGCGGTTTCCGCCCAAATGCATTGAAGCCATGAGAAAATAGCTATATATGTTGAATTGTTTTGGTCTATGAAGCTTTTTCAAAGTACATATATTTTTTCCATGGTTCTATCAGGTTAAGTTGTTCAAAGTATTCCCGTCGAGATACTGGGCAACAATGATAACATGCGTCATAGCATCCTTGCAATCAGCAGTGATAGGTGTATTGTTGAATAGAAGTGAGGATGCGTGGAAGCTAAGATGGAATTTGCAGTTTGTAACTATTGTTTACTCGGTACGATTACTGCCCTTTCATACTTCATTTTACTCACCAGTCACCAGGCTTACGAATCTTTAGCTCAATATATAACTAGGGGTTGTTTTTTTTATTCTTCTGACAGGGAGCATTGGCTACGGCTGCAACCTTCTGCTTGATTTTATGGACAATTAAAAGTAGAGGCCCCACATATCCCTCCATGTTCAATCCACTATCCCTCATTTTCGTGGCCATCTCTGAATCTCTCTTTCTCGGTGAAGCGATCTCCGTTGGAAGGTTTGTGTTTTTTTAAGCTGGAAATTCACTCCAGTGTTTCATTACGTACAGTGATCTAATATTAATATCACATTGCAGCTTACTGGGAATGGTTATGATTGTAGTGGGGTTATATGCCTTTCTATGGGGGAAGAGAAACGAGCCGCCAACCTTGCCTACGCCAAATATAACTGAGGCTAACACGGAAGCCGTTCCTCAATCTACTGGGTTGGAGTTGCCTTTGCCTTTACCTAGTATTTCTCATTGTCATAACAAAAGTATTGAAAAGAATGCTCTATAGGCAAACAGGACCTGGGCCACAAAGAAGAGTGCTAACCCTACTCTCAAGAATTTGCTACTCTCAACGTGAGCCAACCTTCTGTTCATAAAGCATTGCAATTAGTTAAAAAGTGTATCCTTTATGGACTGGTGCAATGTTTAATGAACAGGTGGTTGCCTCACGTTGAGATTAGTAAAGTCTTGAGAGTAGGGCTAGCACTCCTCGGATGACAAATGAATGTGATGAGTATTTAAGAGGAGGCATCCACCAATGAGATGATGCCTTAGGTTTGAAAATGAATTATTGGGTACCTTAACTATTTCCCTTTTACTTATGGGCTTTGTAAGTGGAACCAATGAAATCCAAAAGTGTCCTTGGGCCCACAAATTTTGAGGAAATAAATCTCCATTAGCGGTCCAACACCACTTGAGGCCTAGTGACATTTTTTTTTTTTTTGGGTATCGGCATACATCAGCAGAGTCACTACGGTCGGTAGTTAACTGAGGCATTGAGGCTCTTGCAACCCTTGCCCTAAGGGGATTAGAGACCTTTCCCATGAAAGGCCACACCCCTACTACTCACTCAAGAAGCGGGGGTGTAGGCCTAGTGAGATTAATGCTCTATTAAGCAGTAACTTGGGTCACATGATGAAACCAAGATAAATAGAATTTTGAATATAACCCTTTGCATTTTAAGGAGTTCGTTTCGTTCATTAAACAGCTTTACAGCTGCCACATGCTATTCCTACAGTACCTTCATCTGCTACTCATTAATGTCATGTTTGACGGGGAGAGCTAAACTTACTAAGGCTCTTAGTTGCACTCCTGTTTTTAAAAATAAAAATTAGAAATTTTTATACAAAACATGGTTGTTAAATATGTTCGTGTTATTTTGTTTTTAAAAATTAGAAACAATTTTTTGAAATTTATTGCTTCATCTTTACTTTAAAAAAAATTATAGAAAACAAGGAACGCTCTGCGCCGCCACCCACTACCACCACACATCACCACCACATACCACCCCACCACTACCACCCACCATAACCATGAGCCACCACCCATCATTACCCCCACCACAGACTACCGACCCCTACAACCACACCACCCACCACCTATCACCAACCATCACTATCACCATGGATTAGAATGAAGCTATTATGTTCATAATATTTACTAAAGGTGTTTTTCTGTTTTTTATTTTATTTTTAAGAAGTAAAAGTTAATAATGCCAACTGTGTTTCTACTTAAAAAAGTTTTAAAAACAGAATTGTTTATAGTTTTTCAAAAGCAGAAAACAAAATTTGAAAAACAACAGTATCCAAACGACCTCTAATCAAGCAATTAGGGGTGTCAATGGGCTGGGCTGGTGGCCCATTTCATACAAAGCCTGCCCACTACCCATAATTTAGGCCCTAGGGCTAGTGCTATGCTCAATTCCTTAGGTCCCATATTAATATGAGCTAGGCTTGTGCTTGACTCCTTAAAGCTCCATTCTGGCTCGATATATATATATATATAGTAAATATATCGAGCCAGAATGGAGCTTTAAGGAGTCAAGTACAAGCCTATTTATATAGTAAATATATCGAGCCAGAATGAAGCTTTAAGGAGTCAAGCACAAGCCTAACTCATATTAATATGGGATATATATATATATATATTAGAAACACCAGTTTTATTTCATTTTTGTTATATACATAATATATTGTGCATATGTTACATAACATACTAATAAAATATATATATATATATATACACACACCAGTTTGTAGCCAAGACAAGTAATGTGTTATTTAATTTTGTTATTAGACTTGTTTTACTTTGTTTTAATATTTCAAATTTTCGGAGATCTATGACTGGCTACTGTATCCGCATAAAGAGTGGTTTTAATATTTTAATTTAAATAATTTCAATTGAATAATTTGTTGGGTTGACAGTCCAGTGAAGAAAAAAAATTCATCATCTTGAATGAAAAAAAAAATCTAACTTTTCTTTTTTGTCTTGTGGTCCTGCCCCTATCCAAGCCCTTGAGAGCAGAGTAAGGAGGGCATAGTTAGGGCCTAAACAATCCATGCCCTTAAAGGGTTTGGGCAAGATTAAGGTCTTGTCCTTGTAAGTATGGTCAGGGTCAAGGTCTTGCCCTTAGGGTTATTTCCCGACCCTTCCCTTTAACAGTACTACAAAGGAACATGCCATCAATGCTAATTTGCATCCTGCATGCCCATTTTCATATTTTCTCATCTCATCGTTCTCATGGTCAACACCAAAAGTTAAGAAAAATGTTGGGAGAAATTACTCGGGATACCTCATCTCGTCATATTCTATCACGTTCAATTTTGACACATGGGACTATGGAAGTGCTAGCCTTAATGTCTCATCCTCCATTCCCGATAAAAAGTATATACAAGGGAGACTTATGATGGGGTTATAGCTCTCGATGGTTTTTGAAGGCAAGTTCTCATTTTGTTTGCTTATGTCAATTTGTAAAGATCTTTTCGAAAGAAGAGCGATTAGCCTTGTACAAAATTTGTCCTAATAAGGGTTTTTCTGTCACCAATAGTATTAGTGATGAAAATATCGTTTATTGCTATTCAGTTGTGGATGCTTACATCACTAATGGATTTAAAGTAATTAGTGATGGATTATTTCCGACTCTAAAAATATTTTACTTTTTTAGTGACGTAAAAATATTTCCGTCTCTAAAACAGATTTTTTTTTTTTTTTTTAATACAGTCCTCCGTTTCTTCCTTCTAATGAGAGAGCAGAATATATATATATATATATATAGAGAGAGAGAGAGAGAGAGAGCATAATAGAGAGAGATAGAGTAGAAGAGAGAGAGAAGAAGCAGCAAAGAAGAGTAGTGGAGGGCAAAGATTTTATTTTTGTGAGCTGCGCCTTTCCCATACGCTTCTTTTCCTCAATTGAATTAACCAAAGCTCTGAATCAAGCTAATTAGAGCTCTCTGCCTCTGCCTCTATCTTGATGGCTTCTAGTTTGTACTAAACAGCTGCACCTTTCCCATACGCTTCTTTTAAGGCTCTAAATCAAAGCTAATTAGAGTCCTCTGCCTTTACCTTGATGGCTTCGGGTTTGTACTATACAGAATCAGAAAAAAAACTGAAAGGAAAAAATCCCGTACATGCCACGCGTCTATAGCTGCTTAGCTGGTAGATGAATGATAGCAAAACTCCACCTGTGAATGAGTCTGAGGGGACGGGTGTACACCCTGAAATAAGCTCCGATGATAAAGTCAGTATAAGGCCCAAGCACATGATAAGGCACAAGCACATGATAAGGCACATAAGGCACAAGCACAGTATAAGGCACAAGCACAGTATATGGCACAAGCACATCGGTATAAGGCACAAGCACATCAGTATAAGGCACAATCACATGAATATATGAACATAATAGTATAGAGATACTTATCGTGAGGTCACTGGGTGTATGCACTTGAGGACGAGCTCTGGTGTTTATGCTCCGGAGATTGTAGCTCAGGAGGCACAAAGAATATGGCTCAGACAACACAGCTCTGACAAGGCATAGACAACGTAGCTCTGACAACGTAACTCTGACAACGTGCTCTGATAACGTAGCTCTAGCTCAGATAAGGCACAGACGACGTAACTCTGACAACGCAGCTCAGATAAGGCACCGACAACGTAGCTCTGACCACGCAGCTCGGATAAGGCACAGACAACGTAGCTCTGATAACGTACCGACAACGTAGCTCTGATAATGTACCGACAACGTAGCTCAGATAATGTAGCTCAGATAAGACACTGACAACGTAGCTCTGATAACGTAGCTCAGACAAGGCACAGACAACGTAACTCGGATAACATAGCTCTGACAACGTAGCTCTGATAGGACACTGACAACGTAGCTCTGGTAGGGCACTGACAACGCAGCTCGGATAACATAGCTCTAGCTCGGATAACATAGCTCTGATAACGTAGCTCTGATAACGTATACGTTATGCACCCGTTGTGCATCAGACAACGGGTACGTTGTGCAGCAGACAACGTGTACGTTGTACAGCTCACGACGGGTACGTTGTACATTAGACAACGGACAACGAGCTCAGCATCATGCACAACACAACGTGACAACGTATTCGGCACCATTCACAGCACAACGTATTCGGCACTATTCACAGCACAACGTATTCGGCACTATTCACAGCAGGCAACGCGACAACAGATTCGGCAGCATTTACAGCGTCAGGCACAAGTTCAAGTATGATTGCACTCATCAGATGATCAACTGCAAGGCCGTGCAAGTGGCAGTGTGACCATTCAGGGAGAGCATCAGGCGGACATGACCTATTTGAGAGAATCCGATGGCCATAAACGATTGTGAGGCCATAAAGAGCATCAAGTAGCCGGATAACACCAAAGGAAGATGAGAGAATCAGGTGAATGGCCGCCTGCATAGCACTTCGGGGCAGGGGTGTGAATGACTCAAGCTTCTCAGATCTCCCTCTTCCTCTTTCTCTCCTCTCTTCTTCCCTTTCTCTCCTCTCTTGCCTTTCGCACCATCCATCCCTTCTCTCTGGTGATTCTTGCTTATTTATAGGCATTTGGAGTCATCATGACTTGTGCAGTCATGATGAGATCACCTGCCAGACAACACTCAAGTGAGCCAGCACATAGCCCAAGTGGGCTTATGTCAGCTAAATTGTTAGAATTTGTGAGCATGAGAAATCCCTATTTTACCCCTTTTTTTTACTCATTTTTACGAATTTTATCCGTTACAAAAACCTAGCACAAAATCCTACTGATCTTTGACATTCAAAATTCCTCTGCTCAAACTGTAATACATGCTCAAATGTTAAGAAAAATACATCAACCGAAACATGAACTCTAACCCTCCACCAAATTTCACAAAGTGACTCAAGATCTTCAAAACTTGAACCCCAATTGGATAATTTACGACTAAGCGAAAGAGAGGGCGGGAAAAGGGAGCTCGCGCAAGGGGGCAACTTCAAATTTTTTACGAGAAAGAACCTCAATTTAAAATTTCAAATTTAGCCACAGATTTATTTGCGTTACTAATGGTCTTCTACAATTAGATACAAAAAAAAAATCTTCTCTAAAGGTAAATTTATTTTTTAAAAATGAATTAAATATCGAAATAAGCATTAGACACGGAAATATTCCATCACTAATGGTCTTTTACAATTAGATACGAAAATAAATTCACCTTTAAAGATAAATTTATTTTAAAAATAAATTAAATGTCAAAATAAGCATTAGACACGGAAATATTCCATCACTAATGATATTTTACAATTAGATACGGAAATAAATATGCCTGTAAAAGTAAATGTATTTTTTTAAATGAATTAAAGTCAAAATAAGTATTAGAGACGAAAAATATTCTGTTGCTAATGGTCTTTTACAATTAGATACAGAAATAAATTCGTCTCTATAGGTACTCTAATGTCAAAATATGCAATGAAGACGGAATATTAGTGACGGTTTTTTTACCGTCTCAATAGGTATCTATTAGAGATGGAAATATAATTCGTCCCGAATCGGTAGATTTCTGTAGTGGCACTCGGCTTACCCTCTTAAATCAAATAATATAATATATAATATATAATATATAATATAATTTTTTTTCGAAAGTTCATAGGCAGCTTCACCTCTTAAATAAATTAATATAATATATATTTACTTTTTTTTTCCTGAAAAATTCAAGAGGCAAGAACTCCTTTGCCCTCTCAAAAGTTCAGGGGCTAGAGCCCCTTACCCCAACCTTGCTCCGCCCTTAAACCACGTGGCATATCCCAAGCAACTATACATGAGCAATTGAGCATGAAATGCCACGTTTCCAGTTATATACCTTTTAGTTTTCACGATGTTGGTTTGGTGGTTGAGTTATGATGAGAATGGAAGATGTGGAATGTTTTCTTTTGTATAGACCGATAATAGTGCTCCTGCGACGCACAATATCGACCCAGCGATCTAAATCTCCCCGGTTCTCTCTTTCTGAAATTACAAGTTCTTGAATTAGAATATACCCTAAGTTGACACATCCTACGGCTAGCATTGCTCCCCATCTAGTGCGTTGCATGTGTCACTATGTTGTTTTGTAAAATACCAGAAGCAAAATTCTGTATCTTATCCGGCAATGGGAAATGCTTTTGAGACCGCAAGATGGCCGAGACCACCGAGACCGTGCACATATGCACGTCATTTCAGGTGGGGCCCACCATGTGAATGAGGGCCCCACCTGAAATCCCTTGCATTTGTGCAAGGTTGGTCTCGGCCCTTTCACGGTCTCAGTAGCAATGTCCATCCGGCAATAGTGGAGAGAATAAAGGTCACAATTAATGGAACTAAATTAAGAAAGTTAGTAGCATAGGTAGTTGTGGTATCTCGTATACCGTAGTAGAACACCACCATACCATTATCCTGTAACAAATCATCCATTACCCACACTCTCTTATTTGGGAAAGACGTATTATTATCTTCCATTAAGAAATAGACCATGTTTTGTCCAACGTCCACTCACAAAGAGGATGAGTTGCCAAAGAGAGTGTTGCCAGCATTATGGGAAGTGAAAATGAGATACTTTATATAGCCATACTTTACCATGGCTTAAATGCTTTTGGTTGGAACCGTTGGGAGAAAAGCCATGTTGTCAAATCCCATAACGTTCAATTTTGAAACGCATGTGAATGCTAACCTTTAATGTCCTAATAAAAACTCTTACCACATCACAGAGTATGCTAGGAAAAACACCAAGAGGATTGCTAGCCACAGTCCCATTTACTCCAAACATTTCCCCATACAAAAGAGTAGATCGAACATGATGTTTGTTATTTTTACAAATTAAAAAAATATAACAGTGTTTGGCATTTGTAACCAAAATTTGCATCTTTGGAAGATCTGTGAGTGGGGCTAGCAAAATCTAAAGTGTAGTGATTGGCATACTTGAGATCTCCATTTGCAAACTGGTCCATCACAACGTGAACGTTGTGCTATTGACAACGTCGTTATCGTTGCGCGCACAACGAGACCGTTGTCTCACCAACAACGAGGTCGTGCTGTGTTTTAAGGCATCTACGCCGTAACCGAGCTTAAGTCAACAACGAGACCGGCTCGTAGGAGGAAGTGATCAGGAGGCGATCCAAGATCCCGACAAGCGTGCCGAACGCGCCGTTTCGTGCCGAAAGCACTGTCTTGGCATTTAATGCTGGTCACTTCTGCGTACCGACCAATCCCGTCCGATTGGACTTTTTGGAGACTCTCACGTGTGATGCAACCGGTGGCAAATGTGACTAAGATGTTTGGCAATGAGTGCAAAGACACGTGGTATGTACACCTATGGCCATCCATGGTCATCGATGGCCATACCAACCCCGTGATTTTTAGTGCATTTGGCATTTGTAACCAAAATTTGCATCTTTGGAAGATCTGTGAGTGGGGCTAGCAAAATCTAAAGTGTAGTGATTGGCATACTTGAGATCTCCATTTGCAAACTGGTCCAGGTCTCCACGCTTAAATATTCACCAACTATTGAGAATTTCAAAGCAGGGCATTGAACAATGAAGATCAGCCTTCAGTTTGCAAATGGAGATTCAGGATTCTTAACTATTTTCCAAATTTAAACACCCAATTACATGCCTTTTTGTTTCCTGTCAGGTTAAGCTGTTCAAAGTATTTCCATGTAAGGTATGGAAAATAATCGATCACATTCTCGGAGGGTGACGGGGAGGAGGGCTCTCCGGCCCTTTTTTGCCCCGTGTCATTGTAGTTAAAATTCACACACCCTAGGGTCACCCATCTATCCTTAGTTTTTAAAAAATAAAATAAATAAGGAACCACAAGTGCATGGGGCGATTGAAGGAGCTTTGTGAGAGGGAAGAGCAATGGTTCGCTCTATTGGTCTTTCCATTTCAGGTATTCAGCAACTTAAAACCGCCCACCCAATCACGATGATCATGTCCAACCCCGACAACTAAATATACCATCCCTTCCCTTCCCTTCCAGACTGTAACCCTCTATCTCTTCTGATTTTCCAAAGTACGCATTTATTGTATATAATATGAGAGTTGAGTAGTACTGAGTGTTTGTGTGTGAGAGAAAGATGAGTTTGAAGCAATGCGTCCGGGCATCAGGGCCAGCCGTGGGCATGATCGCTGTTCAGTTAATCGCAACAGGATTGCAGCTCTTGTCCCGCATTATTTTGAACAATGGAACATTTATTTTCGCCCTCATGGCGTACCGTCATGTGGTTGCAGCTGTGGCTGTGGCTCCCTTTGCTTTCTTCATGGAGGGGTAAGCTCTTCTCTACTGATTTCTAGCTTCTTTTTTTTTCTTGTTCTCTTGTGAGCTTGGTTGTGCCATGGTTGCAGAGACATGAGAAAGAGGCTTAATTGGTTATCTTTGTTTTGGTTATTCATCAACGCTTTAGTGGGGTAAGTCATGTTTGCTAGTATCAAGCTAATTTCATCGCTTTTTTAACTTCTTTTTTTTCCCAACAATTCTAAAGGCCTGTAGGAGTTTATTTTAGAACTTTGCTATTGAGACTGGTCTAAAAGCTTTATCCTGGTCTAAAAGCTCAGTGTCTTTGATTCTCATACTATGTCTCTCTTTTCGAATGCTTATTATATGCATATGGATTGGGCTTATAAAGTCTTGTGGATATCTGCAAAAGGAGGACTTTGGATGGGCTGTTGCCCGAATGTGTTTGAAAAAACAAGTGGGGCCCTCCTTTGTCCATGTGGTGCCTACCTTGTTGAATGTGGGCCCTGATTTCCAGACACAATCGGCAACACAACTACAAGCCTTGTTGCCCATCCAACCTCCAAGAGGAGTGTTACTCAGTCGCAATAACTCATTTTTGAGTTATTTTTTTGCACATGCAAGAGTGTTGTACCATGTGTTTCTACTCACATTTTATTGATTATAAAAATAAAAATTAAGGAGATGTGTGACACTTGGTGCCACCACCTTGTGCCTTTGGAAGATTGAGAATTGGATTAGCATTTCTGTAAATACAATGGACTTGTTTGAGAAGGTTTGTTTGTGTCATGGTCATGGTCGCATGGTGTCCCTAATTTTGTTTGTGTGAGATATGATACAGGATAACAGGCTAACAGCTGCTATGGGATTGTTCTACTACGGTCTAGAAAATACGACAGCTACTTATGCTTCCAACCTCCTTAATTTAATTCCAATTTTCACCTTTATTTTTGCCACCTTTGCCCGGTACGCACCCCTGGTTTGCTCTATCTCACACTATTATAATAGATTTTTTATCACTTTAAATATAAAGCAGAGCTCTGCATCATGTGGAGCTCCCTTTTTACACTACATGGGGGTAAATGTGTAATTATTAGAGCTCCCCATGAAAATTAATCTCATTTTTTATTACAATTTCTTGAGTCTTGAGAAGCGGACTCCTTGTCCCGTCTCTCTTTCAACTCCAGATTTAATCATATGATTAAGCTTAACTAAATTCAAATTAGTAATTTTATTTTTTATTTTTTTTAAAACCATGATTAGATTGCTTAAACCTAGGAGGTTAATCACAGTTAATAGATTGTAAAATAAAGGTTTTGGACCAATGAGGTCAACTGGGTCAATGAGGTCACTAGGTCAGCTTCTAAGCCGATCCTGAGATCCGTTTTCCATTTCCCTAATTTCTTCTAATCAGGTTATTTTTGGATAATAGAATAGAGACATTGGGACTAAGGAGTAGAGCTGGGAAAATTAAGATCGCTGGGACGATATTGTGCGTGGCAGGAGCACTGATTAATAGTTTCTACAAAGGGAAAACATTCCATATCTTCCATTCGCATTCTCATCATACTCTCAGCCAGCAAACCACCATCGTGAAAACTAATGGTAACTGGACACGTGGCACTTTCATGCTCATAGGTAGCTGCTTCGCATTTGCCACGTGGTATGTAATACAGGTACCGAACACTTTCATGTCTTTTTTTTTTAAGGTTATCATTTATCTACGTTAATATTAATATGGTTAGTAGTTAGCTTGGGCAATGGAGCTTGCAACTCATATCTAGGAGATTGGATCTCCAGACCTCCCTCCACTAAGAGGCCACACCCTACCACCGGCACAAGAGGCAGACTTTGATGTAATTGAAAGCCCGAAATTTTTTGTGCAAGTCGCACAAGGATTCTATGTACTTCTAGACTCCCACCCAGCAACAATACTGGATATGTTTAGGGTATTTTTAATGAGATTAACAATGAACAGGAGTTCCGGTTGAACAATCAACTGGAGGAACCCAAAATTTGCATTGGAAAGTGTTAGTTGGGTAATAACCAACACAAAAGGGTATTTTTTAATTGTAATTTTTTCCTCACACAAAAATGCTATTTTTTAATTGTAATTTTTTCCACAAATTTCCTTTCCCAAGGCAATTTTGGGGTTGCTCGGTTGACAATTTAACAGGAGCTCCTCTTGATAATTATTCTCATTTTTTTCATCGTCACATACAATTAAGGCTGGCTCTTAGTTGGGTACTAGACTTTGCAGGGGTGTATAAGGGTCTAACAATCCTCAATTAGTCAAACCCTTTTGGAGTGATTGAGTGGGTTTACCCTTAAGGTACCTTAGCAGCAACTTAAGTCTAATTGTGTGTGTGTTTACTTTACCTCCTTAATCAAAACAAAAATACAATTAAGGCTATCAACTATTCGGTAATTATCAATTATTCGGTAATTATTCGTATCTGAATCCAATTAGGTGGATATTTATCCAAATAAATATCCGGCGGAGCGAATTAAAATAGTGATTTTAATATCCGTTTATAATCGGATACAAATACAAATATTAGTATCTCCAATTCGATAAATATCCCGACCGGTTATAAAATATATTATCATATATAATTAATATATTATAAGTTAACAAAACGAAAATAAATTTATCAATATAAATATATTTTTAATATAATTTAAGAAATTAAAATATTTTTAATTTTGATATAAATGAAGATAAAATGTTAATTTATTATTTTTAAAAAATAATATATATATATATATATACATATATATATATAAAATATTGTTTTAGCATTTTTTTCTTTTAATTTATTTTTAAAAATAATTGGTTAATTTGGATATTATCCGAATTCGAATATTTTAATCGGAAACGGATATAAATACCATATTTCACTATTTGTCAGATATTTATTTGAATTCAGATAGTTGAATATGTAAATAGATACGAATTCGGCAATATGAATATACCGCTATTCGCTCCATTGATAGCCCTACATACAATGCACACGTCCTAACCCATCCATGGAACACATCGACATTGCACCCACTCACCCTCCCAAAAAGGGCGGGTGGTGGGGCTATATGAACACAAATCTCACATCCCCCCCCCCCCAGGCGCACCGCACCAAGGTGGGACTAATTTTTTTTTTTTTGGTAACATATAAGACACACTCCCATTATACACCACACATACACACACACCCCAACCCACTCATGGCACCATTGCACCCACACACCATCTCAAAAAGGGAGGGATTTTACCAAATTGTATTTTTTTTTTTTGTTCATTTATTACGGATATACTCATGAACAGGGTATGTGGCGCACTGTCGTGGTGGGCAGGCACATGGAATCTGTGTGACTTGCATACTTGACCTGGACTCTTATCGTCCATTAGAATTGAAGGGGCATATACTTAAAATTAGGATGACCATAAAACATGTTATTAGATGGTAAAATAGTTCAAGCATCGAAGGGGCTAAAGTAATCCAATTAGCTGAAATTCAAGCTACGAGACATGATTATGAAGAGGTAGCTCATGTTGAATGGCTCTGATCTACTAATTATTGACAAAGATTTCGGAGCCATGGCTTAACAGAGTGAAGTGGCATAATAGGATCCGTGGCTTAGGATGAGGCATCGATGATGACGCTCATATAAAACCCTTTTTTCTTTATTTACTTCCCTATCAGGTTAAGCTGTCCAAAGTATTCCCATCGAGGTATTTTGCAACAATGGTAACATGCATCATGGCTTCTTTACAATCAACGGTGATAGGTATGATTACGAATAGAAGCAAAGATGCGTGGAGGTTAGAATGGAATTTAGAGCTACTTACTATATTCTACTCGGTATGAATATTACTGACTTTAAATTACTTCACTACTCAACTGATCTTGGGAGACTCTGAAAAACTAAAGTTTTTCTTATAGGGAGCATTGGCTACGGCTGCAACGTTCATTCTAATTATGTGGACAATTGCAATTCGAGGCCCCACCTATCCCTCCATGTTCAATCCACTATCCCTGATTTTCGTGGCCATTTCAGAATCTCTCTTTTTCGGTGAAGCTATAGCAGTTGGAAGGTTAGATTTATTCAATCTCTAACTAATTGAAAAATGAAACCCAAATGATCAAATGCTTGAGCCTGTATTGGTCCATGCATGCGTATGATTTGAATAAGGGGTTGAACATGTAGAGCAATAATATGTTATTTCAGGTTGGCATCACTCGGGTAAAGGGGCCTTTTCCCTTCAATTTCCATGCAACGTCCTCTACATTGCTCTAATTGTTAGTGTACGTCATACTGCAGCTTGATGGGCATGTTCGTGATTATAGCATTTCTCTGGGGAAAGAGAAATGAGCCGTCAACCTTGCCTCCCCTGAATGCAAATGGCGGAGACACGGCAACTGTTCCTGAATCTACCAAGTTGCAGTTGGCGGCGGCAACAATAACCCCTACTGTCTCTCTTAACACGACTGTTGAAGAAGTATGAGTGTTTTAATTATCAGTGGGCTGCCTGTGGTATCTGGACTAGGCCATTTTCTTATATATTTACTGTATTGTCGGGCTACGTAACTATCATGATTATTAAAGGGTGGTGCTTGGCGCACCCCCACATCATTAAAACTTACTGACTAGACACTCTAAAATTATTTGTACACACCAATAACAATATTAACTTCAACCACCATAGATATTGGGGGTGCCCCTAGCACCACCCTAATTAAAATGAACATACCAGCAATACATGATGTACTCATTCCCTACTAATTTATCTGTATTGCAATACATAGGAATATAATATAATAGGAACTCATAGCTTAGATCTTCCACTCCGACGTCTTCTATAACATGAGAGACTAGTCGGAGCTGTAGCTCCCACCCATCATTTGCCATGCCCTCAAAATCATATATATACATAATATACATTATATTTGTATACGTTAGAGGCGTTAGAGGCGTGAACCTTGGACAAACCCCAAAGGTAAATGAAATTCATTAAAATAAAAATCATTTAGACACATATAACGAGCATTTTTAAAGTTTATCAAATAAAAGAAGCGTATCTCTAAGTTCTTTTCAATGTTCTCACCACAATCCCTCAACATAGAAAACGATAAAAAGGGAAAGTGTTCTTAGCTTCCAAAAATGTTTTTCTATATATATGTATGTGTCACTCAATGGAACTTGTTAACCTTCACGAGACTTTTTTACGTCATGTATTGAATACCATGCTACTAAATGTAAGGGTATTTTAATATTTTCATAAGGATAATTTATTAAATATGGGAGATAAAAACTACAAAAAGTCAAATTGTATTGTCTATCTCCTGGATTTAATGTCTGGTCCCCTATGAAAAGTCTAAAGTACCCTTAACTTTTGTGGATTTTAATAATTAATGTAGGGGGAAAATGATTTGGTGGTCATTCCTAAGTTCACCCACTAAGTGAATGTTGACAACACTTTACATGTATATATTTATTTGTTTTATATACTTAGATAAGCGAACTGAAAAATGAATTAGCTCATCCTACCCATAGCGAACCAAGTTTACTCTAGAGTTACGAACTGCAAACCGCGAACCCAAATTCAAACCGAGCGAATCGAGGAACTAGGTAACATTGGTCAAGAATAAGTGATCAGGACCAAGACTAGCTAGCACTCCTATGCATTAATAGCACAAGCAGAACTGTTAAAAGGACTACATAAATGCTAGCCCTAGTCGCAATCTTTCCTAAACACAAGGTAGTGGCAACAAGTGTCAGTCAATCTCCCTATTATAGGGTAGCAACACCACATGTTTTACCCACAAAGCGTCTACAGAAAGAAAATTGACTTAGTGCGTTTGGGGTTAGCACTCCTCAAAAGACTATTAAAACAAGTAGTGGAATTCTTATTTTTAAAAAAAAAAAAATTATATGAGCAGGACCTTTCAAAATTGAACATGATAGGATTTGACGAGAAATGTTATTGGGAGATGGGGTTCCTTTGGTATCAATTTTGTGATTCTCTCAACAAAAGAATTAATTTTGTTTAGAGAACTTGTTTGACAACTATAGTCAAAATCAATTATGAATAAAGGAAAAATAGAAATAGGTTCAAAAAAATAAAAAAGATTTTTTTTTTTTTTTTGAGAATCAACTTCATTACTTCAAACAAACAACGAGACAAGAGGGAATTTGGACCAATCACCAGGACCAATCCTATTGTTTACGCGATTAACTAAGGCCTGAGAGGGGCAAGGTTGAGCAGACCCCATCCTAACTTTCCGAAGGGAGGAAGTGACCACCCGGTGCACCAATTGATTACAGGCCCTGGGGTTAAAACAGAACACCACTCGGTCAAAGGAATCAAGGGAAGCCTTGAGGTCCTCTATCAGCATCAAGACCAGGGGCGGAGCCACATGGGGCCCAGGGGGGGCTGAAGCCCCCCTCAACTTCTGGGAATATTTTTTTTTGTATAGTGTAATGTGGGTGTGGCCTAGGAGCAAGGGCAAAGCCGGGTGGTGGTAGGGGATCTAAGCCCCCCCTGAAAATTTTGAGAATATTTTTATTTATTTATTTATTTATATTATTTAATTTAAGATGACGTAGGCATATGAAAATGCTTAAATTACCGGTGTTTTCCATCATGTAATGAAATGGCCGGTCCTCATTGGTCCACGCCCCTCTTTAACACTCACCAATTGTGGTTAAGATTCAGTCACCCATAGAGTTAAGCAAGCCAACCTAGTTTTTTAGAAGAAAAAAACAATAAAAATCTTAAATTTAATTTTGATAAGCTTAATCAAGGTTAAAGGAGTGTTAAAAGGGACACGAGGAAACGACGGTAAGTTAAGCAGCGGGTCCGCTAATCATCACTACTCAAAACTATGTTCTTTACCAAGGGACAAAGAGACGAGATGACCCACAAACTTGGCACTAATTTTTTTTTCGGGGGCTACGCCTCGAACCCCCCACACCTCACCATTAGCCCCCCTTGGTCGAAAATCCTGGCTCCGACCCTGATCAAGACGTCTAAATGGAAGCACCCAACAGGAGAGTTAAGGGTTTGGATAAGTGACAAAGAGTCAGATTCCACCAGAATTTCCTTCCAATCTTTTTGCATTGCATAACGAATCCCCAAGGAAATAGCACGGGCTTCAGCAAAAAGAGGGGAGCCACAAGAGAAAGACTCAAATGAGAAGCTGAGCACTAGCCCAAAGCTCTTCTTGCCAACAACAGCGGCACCCCCAAGACAATTAGATTGAAAATAACCACCACCACAACTAATGATCACCATATTACGAGTGAGGGGAACAAAAGAGGCAGGCAATTAAGATGGCAGTTTCACCACTGGGTGCAAAAAACCAGCCTCAAAAAGGTTAGAAACAAAGGCGCAATTTTTGTGAAGAGTAGATTGGGGAGAACAATGCAAACCCGAGAGAATTTTTCATTGCACGATTTCCAAACCGCTCGAGCAAAATCGCACGAAAGCAGACAATGCTCAATAGTTTCATTAGAACAGCCACACCAAGGGTAACGAATTGAGAGAGAGATTTGTCGATGTGCTAGATTACTCCCTACCACCAGAGCATTAAAGCAACAATGCCAAAGGAAATGCCGAAGCTTCTTAGGTAACTTAGTTCTCCAAACATAATTTCAAATTGAAGTGGTTGAAGTAGTACTTGAACCCCTAGGTGGCAGGCCATTATGAATGGAATAGGCAACAACAACATGATACTTAGGATCATAATGCCAGACCCATCGATCCGGTCACCCTCTAGAACTAGGGACGATATCCATGATTGCACGACACTCCGTAGACAGTTAAAGCATGAACATTCCAATTGTTAGAGTTGGTGTCAATAAGATCGGCCACAAAGAAAAACACAGAATCGGGGGGGTGGACCTGAGAAGAGCCTGAAACCCGGAAGAGAAGGAATCCAAGGACAGTCTCATATGGAAATTTGTGAGCCAGTGCCCTGTTGAATATAGAAGCAGCGAAAACCTAAATAAAGAAGCTTTTATTGATGCACTAACTCAAATATGTAGAACACCCAAATACACTCAAGAGATACTCACACTTAGGACACACTTAAGAGCTTGTGTGCTTCTATGTACAAACCAAAGGACCCAACCCTTTTATATAGCAATCTTGTGAATGTTCTAGATTTCTAGAACATTCTCTCACCTCCTTTCTTAGGAAATGTCTAGAAACCACTACCACCTCTTTTTCTAGAGAGAGGGATAAGCTTAGAGAGAACTCTAGAGAGGGAGATGGTACTAGAGAGAGAAGGGAAGAACCTTGGAGAGAGTGAGAGAGGTTTCTAGAAGTGAGAGAGTTGGTGTTGACTCTCTCAACACTATCCCTCAACACCGACTCTTCTTCAATAAGAGTAACGTTTGCATACTTCAGATTTGGTCGTCTTTGCCTAGTAGACTTGCGAAGCCGTGTCCTTGATTCTTCTTCAGTGTTTTCTTGTTGACTTAGCTGAAGTTCGTCTCGTGTTTTGTGATTTACATTGATTCTCCATGGATCTACAGACCTGTCTGGTGGTCTTGGCGAGTTGGGTTGTATTTCTGCAGATTGATCTTCTCTTCTTAATTCCTTATTACCTTGTGGGTGAACTTGTTGCTTAGTTTCTTTACTGAGTTATAAATCTTCTTCTCGAGTTGGCTCCACCAGCTTTTTATTGTCATCTTTTCTTGCAAACTGAAACCCCAAGTGTGTTTGCATAGCCTTCATTGCTCTTCTTTTACTAGATCCTACTTCCACAACACTTGCATTGATAAGACACAACTGGTTTCTCGCATATTCTCTATTATTTTGTTACCTTCATAACCAAAATGATCCAGATGAATAGATCTCTCTATTTTGCATTTTACCCCTCCTCAACTTGTTTAAACATGGCAACAGAGTAATCAACAACATCGAATTCATATGTGTCTATGTTGTCTGACCCATATTCCACCTATTCAGCTTCCCCGTCCTCGGTTGCATATTCTTCTGGCCAGCTATGTACCACTAACTCCCTGAACTGCTCATCCTCATATTCAAAATCATAACCTGCGTTGAGCTCACTCGCCCTTTCCATCTCATCAGAGCTATTTACAGGATCATCATCGTAGCTATTGCATGCCTCATGAGAGCTAAAACCACCTGGTGCATCCAACATTTCTGTAAACTGAACTTGATAGGAACTGGAGCGAGGCATGATCACGGTCTTGCCAATGTGAGTCACTGGCAGCCTTGAGTTGTTGACCGTCAACACTACTCGACCACCTTTATACTCAGACATACTGAGTAGTTTATCTTTATCGCCAATCATGTGATTGAAGCATCCAAAGTCATCGATCAAGTCTTCGTTGTAGTCGATTGCTCCACGATTTTGTATAGTAGCAAGTGTCATGTCTTCTGGTTTAGTCACGATAGAACTTGCCGTTATTTCAATTGTGATCGTACTAGATTGATCATTTACCTTCTTGTCCTCGAAAAGTACAATCTCATCTTCTGAGCAGATTTCTTCGGCTTGCTCAATCACGGTGAAGGATACTTCAGCATCCCACTCTTGTTCCCTACTGCTCCCACTTTGGTGATTGTGGATGTCATGAAATTGCATTCTGCTAACTTTTCATTTGACTAGCAATCTCGAGCAAAGTGACCTCTCTTAACACAATTATAGCATTCATCATTACGTCGTCTGGACTATCGTGCGTCTCTATCTCGGCCATATTGAGCCTCTCCCTGTCTGTGAGCTCCTCTCTTACGGCCTTCTTGATCTAGTTTCTTCTTCCTTCTTAGGTCTTGTCTGCCCTCCTGACCTAACTCTTCTTCTATTGCTAAAGAGGTCCTCCTCCTCATTTTTTAATGAAACTCCGGCCATTTGTTTTGCTAGAATTTCTTGATCAACCAATAGGTTTTATAAGTCTAAGATGGTTGGCTGAGTTGGCCAATCACGAATCGCCGTGATGAACCCACTATATTCAGGTCTCAGGCCATGAATGATTATTCTTCTCATCCTATCTTCATTAATGTTAGCTTTTGAATCTAATTGTAAAATTTCAGGGCAAAGAGATTTTACCTTCATAGAGTATTGGTTGATTGTCATTTCTCCTTGTGAGGTTGACATGAGCTCATGATTCTCCAGTTGTTGAAGCCTTGCATCATTTTTCCTTGAGAAGAGGGCTGCAAAGGCATCCTAAGCTGCTTTTGGTGTGACTGCATCCCTGATGTGCTCAAACAACTCCTCCTCGATAGTTGTTTTAAACTCGAACATAGTCTTCCCGACTTTAATCTTCCATCGCCTCAGTTCATCAGCATTCTCTTGAGGAGGTGGATTAGTATCGGTGGTTGAGTTATGTTGAGGGCTAGAGGCCAGAGGCTAGAGCTCTTTGCTCCCACCTTTGCTCTGCCCCTATATGCAACCGAAGGCAAAGCCGTTAGCGAGTCTTATTCAAGCGAGGAAGACTAGCGAGTCCTGTCTCGTTAGCTAGGTCTCACCAGGAGTTGACTTTTGCTTGTCAAAATCAACAATTAACAAATGTTCTTCCGTAGAGATTTTTGATACCACGTGGCATATCCCAAGCATTTAATCCATGAGCAATTGATCAAGAAATGCGACTTGTCCAGTTACCTTTAGTTTTCACGATGTTGGTTTGGTGGCTGAGTTACGTTGAGAATGGAAAGTAGAATGTTTTCTCTTTGTATATATAGACTAATAGTTAGTGCTCCTGCGACGCACAATATATCGACCCAGCAATTTTCATCTTCCCTGCTCCACTCCGTAGTCCCAATTTCTCTATTCTGAAATGGATAAAGTAGACGTTCTTGAATTAGAATATACCCTAAGTTGACACATCGAATGGCTAGCAATCCCCCCTCTTCACCCCACATCTAGTGCGTTGCATGTGTCACTATGCTGTTTTATAAAAAGAGCAATAGTCCCCTCGTCGGCCGAGGAGGGGACTATTCCTCCTCGCTCTCACATAGCTGACCCTTCAACTCCCATTAATTCGGGTTAGTTTTTTTAATCCTTTAGTTAAATTTTTTTATTTTTCTAAAAATTAAACAAAGGTAGATGGGTGAGCCCTAAGGGTGAATGAACCTCAACCGCAGTCAAAATGGGGTTAGAAGGGGGACACATGACAAGAAAATGGGAGCCGAGACGCCCCTCCTCGCGTCACCGACCGAGGAGTTGATTATTTTCCCTTAAAAAAAATACCAGAAGCAAAATTCTGATTCATATCCGGCAATAGTGGAGAAAATAAATGTCACAATTGGAACTAAATTAAGGAAGTTAATAGCATAAGTAGTTGTGGTATCTCGTAGACCGTAGTAGAACAACACCATAGCTATTATCCTGTAACAAATACACTTTCTTCCAAAATTTCTCTCTTACAGGGAAAGGCCTACTATTGTATTCCATTAAGAAGAAGACACATGTTTTGTACCAAAATCCGTCCACTGATCACAAAGAGATCAGTAAGTTACCAAAGAGAGTGTTGCCATTAAAAATTAGATACTTAATATAGCTATACTTCAATGCATTTTGGGCGGAATTGTTCGGGAAACGTCACGTTGTCAAATGCCATAACGTTCAATTTTGAAACGCATGTGAATGCTAGCTAGCCTTTAATGCCCTAATAAAACTCTTAGCACATCACAGAGTATGCTGGGGAAATACACCAATTACAGGCCTGTTTGTTTCCCTAACAGGTTAAGCTGTTCAAAGTATTTCCATTTACCGCCCAGTCTATCCCGATCCTCAAGTCCAACCCAGGCAGATAAATACACCATTTCCTTCCCTGCCAGACTGTAACCCTCTATTAACTCTTCTGATTTTCCAAGGTCGATCCGTATTTATTGTATATAGTGTGCATATATGAGAGTTGAATGAGTGTTTGTGTGTGAGTGAGTGAGTGAAAGTGAGATGGATTTGAAGCAATGCGTCCGGGCATCAGGGCCAGCCGTGGGCATGATCGCTGTTCAGTTAATCGCAACAGGATTGCAGCTCTTGTCCCGCATTATTTTGAACAATGGAACATTTATTTTCGCCCTCATGGCGTACCGTCATGTGGTTGCAGCTGTGGCTGTGGCTCCCTTTGCTTTCCTCATGGAGAGGTGAGCTCTTCTCTAACGATTTCTAGCTTCCATCTTCTTCTTTTTTGTTTCAATTATTATTATTATTATTCGCTTGTGAGCTTGTTTGCAGAGACATGAGAAATAGGCTTAATTGGCTATCCTTGTTTTGGTTATTCATCAACGCCTTGGTTGGGTAAGTCATGTTTGCTAGTCTCACGCAAATTTAATTGCTTTTTTTAACTTCTCCTTTTTTTTCCTTACAATTCTAAAGGCCTGAAGGAGTTTATTTTATATGCTGTTTGGGATTCTACCGTTTCATAAAGAACATATAAAACCATATTCTACTTAATATTTAAGAAACCTGATTTTTTTTTTTTTTAAATTGTTCCCTCACATAATGATCATAACCCAAATTTTTTTTTTTTCTTTTTTCTTTGGGGTTGGGGGATATGATACAGGATAACAGCGGCTATGGGATTGTTCTACTACGGTCTAGGAGATACGACAGCTACTTATGCTACCAACTTCCTTAATTTAATTCCAATTGCTACCTTTATCTTCTCCACTATTGCCCGGTACGCACCGCTGGTTTGCTCTATCTCACACTATTATAATATATATTTTTATTATAAATTTCTAATCAGAATAATTTTGGGTATTAGAATAGAGACATTGGGAATAGGTAGTAGAGCAGGGAAAATTAAGATCACTGGGACGATATTGTGCGTGGCTGGAGCACTGATTATTAGTCTCTACAAAGGGAAAACATTCCATATCTTCCACTCTCATCCTAGTCTTAGCCAGCAAACTACCATCTTGAAAACTAATGGCAACAAGACACGTGGAACTTTCATGCTCATGGGTAGCTGCTTGTCATATGCCACGTGGTATGTAATACAGGTACGAAATTCTCTCATCTCTTATACTCAGGGGCGGAGCCAGGATTCTCTTGCAATGGGGGCTAATAATGGGTCCGGGGAGTAGCTTTCGAAAATTTCTTTTGAGGGCCAAGTTCATGCACCATCGCGGCTTATTTTGTCCGCTTGTAAAGGATATATATTTTTCTCAGAAGTTTAAGGGGCTAAGTCCTCGTTCTCCGGCTTCGCCCTTTCCTAGGCTACGCCCCTACACTAACAAATATTATTAGAATTTTTTTTTTCAAAACTTCAGGAGGGGCTTCAGCCCCCCTTGGCCCATGTGCCTCCGCCCCTTATACCCATGTCTTTGAAAGTCCAGAGAATTTATGTGCTAAGAGACTCCCAGCACAGTACCGAGTATGTTAAGGGTATTTTTGCTTCATTGTAAAATGGTTTTTACGGATGTGTATACCCATGAACAGGGCAGGCACATGGAATCTGTGTGACTTGCATACATGACCTGGACTCATATATTCCATTATTAGAATTGAAGCAGGGGCATACTTAAAATTAGGATGCCCATAAAACATGATATTAGATGGTAAAATAGTTCAAGCATCGAGGGGCTACGGTAATCCAATCAGCTGAAATTCAAGCTATGAGCCATGAAGAGGTTTGAATGGCTCTGATCTACTAATTATTGACAAAGACTTCGGAGCCATGGTTTTCAATAAAGTGAAGTGGCATAACAGGATCCGTGGCCTAGGATGAGGCATTGATGATGACGCTCACATAAAAAAAACTTTTTTTCTTTCTTTCTATATGTCGCTATCAGGTTAAGCTGTCCAAAGAATTTCCATCGAGGTATTTTGCAACAATGATAACATGCATCATGGCTTCCTTACAATCAACGGTGATAGGTATGATTATAAATAGAAGCAAAGATGCGTGGAGGTTAGAATGGAATTTAGAGCTACTTACTATATTCTACTCGGTATGAATATTACTGACTTTTCATTACTTCACTACTCAACTGATTCATGGGAAATTCTGAAAAACTAAAGTTTTTCTTATAGGGAACATTGGCTACTGCTGCAACGTTCATTCTAATTTTGTGGACAATTGCAATTCGAGGCCCCACCTATTCTTCCATGTTCAATCCACTATCCCTGATTTTCGTGGCCATTTCTGAATCTCTCTTTTTCGGTGAAGCTATTGCAGTTGGAAGGTTAGATTTATTTAATTTCTTACTAATTAAAACATGAAACCCTGATCCCCCTAATGATCAAACGCTTGAGCTTGTATTGGTCCATGCATGCGTACGATTTGAATAAGGGGTTGTACATGTAGAGCAATAATATGTTATTTCAGGTTGGCAATGGCATGATCACTCGGGTAATGGGACCTTTTCCCTTCTTATTCCATGCAACCTTTGCATTGCTTTAATTGTACTAGTGATTGTTAATGTCATATTGCAGCTTGATGGGTATGTTCGTGATTATATTGGGCTTGTATGCGTTTCTCTGGGGAAAGAGAAATGAGTCGCCAAGCTTGCATCCCCTGAATGCAAACGGCAGAGGCACCTCAACTGTTCCTGAATCTACCAAGTTGCAGTTGGCGGCGGCAAAGATAACCCCTACTGTCTCTCTTAACACGACTGTTGAAGAAGTATGAGTGTTTTAATTATCAGTGGGCTGCCTGTGGTATCTGGACTAGGCCATTTTCTTATATATTTACTGTATTGTCGTGCTACATAACTATCATGATTATTAAAGGGTGGTGCTTGGCGCACCCATGCCACATCATTAAAACTTACTGACTAGACACTGTAAAATTATTTGTACACACCAAAACAAAAATTTATATTTAAAATTTGTAACTACACACCAATAACAATATTAGCTTCAACCATCATAGATATTGGGGGTGCCCCTAGCACCACCCTAATTAAAAATGAACATACCAGAAATACATGATGTACTTTTCTTTTTCTTTTTTTTGGTTGGTTGAAGGTAACAACACCACAAGGTGAAGCTACAAGCATTAGAAGGAAGACTACTAATTTATCTGTATTGCAATACATAGGAAAATATATAATAGGAACTCATAACTTAGATCTTCCACTCCGACGCCTTCTATACCATGAGAGACTAGTCAGAATGTTGGTCGCTCTTGGAGGATTCCTTGTCTTTTTTCTTTCCTTTCTTTTCCTTTTCCTTTTCCTTTTCCTTTTCCTTTTCCTTCTTTCCATGCTGCTCGGGTTTATGCGGGTGACGCTCAACAAACTCCGAGATGTCCAGGTGAATACCTGGATCTTCGGAGCTGTAGCTCCCACCCATCATTATTGAGTTATTGATGGCCTGGAAGTTGCTGTTTGCGTAGGCACTCATCACTTCATCTTCGCCGAATGACAAGCCATCAGGATTAGATTTGTCATCCAACTCGGCTCGCATGGTTGCTCCAGTGTTGCTTCCTGCAAGTGTGATGATACTCGCACCATGACCATTCTCATCCTCACCATGGTTGCTGGTACCAGATTTGTTAACGTGTTGAAGATCACTGAGGCGACGAGTTAGTGCAGAGACCATCTCCCTGACCTCGCGATCGACTTGTTTCTGATTTTCCCCCTCTGTTGTGGAATTCCAGGGCTTCTTGGTCTCGGTCGGTTCAGGAGGAGCCATGGTTTTGATGATGAAGGCTGCTTAGAGAAAGAAAGGGAGTGTCTCCAGCTGAGCTGTTGGGAATGGATGAATTTATGGGCACTTCAATTTTTACTGTTTAATTTGTTGGAAGAGGAATAAAGGGGTTACCTTGCATCCCACGAAAAGATTTTAATCCAAATTCTAAATCGAATTCTTCTCCCATGAGAGAGAGAAAAGGATTACTTGATGATGGGTTCACCTTACAAGCCTTTATGCTTTTGTGACCGTTACGTTCTCTAAAGATCTTGCACTCGTTTTACTCGATGGGTGGTCCCTAAACTCGGATTGAACCATAACCAATTGCGATTTTACTCGGGGAGAGTCTAATTGTACCCATATGTCAACATGTGTTCCTTTTAATCCTTATAAATTGTGGTTACGATTCACGAAGCTCAAGTGGGAGGTCCTGGGTTCCATTTCTCACTCCCCCTTTGGGCCCAGCCCCACACGGGTTTACTGGGACTTATTCCTGACCCAAAGGGTTTGAGACACCCCGAGTTCAAAAAAAAAAAAAAACCCCTTAGAGCCCACTAATCTAACCTTGATTTTTAGAAAAAAATAATAATAATAATAACCCTTGCTAAGAAGGTGAATAATAATCTTTTTGGTTAATAATTTTTTTTCCCTAAAAATTAAGATTAGACTGTTGAATCACGTGGATTAGAGAATCTTAATTATAGTTAATAGGAGTTAAAAAGAACATGTGTTGATTTGTAGTGTATTGAACTCGGGGAGAGTTCAATCGTAATTGACTATGATCCAATCTCTCCTAAACTAGTAAAATTAAATTGTCGAATCACGTGGATTAGAGAATCTTAATTATAGTTAATAGGAGTTAAAAGGAACATGTGTTGATTTGTAGTGTATTGAACTCGGGGAGAGTTCAATCGTAATTGACTATGATCCAATCTCCCCTAAACTAGTAAAATTATGGACTTGAAATTCTGTCAAGTTGTAATCAAACTCAAATGAGTTCAGTTACATCTCGCAGACCGTGTCTCTTTTAATACTCCTTAATTGTAGTTAAGATTCACTAATCCTTAGGATTCAAATAATCTAACTTTGTTTTTAAAAACAAATATTATTTCTAAAAATTCAAGTTTTAAATTAGAATTAAAAGAACAATTAAATAGGCTTTTTTGTGTTGTACTCCTTGAGAGAATCACGAGTTCGTCAGTTATTGACCATTTTCAACAACATCAATACACGCGTCTGAGAAAAAAAAAAATAGGTGTCCCAGCTCAGATTAATTAGATCGGGAGTGTCGAACTTTTGTTGTTGCGACTAACACAGTAGGTGTCCCAGCTTGGATTAAGTCGGGAGTGTCGAACTTCTGTTGTTGTGACTGATGAATTTCTTTCTTACGAGGTACTGAACTTCTTAAATTGGTGATTTGGGATAAGCTCTCATTTACCAAAATAATAACAAAAATTATAGCCCTAGCGAAGTCGTTCCCAGACACAAGATGGTTGCGAAAACAAGTGTCAGCCCATCTCCTTGTTATAGGTTAGCAATGCCACACATTGTGGGGAAAAAAATGACTTAGAACGTCTCGGACTAGCACTCCTCAAATAAAAATAGTAAACAAAGAGATAAATGTGAGAAAAAACCAAGGGCTTAATGATAGAGAAATCCTATTGCAACCGTGGATGATTTAACTTCACAAAATTAAGTAGGGAGGGACTATTCTAAGAGCTTGCGGTTCTTATTTGGACATCTTGCTTGGCTAGGAACCTAGGACCACCTCCTTACCCGAGGGCAAGTGATTGATTGAAGGCTAATGCTAAGCACTTGCACATAGTATACGATCATGTTGATCAAAGACCCACTGTATGATCATGACCATTTTTTTAATCCATCTTGGACGAACCTAAAATCTGATGGTTTTCCTGAGCTGTCAATGGGCCGGGCCTGGCCAAACTGGGCTTGGATTGGTCCATCTCTACTCAATATGTTATATATAACTTTCATTGTATATCTATTAATATCATTCCATTAATAAAAGTATAAAAAGTATGCAGAACTTTATGTTGGCCAAATTATCCTTCTAACTTACTTTATTATAAAAAATTATAAGTTAAAATAGAATATATACTATAATTTGGGACCCATAAGACCCACTATTACGTATTAGCAAAGTTTTGTTTGAGTAAACTTCTTAAAAACTGTCAATTTAGTTATCTAATTGGGGCCAAATTATAATTTGTAGTCTTTACTATGCAGTAAAACTATGCAAAGTCCTTCAATTCATTCACGTGTTCAGGCTGCTCTTGGAGTTGTGCACCATTGTCATGCTTGGATGGGCAGTGAAACCAACAAGCAGAGACCATCCCATCTTCTTCTTAATCGATATGACTCTCTATTACAAACTTCATGTTTAAGCCATCGTGGGATGCTTTAACGAGAGTTGTTGAAGTTTCCTAATGGTGCCAATGGGTACAACATAGAATTTCTTGACGAGCATTATCATGGTATCCGGAGATGCTATAGCCCATGGTTTGCTGGAACACGAGGATAGGTGACACAACATCTTAGGTTTCGCAGCATGATCTCAGTCGTGGGTCATGCAGTCCGACGTGACCACCTGGATGAACAACCTAGATAAGCATGTTCTTGGTGCTGCGAGTGCAAAGCCAACTTGACAAGGCCATGGTGCTTTCTCATGAGTGGGTGAGATCAGGGAGAGGAGAGAAAATAACAAGGAAGAAGTTCAAATGAAGGACTAAGAAGAGCTTGAGAGTAGAGAAAGTAACGAAAGGCTAAATTAAACTGCTGAAGTGGTCCGATTTGAATACCCACTGTACAACTCTTATTTGCAGCCATGTCTATATAACTCAATTTAATTTCTTGGTTCCGCAGCCTAGAAATGTTGGAAAATGTTCTGGTATCAGCTGCTGATGCGACTGGGAAAAGGAAAACTTCTAACCATGGTTCAACAAGTGACTTAAGAATTAAGAAGACCTCTATTAAAAGTGGTTTTAATTGAAATTTCAAACACTTCTTTGAAACTGATTATAAGCACTCACTATCAATAAGGACCTCTTTAGAGTCCTTGTTTTTTAATACATTTATAACTAGGACCATAGTTAGTAAATTCGTGTATTATACGCGAATTATACACGAATAATACTTATAACGAATTATACGTATAATTCATTCATATTAATCAAAGCTAACTAAACATTTGTGAATTTTTTAAGTAAGACGAATTATTCGCGAATCGTTCACAACTTATTCATGAATAATATATATATAAACCAGTAAGATAAATCTCAAATTCTCTTTCTTCTTTTTTGCATGTGCACGTAACTCTCTTTCTTTTGATTTCTTTCTTTTTCTCAATCTCTAATCTTAGTCCATATCTCATTGGCCACAACGTCACTAATAGTCATTAGCCACCAGTCATAAAGCACTCATTGGCCATTATTTAGTCCCCTCATTTTCTCTCGATCTCTTTCTCTCTCTAAATCTCAAACCCTAACTATTTCACAATCACTTGTCACAATGGCACAGCCAATTGCCAGCAGTTGAGGACAGAGTATCCGACTTTATAGTATTGTCAACACCAGCAACTACCACTCTCCCTTCCACATTCGACTCTTTCTCTCTCTCTCGCTCTCAATCTCTAGTCTCCCTTCCACGTTCGACTCTCTCTCTCTCTCTAATTCTCTAATTGCACTTCTTTTTTTCATTTTCTGTAATATGAACTAAAGATTTAATGCATTCTTTTAGAAATTTTATATATGTAATTGTATATATTTAGATGAATTTTTCAATAAATTGAGTATTGGCCCGAATTATACTCGAATTAATTATGTACCGTACTTTTGACGGTTCTGAGTTTTTTTTGCCAAATTTTTAATCGAACTATTGAATGCAAATTCCGAATTATACTCGAATAATTTCCGTACCAAATTTTTACCTTACACCGAATTGCTAACTATGAGTAGAACCTATAAGTGAGTTAGGATGGGCAACAGCGCACGCTATTGCATTGTTGCCCCTTTGTGTCTTACAAAAAATAGGGACCATTTTTTTATTCCCAGTTTACCCCTGTTGAACGTGGGCCCCTCCTTTGTAAGACACAAAAGGGCAACAACGTAACATCCTGCGTTGTTGCTCATCCGAACTCACCTATAAGTAATCAACTATTAGTAACTCTTTTTAAAAACCAAATCATCTACGGTGATAAATCCAGTTACCACCCCTAAGGTCACCACGTGTCCTTTTAGACACCCCTTAACTGTGGTTAAGATTCACTCACTCCCAGGTTTCACCTACCCATCCTTGGTTTTTAGAAAAAAATGTTGAATCTTTTTTAAATATTTTAATATTAAAAACAGTTTTTAATATTAAAAAAATAATTAATATTTTTTTCTAAAATCGAAAGATGGGTGGGTGAAACCTAAGGGTGGGTGAATCTTAACCATAGTTAAAGGGTGGAAAAAGGGACACGTGGTGACCTCATGGGTGATAATTGGATTTTCCAAATCCGGTGATCATCGTAGTGCATCGGATTACCTCTGGTGGACGCCCGAGGTGGGCGCTCAGACATCCACACACCGTCCAACATGTGGCAATAAAAAGGGGGAGAAGTCATTTCATTTTCTCCCCATGTTTTTGACTTCTCCCCACTTGATATCTCTTCCCTTTTTATCGCCACATGTCAGATGGTGTGTGGATGCCTGAGCGCCCACCTCAGGCGTCCGCTAGAGATAATCCGAAGTCTCACCATAGAGGATTTGTTCTCCTCTTTTTAGTATTTTCAAGGCACATGCTTTAAAAATAGTTTTTTTTTTAAGGAAACCTTAAAAATTTTATGTTTCTCATTAATACTGAAAAAATTATATGTGCGAAGCAAGTGAACTTTACTAGTATATATATTTAGATATACATATTATAGTGTTATGAATAACAATATGTTTGTACTTTGTATTTACCCACTATTAAATGTGTTACAATATGACAATGTATTAGTCTACTCAATATACCTAATATTATATATATATAATTCTATTAATTTATACTAACAGGTGGCACGTGCGATGCATGTGAGAGCTAGGGGAAGGAGTTAATCACAATTAATAAGAATTAAAAGGGACACGTGTTAACCTGCGGGTGTGATTGAACTCTCCCTGAGTTCAATAACGGGTGGCACGTGAGATGCACGTGAGAGCGAGGGGAAGGAGTTAACCACAGTTAATAGGAGTTAAAAGGGACACGTGTTAACCCGCTGGTGCGATTGAACTCTCCCCGAGTTCAATCATGATTGACTGTGATTCTATTCTTTAAATTGATAGGTGAGAAAGGGGTAATTTGGGAATTAAAGCAAAACATTAAATCATATGGGTAGTTTGGGGATTCGGAAAAATTAGGCTACGCCTGCCTCTCCCATTATAATAGTAAAGACAATTCGGGTCAGCCCTAGCTTCAAGAACCTAGGCATTAGCCTGGCCCATATAAGAAGGCAAAAGATTTACTCTGGTTGTGCCAGAGTATGCGTTTCGAGCAAGCAGTCATCGCTTGACGTGTGTACGAGAGCAGAGCGGGAAAAGAAAACTCGCAAATCATCGTTAACTTGGTTGACATTGCAACTTCAAAAATTAAATTAATAATTTAATAGATTTTGTCAGCTTTGCCTGTTACATACTGCAGACTTGGGACAGAGAGCCATGTCTCTCTTTCTCTCATCTGCATCAAATAACTCCTCTCCATTAGCAAACACACCCTCCATTACAAGCACCCTTTGAGTAAAACAACGAGCGAGATCGACATTCTTTGACGATAAAGTAATATCCCACTCTCATTCTTCTCCCAGCAGTGTGGTTATGAAGAGCATATATATATATATATATATATATATATATATATTTTTTAAATTTCAAAGAACATAGTATGTGGATTTTCATTTTGATCGAAACCGAATATTATCTATATAATCCATCTTCCATAAATATTTTGATTATTTATGGAAGAGAAATTTCAAATAAAAGAGAATATTTTTAAGTTTTTTTTTTTTCCAAATATCATAGTTTTTAGGGTCTGAGATCAAAACCGGACTTTGTCTAGGTAATCCCTCTTCATTAAATATTTTTATTATTTATGGAAGTGGTTTCTTATGAATAAGGTGAAAATTTTTACTCATTACCCATCCTAGGATTTGATAGAGTGGATCTGCTGAGTTTCACGAGTATGTTGATTGTGGTACTAAACACTTTTACTGGAAAAAAAGAGCACACAAATAGAAATTCCAGCTGAAGGTATTGGGGTAGAGTCCTCTCATAAAAAGGAGACCAACAATGAGAAGTGTTGGGAGAAGAATGAGAGTGAGATATTACCTTATCGTCGGAGAAAAATACTGATCTCGATCGTTGCTTTACTCAGAGGGTGTGTGCAATGGAAGAGAAATGCTTGCAATAGATAGTGTATTTGCTAATGGAGAGGAGTTGTTTGACGCAGAGGAGAGAGAGAGACTTGGCGCTTTGTCCCAAGTCTGCAGTAGGCAATAGGTAACAAGCAAAGCTGGTAAAAACTATTAAATTATTAATTTAATTTTTTATGTTGCAATGTTAACAGATTTAATAGTGGTTTGTGGGTTTTCATTTCCCGCTCTACTCTCGTACACGCGTTAAGCGATGACCGCTTGCCCGAAACGCATACTATGGCGACCTCCGAGTAGAGTAAATCTTTTTGCTGTATAAGGATGAACCTGAATTTTCAAGCTCGACCCTAACCCTTAGGGCTGGATCAATAGGGGCACTGGATTACCTCTGGTGCACCCCCAAGGCTGGGCCTCGGGCATCCATTCATCTACCGGCATTGGGAGGTAAAAAGGGGAGAAGTCATTTCATTTTCTCCCCTATTTTTTGACTTCTCCCGCATTGATATATCTCCCCCCTTTTCACCCTTTTTTATCATCACATGGCAGTAGATGAATGGACGCCTGAGGCCTAACCTCGGCATGCACCAGAGGTAATCCAATGCCATCAATAGGTTGTAAGTGATTTTTTTTCCCGGTCCAATCCGAGCAACAGGCCATGAACCCTAGGGGTGGGTGAATCTTAACTACAGTTAAGGGGTGTCAAAAGGGACACATGGCAACCTCAAGAGGTGATAACCGGATTTGCCAGTAGAGGATTTGGTTACTTCTTTTTTAGAGCAAATCCTCTACGGTGATAATTGGATTCGGTAAAATCTAGTTATCACCCCTGAGGTCGCCACGTGTCCCTTTTGACACCTCTTAACTGTGGTTAAGATTCACCTACCTTAGGGTTCACCCACCTATCCTTAGTATTTAGGAAAAAATATTAATTCTTTTAAAAAAAAAAAATTAATATTTAAAAAAAACCCCAATAATTTTTTAAGTTTAAAAAAGAATTAATATTTTTTTTCTAAAATCCAAGGATGGGTGGGTGAACCTTAGGGGGGTGGGTGAATCTTAACTACAGTTAAGGGTGTCGAAAGGGACACGTGGCAACCTCAAGGGGGTGATGCCAAATCCGGTTATCACCGAAAAGGATTTGGTTTCTTTTTGACACCCCCAAAAGGATTGCATTATGTATTCGTGTCGGTAACCAAGTTGGGTTTAGTCATGGTTTAAAAACCCGAAAACTCGACTCGACTCGAAAGTTAGTTGGGTTGAGTAACTCGAAAAACTCAATTTGGTCCTACTCGGAATATATATGTAATAACTTCAAAAACTTGAGTTAAAAGAACTTCAAGTATGCTTATTTTATAATCTCAAACTTAAAAAATAGGTTTAACAGAACTCATAGTGGGTTATCTTTGCAGATCCAAACAAATATGATGCAAACATAGTGTGACGTTTGAGTTTAGGTTTAACAAAATGATAAAAAATATTCTTTTATCACTCAACCTAGTCTGGCGAGTCGAAAAACTCGACTCGACCGAGTGAGTAATTCGGCAAATAATGTCTCCTTCAAATTTTGAGGTGACTCGACTCGAAATTCGGTCGAATAGAATAACTCGGCCGAATTACTCAGGTGGGTTTAGCACCAGTGATGTGATCGAGAGTCGACACGGAGACACTGCACCTTCTTGGACAAGTGGTTGGTTGGTTGAGTTGAGAATTAAGTTTTGTTATGCTTCATTTAACAGGAATGGCCAATGGGGAAGAGGACCGAAGAAGAAGGAAACCATAGTAATACGGAAGTTAATAAGAAGAAGCAGATATTACCATCACTCATCAAGATCAAGAAGAAAGAAAAGAGATGAGCTGTTCACGCTAAGCTCAAGCACGAGAAACGTAAGAAGGCTAAGGCTCGCGATGCTGCCCAGAACCAGAAGAAATAGTCCCCCAATACCAAACCCTTCAAGAAGAAGAAATCAAACATATTTGGGTTGAATTCCTGCTTAGGGTTTATGGTTTTGGTCTTTTGTAATCCTCAGGCTTTGTTGTTTTCTCTGTCTCTTATACATCCTCCACCTTTGAAGACCCCCTCGTACAATTGAGAGCACCAGAGAGTTCGACGAGACTGTCTGTATGCCCGACGACCAAGAGGACTACTTCTCAATTTCCTCTCATGGTGCTTATTCTTCTGAATGTTTGATTATGCGTTTTTTTTTTTTTAATCACTTTCCAGAATCAGAAACAGTTGGGAAACCCCCACTACAGTGTTACATCAACTACTTGCAAAAAAAATATTGACATCTTTTTCTTTGCAAATTTGTTTTGCTTTCCACAAATCTATTATAATGTGACTCCATGAATTTATTTTCGCAAACAACTAGTTCACCACAAGAATTTAACAAAGCTATATAGTTAGCCATAACTTCAGATTAACGAGCATAGTTAACTTAACTGTGTTTGTATGCAGCTATTCACCGGAAATGATGCAGATGAATTTAGTTAGATTCTCAAATGGAATGCTTCCAAAGACATTGATTACTACATGTCGTTTCCAATTCTACTGTATGTTGTTTACTATTTGCTTGTTCCGGTGCAAACATCGGGTGGATACTATACCACATTTCAGTCTTTTTGAGACCTTGAATGGAAATCTTGTATGTAGTGGAAGTTTGTTCCGTGATCCGTTATGTATTAGTGTTTATATTACTTTACCTTTTTACTTCATTTGCAGAGAGGACAAGCTTTCATCTCAGAACGACTTTCAGTGATCCCAATTCCCAAATGCCCACTATTACAAGAGAGGAACCTATGACTTGAAGAAGGTGCTGCCTCTTTCTTAAGATGACATATGAGCAGTCAATTGGAAATCCCCGCTATGATTTGTAATATGGTTTTGTTCTTCTTTCTGCAGATTGTAGAATATGCAAAGGAGGACTTCACTTCTATTATAGTTCTTCACACTAATCGTAGGGAACCAGGTTAGTGTTACTGCTTGCATACCTATGAAGGCTTCCAATGTACCACTGGGTTAATTTGTTATTTCAGGGTTATGTGAACTAAACTGTTCAAAGTGAGATGCTGCTGACAATCTTGGTGTGCTTTATCAGATGGAAAATTTGTTTCTTACGCTTTGTTTCCTATGCCTCTTTAGGTTCTTAATCTTAATTTGATTTTTTTGTCAATAAATATGGTTTTTTATTTTATTGCCTCCACTTTTTTTTTTTGAATCAGTAATGAAGAGATAAAAAGAGGAAGAGAAAAAAGATACATGAGGCTCTAAGGGGGCCAAAAAAAGCTCTACTTTTGTAATTGTGAATGTTTTGTAGATGCCCTCCTAATCATCGGCTTACCTGATGGACCTACTGCCCATTTTAAGCTGTCAAGACTTTTTACCTAAATGTTAAGGTATGTTGATTGCAAGTCTATATATCGATGAAAGTCCATATTTCTGTAATTCTAGACTAGAGCAAGTGATGGCAGATGAGTTGGATTGTGGCAGGGGTTGATTAATAAAGACTACACATGTCAAAAAGAAAAGAAAATAAACTGTGGAGAAATGAGAATGATCAAGAACACAAATTAAAGTGAAACAAATCACCATGTAGCAGTGGCATAAACCACCATGTAAGAACCCACAGAGAACTAATACTCAAATCTTCATTAGCCATTGGAAATAAGGAGTAGATGGATATTTATCGAGTGAGAAGGACGTGATAGCCTTTTCATTCTTTGTTTCAAACTCCAAAAATAAACTATCCTTGTCCGAAAAGAAAATCTAAGATAATAAGTTTTCTTCCTAAATGTACTCGAGCAATATACTTACAAAAAATAAATTATAGTAGGGCCCATGTTAGTCATAGGATCAAAGTGGTGTAGTGTTAAGCATTTTGCATTGTTCTCCCTAGCTTAAGGGAACTCGACCTTATTTAGTAAGACCTCTGGTTGCCTTCTGATTTAGTGCTTCGTCTTGTTTTGCCTTCAAAGATCACTGCATACTCCAATATCTCTTGTAGATGATGCAGTCCTTTTGATGATATTCTCCTTTAAAATTCTTCATCAATATTGGTTCTTCTAGCACGAGCCTTATTATCTCTTTCAGTAAACTAATTATTTTCAGATGAAGAAGTTTGCTGAGATGTTGATTCACCATTTATTGTCTTCAAAGTAACTCTTTAGGACAACAATGTCGTCGGTAAATGATGTTGTTATTTCGGATAGCAACGCCCATCATCATGGTGCAGTGAATGAGGTTAGAACAAGTATACTTGACCCTTTTGTCTTTTAATTTTCTTCCATGGTTGTGACAACACGGCAAAAATCTGTTTTTAGTTCTTCGAATGACCTAACTTGCTGGTCCATCACTTGCCTGACTTCCTCTTGAGGGGTAAATTGTAGCACCATAGGTTTGATTGCTACTCATATGATACATATACATACATACATCTATCTATACTACTACTATATACCAATTGGTATCCATGTGGCACACTCCATTCCTCTCCATTTTCTTCAAATTGGTAACACATGTCGCACCCTTCTAACCAATAGCTTCACTCCACATGCCACTTCTTATTAAATTTTCTGCTATAAACCCCAATTATTACTTCTTACCCACTTAATGAAAAGGTTGTAGAGACGTTCAGGCTCCCCTATCAAGTGCCCCCACTTGATTATTGCTCTCCCGAAACCCTTATTCTATTTCTCCCTATGAACTCCACTTAATTTGTTTATCTATGAATCCCAATTAATTACCACTTAATTCATATAATACATAAAGCCTCTTTCTTTATTAAGTGCAGGGTCTGTAAGGACGTTCAGGCTCCTCACCCAACCCAACCTAATTATTAATAGTCCCTTATTTCCCTGTAGCGTTCAGGCTCCCCTGTCCTTATCTCTCCCTATGCAGTATGCACCCTTCTCCCCAATCCTTCTTCTCACTCCCTATGCGCCCCCCCCCCCCCCCCCCCCCCCCCCCCCCCACCCCCAATTTAATTTCTAATTACTTTGTAATAAAGCTCAATATTAAGTGAAAGGGCCATTAGAAATGTTCAGGCTCCCCAACCCTTTCTCCCCCTGTAACTCTCCCCCATTTACTCCTCCCATTCCCTTCATTAACCTCCTCCATCCATCTCCCTGCTCATTAACTCCTATACGTCCCCCATTCTTTTTCCCTCCCAACTCCTTTTTCTCTTCCAATGAAAGAGGACAGCCCTACAGATCAGTACTTCCTTTTTACAGGTAGTCTTTTACCCTTTGTCTTCTCTTCCTTAATTACTTAATTGATCATCCCGTTCGCTTCGACTCGGAGGAGTCGCACAATGTTTCTCTGGACAGAAGTTTCAGCATCCAGGTTAGGTTTTAATTGCAAATTCTTCTCCTTTACGTTGGCGGCCTCTCATATTCTTTTCTTTTCCTAATTTTACTTTTCCTCAATGAGATTTTGACAATCAGAAACAAATATTAGGATAATTTTTTGAGATTTGGTTACTTTGATTTATGAAGAAACATACCTCTTATTTTCCAAATCGGTTTCATATCAAAAGCTCCAACTCTCCACATTTGAAATTTTCATCAAGGGAAAAAGAATAAATTCAGATCGAGTAGAGTCCCCTGTTGGAAAGAAAGACTATTGATGTTAGAATGCTGCTTCTAAAAATTTTTAGTAATTTGCATGTAATTGATTATACATTCTTCCCATTACTAGTGGAATGCATGTGCGATGCATGTGAGTGTATAGTCTTAGCGCAAGGGATGCACCAATACATGTGTGAAACACAGATTGATTTTCACATGCAACACAAATTACGTAAACCGGTTTCAGGAATACCGATCTATCGGACAATAATCTGAGGCTTCTATTCCCCCTACAGAGAGGGAATCCATTTCCCATACACAGTGCTATGAATACCGTTATTAAAGAATGTAGGCCATTGGATGGGGCTACCTAGAGGACCCTTGAGATTTTCCCTGAACCAAACAAATCCATACAAATAGTGCCTAAGAAGAAGGGTTAAAATGGAATGGTGGTGATTTCAAATCGATTATACCTTAGGACCAAGGTTCAAAGTATCGACAATATCGGCGATATATCGCCGATATTTGTCGGTATCGTTACCTACCGACACATCTATACAGGGTTTAAAAAAATTTACATGATATCGTGAGATATCGGTGATATATCGCCGAAATCGACGATATATCGTCGATATTTCACCGATATCGACCAAGTAAGGCATCAATCCAAAAACAGTGGGGGAATCCCACAGATCGTTCATGCAAATTGCAAATACACTTTAATATTTTTTATTTAGAAGAAAAAAAAGGGGGGGGGGGAAATCGTGGGAGTACAGAAGAAGGAAGAGGAAAGAAGAAAGAAGAAGGAAGAAGGAAGAAGGAAGAGGAAAGAAGAAGGAAGAAGGAAGAGGAAAGAAGGAGGTACCGTGGCCGTCTGCCGTCGCCAGTCGCCGTCGCTAGTCGCCGTTGCCAAGCCAAGCCAAGGTTCCAAAACCCTCTTCGGGTCTTCATCCTTTCCGAGAGCTCTGTTGCTCTTTCTGTTTTTTTTTTTTTTTTGTTAATCTTATACGAAGAAGTAACGAAAGAGGGTTTGGTTTATACTTTAAACCCTTGTGGGTTATGCTAACTTCACTCCCTACTCCCTAGTATGTTTACTTGTTTAATAACCTTTAAACCCTAACAAGGGTTATGCTAACTTCACTCACTATTACATTTATTTGTTTTAATCTTTAAATATTTTAAACCCTAACAAGGTAATGCTAATTTCACTCTCTGTTACTAATATTCCCTTTTAATTGTTTTAACCTAACAAGTGTACTGTTAGGTTAAGGGTTTTAACCTAAACTTAAAAAAATAATGTTAGTTTCACTTTCTTTAAAATTATGTGGAGACTTTAATTTTTTTTTTTTAAAGTCACTATGTTGAAACATAATTACTTCATAATAATATTTTTTAAATTAAAAATTATTTATTGGTAATAAGATTATGCCCATAAGAGCTTTCTACTAATATTAAAAAATTAATAATTTCTTAATAATATTTTATAAATTAAAAATTATTTATACGTAATAAGATTATGCTCATAAGGGCTTTTTTAAAATATACTACACTTTGACTAATCAGTGTTCACTTAAATATAATTTATAAGTTAACATGCTATTTATATTTTTAATACATAATCTAAAAAAAATTATATTTTTTAAAAATGATGTGTCATATAAGAAATTATATTATATGACAAAAATTAATATGTTAAAAAGTAATATTGATTTATACTATACACCCAATTTATAAAATAATATTGATTAATATTAATTTTGACTTTTATAATTATTTAAAGCATCTTTAAAAAAAATACATTTTGACTCAATTATAATTTTGACTTTTATAATTTATTATGAATCTTATAAATTCTGAATTTACGATTGATTGAGAAAGGAATGAAATATGAATCAATCATATATTATCGTCACTCATCAGCGCGCCGCACATCTTTGCTCTTTTCTCATTGTATCTCTTATGTACATTGTCATTTTTTTTAATGTTTTAATTCTAAAAGGTGTATTAATATACATTTAAACATTTCCTGAAGTTTCACTGCAAAATTTCATGTTTTGCCCATTTTTTTTGCCATTTTTCCAAAAATCACCGATAAACGATATATCTCCGATATATCTTTTTTCCGCGGCTCCGACATGTCGAGCGATATCGACATTTAGAACCTTGCTTAGGACTCTATCTCTCTAATGCATGTCACTTGGTTACCTAATAGAATAGGTTGTTCTATATTTCTGAGATCAAATCACATCGCACCCAAGTTCAACATGTGTCCCTTTTAACCCTTATTAACTATGGTTAAGATCCACTAATCCTTGCGGTTCAACATTAGAAAAAAATATTTAACTTTGGTTAAAAAAATTTAACTCTTAGGGCTAATGTTTGTTCTAAAAACTAAGGTTAGATTATAGAACTCTAAGGGTTAGTGAATCTTAACCACAGTTAATAGGGGTTAAAAGGGGACACGTGTTGACTTGTGGGTATGACTGAACTCTCCACGGGTTCAATTGCAATTGACTAGACTGTCGGGAGGATAATTAGATAAATAGAATGACCACCAATGCAATGAGTCTGAGATCAATGTCTATAGGAAAGCTCATATGAAGTTTCCACTCTCATCTGTCATGAGTAAAAACATCACCCAAATTACCATAAAATGACTTCTATGAGGAAAAAATAAATTCTTCTTCTACCTACTTGGTTGCTAGATGAGATAACAAAAATATGAGGAAGGTTAGTCTCAACCATGATCAGATGGTCAGTCTGTGTTGGGATTCTACGCCCTCCCTGTCTTCCACCTCTTCAACTCTCAATGACCATAGCTTCTCTCAGTCCCAATTACCCAAATAGGCACTTGCGAGCATTCCTACCAAAACTAAGGAAAACCCTCTAAAGTTGATATTTAAGCTTTAAAATCTATTGAATGGCAAATTTCAAATCTAATGAATCTTTCCAATCAATGGTTAGTGGATTATTGCCGGAAGAATGAAATAATGAAAAAAAAAATTAAAAGATCATGAAACACCATTGTCCATGAATTTGATTTGTCCGGTAGGTTCAAGAATCTATTCCAGATTTTGAGAAGATATTTTCGATTACATTTGATGGTTTTATTGCAGAAGAACAACAAAAACACATAAAGAATTCATATGGAATTCAATTAAGTGATGCAAGAATTTGTCAAAACCAATGATACTAGTGAGAAAGGAGCAATCTATGAAAAGCTGTAAATGTCAAAAATATTAACTTGCCCAAAATTTCGTTGAATCGAGAGAGACTTTGGAAAAAATCATGGACCTTCCAGTGATGGTTTACTGTTTTTTCTAGAGCAGTTCGTGTTGTGAATTAGATTGTTGTGACAGAGTGTATGAAGAAATGCATGATGATCTTTGGAGATGATTGTAGACTTATATATATATATATATATTATATGAGCAATAGTTCTCTCCTTGCTGGGTGCTGCGAGGAGCAGCGTCTCTTCCCCCCTTTTCTTGCCAAGTGTCCTTTTAAACTGTGGTTAGCTTTCTTTAACTTTGGTTAACATCAGTGTAGTCAAGGCATCGCCTGGGCGTTGCCTAGGCGGTCGCCTAGGCAATTTTGGACTGTCACCGCCTAAGCACCTCTTTAGGCGAGTAGTAGTCCCCTGGACCCTTTAACAGTTAGTCTGTTTTATAGTTTAATTACATATAAATACCATTTAAGTAAATGGTTTTACACTTTACTTTTATTTACTTGTAAATAAGGTTACACCTCCATTTGAATTCAATAAAAATTATCTTAAATCCAAATTTCTAAAGAAAAAAAAATCAATTTTTTAGTTCAAGAACAAAATCCGTTTTTTAGAGCTTTTGTTAAAATTTCAACTTGCAAATGCCAAGATATTTCTCAAAATTTAAAATTTCATAAATTTTACTATAACAAAATATTACTATAACCCAAAAGTCTGGTAAAAAAAAGTCATATTTTAGTCTTTAAAAATATTTTCATCTACAGAGTCAAAAAGTCAACTAATAGTTTATCATAACAAGATTTACATTCAAGCATTACAACATTAAATTATAATTTGCTTAAATTATTATCAAGCCTAAGAGGTTTGAATTGTTATGTGTATATATTAATATTATATATATGTATATTTAATATGTTTAAATAAATATAATTTAATTATTTTTATCGCTTAGGCATCGCCTGGACTTCGCCTAGGCAGCGCCTCGCCTAGCCTAGCCAGGCCTAATCACCTAGGCATCACCTAGACGCCTTGACTATACTGGTTAATATTTTTAACCATGATTTTATTTTAAAAAACCAAGGTTAAAATATAAACCCCAAGGGTTAGTGAATCTTAACTACAAGTAAAGGGAGTTAAAAAGGGGACACGTGGTGAGAAAAGAGAGGAGAGATGCCCTCCTCACAGCACCCCCTGAGGAGGGAATTATTTTCTTTATATATACACACACACATTGTTTTTGCCACCCCTTATTTTATTTGGTTACTCTCTTTCTTTCATTAATATCCATACTTTGTTTTTCATTATCCTCTCCCATATATATTGTTTGGTTATTTCTTTTCCTCCCCTGAATGGTTTTTTTTTTAATTTTAAAAATATTGATATTTCTTCTGTATTTATTACCTCTATTCATACTGCTTTCAGAATCATGGTAATCTGACGACTCATAAGCCTGAGTTAGTGTTGACCAACTTCACAACACGTCTGGGGCATTGCATCGGGAGGTTATATTCTAATTCTTCTATTATGTGTAATCAAAGATGTGGGATTTGTTTGTAATAGACGGCTACTTTAAATATGCTTTGTTATGTTTAAATTTTGACTCTTTGTTAGCTTTCCTTTTCCTAACGTCTTTCTCTGTTATTGTGTTTTGTTAACAGGCTAATACAATCACTTTTCCCTCAAAATCCAAATTTCCACGGTCGGCGAGTTGTAACATTCCACAATCAACGAGACTTTATATTTTTTTCCCACCATAGGTGTGCCTCTCTATAGTCTACAAAGGGGACTTCCTATTAGATTCTGGTTTATGGTGTAATAACAGTTGTTTCTTTTCTTCCAAGGTATATTTTTTAAAACAAAGAAAGTAAACAGAGTGACCCAAAGAGTAAAATAGCCAAGGATACCAAGGGCAAGAAAATCGTTCAGGAGAAAGTTATTGTTGGGGAAAATAATGGAACCCGACAAAAAGAATAAACCAAAACACACACACAAAGGAACACACAAGATATACGTGGTTCGGCAACAACCTGCCTACATCCACGGGTCAAGATCCGATCACTTCTTTATTCACAGAAACCTTGAGGAACCAGTACAAAAGCACTCAACTCACCTTCTCTATGAAAACCCAAAGAAGAATCTATATATATCCTCCCTTAAACTTTTCCCAAGTCCTAATATGCTTTAACCCTTTCTATTATCTCTCACTCTCAATGCAAAAGCATTCCCTTGATCCTTAGATATAAACCCTAGACCCATAATCTCCTATTTATACGCCTAAACAAGAGACCTAGACTAATAGAAAGTTCCCCAATCGGAATAGAGGTTTCCCAAAACATAAAACCACTTAAAATAGCAATTTCCCGAAAGAAATCCACGCACACGGCGCTTTGGGCGATCGATCCCCACTAGGAGCGATTTATCGCCCGCTGGCGATCGATCCCCCTTGGTGGGCGATCGATCGCCCCTTTGGAGTTTTGCCTAATTCAAGCCAAATTCCAAAAATCTCCACATTGGCGAGAAATCCGTGACATCACCGCAACCAAGAGAACCGATTTGCTAATCACCAAGTAAACCTTCAAGATAGAATACCGCATCGCCTACATCCGGGAAGCATCTCCACCTCTACCTCGAACCAAAATCTCTCTCAAAATTTTGAAACACCCGTTTGCAATTACCGCAAACCATTTTTCAAATACCGCAAACACCCGCTTTGACCTTACCCGCCTCTGCACCATCTGCAAAAGAGACCCGCCAACTGCACACACCCTCGAATCTAATCCCGGAAAGCACTCCACCAAATTCGATAAAACATGGTCAAAACTCATGTATAGCCTGAAAACCCGTTCTCCAATCTAGAAGAATCCCGAACGAGGACATAGACCTGTCCTCTCCCTCAAAGGCACATCATCACCATCTCCACCCTCACGAAAACCTATCGGAATACCCATCTCTGCACCTACTGTGAAAGAGACTTTAGGTGAGCTTTTTACTCTCTGCACAATATCAGGTTTTCGTTTTCCTGTAGACCTTGTAGTAGCTCCACTTACCACCGTATTCCTCTCCAGAAGATATAAACCACCACACTTCTTCCCTTTCATCAAAACCAAGCATCCCTGCTTTCCCCACTTTATTTTGATAACTTCACCTGCAACTGTGTAGCAACAACCCTTGGAGTCTAATTGTCCGAGTGATATTAAATTCCTTCGCAACTTAGGGACACAAGCTACCCCTTCCAAAGTCTGAATAACCCCATCAAACATTTTTATCTTTACATTACCAAACCCCGTGAATTCACATTCAGATCCATCACCTAAGAACACTTTTTCTGTCCCCTTTTGGAATGTATCAAAAAATTCCATATTTAAGCAAATATGGCATGAAGCCCCCGAATCTAAAATTCACTTACCAGAAGAATTGTCCATACCTTTGGAAACTGTGAAAACATCTCCAATGTATTCCTTATTGTCCATTGCTATTGCCGTCGAAGAATCTCCTCCGGAAGAATTCTTCTTCCCATCAACATGCCTCGGACACTCCCTTTTGAAGTGTCTTTTGCAATGATAGCACCGGACCCCGCCTTTTTCCTTGGATTTAGATCTGCCCCTGCCTTTTCTAGATCCTTTCTCCAAGTCCCTTCAACCATAGCATGATTATTCCCATCATGCAATGGCTTCCGCCTAATCTCATAAGAGAGTAGTGCCGCCGTGACCTCTATTAGCAATGTCTCTTTGCCATATATGAGAGTTGTCACCAAGTGATCATATGAGTCTGAAAGGAATGTAAGAAGCCCCACGGCCTGGTATTCTTCATCCACCTTGACATCAACTTTCTGCAGTTGATTCAAGATCTCGTTGAACACATTAATGTGCTCCATGAGATTTGCACCCTCCACCATCTTTAAGGTATTGAACTCATTTTTCAAGTATAACCTGTTGGTAAGGCTCTTTCCGAAATAGAGCGTTTCCAACTTTTTCCAACGATCCGGTGCCGATTCCTCATCCATAACGCTATGCATCACATTATCTGCAAGACAGAGGCGTATTGTATTGACTGCCCTTGCCTCAATGTCTTCCCAATCTGCATCATCCATCTTTTTCGGTTTATCAGAATCTCCCTTCAACGCCCTTGCGAGACCCTGTTGAACTAGGACATCCTTTACCCTCCTTTGCCACAAATTGAAACTCCTTTTTCCGTCAAATTTCTCCAGGAAAAATTGTCCAGAATTTTTCAAAGCAATTGAAAAATAATTAACCTGGAGCTCTGATACCAATTTGTTGGGGAAAGTAATGGAACCCAACAAAAAGAATAAACCAAAACACACACACAAAGGAACACACGAGATATACATGGTTCGGCGATAACCTGCCTACGTTCATGGGTCAAGATCCAATCACTTCTTTATTCACAGAAACCTTGAGGAACCAATACAAAGACACTCAACTCACCTTCTCTATGAAAACCCAAATAAGAATCCCTATCTATCCTCCCTTAAACATTTCCCAAGCCCTAGTATGCTTTAACCCTTTCTATTATCTCCCACTCCCAATACAAAAGCATTCCCTTGATCCTTAGATACAAACCCTAGACCCATAATCTCCTATTTATAGGCCTAAACAAGAGACCTAGACTAATAGAAAGTTCCCCATTCGGAATAGGGGTTTCCCAAAACATAAAACCACTTAAAATAGCAATTTCCCAAAAGAAATTCACGCACACGGCCCTCTGGGCGATCGATCCCCACTAGGGGCGATCTATCGCCTGCCGGCGATCGATCCCCCTTGGTGGGTAATCGATCGCCCATTTGAGGTTTTGCCTAATTCGAGCCAAATTCCAACAGTTATTGCACACCTTCGGGTTCTATGTCGAATGATCTGGTTAACTTGCTAGATTGTGTTGCCTGATTTTGATAGCAATGTGTACCAGTGGATGTTTTACATTTGTTTTGTAGCAGGTGGATGTCTATATGATAATTCTAACTTTTGCCTAACTTTATGAGAATTATTATTATTGATCTATGGTGTCATTATATTTATATTCAGCCATTTTTTCTTGGATTGGAACCTGATTTGGTATGTAGATAAGTGTCTTAGAACCATCTTTTCTCAACCATGCAGGATTGTGACCCTCATTTCAGCTGAAGTTAATCAGTTTGCAGCATGGGACATTTGATACCGAAGGTGGGGAATATGAGTGGGTTCACAAGGTAACCAACTCTTTGTTGCACAATTTATCTGGTAATATTGATTGGATGCGTGGAAGTGCTCATTCCATTCCCCCCCACCAACACTGACTTGTGTCTGATTCATTAGTTTGTTTTCTTTCTCTTCTTGTTTTTTTTATTTTTAGCCTGAAATGGACACCAGCTGCAGGAGATTTTTCTTGTGACCTGCTTGGAGATTATACTTTCAAGTTTCTTGGTTGTGGACTAGAAGAAACCGTTTTCCATATGAAGGTAACAAAATATGGTTTTAATTATTTTCAGTTTTGCACTGTATGCTAAGTTTTGTATGAACTCTGAGTTTTCTGTTTTTGGCCAATTACAAATTCAATTGAAAAGGGAGTAATTTGCAGATATAATATTCATGTTTCTTCCTATCCTTATACTACTACTGTGATGTGAGATTTAAACCCAGCTCATTCTTTTATGCTCAGTGTCATTGGCAAGCTAACACCTTCCTCAATACATGAAGGCTAATTAGAACTAATACACGTCCAAAAGCAGCCCCCATTTCCAGAGACCCACCTTGTGGAGAATTTGTCATACTAAAATCCCGCAGAGTTTCCAGCATGGACTTGCGATTAATGTGGCTCTTCCTTTGCCCACCCCAGACAATCCTGGAGCATAGAGTACCAACAGCAGAAAACATTGTTACTGACCATCCCCTTTACACGACCCCCCCCCCCCCCCCCCCCCCCCCCCCCTCTTAGAGGTGTCAAACGGGTCGTGCTGTGCTGACCCACTAACAAAGTATGAAGGCCCAGGCATGGCCCATGGCGGGCCCATGTCGTGCCGTGCCAGTGGGCCATGCCTAGACCAACCCTTGTGCCTTTTTTTTTGTAAAATTTTAAATTAAATGTATAATTATAAAATTAAAATACAAAGACACCTATCTTGGTCTAAAATTCAAAAAATATCATTTTATTTATCTTTGAAATTTGTAGTACAAGTATCATTTTATTTGTCTTTAAAATTGAATTTGTACTTAATAACAATTTTATAGAGAGATTGAGACTTTGAGAGAGCATGTAGGCTTGTAGAATGTAGATAGATTGAGACTTTGAGAGAACTTGTGAGTTGTAAGCTTGTGTAGAAAGATTGAGACTTTGAGAGAGCTTGTGAGTTGTAAGCTTGTAGAATGTAGAAAGATTGAGACATTGAGAGAGCTTGCAGGCTTGTAGAATGTAGAGAGATTGAGAGATAATGAAAGATTTGTGTGAGAGAAAATGATTAAGGTCTTGGAGCATGGAATCTACACCATCTATGACAGCTACTCCTTCTCCCATGATCAACTAATCTCTCATCTAGGGTTTCGATGAAACCCTAGCCAAGTAACTGTGGTTTAGTTGTTTTGTTTTAAGGTTTTATTATTTGTAAACGATGATTGCATGATTTGAGGATTGCTTTGGCAATAAATTTTAATGTTTATTTTCGATCTAAATAAGGTTCTTCCTTGTCTTAAGAATTATTTTCTTTTTGATTGAAATTTTATTCATATTTAAATTTTGTGATTTCATGTATGAATATTTATGCAATGAAATTTGTTGTACAAATAATTGAGTATTAGGATGATCTGTGCCTAGTAAAGACAAATCGTGCCACAACCCTACGTTAATTAATTTAGTGTGGACGATTCGTGCTAATCAAAGATAGATCATCCCTAAGATTTAATAACTTGACCTTCTTGATGATTTCGATTGAGACTTGTAGTCTCAATTAATCATAATCGAGTACAAATAATTCTACCGCAATTAAATACAATATACTATGGTTAGGAGGCTAGTGGTAGATTCGATGCTCTCGATTCCTTTCTCTTGACTTTCACATCACTTTTATTTGTTTTTGGAATTTAGAATAATTTTAAGATTTTTAAATACGAACCAAACCCCTTCTGTTCACCATTAAATCAAAATCAATATTTACAATTAAGCAAAGTAACCAGTGTAGTCTTCGTGGTTCAACACCCTCAATACTTGTCACTATTCTTCGGAATTAGTGCTGTTACGAGATAACGATCTTAATCGATCAGTTGTCCTTGTAGGGGTAAGGTTTTATGTCCTCCCATTGCTTTTTCTTAATAATATACCTATAATTTCTTGGAAAAAAAGTACGTCTTCTGTCTTGATATCTCCACTACAGTGAAGACTAGGGTAGCCGGGTATGACTTTATTGTAAATAGGAGTAACAAAACGGCCACAGCAGGTGGGTAGTTATAACGGTTGGAGAGGTTGGTTGTGTTGGGAAGTTGTCATGAATTTTATCTGGATTCTTGATGATCCGTTGACGACCCGATGCGACCCGTTTAATGGGAAATTTGTGGGGTTTGACCCGACTTGTTTTGGGTATTATAACTTGATTTGTATCGTGTTCAGTTGAAAGGATTGTGAGGGAAAGTAGATGAAAGTGGGAGAAAACCCCACTTTATCATGTTCGGGTTGAGGGATTTTGAGGGAAAGTAAAACCTCATTTTTCTCTACAATGCATCACTTTCACCCAAACCATATTTCAACCAAATGAAAGAATTGTGAAAGAAAGTGTAGTAAAAACCCCATTATTCTAATTCTACCCTTTTGTATGATTATATTCCTAAACAAAGCAAGCGATAATTTTGGAAAAATTTATATTTTCCCCTAATATTTGTCTCTCAAAACAAACACACGAGAAATTATACAATTCTTTTACTTTCTTTTATTTTACTTTACTTCACTTTCTTTTCTCCCACCCATTTACCCCTCAACCAAACACACCATGTTGTAACCCTAGGTATATAAGGGATTTTAGGGTTTATTTTAAAAGGTGTGAAGAGAGATCCACAAAAAGTTTGTAAAGAGGAATAGAGTTTTTGATAGTTTTGTAGAAATCTCCTTGTTGATTTAGTGGATTGATCATCGTATGTGGACGGAGGCATCTTGTCAAACCACATAAATCTCGTGTCTTCTCTTGTGGTTTATTCTTTATTTTCCATTGTTTGTTTGCTGTTTTAGAATTGTTTCATTGTCTTAGCATGCTTTCGCACATCACACATCAAGTTAAGAGGGAGATATTGGGTTGGCCTGCAACATTGGGCATTGCTGACATGGAGATGTGAAGGTATATTACCAACATGCGTCAAATTTGAAATTAGCAATTTGGCTAACCTCAATGGACTAAGATTGCCCTCTTATAATGTTTAGTTAAAGTGCCAAGAGGTGACATTTTTATATTCAGAATTCATGCGGTTGTGTAAATGAGCAAAAGTTGCTGTAATGGAGTGAATGCCGAAAATCTCAAACTGGCGAAATTGCAGCGCAGTGGAGGTCGGGAAAAGAAAGACAAGCACTCAAAGACCCTAGTTCTAAATGGAGCACAATACAAACAGAACAGATTACAAAGCTACATTTTGATTATACAAAGCTACATTTTGATTATGATAAAATTTCCTAAAATCTCCTCTTGCTTCTCCCAATCAGAAACAATAACCTCAGGATCAGGTGCTTGAATGAACACCACAAGCCAAGAAAAGCATCTTGGATGAATCCATGGATTTCAGATGAGTAGTGAACCACAGAACAGCGGGATAGGATTCCTATCCCCAAATACCCCACGGATCTCTTCAGGCAAGCTAGCTCAAAAGCTAGGACTAGTATTCGAATTTCTCAAATTCTTCTTCCTTTGCTTCTTGTTGAGTTCCTCGGCAGCATCAATGGTTTTTGTACGAGAAGATTGCATAATCTTAACGCTTTGGCAGATTATCCAGAACGTCCCCTTGTCGAACAAAGAGATTTAATCGCCAGAAAGATATCCATGGCTCGACAAAGATGTCATCTTTTGTTGGTTTGATTTACTAGAATTGGACGTGTCTTCCACAACCTCCTCTGTTATTAGCATTGTCATTACTGATCCCTCATGTTTCGTTTTTTTGCACCATGAGTCCTCTCCGCTTGCATGTTAGCACAGACCTCGTATGATAAGATCCCTTCTTGTGCTCCTAGCTGCTCTGGCTACGGGTCAAGATCCTTAGATGGGTCTGTCTATAGCCCAAATACTTTGCAATTTTAACCATCGGAATTTATCACTGTTCACCTAATTTTTACTATAATGGTGTTGCCTATTTATGTTTTAGCTCATTTTCAGTATCAACTATCAATGCAACATGTGGCAGTTGGCCACCCAATGAGTGGCCTAACGCCTAGACGATTTTGGAGGCATGAGCATGTGTTAAAGCATGGGGAAATGCTAGTAAGACCGCAAATGGCCGGGACCACGCATGTGATGAGCGGATTTCAAAAAAATAAAACCAGAGTTATGAAAATTTTGAGATCCGCTTATCATGTGTGGTCACGGCCCTTTACAGTCTTAGTAGCAAAGTCCTAAAGCATACCCATTTCGGTAATGTTTAGGAGGTGTCCTTGTAAATGAATTCCCTTACCTGCCTTTCTAAACTAATCAAATAAGAAGAAAGAACAAAAGCAAAGACATGTGGGGTTCTAAAAATATCAAGCATTACCTTTATGGCACTACCCTTATGGCACCTTAGCGGTTACCTTAGGTTTGGCTGTGTGTATGAGTTTAGTGTGTGTTATTTAATTGATAACATTTTCATAAAAAAAAAATAGATTTACAAAGAAAAAGGGAATAAAATAATAGTTCATTCCCTTTGAAGAAAATAAAGATATATTGTTTGAGTTTTCAACTGAGATTTTGAGCATGTTACCATTACAAACTTGGCTTGATATACGGGTCTTGCCAAACAAAGGGCCATGTTTGGTGGCTGTAAAATCTCCTGTAGTTTGTAGGGGTTGGCCCCAATGTAAAAGCTTGAAATATAGAAAATAAAAGCCAAAATAGAAAGATTCTATCATGGAATGTTAGCTCGATCCAATGAACATCAAAAGTTGATGTAGCAACACCCCCACGTTAATTGTTATTATAATATCAATCACTTATAATCGTTTTCTGACGTTTAGTGGATAATGAATGATCTAAGTAGTGAGTAGTGTAGTGACCCTCTAAATGCTTTGAATGGGTATGGATTAATGGCTAATAAGTGTGTCTGCATGATAGGGAACAACAGCAATCACTCATGATAACACTACTCTGTCTCTCCCTTCTTAGACGCCACGCCAAGCAATACATGCCTGCCTTTCCTTTTCGACTCCGGATTTCACCTCAACCTTTCAGGCCGTTGAAAATCAAAATCCCCATTGTTTCCTATCCCCTAAATAATGAACGAAACCAAAAACCTTAACCCGGCCAACGGTATTCCGCCAACCGATTCACTCGCTTTCAGACTTGTGAGGGCCCACACCTCCCTCTTCTCACTACCAACGGAAAACTGATCTTTCTTAACCCTATAACCATGTTCATCCCCAAAATACGGATCGGGCGCTCACATTAATAATTTTAATTTCTTTCGAGAAAGAAATAATTCTAGTTAAGCAAAAGGTTAGTATCGACGGGTGGATATTTCAAAATCATACCCTCTCCAGAGACTTGGTCCTAGCTCAAAGTTGTGGTGGGGACAAGCATTGCTTCTCAGATCTCGGTCCAAATTTTGGGAAAAAACTTACAATGTGTTTCAAAGGAATGAACAAAAAGAGGCCTTTTGTATCCCCTTCTTCCATGTGAGAACCCAGCGTTCTAATTCCAAGAATCGCATGGGGACAGTGTGTGTTTCTACTCTCTCGTTGTGGTCAACCTATGAATCGGGATCCTTTGTAGAGCCCTCTACAAGGAGTGCTTGTAGATTACACCAGTTTTTGCCACGTATCATGAAAGAATAAAAATGTTAGCGGAAAGGAATTGAATTCCGTCCATCCTCATTTAGGAAACTCAATCAAAAATAATGATTCGAGCAAGCCCCTCTCTTTCCTCTCTCTCTCACCCGCCCACTCTTTGAAAAAAGAGCCGGGGGAGAGAGAGAGAGCTAGCCCTACCCTTAGTCTTTTACATGAGAATGCTATAACCATTGCAAAGTGGGCAGGTGGAGGTAGAGTATGGATTGACCGGGAGGAAGGTTAAAGGTTAGATATTTGGGGGTTTAAGTATTTTCAACTCACTCATCTAAAATAGCTTGATACTGCTCATCTCGTCTTGAATTCCCTTTTTGTGTGTTGGGATTGTTGCCTAGTAACTTTTTTTTAAAAAACATAAGACACCTTATCACACAACCATGTTGTGCGGAAACCCTTTAGGATAGAATAAACTGAAAGGGGATCCGGATAAAAATTTATGCGGAAACTGGATCCCCTATATCTTAACACCATAAAAAGCATCAAAATTATCTAAGAGTTTTAGTCATATCACCTCGGTGAATGCTTTTCACCGGTGAAGCTTAATCCACTAGAAGCTCGATCCTTGTTCTTCGCTATCCCCACGAAGCTTTAAAATCTCCTTTGGAATTTGCAAAGAGGTGTTTTTTTGATTTTTGAAGAAATGAGAGTTTACTGCAACCTCAATCTAACCTAAATCCGATATCTAGACCATTCTAAATTGAGTTATTTTGAGAAAATGATTCAGAAATCCTGAAGAAGAAAGGGAGGAAAGAAGAAGGTGATTCAAAGGGAGAGAAGAAAGAACAGTGAAGAATAATGGTGACTGTATGACTTTTCTTGAAGAATCCCTTATTTTCTCTCTCTCTGAATTCTGGTTGAAAATATGATTTCTCCAGAATATCTTGTTAAAAAATAGGGAAAATCTCCTCCTCAAACAAGAGGGGGTCACCTCTATTTATAGGTGATCAACCGAAATCATAACTAACTTGTACGGCTATCATAACCGTTTTTGTAACCGACTTTAGAAAGGAAATATTGGATTTCGTCAAGATAAAAGCGTTTGTCACCATATCTCTTTTAAGTTTTCATGACCAAAGCCTTCGGATATATTCTTCAAAGGTTAAAAGCGGTATTCATAATATCCATCTTTTAACAAATTCTATTCTAAGCCCTCCAAACCACAACTCATCATCCTCCTCCAAAGCGGTTGGTAACTACATCGTGAAAGCGGGTCATACGCTTTCATGGTGTACTGTCCTTTTGAGGTAATATATAAGTGTTCAGACAGCGACACTCCTCTAAGTAATAATCATAATAATAATAATAATCATCTCAAGTCCAATAAGGAAAGCGGAGGTGTTGGACGAAGACACCCATCCCGTCAGGCCTTAAGAGAAACTAAAGAAAAATCCATCCCCAATGCTTTCTCCCTGACTGTCAGTCCAGGAAGTAATCCATGCTTCACTGGAATAGGTAATGAGGGGAAACAGCCACACTCATTCCCACGGGGAGGTACTAATCCATATTGTTCACCCTTGACAAAACAAATCTTCTTTCTGGTATAGGTCATCAGAAAAGTACATAGGGGGAGTACTAATCCATACCATGCCCCTCATCATCAGAAAGGCGTTGAAAGCCAGAAAGAGGCACTGAAGCCATATTGAATATCCAAAGGCGTTGAAGCTTGAATCAGCATCCAAAGGCATTATAGCCTGAAATAATATCCAAAGGCGTTAAAGCTTGAAACAATATCAATAGCATTAAAAGCGTGACATTTTCAATTTTCATCAGTGACATAAGGGTGACAATGTCATTAAGGAACAGAATCTTCTCCATGAACTAAAAGCATAAGAGCCTGAACATCAGTGATCATTAATGACCAAAAATCATCCGTTAAACATGGAATTCTGTTAACCAAATTTCAAAAGAGGATTTTTAGTATATAATATGTCGGAATGTCTGTTGAGCCACGTGTCATTATTTTATTGAATTATGAACAACGTTCTTAAATTCAAATTTCACAAGTCAAGCTTTTCAATAACTATCATCAACATTTAGCCCCTTGTCTGTGAGGACGCCTTTAGGTCTGAGAATACCAAATGCGTTTGAGCAGACAAAACATTCTTTATTTAAAGAAAATTCGTAATCATTAAATAATATACTTATCATAAATATGGCGTCTCAGCATCAAAAATTGTCTTTTTAGTTTCTGCTTGAAACAATATATTACAAAATTCTTGACCAATAGGATTGCACAGCCAACCTGTCAGGACCATTATGATTGTACTTTTTCAAATTTCAAATCAAAACGTGCCTCTTGAGAATCGCATTCCATAAATGCTTTAAATAGTATTAAGTTAAAAAATCGGCTCATTATTGCCTACTATTCATCTTCTTCTTCGTGGAAGCATACTTTGAGTTTTTTCATATTCTTCTTCTGTGATCAAGTTCTTGGTATTCTTGCTGTGTTTTTTTTTTTTTTCAAGCAATCAGGGCTTTTAATCTTTATTTGGAGTTTCAAATCATCTATTAAACTTCTGGTAAGTTTTTATTCCTTTTGGTTTCTCTATTTCTTTTATCTTCTTAACCTGTTTATTTGTTGTTTTACTTTTTGCTTTTTATCTATTTATATCATCCGAATGGTTTTGATTATCTGCACATTATGTCATTTTATTTACTTTATCCTTTTATCATTATCATTATTATGATATATATATTTATTTATATATGTGTGCTGTTGGTTTTTTTTTTTTTTAGAAGAACACACTGTAATTCATTTTTTTTTATTTCTGCAACTTTTACGCTTTCAGCTATGGCTTCTTCTTCTCAAAAAAATATTTTAAGTAATGAATTTTGGGATTCAGCTATGCATCACTCCTGGGATACCGCTATTCCTCCGGATGGATGGACCTTGCCTTATGGTAACGTTGATGGAACTAAAGGATTTTGTCCATCTCCCTTTGCTACTACTATGTTTAGAGTAGAAAGAAAAGATTTCACGCTTTCACAAGTAAATTTTAGTTCTCACAGCGGTTGTACTAAGGAGTGGACAGCCTGGTGTAATTATATACTCACTCATCCAGAGTATGGGCCCAAACTACATGCAGCTGAAATCTTTAGAGCAATAGAGCTTTCAAAGGACTTCGAGATTAGGAAAGATACAAATAGTCTATCTCAACTAGTAACCAGGTGGAATAGTCAGACACATACATTCATTACTTCATGGGGAGAAATTACCCCCACTCTTAAGGATGTAATAGCGTTATGGAGATTACCAATTTGCAGGAACAGTGATATACAAGACATTTTTTTGAGCAAAGAAGAGGTAAAGGCGTCCAAGCTTCTTCACGCTTTGGTTTGGGAATCAAGAGTGAACCCTGTTTGGGGAAATGCAAAAGAAACTCATGCCAGGCGACCAAATTTCTATGGTTGGGTATGATATTTTTCAGAGAAAAGGGCCCTGTAAACAAAGAGACAGGAGTCAGAGAATATCAGTATGGGAAAGAGTACAAGTCTCCTTTGGAGCTGACAGCATTCATCTGTATGTGGCTGTCAAGGTATGTCTTTGAAGGCGCTCCTACTGATAAAGTCCTGGATAGATTATTTCCATTGGCCTTCCACCTTGCTGATGGTCAGAGTTTCCCTTTAGGAGTGTATTTTCTGGGAACTTTGTACAAGAATTTAGATCAGCTTCATACCTGTCAAGCTTGGTCAGCCGGTACTTATCACATAGAGACTTTCATCCATACCGCTTTTCTTCAAATATGGTTATGGGAACGCTTTCCTGGTTATGCTCCTTCAGCTAGGCAATTTTCACCTTTACAAACCGATGATGCTCTTGCTGAAGACATTCAAGCCCCCGAGCATGGTGGTGGAGCAGTATTTCGAGGAAGAAGGACGCCTTGATTTTTGACTTTATTGATAAGGAAAAATGCTTCTGCTTTAGACCTTACATTGAGCTCTTAAGGGGTATTGAGAAATTCTTTTATCATTCCGAGGAGCCTTTATCTTTTATAGGCATGAATGCTGAGGAAAGAACAGAAGTTTCCCTGAAGGATCTTCACTATTTTGCAATCTTGTCTAAGTGTCATTTGATAGGTCTATACAGTGTTGATGGCGGTAGGACCAACAGTTTCCGCCTTGAGTCTTATAATCTTGATCGCTGCCTCAGATAGTTTCGATTAGATCAAGGCGTTCCAGATGGTGCTGCCGAGTCTTTTTCTTTGAAGAGGACTATGAAAGCTTTTATTTTGGAAAGCTGGTTTTCAGAGTTGAGGCCTAATGTTACTTTTTTCTATTTGGCTAGAGAGCAGAGAGTTGGCAGATGTACGAAAAATTATCAACTCTTCTGGAAAGCCTGCATAAGTACCTTCAAAGCTTTTGTTCAAAATCCACCAATGCTTAGCCAACCAGTAAACTTAGCCATGGATAAGGAGAAATGTTTAAAAGAGCCCCCTGGTGCAAGTAAGAAGAGAAAAGCGGTAGCTTCTTCACCCAAGAAGCCAAAATCAAAATCTACTGATGGAGACCTTTTTGAGATTCGAGAAAACATTACCCCTCCTCAGCCTGCAAATGTTACTGCTCTAAAGGCGGCTACTCCAAAAGCGCCTAGAATCAAGAAAATTGCAATAAAGAAGAAGGCTCCTCCTTCTAAGAAGCGCAAGAGTCAATCAGTAAGCAAAGCTTTCAAAGTTAAGAATAATTTCTTATACATACACTTTTTATCCTTTCATCATTTTTTTTTATACACTTAAATTTGTTACAGGATCCTTCCTCTGATAGTGAAGATAATGAGCCATTGATTATGCGTAAACAAAATTTACAGAATCAGCATGAGCTGGAAAGGATTGAAATTTCTTTAGCTCAAGAAAAGAGTACAGCACCGCCTTCAATCATTGATGCAGGGAGCTCTGGAACTCCATCTACTCCAATAGGACTCAACATTCCTGAAGATAATGTTGTTGATATTCCTTTTCCTCCTTCAGCAGAAGCAAGAGCGCAAGTTGAAAATTTGGCAGATATTTGGCCTGAAAGTGAACCAAGTTCTTCATCACTTTCTAAGAAGAAAGATCAACCTGCTAAAGCTTCTAGCACTTTGAGGATCGAAATATCAAGAACTTTGACTTCTCTGAAAAGAATGAGATCACAAGCTATTAAGGCAAGATCACTCCTTTTCCATAGGAATGTACAAACTTCATTACCGCTTATGGTTGAGACTCCCTTTGTTACTGATTCTGAAAGCGCAAGTTAGTTTTTCTCAAAAATCATTTATTTATAAGAAATTTACAATTTGTCTTCACATTTCATTATGTAAAAAAAACGTTTTAATAACATATTTTGTTATTTGAAGATCTCTCTGAAGGCGTTCAAATTGAAGTACCAGAATTGGTCCCTGTTGAGGAAAATATCACAACCGCTTCTACTGTAGCATATATTCCAGTTATCAAGGAAATAAACACAGCTGAACTAAATATTGAAAATGCTTCTGACATGAGAACTGGTGATACTGCGCCTTTGGAACAAACTATGGAGGTGGACCCTCCTTCTACTAGTGAGATGGCGTTTTTCTCCACAGTTCTTCAAAATTTTGAACAGCAATCCTTTGGAGATCCCCCTATTACAGAAATTTCTTCTTTTATGGATATCACTCATTCTGTGGATGACAGCATTCATACACCAGTGCCCTCTGCTGAAAGTATTAGTGCTCAAGTGATTGCTTCTGTTGAAAGCGTTACTATTAGTCATTCAGAGCAGGCTATTGAGAGAATTATTGAAGAAGGGATTTCCATTGGCACAAAGGCTGAAGAAAATATTATCGGTGAAGGGATTTCTACTGGCATAGAGGCGGCTCCAAAAAGTGTTCCTGAAAGTACTCAAATTATTGATATTACTATGGAAACCGCCATTGCCACGAGTGAAGCCATTGTCACAAATGAAGAAGTAATAAACACTGGTTCTGTTCTTCATGCATCAACTTTCCTAGGAACCACTTCGTCAGATTTATCCGCTTTCATAGGGGATTTCATGGGTGAAGATACTGTTACTCCTTCCACTTCATCTAAGTCGCTGTCAATTGATTCTCTTGATGAAATTTTGAAGAGATATCCTGTCTCTGAAAGTTCAATCCCTTCCTGGACAGAGATAGTAAAGCGTTATCAAGACATTACTTCTTCTTATTCTTTAAAGAATCCTATCATCAGAGCAGGTTGCATTGAAACAGTGTGCTCCATCATTAGAAAAGTCAGGGATATCAAGCCTCATCTTACGCCTTTGAGAATGAAGACCTTTGATGATTGGGTCCAAGAACTGAAGGAGCTTGAAGACATCAATGTTGACGTGAAGTGATTAATAGATTTTCTGAACAACTTATCTCTCACATTTTCTCAAGCCAAAAACTTTGCTAATCTAAAAAGCTCCTACACAAGCAAAGTAGTTAGAGCAGAAGGACTCAAGAAAGTATTAATGGAAGATAAAAACAATGTTCATATTATTCGTCAAAAGATTGCCCACCATCAAGCTATGCTGGAAGAGAAAGAAAAGAGGATAAAAGAAACACAGGATAGTCTGAAAGCGCTTCAAGATGAAATTATAGCTGAACATGAAGAATGCAGTCGTCTAAAGGCTAGAATGAAAAAGGCTTTACATCAGACATTTTGTAAAAGCGTTTCTTTTATTGACTCTTGTAAATTTTGACAATCTAATGACTATGAAAAGATTTCATTATTCCTTTTATTAGACATAGTACTTCTTTAACCATTTTACATTGATAGGATCATGTAATACTTGAAGACAAACTGATTTTATTGAATTGTCAAAGTGATTACAAAGAGACCCATCTAGGGTTTATATAGATAATAGTATATAGATAAAATAGAAACTAAATCAAACATTCCTAATCTCTCAATCTCAGTCACAATCTCTTTCTAAATCCAAATCTTTCCAATGATCTCAATCTCTTTTTAAATCCAATTCTTTCCAACCATCTCAATCTCATTCTAAATCCAATTCTTTCCAATTGTGATGATGGTAATGATATGGTGCATCTCATGCATATCATTACCATACATGTACTCTATTACTCCCCCTCAAACTCATGTAGATTTGAAAATATGCGTGAGTTTGATACTCAATCAGGTAAGGTAGCTTGCTAGTCATTCCAATGGCGTTGCAGATCTTGATAGGTGTCAATCGTCACCGTTGTTGATGTGTTGTATGAAGAGAGAATAATAGGGGCCTCAATGGGCTAGACCTCTATGGGTCAATGAAAAGGGGTGGACCTCAATGGGTCAAGGCCTCAATGGGCCGAATAGCCTCTTGGGTAATGAAATGGGCCTCTTGGGTAATGAAATGGGCCTCGTGGGCCATATTCAAAAAGACATCCGTGATCGTGCCTATGGTCTTGCCAAATGGGTCACGGGTCTGGACCTCAATGGGTCAGGGCCTCTTTGGGCGCAAAAGTGGATCCTGATGATCTTGCCTCTAGTCTTGCTAAAGGAGTCATAGGTCCTAATACAGGCCTCTGTGGGCCAATTTTTTTTTTCTCTTCTTTTTTTTTTTTTTTTTTTCACAATCAACAACTTTTTTTTTTCCCGGACACATCATTGGAATGACGATGAGGTTGTGGCTAAGTACCCCTCCGCCATTGACACATATTTACGGCAACAACCTCCACTACTATTTCACATCCCTCTTCATCTCCCTTAAGAATACATGATGTGCATGTTACATCTTCAACTTGTATCGCCCCATGATGCACATGTGAAACCGCTACATCTGTAGTGACTTTGTCTCTATCTGGGAAAGCTATGGGTGGATTTTCTTGAAGCACAAATAATAGGTTTGCATGCAGATCCACCTACAATATATTCACCTTTACTGTAAAGTCGCAACCTAAGGTTAGGGCTTTTGCTGTTTTTTTTTTTCTTCTTTTTTTTGTTGGGTCCCCTATTTGGTATCGGATGTAAATCTTTCAGATATGGGGTTGGAGGTGATGAGCTTATAAGCAAGAAACCATCCAGACACATGGTTGAGTTTGCTATGCCCACTAACACGTCATATAGCAGTAGGTCTTCTTCCAAGAATTGGGATCCTAATAGGACACGAGTCGGGGGTTGAAGGTTGCAGGATGAGGGTGCTTGCTGCGAGCATGCCCTGGGACAATGGTTTCAGTGATGAGCGGTGAGCCAAGGCTGCTGCTTTTGAAGACAGAGATGGGGCTGGAGGTTTGGTGCAACCGATTATAAAGGGGAAGAAAAAAGGATAAAGCTAAGAGAGAGGAAAGATAGATATTGAGATGGTGGTATGTACCCGGCGGATGGTGGTGGCACCACCCGCCGGAAAAGCAGAATTAAAGAAAAAATCAAAATAGGCGGTGGATCGCCCGCTCTGATACCATGAAGACAAACTGATTTTATTGAATTGTCAAAGTGATTACAAAGAGACCCATCTAGGGTTTATATAGATAATAGTATATAGATAAAATAGAAACTAAATCAAACATTCCTAATCTCTCAATCTCAGTCACAATCTCTTTCTAAATCCAAATCTTTCCAATGATCTCAATCTCTTTCTAAATCCAATTCTTTCCAACCATCTCAATCTCATTCTAAATCCAATTCTTTCCAATTGTGATGATGGTAATGATATGGTGCATCTCATGTATATCATTACCATACATGTACTCTATTAATACTTCACCAGATGAGATGATGTTGATAGGAGACAATAACCGCTATCAAAACTTTGCCTTATTAAGAATGGTCCTTCCCAATTAGGAGTAAACTTCCCTGCTTTTGTACCATTTCTAATATGAATAGCTGTTCTGAGGACTAAGTCACCCACTTTTAGGATTCTATATTGTACAACCTTGTCATACACTTTAGTAATTTTCTTTTGATACGCTTTTGTCTTTATAGCTACAGCTTCACGCTTTTCATCCATGACTTCTAACTGAGCTAGTCTAGCAGCTTGGAGACCTGCCGCTTCTCCATCAAATACTTCAATCCTTGTAGATGGTATCTTGATTTCTAGAGGTACAACAGCTTCTATCCCATATACTAGAGAAAAAGGAGTAACACCCGTTGCAGTCCTTGCTGAAGTTCTGTAAGCCCAGAGCGCTGTTGGAAGCTTTTCACACCATTTTTTATGTGCTCCTTCTACCATTCTTCCAATTATCTTTAGAATAATCTTGTTAGTAGCTTCTGCTTGCCCATTCCCTTTAGGATAATAAGGGGTTGATTTCTTGTGCTTGATATCATATCTTTCTAATAATTCCCTTACATTGGAATTTATGAAAGGTGTTCCATTATCAGTGACAACCTCTCTTGGTATCCCAAAGCGGCAAATGATGTTTTCCTTAATAAATTTAGCCACCATGATACCAGTAGCTTTTCTTAATGGTATAGCTTCTGCCCACTTGGTGAAGTATTCAGTAGCCACAAGAATCCAAACATGTCTTTCAGCAGGAGGATTAACAGGTCCAATTAAATCTAGCTCCCAAGTGTGAAAGGGCCAAGGTGTAGAGACATACTGTAAAGACTGTGCAGGTGCATGAATAACATTTTCCCTGATTTGACACTGATGACAACTTTGAACATATAGACGTGAATCTGCCTACATAGTAGGCCAGTAATATCCTAGTCCCAAAATGTGTTGAAACAACTTTCTTTTTCCTTGATGCACTCTACAGTCTCCACTATGAGCTTCATGTAATGCTATTTCGACCTCCTTTCCAGACAGACATTTGAGAGCAATACCATTATATCATTTCCTGAATAATTCTCCTTTGTCAAAATAGAATTTAGCAACTTTCTTCTTTAACTTAAAGGCTTCTTTTTGATCAGAAGGCATTATTCCATCTGTGAAGTAGTCATTATATGGTTTCTTCCAATCTTTCCAAGAATTTGTAAAGTGACATTCTTCTTTATCTGGCAGTATTTGACAATTAGAACATCATTTCTGTAACATAGCAGCATCTTTCTCCATTGCTGGCCAGTATATCCCAAAACGCTGTAACCTCCTATACAGGCTAACAGAGGGATTATACCCACATATCTTTGTGTGTATTTGTACCATTTGTTCTTTAGCCTCCTTTGCTCCAACACATCTCATCAGAACGCTTTCGGGCCCTTTGAAATATAGATCCCCATTTATCTGTAAGAAATTTTGTAAGACTTTCAGTGTTGTAGTAGGAACCTCTGTTGAATCATGAAGGCGGTAAACATTTTTCAAAATTGGTTCTCTCCAATCTGCTTCTTCTGATTCTTTTTCACATAATTCCTCCATCAGAGGTGTAGCTATTGTACGCCTTTTGATTACTACTTGAGAAGATTCTCCTTCAAATATTAGTTTTGATGTCAAAGTAGCAAGTGCATCCGCATGGCGGTTCCTTGTACGCTCTTGATACTTGAATTCCATCATATCAAAACTGGTCATCATTCTTTGAACTGTTGTTCTATATGGAGCTAGTCCAACATATTTTACATTAAATGACCATTCCATCTGGCTTATTACCAAATTAGAATCTCCCATTACATTTATTCTCTTGGCCTTTAACTCTTTAGCAATTGACAAACCTATGAGAAGAGCTTCATATTCTGCTATATTGTTAGAGTAAGGAAAATCCAATTTGAAAGAAAGAGACATTACCTCACCCCCAGGAGCTTTTAACACAATACCTGCCCCAGCTGAATCCGTAGTTTTAGATCCATCAAAATACATAAACCATTTTTCTGTTGCTTCAATAGTCATTGCTTCAGGCAATTCTCTTGGTAGCTCTTCTTTTAATGTCAAATCATCATTTCCTGGAAATTTTGCCAATAAATCTGCTACTGCTTGTCCTTTGATAGCACGAGGGTAAAGACATGTAATATCAAACTGTGATAATGAAAGGAGCCATTTGGCTGCTCGTCCTGAAAGAACTGGTTTTGACATGAGATACTTGATTGGATCAGATTTTGTTATCAGAAAAATCTTATGACACAGTAAATAATGGCGGAATTTTTGTAAAGCGTAGATTAGAGATAAACAACTCCTTTCAATTTGAGGGTATCTTAGTTCTGCGTCTCTGAGAATCCTGCTGAGATAGTATATTGGTCATTCACAACCAAACAAATCCTCTTAAGCCAGAAGAGCTCAAATAGCGATTTCTGTTGCAGCCAAATACAACACCAAAGGCTTTTTTGGTATTGGCGCCATCATGGTAGCTGTTGAACTCATTATCTGTTGAAGTTGTTTAAAGGCTTTTTCATGCACTGCTTCCCATTTGAACACAGAATTTTTCCTTAGGAGTGACATAAGGGGTACTGTGACAGCTGCCAAGCCTGGGACGAATCTTCTTATATAGGAAACCCTTCCTAAAAAGCTTTTTAACTCTTTAACTGTGCTTGGAGCTGTCATGGATGCAATTGCTTGAGAGCCTTTGTTGAATCAACATCTATGCCATATCTGTTTACAATAAACCCCAAGAATTTGCCTGTTGATACTTTGAAAGCGCATTTTAACGGATTCATCTTTAACTGATAGTGGCGATATCGTTGAAAAACTCTTCTTAAATCATCAACATGACTTTGACGCTTTTGGGACTTGATAACAATGTCATCCACATAATCTTCTACTGTATTATGAAACATGTCATGAAAAATGGCTGTCATAGCCCTTTGATAAGTAGCTTCAGCATTCCTCAATCCAAATGACATTACTGTATAATAGAAGTTCCCAATAGGTGTCCGAAAAGCGGTTTTTTCTGCATCTTCTGCCGCCATCTTGATCTAATTGTACCCACTGTAACCGTCCATGAATGAAAAAGCATCATGACCTGCTGTTGCATCAACTAGTAGGTCCATATTGGGTGGAGGAAATTCATCTTTTGGACATGCCTTGTTTAAATCTCTAAAATCAACACAACAACGAATCTGACCATTTTTCTTCTTAACTGGTACGATATTAGCTAGCCAAGTAGGATGTTAAATTGGTTTGATAAATCCCGCTTTCAAGAGTTTTTCAACTTCTATTTTGATTTGATCTTTAATATCTGGTATGAATTTCCTTGGCAATTGCTTTACTGGCTCATATCCTGGTTCAATGTTCAACTTATGTGTGACTAATGTAGGATTTAACCCTGACATTTCTTCATAATTCCATGCAAAAATGTCCTTGTATTCCTTGAGTAAACTTACCAATTCTTCTTTTTCTTCTAGGACTAACTTGGAACTGATAAGTACTGGACGCTTTTCTGATAGATTTTCTGTAATATTTACTTCTTCAAGACTTTCTTGTACTGCTTTTACACCATCTTGCATCTGCTCTGGTGCCTCCCCAATTTCACTCGTCTCTTCAGCTTGAAATATCTGATTCATCATGGGAGTCTGATTTATTTTTGATGAATCAGCTTTCTTTGATTGTCATAAGATATATACAACCTTTCCATTTGGTTGTACCACCCTCTTACAACCCCCAGTCCTTGACTCTTTGATGCAATCACCAATTTCTGTTTTCACGTTTTCGTTCTGTAGTCTCTTTGACCCCTTTGAGTTTTCTGATGGCGTTGAAACAGTGGAAGATGGTAACATAACTCCTCTAATCATTTCAAAGGCGGTTTCACCTTCTTCATTCAATTCATCATAAAACAGGGCTTCTGACATATGAGCTTCAGCTTTGTCAAATAGCGTAGTTGTTACTGGTATTCTGATGACTCTTCCTTTGTATATCCCCTTGATACACTGATGAAATGTTGATGGTATTAACTGGAATTTGTGAATCCAAGGGCGGCCGAGAAAAATATGATAGCTTACATTGGCTTCAATGACATGAACTCTTATTGCTGAATTGATTGGCCCCACTTGAAGACTAATAGTAGCATAACTAATAGTGTTCTGACATTGTCCTCCGAATCTTGATATTTCTATAGGTTGTTTTAAAATTTTTGAAGGATCTAATCCCATAGCTACTGCTATTGATAATGGAATGTGATTTAAAGAAGAACTAGGGTCTATTAATGCCCTTTTTGCTTCAATAGAGTTTATTAAAGCTGTGACATATAAAGACTTGTTGTGGACCGTGGATGAAGCTTTCATATCGTCGACGGTGAAACTTATATCTTGTATCTCTGGTGTTGCTTTTCTTGTGGCAGAATAAGAAAGAAAACAATGTTCTGAATGAGCTTCTGCAACGGATGTCAAAGCCGCTGTTGCAGCTATTCTGGCCGCTTTTGAGAAATGCATTTGATCAAAAAAGCTTTTAAACTTCGAGCACTGTGAAAGAGTTTCAATTGTTGATGGAATATTAGAGATATTTTCTTCTTCAATCTCCTTTTCTTCCATATGATTCGAATTGTGACACACCATAGCAACCACCTCTTTCCCTTTACGATCTGGCAAAGGATCCTGATGGACAGACCCTTCAAGGTGTTGTTGAGATCTTCAAATGTCCAGCAGCTATTTTGTCATTAAAAATCCGCCTTAGAGAGAAACAATCTTTCGTGGAATGGCGTACAGTCTGGTGATACACACAGTACTTGCTGCTTTGTTTATCTTCTTCAGTAGGCTTTTGGAATGGTGATAGCAAGTACAGAACGCCATTAGCAATCCAAACTTCCACAATACGCAGCACTTCCGCCATGCTACAAGGAAAAGGCGGTGGAACATTTTCTGGGTTATACTTTGGTCTTTTATCAGATTGATACGAGGAATTTCTTTGGAATGGCCGCCTTCCATAATTTTCTGCTGCCATTGCTGACTCTCTCTTGTTCCTTCTACCATATCTGTCTTCATACCTTGGTAGGGCTACTCTAGATATGACTGTGTTGAGCCTTTGAGAAATATCATAAAGCTTTTCAAAAGAGGGGATAGTGGCTACTTCCAAATAAGCTCTGTATTCCTTTGTTACCCCATCCACACATATTTGTACAAGTTGCTCCTCAGTTGTTTGTTCATGACAATCTAAAACCAGATACCGAAAGCGGCAAACATATTGTGTCAAATCTTTATTAGGTCTCTGCCGCTCTTTTGACAAGGTATGGAGAGTAACATGGTCTTCTACAGAGAAGAATTTCTTGGAAAAGATATTGACCATTTCCTCCCAAGATTGAATGGAGTTTGGGGCCAAAGTAGTATACCAAGTGAAAGCACGATCAGTCAAGGATTTAACAAATTCGCGAAGACGGAGCTCTTCATTGTTGGCATATCTGCTTAGAGCATCTGTGAAGCGCATTACATGCTCTCGAGCATTTCCAGTCCTCCCATTGTAAAGGGTGAACTGGGGTGTGATATATCCTATTGGATATTCCATTCTCATAATTCTTGCCGAAAAAGGTGGTCTAGCATCGAAAGTGTTTGAAAGTCCGGAGCGTTTTACTTGCTCTCTTTCGAACATCTCAGAAAAGTCTTTTGCTGTCATATATGAAGAATGTCTTCCTTCTTGTTCATGATGATTACAGGGTGGGGAAGAAAGAACTGGATCTTTCTTAGGAGGATTATCATGAGTATCATTCTCTTCAACATGTCGAGATGGAGAAGGTGTACGCTCCTGTGACCTCTCCAAATTGTAAACATTATCTTCATGGTTGTTTTTCTTGAAAAACTCTTGCATCTGTTTTTCTGATGCTGCTATCTGAGTTTGGATAGCCTACATCTGAGCTTGCATCTGCACTTGGGCTGCTTGAAACTGGGCAAGAAAAGCCCAAGAACAGTAGAAAGATCAGGAACTTCCATTCTGGAAGTATGAGATTCTTCCCTATTTTCTTCTTGAATAACATGTGCTTGAGACGAAGCACCTTTTTTAGTCACTATTTTCTCTCAAAATTGTTACAGTGTCCCCAGTGGAGTCGCCAAATGTAAAGAGGTATTTTTTTGATTTTTGAAGAAATAGGGGTTTACTGCAACCTCAATCTACCCTAAATCCGATATCCAGACCGTTCTAAATTGAGTTATTTTGAGAAAATGATTCAGAAATCCTGAAGAAGAAATGGAGGAAAGAAGAAGGTGATTCAGAGGGAGAGAAGAAAGAACAGTGAAGAATAATGGTGATTGAATGACTTTTCTTGAAGAATCTCTCTGAATTTCTGGTTGAAAATATGATTTCTCCAGAATATCTTGTTGAAAAATAGGGAAAATCTCCTCCTCAAACAAGAGGGGGTCACTTCTATTTATAGGTGATCAACCGAAATCATAACTAACTTGTACGGCTGTCATAACCGTTTTTGTAACCGACTTTAGAAAGGAAATATTAGATTTCGTCAAGATAAAAGCGTTTGTCACCATATCTCCTTTAAGCTTTCATGACCAAAGCCTTCGGATATATTCTTCAAAGGTTAAAAGCGGTATTCAGAATATCCATATTTTAATAAATTCTATTCTAAGCCCTCCAAACCACAACTCATCATCCTCCCCCAAAGCGGTTGGTAACTACATCGTGAAAGCGGGTCATACGCTTTCATGGTGTACTGTCCTTTTGAGGTAATATATAAGTGTTCAGACAGCAACACTCCTCTAAGTAATAATCATAATAATAATAATAATCATTTCAAGTCTAATAGGGAAAGCGGAGGTGTTGGACGAAGACACCCATCCCATCAGGCCTTAAGAGACACAAAGGAAAAATCCATCCCCAATGCTTTCTCCTTGACTGTCAGCCCAGGAAGTAATCCATGCTTCACTGGAATATGTAATGAGAGGAAACAGCCACACTCATTCCCACGGGGAGGTACTAATCCATACCGTTCACCCTTGACAAAACAAATCTTCTTTCTGGTATAGGTCATCAGAAAAGTACATAGGGGGGTACTAATCCATACCATGCCCCTCATCATCAGAAAGGCGTTGAAAGCTAGAAGGAGGCACTGAAGCCATATTGAATATCCAAAGGCATTGAAGCTTGAATCAGCATCCAAAGGCGTTATAGCCTGAAATAATATCCAAAGGCGTTAGAGCCTGAAACAATATCAATAGCATTAAAAGCATGACAGTTTCAATTTTCATCAGTGACATAAGGGTGACAATGTCATTAAGGAACAGAATCTTCTCCATGAACTAAAAGCATAAGAGCCTGAACATCAGTGATCATTAATGACCAAAAATCATCCGTTAAACATGGAATTCTGTTAACCGAATTTCAAAAAGAGGATTTTTAGTATATAATATGTCGGAATGTCTGTTGAGCCACGTGTCATTATTTTATTAAATTATGAACAACGTTCTTAAATTCAAAATTTCACAAGTCAAGCTTTTCAATAACTATCATCAACAGAATTATAGAAGCAAGAGGAAGAAGATGGATCAATGGTGTAAACCTTCTATCACTAATAATACTAAGGTTCAAAACCCTAGATTTGTAAAACCCAACTAGGACCACCAATATAGCTCACGAAAATCCCTACGAGTCTCCCCTAGGGCTCACAGTTTGGAGAGAGAGAGGAGATGAGAGAAAAAATTCTGGAGAATTCTACTTAATGGTCTAGGGTGTTGGGGTATTTATAGACTAAGATCTTATCCTAATCCTACTCCAACTTGATCTTATCTAGTAGGATTTATTAATTAACAATAACTCTTATTATTAATTAAATAAACTCATACTTAATCTATAACTACTTTAGTTATAGTAATCGTATTAATTAAAGAGTCCCTATTATAAGAGGATTCCTTAATTAAAAGGAATAAGTCAACATCCTACACCAAAGTAGGAAACCTAGTCAAACTAGGAATCTACAAGGGGGGGCGTGAGCTTCTATGGGGCGTGGGATTTGAGGAGTTAAAACTCTTTATTGTAATCTAATTATAATAACATCTTAATCTTAATTGCAATCCAACACTTGAATTTTAATTTCATAATAAAAGGAATTATATTTCAATAATTATTCAATTAAACAAATCCTAATCTAATTAGGATTTCTCAAGTGGGCGCCCCACCCTAGGGTTTAAACCCATGGACTTTGGCTCATATTAAAGGTCCATTTTAATGGGTTTATGGATATTGGTCAAACCCATTTCTCCTTTAATTATGTTAATCAAATAATTACTAAAATAATCCCTTAGTTTAAATTAACAATTAATTTAAACAATAGATTAACTATTAATCTATTTAATTAAATGATTAACTTTTAATCACTTAAAATAATTGATTAACTTTTAATCAATTATTGAGCTTGTATTTCTTATGTGAATACCTTCACAGATTGCTCTGGGACATTCTTACCCTGGCTTATTCAATGTTATCCCATTGACCCTAAATAGGAATTACATCGGAATTGCAAGTGACGTGAGATATCCATGTTGCCATTGAATCCCAATGTATAAACATTAACCATTACAGATCCCGCCACATCGAGATTGATTCATCATGACTCGAACAACTTTCTGACTATCCAACTGTCACTGTATTATATTCCCTAAGTTAGAAAATACGTTGGTGGAATCAAAACAGTCAGATCACTGTCCAGTCATAGATGAACTCATCAGATCTAAGGATCATCGAAACCGTTCAATGTGAATGAGAAACCAACTATCTGATAGTATGTTTATGCAAGAGGTCTCTCATTGAATGCAATCAGTCAGTGTACATTTAAGCACCCATATGCTGATGTGAGTCTCTACTACAATAGTTCGAGATAGAACTACATCTCAACTATTGAGAACATCTTAGCATTCTAGCAGCCATATAAGTGAAGTGCCCAGCTTCACCCACAGCTGTGACTATATAAGGTATAAGGAACCGGAAAGTTATATCTACTTGTGATAATCTATTCATATAACTTTCCACCAATATATCCTATGGACCTTTATCGATATCTCATATCGTATAGATCATCTCATGATCATGGTCAATTACCCATAATGAATACACAATAGATTAAGAATAAACATTTATTAATCAAATTAATAAGATTCTAATAAGGTTCTAACAATCTAAATGACTTTTCTGGGCATCATGTCTAACATAGATGACAATAAGAAAATAAATATAGCAAATAAGAAGCACACACCAGAAAACAAGATTTACGTGGTTCGGTCTAAATGTCTACGTCCACAGTCACAGCACACCAAATATCTTTACTAATGCAAGAGAATAATACAAAAGAGAAGAACTCACAATGAAGATCAAACCCTAAGGAAAGCCAACAATGTTCTCTCACTCAAAACCTTCTTGTTCTCTCAATCCAAACCTTAGTTATGATAATCTTACTTTACTTCTTACAAACCCTAACTTCAAATTTCTCTTTTATAGCCCAAAAGAGACCCAAAACACCAGAGGAAACGAACTCTACCCAAATAGAAGTTTCCCAAAGCTAAAAAAACTCTCCAAACTGATATTTATGAATTTCCTGGAAACCATCAGCGTCCACCGATCGATCGCCCAAAACCACCGATCGATCGGCCACTGTTTAGCCGACTGTTTAGCCGATCGATCGCCCACTACAAATCGAGTCAAAAAATTTCAAAAATCTCCACCTTGGCGAGAATCCCGTGAACATCCTATGATGTGTCATCTCGCTTTCACCAATATAATCCAAGCTGAATGCAAGGCTCCACCTCGTCGAACTTGGAGTAAGTCTAAACAACTTTTTAGACTTCTCTACCCAAATTATTTCATCCTATTGCGAAAGATGTGGAGTCCCCGACTCTACCTGCAAATCATCATCAAAGCTAAATGTCATATATTCAGCAGCCTTCATCTTCAAATGCAAACCCACATTGTTTGTCAAAACTCGTGCCTCCTTTGTCGGGCTAGAATTAGGAACATGAGCTTTCTTCACCTTAGATGCTCTACCAAAAACTGTGTTTCCTTACAACATATACAAGTTCATGCTTCTTCTACCAGTCATCATAATCGAGGCTCCCTTTCAAACATTTAGTTCTTCACCTTGTGTATAAAATCTGCACCCCCGAGAGTCTAAATAGCTCAAAGAGATTAGATTTTTCTTCAGATTTGGAACATGCCTTACTCCCGTCAACGTCCTCACTACATCATTGTGCATTCTAATTTTGATTGTCCATATCCCAAGAATCTTGCAGGTTGTATTATTACTCATTAAGACAGTGCCGCCTTCAACCTTATTGTAGGTAGCAAACCAGTCTCTATTTGGACATACAGGATGAGAACAACTAGAATCAAGAATTCACTTGTCCTTAGACCAACCATTCTTTGTAATAACTGAAAGAACCATGAGATCATCGTCCGGATCATTAGAATCTTTATTAGCCACATTGGTTATACTAGAGGATTTTCTTTCCTCCTCCTCCTCCTCACTTTTCTTTAACTGACAATATTTAGCTATATGTCATTTCTTATGGCAGTAATAACACTCAACATTCTTGTATGATCTGGACCCATTTCTAGACCCGTTACTCATCTTCTTCCCCTCTATTAGTAAAGCATGTTCATGGCTTTCATTAATTTGTACACTCTTTCTTAACTCATTAAAAAGAAGAGTAACAATAACATCTTCCAAATTGATATCCTCATTTGCATATATTAATGTCGTACGAAGGTGCTCATACGAAGGAGGTAGGGAAGTAACAAGAAGTAGGGTATTGTCCTCTTCATCAAGTTTTACACCAATACTTGTTAATTTAACAACAATCTTATTAAATTCACTAAGATGATCAAAAAAATTTGTACCTTCTACCATCTTGAGTGTAAACAACTGTTGTTTCAAGTATGACCGGTTAGTGAGTGATTTCGTCATGTAGAGGCTCTCTAACTTCAACCAAAGTCCTGAAGTCATCTCCTCTTCAAGAATGTTGTATAGTACCTTGTCTGCTAAGCATAGACGAATCACACTCATCGCCTTCAAATCGAAGTCCTCAAATTTTTCTTCGTTCAGATTTTCAAGCCTCTTACCCTTCCCCTTCAAAGCTTTGTGCAAGCCTTGTTGGATTAACAAGTCACAAACTTTTATTTACCATAACCCGAAGTTTTTACTTCCATCGAATTTCTCCACTTCGAATTTGGAACTTAAAGCTTTTGTCGTCATTCTAAACCAATAGCTCTTATACCAGTTTGTTGTACGAAAACCCCTTAGGATATAATAAACGACAATGAAAAAATAAATACAGCAAATAGAAGCACACACCACAAAGCAAAATTTATGTGGTTCGGCCTAAATGCCTACGTCTACGGTCACAACACACCAAATATCTTCACTAATGCAAGAGAAGAAAACAAAAGAGAATAACCCACAACGAAGATCAAACCCCAAGGAAAGCCCACAATGCTCTTTCTCTCAAAAACCTTCTTGTTCTCTCAACTCAAACCCTAGCTATAACAATCTTACTTGACTTCTTACAAACCCTAACCTCAAGCCTCTCTTTTATAGCCCAAAAGAGACCCCAAACACGAGGAAACGAACTCTACCCAAATAGAAGTTTCTCAAAGCTAAAAAACTCTCTAAACTGATATTTAGGAATTTCTCGGAAACCATCAGCGTCTACCGATCGATCGTCCACTATTTGGTCGATCAATCGCTCACTACAGATCGAACCAAAAAATTCCACAGACCACAAATCCATGTAGCAGAAGCTACTGCAGCCTCACAACCCTCTAAAAAAATGAGAGAGGGATGTAGTTTATAGGGGTACACAGGAGACCTAACCCACCCCACCCCACCCCCACCGATGTGGACTAAAGCTCATAGGTTTTTTTTTATTATAATTAAATTACACGCACACACTATTGCGACCACACAACCCTCTCAAAAAAGAGAGGGAGGTGGTGCTTTATAAGGATACACAAGGAAGTGTAACCCACCGAATTGGGATTAAGCTTATAGGTAGAGTTAAACATAACACACATTAAACAAAGGTTGCTTAGTAACTTGCTTTAATGGAATTTAAGTCATTAGTAGCAATCAAACAAAAAAACAGGATTCAACATATTTTCATTATATCCAATGTTTTGATCATTGAACATTGATTATATGATCACGATTCATATACCTAACATAAAATACATATGTAATTATTAGTGGATTTACTTATTAAATCTCTGCACAAGTTAGACAAATAAACAATTATATATATATATAACTGAATCACGCAAGTTGAGAGGCGCTCGAAAGAAAGTCTTTCTTAAAGATAGTCGAAGTCTCTCATGTGTAAGGAAAAACAGCCCTATTTTCGGGATACAACTCAACTTGGAATCAATGGATCAATCTCTACGAGTTTGCACTACTTGGAGGATTGTGTTGCACCAAACCTCTTTCAGGGTTTGCCCGAATATTAATTTAAACTTCATTAAATTAATAAAGTCCCACAATAGGTTAATTGAATTTATGAAAAATCTATTTCAAATATAGTAATAAATATAAACTACTTAAACATGTTTTTTAGTCCAAATATTTTAGAAATCAGTTCAATTAGTTAAACACTTTGTTTAATTAAAACAAAAATTTAATTGAAATTCAATTAAATCATAAATTCATTTTGTTTAACTTAGCAAAAATTAATTAAATAATTAATCTATTTTAATCCAGAGTTTAGGCTAATCATATAGTTTTTTATCATAATTTTAATAGTATAACGGTATATGGACCGGAATGGTCTAATTAGTTGAGTCCGTTTGGATCATCTTAATTCGAGTAGTTAATGATTTAATTCGTAGACCAATCAGTTAGACCATCTGTTAGAGGGGTCCATTAGGAAGACTTAGGAATTGGGTAGTCTGTTTCGAAGAGGACCCCGTTTACCATTTTCCTAGTTATTTTACTAACTGTTATAAACACAAAAGTCCAACGAAAAAAAGGAGTTAATTTACAAATATGTTATACTCATTGTATTTGCAACAAAGTATAGAGCTAACACTGATACATTCCAGCAAAAGGGCAAAAAAAAAAAAAAGAGCTGATATGCAAAGAAACCAAATCCTCTACGGTGATAACCGGGTGTCCCATTTGACACCCCTTAATTGTGGTTAAGATTAACCCATCCCTAGGGTTTACCCACTCATCCTTGATTTTTAGAAAAAAAAATTAATACTTTTTTTTAAAATAAAAAACTATTTTAAAGGTTTTTTAGTATTAGAATATTTAAAAAAGAATTAATATTTTTTAAAAAAAACCAAAGATAGGTGGATGAACCCTAAAGATAGGTGATTCTTAACCACAATAAAAGGGTGTCAAAAGGAACATGTCACAACCTCAAGGGGGTGATAACCATATTTGGCAAATCCGATTGTCTCTTAAGAGGATTTGGCTTCGTATGCAAAACCCTTTTAAAAATTCCAAGAGAACGTACATTCATTTTGGTAGAAAAGCACGTAAAAATCCAAGAGAATGTACATTTTTTTTTTTTTGGGGTTAAAGAATGTAGAAAGAAGAAAAACAGTAAAAAAGCAATTAACGAAGAATGGGTTGGCATTGGTAAGTGTATCGCTTGCGTAAGGAAGTGGTTCCGGTTGTGCGAGTCTTCCACCTGTCCAACTAACTTGAGCAGATAATAACCTTCTAACTGGGGTTGTGGCCTAACCGTATTATCAAAAAATAATAATAATAATACACCGACACACGGCAAACCTGAGCGTCCTGATCATGAGCTCTGAATTTTTTTAATCTTTTTTTTGTTAATTTTGTATGGATCTTAGAGAAAGCATTATAACATAATTAAAAAAAAAGCATTATCGTACACCAGCACACGGCATTAATCTTCCGCGTCTTTTTGATAATTTCCTAAGCTCTGTATGGAATTTAGAGAAGATTACGGTGACACACGGCAATCCTGCGCGTCCTGACAGTTCCTAGATAAGCATTATCGTATACGGCCGCCTATATTGTCGGTCACACTAATTTAAATTCACTAAACATTTATTTATTAAATATATATTATTTGGGTGAAAGTGTTAGTTGAGTGATAAGGTATCGGATTCGTCCATTCTTCATTTGTCATGACGTGATAAAAATAAGAAAGATATCAAGTGAGGGCCTGTTTGGGTTGCATTTCTGTTTTCTATTTTAAAAAATAAAATTTTAAAAAATTTTACACAAATTATGTTTGATATTGTTTTTAAATAGTAACAAAATTTTAAAAAATTAAGGTAACAAACCTCATTTTTTGAAAACAAAAATGGAAAACACGGACCAATCATCAATACCACCACCCCAACAACTATCGCACCACCACAATACTACCATCATCATCACCACCCACCACCTAACTCCACCGCCATCGCCACCCACCACTACCATCCACCACCACCACCACCACTACTCACCACCCACCACCACCTCCACCGCCACCACCACCATCACCACCACCACCACCACCATCCACCACCACACCACCACCATCCACCACCCACCTCCACCTCCACCCCCACCACCATCCACCACCATCCACCACCACCATAATACTACCACCATCCACCACCCCCACCACACCACCACCTCCACCGCCACCACCACCACCACAATATAACCACCACCACACCACCACCGACCACCACCAACACCACCACCCACCACCACAATACCAACCACTACCACACCACCACCATCACTACCACCACCACCACCACCACACACCACCACCACCGCCACCATCACCACCACACTACACCCACGGCCACCGCCACTACCACAATATAATCACCATCACCACCACCACCACCACACCACCACCAACCACCCACCACCACCACCACCACCACCACACACCACCACCACCGCCACCATCACCACCACACTACACCCACCGCCACCACTCACCACTACTACTACCATGAACTGAAATTATTTAATCATATTTATCAAACACGTTTTTTGTTTTTCTTTTTTAAAAATAAGTAATAATTAGTAATACCAAACATGTTTTCTACTTAAGAAAATTGAAAAAAAAAATCGTTTCTAATTTTTAAAAAGAAAATATGAAATCAGAAAAACAGAAGTGTATCCAAACGGCCCCTGAGGGAGAAGGTAAAAAAAGAAAAAGATGAAATGACTTCTCCCCTATTTTAGCGCCACATGATGAATGGACACCAGCCGGGGGGGTGCACTATAGGAAATTCAATGCCACGTGATAACATTTTTATTATATAGATATTCAATAAATAAAGAGGAGTGTTACCCTACTCTCAAGCTTTTCCTACTCTCACCCTAAGCCAACCACTTCTCCATTTTCCAATAGTTGAAAACTGTGTGCTTTATCAATGAAAGAGTTCAAGTGATTGGTTGAGACTAAGAGTAGGAAAGGCCTTAGATTAGGTTTAGCACTCATAAATAAATAAATAAAAATATTTAGAGTAAATTACAATAACCTTCCTAAATTTGGTAAAATTGTAAAAACCTCTCATATTATTTTTAAAATTATAATATCTTCCTATGAAGTTTGGTGAAATTATAAAAACTTCATCTATGTTCTTGATAGGTATCCGCCGGAACGGATTCAAATAATAATTTTACTATTCGTTTATAATTGAATACGAATTCGGATACTAGTATCCCTTTGATTTGATATTAATTAATTGGGCAATGCTAGCTCCACTCTCTTTTAAACTCAGTTTCTTTAAGGAATTGTGAAGTTTTTACTTTACTTTCTTTCACAATTTCATCATTTTGGTGGAATAAGGTTTAGGTGAAAGTGGTATACTATTGAGAAAGTTGAAGTTTAATTTATTTCAAAATCCCTCAAACTGAACAGGGTGAAAGTGGGAGTTTCTCCCACTTAAACTCTCACTTTCCCTCACATTTCCCTCAATCGAACACATCCCAAAGCGAAGATATTTCTTCAAAGAGAAGACATATACTATTGTCTTCCATTAATCCTCTGTTAAGAGAAAGACACATGTTTTACACTAACACAATGTCCAATAAAAAAAAAAGTGTCTTGAAAGAAAGAGGTGCTATCATTATCCTAATTAATTAAAGAGTTCAACCATGATTGGACCTCTCAGTCTCTGGAGCTCTCAAAACAATTTTGGTAAATATCAAATTAATATAAAAATATTTATGTCCATAATATATTACATTTATAGGAAATAGTTAACGTACCATGAAATCTATTTACAAACCTAAGGCTGGTCCAATGAGGGCCAACCTTAGGTTTGTAAATAGATTTCATGGGTACGCCTATCATATATTGCTCTATATTTATCTATGTTTTGAGAGTTCCAAAAATTCAATGAAATTCAAGGTTCATAATTTAATTCTTAATTAAATTTCTAGCTAAGTACTTCTTTTAATTGTGGTGAACTTTCTTTAATTGTGGTTAATATTTCCAATTATGATTTTCTTTCTAAAAACTAAGGTTAAAAAACATAAACCCTAAAAGCTAATGAATCTAAACCATGGGTAAAAAGAGTTACGGGTTGGTTCTTTTGGTGAGACTTATTAAGAACACTTTGTACTTTTAAATGGTGGTTGTTGGGAAATTTCTGTTAAGGTTTTTAACAAAACTAAGTCTTATTATAATGAAAATTCAGGTCATATTATTTATAATATTTGAAATTATTCATTTTGTTACATTTGAAATATTAGAGAAATTGCAGCCCCGAGTAATTAAATGTACAAAGTGTCAAAGCTACCCTCCTTAAGTAAGGCCATTTTCGAGTGTTTGTGTGAGTTTACTCTTATGACACCCTAACAGTTACCTTAGGTTTGATGTATGTGTTTAGATTGCCTCTTTAACTTAAAAAAAAAAGTGATTAATAACAAGATAGATTTAGTTTTAAAATGAAAATACATATTATCAAATGATGAAACATATAAAATGCCGAACCTTATAAGTTTGTACAAAAAAAACAGACCTAAACGGAAACACTCAGTCTCGCACCACGGAATTCCAGCAAGACCAAGGTAAAGGTAGCTCATGGGTTCCCGTCAGCGGAAGAACCATTTACCGACATTCCATGCAATACCTCAAACTTTCGGCAGAATAAAAGTGATAGCCCCACCACTCCAAATCGATAGCATCTTTTGTTGGCACTTGCATTCTATTGAATCATTATCTAACTTCGCAGTTAAAGAAAGAGCACAAATGATGGTGACTGTACATGAGAGCGGGTAAGCGTCGGGTTGCTCTCGGATTACAGGAGGGACTGCCCCGACAGTTAATAGCCGGTGAAAGTTGACCGGCTACAGCCAGACCAACCCATGCTTCCGGTTACCGCCTATCTGTACTGGAAGAAGAATCCCCGACTTTTATAAACAAGGCAACGCCTCCTCATTCCAATTTTACAGACATTTTGATTGTTCGTCTCTCAAAACGCAAAATCGATTTCTTCTCCTCCGTATCTGAAAATATCAGGTTCCAGAACCGCCATTACAGTCTCTCCGTTGCCGTTGGAAGGCCAATCAAATAACAATTACAACAACATTGAGATGGTATTTGTCTTTGCTTTATTTATTTCCTATTCCGGTCACGACGCTTTTTTTTCAATTTTCTCAGTATGTGCCTCACAAAACTTCAACATTTCGATCCGTTGATCCATTTTCTCGGTCCAATTTCCATTAATTCGGATAGTTAATCTCATTACCAACTTTAATTCCAAAACCCTACCTTTGCACGGGCTGTGAGTTTTTCCAAACCTTTTTTTAAATGCATTTCTCGTCTCTTTTTGGCTACTTATTTCATGTGGATTCCAGAGAAGTGGTTTTTATTTGAAAAAAAATGAAATTTTGACGGTGTATGGGTTGATTATCAGGTGGTGGATTCTAATTTCGTGAAGAGCAATTCGACTGGACACGACAGTAAGCTTAAAGGAAGGATTTCAAGACTTGGGAGCTGTGCTTCGTCAATGACCGATTCTTACATTTCTTGCACCACTTTCAATATCCTAGCCCCCATCTACAAAAGACTCGATAAAGAGGTATAACATCTACAAGTGCTTTTTCTCATTAGCTGTTTTTTTTTTTTTTTTTTTAATTCTATAATTTCAATTTATTTGTCTGTTTTCTCCAGTTTGGTCGAATTCTCTATAATGTGGCCTAACAGAAAATTGTTTGAATATTTCTTGAAAGAACAGAATCAGAGTTGCCGTGAGAGCGAGTACAGAGCATACTGGCTTACTAGGAACCAGAGCATATTGGATCGGTTGCTATACGAAAGATCTTCCATTATTTGTCTTCAGGTGGGTTTTCTTATGCCCTTTCTGTATATGGATTTTATTTCCGATGTAAGTAGCTATGTATATTCTCTCATGGGCTTGTGAATATGCTGGTTTTTTTTTTTTCTTTACAGGAGTTCTGGGTTGGAAATGAAGAGCTCGTCCATATGTATGAGAAGAGGCTCGGTGATGCTGGCTATATCAATTTCAAGCTCGCACGAACTAATAACCGTGGAGATGGTATGCTCTTTCGTTAATAACTGGACTATTTATTAGAGATAGTTTAGAGAATACAATAACGTGGTGTAATCAGGTGAGATGAGATACACATCTCAAAGTAGTTTTGAATTTGAAATTTGAAAGAGATTAGAATCAATTACTATGATTTTATTAGGATTAGATTTGATAGAGTTTCTATCTTGAGATGGTGTAACATCTCTATAAACCCACTTGGATCTCTACGTAATCATCCAAGAATTTTCAATATTAGAATTTCCACACTATTATGGGTATCAAATTGTTAAACTCTTGTAAACTTCTCAAAAGAGAATGTTAGACTTGTTCTCAATTTCAAACTTGCTTATCTGATTTATGAACCATATTCAAAATTTGAAGTGCTCTATCTTCTCCCGAGTATGTAAATATCTACTGGTTTGGAAAATTACTTTCCACTATCCATGAAAGATCTGTTGAAAATTGAAATGTCTTATCAGAATCAGTTGACCCATTATCTGATTTGGTAGTTTACCGCATGTCTTGTTCATCTGTAGTTAGCAGAAAAAGAACAACAATAAGAAATAGAAAAAAAAAAAAAAAGGAAGCTTGAGTTGAATTTGAAGTGGAGCCCAATCTTTTCAAGAAATTGGCAATAGTTAGCCGGCTTTTTTTCTCAATCAACTTGGTTTCCTCATTATTGTCAATGTGGTCAGCACTCGGCACTCGGCACTCGGCACTCGGCACTCGGCACTCGGCACTCGGCACTCGGCAGTGATTGGGCTGATTTTAAGTTGGTCTCATTCTAAAGTTTTCAAGCAATATGGCATGGCAGTCATATGTCTTTGTACCATAGGAATCGCTCGAGAAGCTATTATATAAGTGAGAGACTGTTAATATGTTCTAACTGAAAACTAACCAATGAGGTTCCTGTTATTACAATTTTTCCAAGCACTTGCAAGCAATTCTTATCATTCTCTTGCTGAAGAAAGTATATCCATTTGTTACAGGTCTCCTTACTGCTGTGCTTAAGGACTACTTTAGGGTTCTAAACTATCGAGAGTTGCTCTTTAATGACTTTGGAGATCGTGTTGCTCAGCTGTTACATGTTGAATCAAATGTCCCCTTTTCACAAAGCCGGAATAGCAACATTCAGCAAGAAATTCTCATTGTGAACACTCATTTGTTATTTCCTCACAATTCGAGCCTGTCTATCGCACGATTGCAGCAGGTAGATTAATTTCCACTAAATTCTTGTCTTATTTATTTATTTTTGATTGGTTAGTCGTATTTATTTTCTATTCATTATTAGTCCTATCTAGTCACAATAGCAGCTGTTTCTCGCCGTGGTATTTCATAATCGTCTTGTAATAGGTCTACAAAATCCTGCAATATGTGGAATCATATCAGAAAGAAAACAAGCTTAATCCCATGCCCATCATACTCTGTGGGTGAGTTCTTGATTACAATTTGAGTTTGAGAGGTCTCCTGCATATCCTGTGAAACTGGATTTTCTTATTTTTCATCTGCACTTCTGCTACTTGCAGTGACTGGAATGGAAGCAAGCGTGGGCATGTTTACAAGTTCCTGAGGTCCCAGGGGTTTGTATCATCATATGATACTGCTCATCAGTACACTGACAGTGATGCAGATGCACACAAGGTCATTATCTTCTTCAGTTTCACAGTAACAATCTCATTAGCAGCATTGTGTGCCAATGCTCATTAACTTTTATCATGTCTGTCTATTTCTATATAGTGGGTTAGCCACCGCAACCATCGGGGGAACATATGTGGCGTAGATTTTATATGGCTTCTTAACCCCAATAAGTATCGAAAACCACTGAAGACAAGTTGGAGTGAAGCAGTGTTTGGTATCATCAAGGTGAGCAATTTATTTCACCAATGTTTTTACTCTTCTTGGTCAATTACCAATTTTAGAAGCAAACTTTTGTTTTAGTATAGTGTTTTTCACTACTTCAATCTTGTTATAAAACCCGAGCATTTAAATTTAGTTCATTCAATTTCCAGCATGAGAGAATGAGAAGCTAAAGTTAAGAATGCAGTCTGCCCTCTCTACCCTAAATGTTTTTTGAGCCAGTATGACGATTGTAGCTTCATCTTCCTGTTGATGTTTACCAATCATTACTAGCCTATAAAATAATCCGATAAACTACTAGAGCTCGAGGAGGAAGCATTTGAGCAAGATTCGTCATTCAAAAGAATACATAATGGGTTAGGACGTCTCAGAATTCAAAAAAAAGGACAATTTGGTTGGAAGGAGGCATCTTTTCCTTCACAAACATCTTCTGTTTCTTCCGCAGGATCTGCCAGCCTCTCTAGGCTGTTCATGGATTCTATGTTCTAACTTCTAACCACTGCATCTCCACACACCCCTCCCTCCTCTTTATAGAGCACTGCTGTAATAAGACAAATTTGGACAAGTCGTCTTCACAACCTAAGATGTCGCTTTAAAACCATATTCTGTGGCCCTTCATTGAACAAGTTCACACCCAAATATGTAGTTTACGAATATCTAATCTGCTAGGTTGTAGGCCTTTATGTATATCACGTTCTACCTCCTTTTGGTCTAGAGACAATCTATTCTTGAGCTCTGTGCTCTGAGGATTGTCTACTTGGTACTTCCCTTGAGTAGGGTTAATGAGAAAATTGAAGTTCCATGAATTCATGATTTAAGACCTTTTGAGTTCAAATCAGTGAACGCCTAGACCATTTTCATGATGGCTGCCTTGGGAAATCTCACCTTCAAGAAACAGCACACAGTTTCCAAATTCAAATACCCCTGCCCCCCTCTACCACCACCCTTTCAGAATGTTTTGTAGGTCCAAGGCGTGAGACAGTACAAGCAAACTCTAATCTTCGAAATCACCAAACTAGTAGTAATTTAAATTTATGCATTCTACATACATATGTACATACGTACATACATACATTATCTTTTCTTCTTCGTCTGAAATTCAATGGCATGGACTTATAAGCTTGCCCTGTTCCATTTCCAAGGTGTGAATCAATATAATTTAATTCCAACAGTGCTTAAAGCATTCTTATTTTACCTTAGTTTGAAAGTATAGATCAGCCACATTGAGCTCTTTTTTTTTAATGTTGGAACTTTTCTTGATTTCAGTATCAGCTTCGAAAAGCTTCTTTGACAGAACATGATGCATTTGCCTTTTTGAAGGCTGATAACCAAGGTGTCTATGTTACATCCTCAAGTTTCTATGAAGCACTTCGGCAGGTACAGTAGTATTTTCATTATATCTGGATTAACAAATTTGAATTCCTGTGAGGTGATAGACCTACTAACATTCAATCTCTATACAGCTCAATTTAACTGGCCATCCTGGTGGACTGAGTGCTGAAGAGACGGAGGACTTATGGATCCAAGTAGACACAGATGGAAACGATGTTGTTGATTATGAAGAATTTCAGGTAACTTCTGTTCAGAGAATTTGTCCATGTTTGCACTTATTAATTGTGTAGCAGCAGTACCCCTTTCATGATCCAACTTGGTCTTTAGTCTGTTCCTCTTAACAGGGAAATCTGAGGGTTTTACCAGCCCCGAGTTTGTACAAGTTCCAAACCGAAATGGTCTAGAAGGTTCTAGCACCTGGAGGGTTCTTGCAATCCAGTGTGTTGGAGCTGTTAAATGTAAGCAATACACCTTTTGGTTGCTTATGCCGACATTGGTATGAACACTGTGGATTGGGCATTTATTAATATGGTAGGTGGCAAGCTATTGGATGGCTTACCATGCCTCTAGCTATACCTTGATATGTCAAGATTAGGCACACAATCCATTCTACACATGCACGGACACAGTAATTTCGCTGTTCTTTTAGATTATGATTGTTACATGGTGGAATAATTGAATTGCAGCAGCGAATCTGGAATCCTACTTGGTCAGAACAGACGGAGGTAAATATCAATGAGGGGGGAAAGGATGTTGTAAAGGGTACAGAGGAGCAAGCCATGGGTTTCAATGTGAAGAATGCGGTTCTGTTCCCCTCTGAGGTGGAGAAAGGAAAGTGGCCTGAAAACTACTCTCTTTCCGATCATGCCCGGCTCACTGTCGTGTTCTCACCGGTAAGGATGCCATGTTCTCGGCCAATTTGGTAACCAAGCTCATGTGCAGTTACCCTTGGATGTTTTTTTTTTTGTTGTTGTAAAGAAACACAAACACCAAAAAGAAGAAGAATGAGAAAAGAAATAGGGGAAAATTTGTACACTTTTTGAAACTTGGGTATCCTTTGTAGCAGGGTGAGAGTGAGAGTGCACACCTTGCTTGATCTTCTTGGATGTATATGAATTGCCTGAGCGTTGAATTTGAATACAAACAGAAGCATCTTGTAATTGGTTTGGGCACGCCTGAACGGTTTTATACCTACCAAATGGAAAAATAAGTAAGGTCACCGTCACACTCACACCCCCAGAGTAGGAGAAAGCTGGACCCTGTGGCTGCAACTTCACTCTATTATAAATTATTATTTGGTTTATTTTAATGTAAAAGGAAGTCAAAATGCACCCTTTGGTTAGACTTAGAGTTAGAGTTAGAGTTAGAGTTAGATTAGAAGGCATTATAAATATTACATCACAAGGAAGCTGCGTTTACAACCAATCAAATGAATGTAAAATCGTTCGATGTAGGGGTTACGTAATGGGCCAAGGTTGACTATGTTTTGGGTAGGTAAGGAGAATGGTTGAGGTGGTTAGGCAAAATTAAAACCTAACAACTAACAATAGTTTTTCCAAGTTCCCTTTAGATGACCATCATTTGGCGGGTTCCTACATCCTAATTCCTAAGTGGGGCCCCATCTGATTGAAGCGTCGAGTTGGTGGGCCTTGATGACATGCTTCAAGTTTGTCCTCTCTGGAGTCTGGATACACTTGGGAGTTCAGAGATTTTCCTGACTCAAATGTTATGTTTCTACTTTAAGACAGACGTGGTCGTGACTCGTGAATTACGATTACTTTTGGTGCAGTCACCATGGTTTGAAATCCCAACGCCCACCAATATCAACTAGCAAACACCCCGTGCGATGCACGGCATTGAGATAAAACTAAAACAAAAAGAATGACAAAATATGTTTTTAAAAAAAAATTAAAAATATATTCACTCCTTTAATATGAACTATTTAATATGAACTAAGGACTTCTCTCACATGTTTTAGTTGGATCCGAGGCCACAGGGATACATGAATTTTTGAGACAAACAAAACTGTATCGGCTATTTTCTATGTGCATCGTCCAACCTAACTATGCGATCAAACTATTTTAAGATTAGGTACCTAGCTAATTACATAGTAACCATGCAAGATGTGCATACGAGGAACATAATAAAAAAAACAATAAATGGAATATATAAGCATATAAAAAAAATTTGGGTTTTAATCTACCAAAGTGGGAAAACAAAGGTGATAGACCATAAACATGGAAAAAAGTAAATTCTTAGAACATAAAGGTAAAAGATATATTTGATAACCATGATCGTTGTTGGTGACCGCATTGTTGCTCTCCTCCTATATTTGAAGTTTCAAAATCTCTAGAAGGCCAAAATCCTATACAACACAGTGCATAAAATTTATGGGTCTCAAAACATATATCATTAACGTAAAATATTAATACAATGGAGAAGTACAAAGAAAGAAATCCCAAATAAAAATGAAAAGAAAATAAACTCAAGTTGCATAAGAATTATTGGTCGTGAACTTCACTTTCCTCATAAATGATTAAGCTGAGACCCTCTCCACTCATCCACCTCATCTTCTCCTTTGTGGGCTTCACATTCGACAAACCAAACCTGTCATTATGGTGCAATGCATATATATATATATATACTAAAATTCATCATAAATAATACTACTGCCATGCCCATCCATCCAAGTTTGATTAACCATAACTTGGCAGGCTTCAACTTATGATTCCATCAACTTTGTAGCTAGAATGAAGATAGTCCAAATCATGTGTAAAATTAAAGTTGGCTCACATATTTTGTCATTTTGTGTGCCCCAATAATAACTCCAATCTCCGTGCACCGATTTGAAAGTTAGGGGTATATTACTAAAAGTATTTACACAAGTCAAAATTACCTCTAATTTAATAATTTATTACCAACATACCTAAGTAAGGCAATTCGTGGAGCTAAGGCCACACGTAATCCGAGTGCTAACTTATACACAACCCAGACGCTAGTAACAGTGGTGCGCTAACATTTCGAGTTAGTCTAAACTATAGTCAGGGTCCTCGCCTGCATATGCCACTGCTGGAGAGAATCCACAGTCATATTAAGTGGGTGTTTTAACTTGTCGGGTCCAATGGCCAATCCGATTATACATGGACTAAGAAAACCCAACCCGAACCCAACTCACATGTAGAAAACGTCAACCCAAATAGTGCAAATGTTGGGTGAAGGTGTGCTATAGCCTATAGGGTTATGTCAGGAATTGCCACTCCTTTAAGAGGCTCTCATATCCTAAGCTGTCTTGGGACTGCACTCAAGCTTGTTTGAAGTTTGAACCCTATCCGTGCCAGGCTTAGTCTCCATAATATTTATTTTTAAACTAACCCTTGAGTAAGAAATCCCATTCCGTGCCCACCAAGCTCAACCTGAGCCCAGCAATATGTGTGTTTCTTCCATCCAATTTGGTCATCATTGGCGACAAATCCTTAAACAAAGAAAGTGCTTCTTAGGAATAGAAACTGAGGACTCTCAGAACTCTAGGTGTATTATATTTCAAACAATTGCTTGCAAATGCATAATTTAGTTTTAATTGTTTGGCTACAAAACTATGATAAACACAAATTCTCAAATGTCAGAACATCTACAATAGCTAGATGAAGTATCGATCTAATATCGTAATAGTCATAAGGTGTAGAAAAAGTCAGCAAACAATTATCTGTTTCACCAAAAAAGTAAAATATGCTACTAACATATACTCTATGAAGATGTTCAAGGATGTATTTCCATTCCAACTTGTCTTCGATTGATTGAAGTACAGCTCAAAGTGCTCCATCATGCAATCGGTTTGTCGATAAAAGAAGCTTTAAATGGACCAGAACCTGATGTGTGAATTGAGTAGAACACAAAAGGCTACTGTTCTTTCTCCTATAACTTAATTTAAAACTTAGTTTTATGAATTTTCTAATTAAGTACCCCATGTTACATAATGTATAGGAATAGGAGAGTAAGTGCAATCTTTCCAGATGATGTCTGACCTCAGGAGATCTCGTACGTGTAACTCCATGGACTAATTTCCAACCTGTTTCGTTTTCTTCCTCTTTTGCAAAATTAACAGTCGTCACCCTCCATCCAGAAATCATTGATGGGAAAGCAGGGACGCTTGTAATTGAGTTATTTGTGGTTGACATGCCTAACGGGAACTGATAACTATAGTAGCAGAGACGCACTATTTCGTGGAGGAACACCAAGGATGAGATGTGCTACTTGGTCGAGGCTCTCCTCAAGTGGACCTCAAATCACTAACTGACATCTCTGAGCGGTTGGCTGTGTAGGATCTGATTGAACCCATAGACCGAATTTAAGTAGATCGGATCGGGACATGACAACTGAGCCTCCGATCACCATAGATATCTGCATGCAAGGTGGATAAGCATTAAAACAAACATTGTTGAAGCTTAAAAAAAAAAACAGGAGTTCTTGCCCCTGCAAAGATGACCAGATTCAAACAAATAAGCATCAACAATTGCTCATAGCTGCAACACAACAGAAAAATGTGTAGAAAAAAAAAATCAGAAACTAAAAGATAAACATTAAGATTAGGAGAGATAAAAAGAGATAGCATACATTCGATTGAATATCCAAAGAGTGGGTAACTATTCCGGCCGATGCAGCCACTCTCCTACTTTGTCGTAATAAGAAATAGAGGAGATGGAGAGTCATAAGGGCAGATGGATCGAGTGAGGAAGAGGGAGTGAAATGTTGTTGATTTCACAGAGATTTTTCAGGCCATTTAAAGGAGACAAGGGGGTTGGTGCAGAGGCGGTTTGGTTGAGGGGAGGAATATGGGAAGATAGAAACGAATTGATGAAAGGGGCGAGAGAGACGGTTTGGGGAGATGGGGAGGAAAACACATGGAAGAAGAAGAGATGTTAACTAATTATAGTGGTGTGTTGGTGTGAGGGGGGATGAATGGGAGGGATGTGTGTGAGGGGAGATGAATGAGAGATATGCTTATGTGGCATCTTAAGATAGATGAGTAGGGTCCACAAACCAACATTTATTGGAGTAGACACGTGGCAAAAACCTAAAACACAAATTTTGAAGCTTTTGAAGGTATCCACGTGGATACCAACAGTTATATAGTAGTAGTAAGATATGATGCAGAATTCTGAAAATGCGATTTCGGAAATTTCTGACCAAATGTGGCAAAACCTGAAATCTCTTTATTTCCACGATATTTCGAAAATTTGTTTTTAAATGGTTTTTTAATTTAATTTTATTTAAATTCTGAAATATTCTAAAATATTTCGATATTTTTATTGACACTTCGTGAAATTTTAGAATTTTATATATTTATTTTAAAAATAAAAAAAATAATATTTATATAAATATTAATAAAATGTTATTTTTTGACATTTTGGACTGAAATCTGGTCCGAAATTTTGTGTATATATATATATATATATATATATATATATATATATATTATAAATCGAAATTCCAAAATTTTTGCCGAAATTTACGAAATTTCGGTTTGAATGACCGATTTCAAACCTTGGTGCAATCTTCTAAAAGGGAATGTCTTGACAGAGAAGGTAAGCAGCCAAGTAGGTTGATGACTCCCAGATCCTCTGAACACACCGAGGTTAATGCATCTCTTAATAGAAAATGCCGAGTAGGGCTTCACTCAGGCCAAGCTAGCTCCTCGGTTCGATGCTTAGCTCAAGCTGGCATTTTATTCGAACTAATCAAGGCCTTTTTTTTTTTTGGTTAGTCCTACAATCATTAGCTATCCATGTCAGGGTTAGCGGGTTAGAACTCAAGGGTGGGCACTCAACAGCCACACCCAGGACTCGAACAATAGTCGCCACTCCCTAAAGGGAGATGCACTACCACTGGGACAAACCCAGGTGTGTAATCAAGCTATTTGATTACATATGGTGACTTTAATTGTGAGGAAAGGAAATCATCTATGCTTATTGCTTACATTTTTGGTTAAATGTAACTTGTCCCTTAATTTTTCAAAAATTCCTAATTAATTAATGTTTACTAAAGTAAGATTTTAAAACTAATGAACGACACATTTTAATTTTCTTTTGTTTATGTGGCCCCAACAAAAGTTGGTGGAGGGATCCTCCACGCAATTTGTTCTCCTGTTATAAAAACCTCATAAGACATAAATAGAATCGACATAAAAGTGTTTCTACTTTCGGAAAAAATAGAAAAAAGTCTACGAGTACTCTCAAAGATACCTATGAATTTTAATCTTTTAATTCAAATAAATATTAGATTTAACTTGACTTATTTTATCATTTTAAAGTCATATCAACTCTAATCTTTAACACTTAATTATTTGATTTTGCAACACTTAAAAGTTATTATTTCTAAACTTGGTTTCTCATGTAAAGAGAGTTAACCATGGTTAAAAAGAACACAAGTTGGTGATGAAGGGGGGGGGGACAACGGATTCTCAAACCGCATTGTCTCAAACCTACTAAGACTACACACTAAAACATGGAAATTTAGCATTATGGTGAATTTTTTGTTATAAAAAACCTAAGGCAAATCTTTCATCAAAACCCTAAAATCCCGAGTTTTGATGTGCGCTCTCAAATAGGTTGAGATCATGCGGTCTCATGAGCTTTTCCCTATAGAAAACAATCACCTCCACATTGCTGGAGTGAAGGAAGGCGCTTGGTCCCTCCTTTTCTTGCCACATGTCTTCTTTTTAACTCCATTTAACCATGCTTAAGATTTACTAACTTTAAGAGTTAAAACACCTAACCTTAATTTTTTTTTTAAGTAGTTAATAAAAAATTAATCACAAGAGTTAAAATTTGTTAATCATGGTTCGAGTAGAGAATCACCTGATGAGAGGAGCATTGGTTCTTTCTCTGTTAATTAAGGGCTACTGGATTAGCATGAGAGATTCACATGATAGCAAGAGCTTTATTTATTCTTTTATGAAAAGGAATTTGCTATATGTCCCATTTTAACTGCAGTTAAGATTTATTAACCCTAAGGTTAAAGAATCTAATTTTTTTTTAACCACTTTTTAACTAGGGTTCAAAGGCAATTATAAAGGGCTTTGTCAAAGGCGCGACGCGCCTTAGGATCCCAACTCGCTTTAGCCATACACAACCTCCCTAGCTGTATTGCCATGATGCCACTCGCTCCATGTTTTAAAATAGTTTAAGAGTTTTGATCATTCCTAACATTTTACCAATCTTTCAATGAGACTTTCTCGCTCCCCCCCTTTGGGGTCAGCCCTGCAGGGTTTACCCAGACTTACCCGGCGTGGCGGGTTGCGGGTTCACCTCGCACTGTCGGGGATTAGTCTTGATCTAAAGGGTTGGGGACATCCTGAGTAAAAAAAAAAAAAGACGTGATTAATCTGAATTCTGAGGGTAAAAAAGTTAATATACACAGGAATTTTTTTTTTTTTTTTTGATCACCAATACAGTTAGGCCGCAACCCAGGTTAGAGTGTAAGTATCTTGCATTGCAGCTAGAGAGGACGTCTATCGATGGCAACAGCGAGAGACAATCTACAATAGACCCTCTTATAATTAATATTCTATAACTTAATAATCTCTAATAATTAATAAATTTGTAAGGAACCAACTTGGTTCCATAATGTATAATTAATAATATCTTATACTTACTATTTAATAATTTTTAAAGAAAGTCTTAGTATATTATTAATTATAAGAGAGGTCTTTATACTATATTAAGACATAGTTATATGAATCTTATAAACATTTTATTATGGTTTCGGTATCAAGAAAAGAAAGGGATAAAATTATTTGAGATATTTTAGCTATGTATTAAATTACCATATATAATATAAAGTTTTAGATATTTTAGAAAGAAAAACTAAGAAATCCATTATATAAGGACTTTAAAATAATTAACAAAAGTTAAAGGGAGCATAAAATCTTTTGTTTTTTGTTTTTTTGGATTGCTAGCTGTATACAATTGTATCTACATGAAACTCATATGGAAAATACCATAGATTTAAAAGAAATTATGAAAATAAATTTTTTGATGAACTATTATAATGATTCTTATATACAGTATTCTCTTATAATTAATATAATTTATTTCCACCAAGTTTATTAATTACAAGAGGGTCTACTTGTAAGTCTTATTTATTAAGAGGGAAAGAGCAAGTTGAATGTTTTACGTTTTAAAGCTAAAAAGATTCTTTTGCATTAATCTCTACAATTATAATGAGAAAAGTGGGGTTAAAAAGTTGGTTGATTTTTTTTTAATATTCCTAATGAATCCCAATTTATGGTATCTTATAGTTAGTAAAGTGATTTTAAATATTTATTTTTTTTATTTTGTCCATAACTCCATATAAAAAAAAATTCAGATATTATGTTCTCTTATTTTACATGAGAAAATTTAGTGGGGGTATTGAAATAATATCAAACTAGCGGGTAGCATGTGCGATGCACGTGAGAATGAGGGGAAGGAGTTAACCACAGTTAATAGGAGTTAAAAGGGACACGTGTTAACCCACATGTGCGATTGAACTCTCCCCAAGTTCAATCGTGATTGACTGTGATTCTATTCTTTAAATAGATAAATGAGGGTAGTTTGGGAATCAAAGTAAAACATTAAATTAAGTTTTTGTTTTATATAAGGATAGTTTAGGAATTTCGAAAATTTTAGGCTACGCCTGCCTCTCCTATTATAATAGTAAAGATACAACTAACAATAATCCCTCAATATCTCCACGATTCTCTCAAATCCTTATCATTATATTCTTTAATGGAGCCTTCTTGGTCTCTTAATGAAGTGACACACCTTCTCTACTTGTAACTATTTTTTAGGAGAAAAAGTATGGATGTGTTATGAGGTAGTTTCAACCACAACTCTATCTTTTTAAGTTAAAATTTTAAAATAAATTTTTTTTAAAATTACCCCATTAGTGTCTCTCTTCCCAATATCTCTCCCTTTCCTCTCTCTCTCACATGCTGCCCACTAGTTACAATAATTGCAATTACCATTAGAATTATGGGAAATAGTTAACGGACCGGGGGTGGATGCCTTAGGTTAGCAAATGGGATCCATGAGTCCATTTATCACTACTCTAGAATTATAGCATAAACCGATTAAGCTGAATGTATGTTTTTTTTTGTCCCATACTTCATAAGTCTCCATTGTCTCATAAACATTTCAGGCTTTCCTAGATACTATCATTTCCTGGTATGAGATTTGTATCATTGTTTTCTTCTTCCTGTCCTTCTTTTCTATTTTAAACGTAAATAGATTCTTTTCTTTTTTTAAACGTAAATAGATTTAAAATTTCATTCTTTTGTTTATTTATTTGATTATTGTTTGCTACATCAATATTAGTTTATGAGAATTTAATGGCTTTTAGGTTACTGAAATGCAAATTGATTGTTCAGTTTTACTGGTGTCTGCGAATTTGTTCGAGCCTATCGAATCTGAATTGAGGCTTTCGAGGAGGAAATAAAGGTCTTCTTTTTTAGGGTTTGGGGCTCTTGAAGTTGTCCATAATCCCTCAATTGCAAGTGTTTGGTGGAATTGAAGAACTAAGGTAATGCAGAATTTTGGATTGGATGGAAGTGTTGATCGATTCGTTCTGACCCTGGGAAAGAAGGAAACAGGGATGATTTACATTTACCTCAGGAAGGGGGCAGTCAGTAGGGGATTCTGCCCAGGAAGAGGAAGGTGCTCACTATTGTGATCTCTAATGGGGACTTTTTCTAATCAGGTTCCTTCCTGTGATTTCACAACCAACGGGGAAGTCTATGGTAACCAACAAGGATGATGTAGCCCATGTGGTCACTCCTAACAAAGGTTGCTTCTCAAGGTGCCCTGCCCAAGTTCACTTCTCGCCAACAATGCAGGTAAATCTTTGGCCCTTCATCTGAATCATAATTATGTGTATTTTCTGTTATACCACTAGCAATGCTTGCTGGCTCACACTTCTTCTTCTTTTATTGTGGTGGCTTTTCATACTTTGGGTGGTTCCTCATGATGTTAATCTATCATAATTCCATTGCCTTGAGTCTGTTTAGGCACTCTACTGGCTGCATTACTCATGGAATCTGCAGGACATCTTATTCTTGACATGGTTAAAACTTAAAACTCTGGACATCTACAAATCAATTGAGGATACACAATCTCAGAACCCAAGATTTATCATCCAAGGTTTACTCCCACTTCTGACTCACAGGTTCATGATTTAGGTGCTAAAACTTTCACAATTCTTAATCCTGTTTCAACAACAATCACTCTTTAGTTAAATCACACTCTCAAGCATGGTTGTTAAATCCTTGCGATTTACGATTCAAATCCTACGATTCGATTCGAATCCTAAGCAAAACGATTCAAATCGGAGGTGAAAATCTTAATTGGACAAATCCCATTTGATTTGCGATTCATATTACGATTTGCGATTCAAATCGTACGATTCATGCGATTCATACGATTCGAGCACGAAACCCCTTTTACGGACTAATACTTAAAAAATATTTTTTATTCTTTTAATTTTCTAAAGGTACTTTGTGGTTTTTAAGAAGGGAGAAGAAATAAGAAAACCTCTATTACGGACATGCCAAAACCCCTATTTGGGTTGTCTCTCTATTGCTGTGAAATGAGAAAAAATAAGAGAAAGAAGAAGAAAGAAGGACGAAGAAAGATGAAGAAGTTGGATTTTGGGAAAACTTGATAGTTTATTTTATTAGTCTTTTTAATTGTACAAGTCTTTTGATACTTGATTTCATACAACAAATTATATGAGTTCACTTTTGTTGTTTATTTTTAATCATATTGGGTTTGTTTTTTATTTTATGGAGGTCATTCACATTTTTTATAGTGTATGCAATGAAATATCCATTACTTTCTTTTATCAATAGATATGAATGAAATCTTTTGGATAATAAATTATTCTATTTTTTTGTTTTATGAAGTAATTTTTTTTATTTTTTAAAATTTTTTTTAAAAAATGGATTGAATCTTACGATTTACGATTTGAATCCCGATTTGAATCGAATCGGTCCTAAAACGATTTTACGATTCGATTACGATTTAACAACCTTGCTCTCAAGTCCTTAACTCTACACATTCATAGTCCGTACTGCCACCTACATATAGTTATGATTCTAAATAAATATTTGTTGCAACAAATCTGTGATTTAGTATCACCTACACTTCGGAATTGGTCTCCAGGTTCATCAACAAGCCTATGCGTTGTCATGAAACGGTACTAATATAAACATGATTTGATGTTGAGAAGATTAATGGTTCCTACTTCCAAAGATTCAGTCAAGGTTGTGATTCTCATGAGCTTGCCTTGGTAACACACTCGATCTTATAAAGAAAGCAAGTTATCGTATGGTGTATTGATCAATGTTCACGCGCAACACAAATTACATTCACATAGCATGCTAAACTCAGACTTTAGGTACATTATGATAAAGGAAGTAAGACAGTAACAACTACCGATCAAAAAAAAAAAAAAAGTAAGTCAGTAACAGCTACCATTAGAATGTCAATTACAATATTACAAACCAAAATTTCCTTTTGTAATCTTTTAACTTATCACAAAAATTTGGTGGCAGTAACACAGATCCTGTTTCGCCATTCTATTATATCAAAATCTAGTAATCATCTTCATCAATGCCCTATCCCATTGATTTGGTGTCAGAAACATGAATACTGTTCCGCCATTCCATTCTCTCAAAATTTTGTAATCATTATCATCATTGCCCTATCCCATTGATTTGGTGTCGGAAACATGAATCCTATTCTGCCATTCCATTTATATCAAAATCTTGTAATTGTTATCATCAGTGCCCTATCCCATTGGTTTGGTGTCAGTAACACGAATCCTGTTATGGAGTTCCATTCTATCTAAATCTAGTAATCATCATCATCATCAATGCCCTATCCCATCGATTTGGTATTACTAACACGAATCATGTTCTGTATCACCTATGCTTTCAAATCTTTCTTCACTATCTTCTTCCACATCATTTTTAACCTTGCCCTCGTTCTTTCAGAGCTCCGACTTGCACCAACTCACTTCTTCTCATCAGTTCCATCATTGGTCTTTGTTGAAAGTGTCCAAACCATTTCAGTCGGCTCTCCCTTCTTTTATTGCCTAGTTGAGCTATTCCTAGATACTCCCTAGACCCCAATGCATGCATTTTTATCTTGACTTTCCTACTCTGTCCACCAATCCATCTCAACACCCTCATCATGGCTACACTAGTTCTATGAATATGTTTCTTCTTGGTCATCCAACACTTCGCTAGTTGGTCTTATTGTTGTCTTATGAAGTTTTTTCTTTTAGTTTGATCAGAATGCATTGCTCGCAAGCACCGTAAAAGCACATTTCCACTTTAGACATCTAGCTCTAAATTTGACTTATGAATTGCATGAAATGACAAACTCATATTCCTTAAAGTGCATAATTTTTTATGGGCCAAAATATAGTGATGTGAATAAACTTACAAATCAAGGGTGAAAACACTGGGAACAAAATCATGTGTGTAGTGGTGGTGTGATGAGGATACTTTGATTATTTGGAAATGTTTGTTGTCTATGTATGTGAGCGTGCATGGATAGTTTAGTGTTCTACTCACGCATGTTACTAGAATTTCTCACGAGTGTACAGCGTTTATGGGGAACTAGTTAGTTAGTTGTAGACGTGTGATTAAGGTCTTTGTTGTCCATTGAGTGCCCATTTACTTCTTTATGTAACCTTGTTAGCACTTTATAAAATTATCGCTTTAGCAGTTTACATTTGGTACTTCAATTACTGTGTATCAATATCAAAGAAGTATTTGATCAACATCTACTCTAAGCTCCAGGCTTTGGATCCAAGAATTTGATAATTTATATGTATAAAATTGATTAATTTTAATAGTTTATTTTCCAAAATATCATGAATTGTCAAAATCCATTTACAATTTTTTTATAGCATTTTACAAAATTTGATGTTGACAATGACTTTTGGTGAAATTTTCATCAAGTTTATTGTGTTTGATAACCATATGTTGCCCAATTTATTGGTGTAGATTTTTAGATTTTAATTCGTTCACTCATGTAATGCTCATGACTACTGATGAAGGGTGCAAGTTTCATATTTCTCAGAGATTTTTCTGTCATAGCTCATTATAGGTTTTTACTGAATAGAGACTTTTAGATGGACAAAGTGGTTTTCTATATCCTGTTTCTAGGCAATGGTAATATTCAACGATTAGATAAAGAATTCCACCTCTGGTTGGATACGAAGAGTTCTTCCTTTTTTTCTTTTCCTTTTCTTTTTTGAGCATAATGGATGGACATCAGGTAATTCTAATCTAAACCTACGGCTACTTAGATTTTCTGTGGTGCATGGCATTACCAATTGAAAAACTCCAATCTGCTAATTCTATTACAATAAAGTTATGGTGATCATATTCTAGAAGGTTCCTTTTAGTCTAATAACCACTTATCTAATAAAGACCAAGGCATCAGTGATATAGGAAGAGTATTAATGATTACTGGTATGTATTATTACATGGCATGCGCCACTCAATTAATGAGATATTTTATTTATCAACAGTGACTTGTACTATTATCAATTACTTATACAATAGGAATATGCTATAGACAATATATTGTTACTTAAGGAAAAGAAATGTTTAAGTTGGTTGTTTATAAGTGCGAATGTGCGATGAATCAATACTTTCCTGGTTTTTTTTTATTGTATAGTTTCATAAACTAGTGCTTTTGAGTCACTTCCTCGGCTTGTCCAAGTCTGATTTATTACAACCTTTAAAGTGACGGACCACAAGGAGGTTTTAATTTGTCCTTTGCATAGTTCATCTAGAAAGCATTGTCAATGGGCAATAGATGAATATTCCGGTGTTACCATTTGTTGTTATGAGGGGAGGAGGCTAGGTTGGCCAAAAGATGGTTGGCGGTTGTTTAAGGGTTGAAATTTGTTGATAACTTCTTATAGATTTTCCTCAAATGCTTCCAAAGGTTCCAAGTATGAAGACTAATTACACCATTAGGTCCAAATGGACTGCAATTAATTTGAGTAGGTAATCTGAGAAATGCAGTTGAGATTGTCATAATGGGCAGTGGGCACATGGTAGACACTATTTAAGGTTCATGTTCTCTTCACTATCTTTACAACACCTTCATTCTCCATTGGGTGAATGGTGAGTCTGTTGTGGCATTGGAATCATTTCCTTCATAATTTAACTTTGGAAACTTTGACTTGTCACATGTTCAACAATGTCAACCAATGTTTTTAAACGTGAAGGCGTCAGGCGAGGTGTTAGGACCTCAAGATGCGTGAGACGTAAGCCTCGAGGTGTGAGGCGTAAGCCTTACTAGAAAGCTTCATTCTCTCTCATTTTAGCAAATAAATAAAAAATATAAGAAAACTTGTAAAAGATTCAAGAAGTTAATAAAAAATCATAATATATATATATATATATATATATATTTCTATTTGTATTCGTATACATTGTGTGTGATCATGTGAGCGTGCATGCGTACATGTAGGAAATAATATATAAATTAGATGAAACAAATAACAAATTTAAAAAAATGACATTTAAGTCTCAGTTGTGGCCAAAAACCTAATTTTAGTTAACGTATGAGATGTACGTCCTAGACATAAAGCAAACTTCAAGGCATGGGGCGTGTGCCTCATGTGAGTTTTATGGGGTTTAAGCCTCATTGTTGAGCTTCAAGGCGTTTTTCTTAAGCTTCGCCTCGAGGCGAGCCTTGAGGCGTAAGCCTCACACGCTTTTTAAAACACTGATGTGAACATCCCGAATCGATGATCCTTTTGTTTTTTCAATAGATTGTTGCAAGAACATCTTCCTTGGCATTTTTGTTTTGAGGATTCCACCGCAAAGCAAGAATTCCAATCTTTGGACTTGCTTTTCCAAATGTTTCCTTCTTTTAGCTTGACGTGGCAATACCTTTTAATAGTTATTTTGTCACATGATAGCACTTGACTATACTTGGGCCTATTAATCTTGCTTCTTCATTTTGAGTTTTCACCTTCACTTGGCTTGTGATTTTTCTTCTTCTTTTTGCTTTAAAATAAAACGTCTTCGTTGCCGGAAATTGTACATTCGGGCATCTTTTTTTTTTTTCAGAGAGTTAATTTGTGAGAAGATTCTAAGCTCAACTAAGGATGGTTGTGACACCCATCCTTATAGAGAAGTTGCAAAAGGCCCACAATCCGTTTTTAGATGCATTTTCATTCTGCTTTAATAAATGCCACCTTGGTGGTCCAAGCTGGAGACTTTCGAGCAAAGGTGTCCTCATTGCCAGAATGTTTTTCAGAGACTTAATTTGTGAGAAGATTCTTGAGCTCAACTAAGAATCCTTGGTGGTCCAACCTAGAGATTGTCGAGCAAATATTTTTCATCATCAAGGTATACTCATATATGCTAATGTTGCCTTGAGTTAGAAAGGGAAAAAATTCTCTAAAAGTTGTAAGAGAGCCGGGTTCTTCTTGTGATAGAGACGGGTTCTTCTTTGTGAAGAGCTTTTTAAGAATATCCCAAACCTGATGTGGGTAGAAGAATGGCGAACATGCTTAAACATATCCTTAAGAGATTGAGATACTAAGAACGTGCATTACCCTGCCACTACAAGCTCCCCAATTCGTTATTGCATCCACATTCTCCAGTATATCATCTGAAGTCATTGTCCAGTTGCAGTTCACCATATCCCAAAGATCTTGGCCATTGAGATAAGCCTCCATGCATGTCTTCCAACACAGGATAGCTCGAGTTAGTGAGCCTTTCAATTCCTCGAGTGTTATATGTTCTACCACTTGAATCCATCTCCATTTAGCCTTTTTGTCAAACCGCTTCCTGATTCTTAAGGTCTTTACAATGTTCACCACAACGAACCTGCGGGGATACCATGTTATAAAAGTGAAGAGTTCCAAGTGCGAATTCAGAACTGTCAAGCTCAGTTAGTCACAAGCAAACTCTCCAAAAACCATCAAACCAAAAAGATTCAAGGAGAAACAAGAAAAAACATGAACACAACTTTTAACTCATATTCACCATGCTTATTTGTAGAGAAAATTCCCAACAAAACCTCGAACTTGAACTTGAAAATTCACTTCCCTCCAAGAATCAATTTTCAAATATTCCCCCAACATGGTTTCCATGTAAATTGATTTCAAGAGACCTCTAGGATTACCAAAAACCTCCAATGTGAGCTCCCTCCAAAAATTTGAAACCTGATTTTGTGTTCCAGCATATTTCAAATCTACCCATAGAATAATAGAGAAATGACAAAACTAGCATTAATTGTCTGAACACGTCTTGAAGTCCAAAAAATATCCATGATTCCGAAAAATGCCAAGGCCATCCTTCAGAAGCCAAGGAATTGAAGCACTAAGTTTAACAGGTTCCCTTAGGATAAGCCTACAACATTATGGAAGGAATAATCCTGCAAAGCAATGTTGTTTTCTTGCTCTTTGATTTTGAAGAGGAGACCTGCAACTATTGGGTTTAATTACATGATATAAAGAAAATATTTATCATTTTCTGTATGTGACACTACAGGGTTTGCCAGGAGGAAGCAGAACAACTGATAAATCTTGGATGCCGATGTCGAGGTGGACTTGCAAAAGAACACCAGCGATGCATAGATACTTGGTTTCGTAGAAGAGGCTCAAATAAGTGCGAGATTTGCCAGTAAGTGGTCCATTACATTGACTTAGTACTCCATTTAATTCAGCTATGAACAACATTTTTATGTGTTGTCTCTCTCTCTCTGTCTCTCTCCAGACAGGTAGCTGTGAATGTGCCACCTCCAGAGTCTCAGCCAAGTGTAGGTATCCTGTATCTTTGAGTGGGAAGCCTTGGGATAGACTGAATGTGGTGTTTTGCGCTTTTCCTTGAGCTCTAAATCTGTGCTTCTGCTGTAGTTGATTGCAATTTTTGCTCCCTGCCGTATCTTTGCCAAGTCAAGACAGCATGGGTATGGAATCTGTATCCAAAGCTCAGAATACCCAAAATTTTATATTAAGAATCCGTTCTTTGGCTGAGACTTATAAAGCTAGGCACTTTGAACTTTGTCCTAGTAGTTAGGAAATTTGAGTCAATTTGTCAAGGTTTCTAACAAAATTAATTCTTATCATCATGAGATTTAAGTCTTATAATTTTTTATGAGATTTGAAATCATTCATTTTGTTGCATTTGAAGTCTTTCAGTAATTGCAACCTCAGAGATGAAAAGCACGATACATCTAGTTCTGAGAAGAAAATGCATATTGTCAAATGATAAAACTTGCAAAGTGCCAAACTTTATAAGTCTAAACAAAAGAACGAACCCTAACTGACTCCTTTAAAAATGACAGGTAGACACAATGTCCATACGTATCACTCACACAAATACCTGGAAACATAGAAACATTGATCGGATATTAGTTCTTCTTTCTTTTATCACTTAAAAGCCGTGACAATTGATGGTGGAAATGCAGTACAAACAAAACTTCAGATGGAGCTAAAAATCAATGATTTGGTGTTGATAGCAGATTCATAGCATATCCTGGATACATGACTTTTAATCGATATATTATGTGTTTTGTGGAGCAGACAAACTATTGGGTTTGGAGGGTGGACCCAACCTTTAGAGTGTCTGTTATAGCACAAGAACGCAAGAGGGTATGTAGGTCACTATGGCCAGGCTACATCTGATTTTAATGATTATGATTTATTGTGCATCATCAAAATTATCATTGCTGTCATCACCATTACTGCCATTTCCACTACCAAGGTGATAATTTTTTTCCTTGCTGGTAGTTTTAAGCTGTGTTAATTTGACTCAACCAATCTTGTTATAACAGGGTTGCTTTAGTCCTCTTTTGGGTGGCTCTGTCAATTCTTATTGGTGGGCTCTTGTTGGATGTCTTGATATCCATTTCACTTGGCGTTTCTGCGCTCCCTGTGAACATTATAATTGGTAGTCTCTCCATCCTTGTATTTAGATTAAATATCTTTTGATCTAAAATCCCCTTTCTCCCATAATTGGAATAATGCTTGCTGATACGAAGTGAAGTATCTTGCAGGTGTTCTCATTCTGCTAGGACTCGGAACTGCGCTTCGGCTTGTCTTGGAATGCTGTCACAAGTGGAATTTAAGAACAGTTATCGAAAGTGTGGAAACAAACGTAAATCTCGCATAACATCCTGCTGTATAGGTAATAAAAGATTCAAAATCACAAATCAACACAATTTTTCCTTTTAATTTGAGTACTATAGCACACCTCATTATTTGCCTCTTTGGGAAGGTGCCATTGTTAATTAATTCTCTGTATGGATATACCAGTGTTACTGCAGTTATATCATCCCTCATATTTGAACAGACTGATCGCTTCTTTAGTTGAGTTTCCAATACAATATTGTCTTCTGTTAGTATTTAATTGTTTGAGTCCATGCTGCTGTGGGTGGGCCATAATTTCTTTTCTGATTTTCCAAATTAATACAATTGATCAGATGGTAAGCATCATCCAATTGATGCATAAATCATGACCCAAAATGTCATCAAATTGAAATAGACAACAATCTACCGACTACATTTTTCTTATGGCTCTGTTTGTTTCCACGGAAAACAAGTCAAGGAAATGATTTCCAAGAGAAAATAATATTTTCTGGTGTTTGGAGTCTTGGAAAATTTAATTTTTTCCTGGAAAATTTTTCTTCAGGGTAATGTTTTCCATCAATATAGAAGGAAAACATTTCTCTTAAAATCTGAGAGAAGTTATTTCCATCGTGTGTTCTCGACGACTCTCGGCTCTCGGCTCTCGGCTCTCGGCTCTCGACTCTCGACTCTCGACTCTCAACTCTCGACTCAAACTCTTGTTCTTCATCTCCACTGTTTGAATCCAAAACCGTCACACCTAGAACGATTTACAAGTACGAATCTCTAACTTTTCACACTCTTCAATCTCCCACCACTACAACCTAGATCTGAAATCTAGGGTTTCATCTGTTTTTTTTGAAGAAATTTTAATCGTGGGTTCTGTTCTTGGTGATTTTCAAAAGAACACCAATAATATCTACAACTAATTTGAATCTCTATTTTTAGAATCAAAATCTTCTTTCGTTTCAAAGTTTTAGCAACACTCGTTGTTAATGGTGGCTTAATTCGTGTGATTGTTGCAATTTTAGCAACTAATCTTCCATCCCTGTTTACTTTGTTTGTCATTGCTGGTTTTAATCTGAATTTTTTTTTATCTAAGTTCATTGCATGTGATCGAACAGACCAGATCGATCACGATTATTTTTTTTTGTTAGATCTGTTTCTAGTCTCATTATCAAATCTTGGATCTAGGTTTTTTTTGTTTTTTTGGTACTGGGATCTTGGATAATTGAATGATTCTGTCTTCGGTTATATTTAGGAGTTAGCTTGTTGATTTGAAATTTGAAATTCATGTTTGTATGGTTGGTTTTGGCTGTTGGGATGTTATGGGATCAGTCAATAATGGAGTAGATTGTCTGTTTGGGTCAAGTATTTATATAGAGGCTGAGGGATTTGTTGCTGGTGTTTAATTTTCTTCTGATAATCAAGCAAGACATTTGGGATTTTTTTTTTGAAATTTGCCCAAATTCTATAAATTATTTTTGATGTTGTTATGAATGAAAACAACATGGTATTTTCCTTTTCTTTTTCATTGTATTGCATTATTTGTTAGATGTTCTATCTTGCATTGCTGATTTATTTGAGAATTCTCATTGTGTATAGATGAATAGGTTTCGATATCTGGATGCTTATACAATACTGGTATTGAAAACAACTCGAATGCTTGCATAATATTTATCAAGTGTTTCATACTATAATCATCATTGATGCTTAGTGATCACATGACCCCAATTTGTCTGCCTTATAATTAATAGAAGTACCATTATCTAAGGTTAATATTTAGTATTGTTAATCTAATAATTAAATTTTCCATTTAATTATGTACGTATAATAAGTGTCAAAGTTTAACATACTTATTCTATGTTTTAGATATGAGGATTCATCTCATCATTGACAAGCGTAAGGTCAAAGCTAGCATTTTAGCTTCTACTGCAGCAGGCTTTGCCTGTCTCCTTGCTACGTACTATACAAAATGCCTTAAAAGAGTGCCTTCCATCAATATGGATGAAGAAAGAAAAATATTTGTGAATCGAATAATTAACGGGAGAAATAGAGATTGTTTAAATCAAGTAAGAATGAGTAAGGAGTGTTTTTACCGGCTGTGTACTATCTTAAGAGAAACTTCACGAGTAAGTGATTCTCTTAACGTTAGTGTGGAGGAACAAGTGGTTATATTTCTGCACACGCTAGGCAATAATGTTAGAAATCGAGTGATTTCTTTTTGGTTCAGTTATTCAGGAGAAACGGTTAGTTGGCACTTCAACAACGTATTACAAGCAGTAATTAGCTTGTACAAGGATTTAGTTAGACAATTAGCTGGGATTGAAACACCGCCAGAAATAAGGAACGATCGTAGATTTTGGCCATATTTTAAGGTATACATGTAACTATTTCCTTATATATAGAAATGAGTGTATTTGTTTATATTTTATATTAGTCTTACAATCTATTTAATTATTTAATAGGATTGTGTGGGAGCGATTGACGGGACACATTAAATGTTCAGTGCCCATTGAAGATCAGGCTAGGGGGTTTTGTGGTCGAAAGTTATATACCACACAAAATGTAATGGCAGCATGTTCATTTGACCTAAAGTTCACATATGTATTTGCTGGTTGGGAAGGATCTGCTGCGGATCCAGTTGTCTTGGCCGATGCGTTAAAGAAGAAAATTAAACTAGTGGTCCCCGAAGGTATTGCCAATTATAAAATAGTAAATAAGTATTAATTTTAATAACAAACAAAATAATGACATTTGAAAACTTTTTGTGTAGTTAGATAATGACTTTTGAAAACTTTTTTGTGTAGGTAAATATTATCTTGTTGACGCGGGATATGAGAATCAACCTGGTTTTCTTGCCCCATATCGTGGTACACGCTATCACTTGAATGAATATAGTGGAAGGATTCCTGAAAGCCAAGATGAATTGTTCAATCATCGTCATTCATCACTACGGAATTGTATTGAACGAGCATTTGGAGTATTGAAAAAACGCTTTCCAATATTAGATTCAACACCTCATTTTTCATTTGCCAACCAAGTTAAAGTAGTGGTAGCTTGTTGTGTTATCCACAACCACATTATGAGTGTAGAACCAAATGATCAGTTTATGCAAGAAACGGATCAAGAGTTACAAAGACAACAACTAGGATCACGTATGACACAAAGAGAACAAAGAGATGAGCATAGTAGGTGGGCGGGTACAAGAGACGAAATGGCTGCAACCATGTATGCAGATTTTAGACGTGGTCGAAGAAATTGAGTTAACCTGTGATGTCATATTATTGAGTTAACTTGTAAAATGTTTTTGAACATGTTATGTAGTTGAATAATTTGTTACCTTATTTTGTTATATTTGTGAAAATGAAGCTTGTTAGGTTATATAGTTGAGTAAATTATATTTTATAGTTGTGTTTAATCTCTTAATGTTTATTATTATTCGTTTTACTTTCTTGACATGAATTGTTAGTTTGTGAGCTGAAACATGCCTTGTGGGGATTTTAGATCACCGTGGACACAATCTTTTAAGGCTTGATTAGAGATTTTTGAGTTTTCTTCAATCACATTAAGTAACTTGTCGGGTTATGTAATTTATTGAACTTGTTCATTATACTTTCTTTCTACCTTATTTGTAATACCTATTCGTACTTCTTGACTTTTATGTGAAGAGATGAAGAGTTTAGAATCAAAAGAAGAAAGTAGTAACAAGAAAAAAAATGAGAAAAAGAGAAATCAATTAAGGTGGACATGTATAATGGATCGTTGTCTGATAGAGGGTCTTGTAGAACAAGCAACTCTTGGTAATAACATTGACAAGACCTTCAAGACAAAAACATTTACAACTATATGCAATGATCTAAGTTCAAGATTCAATAAGGACATAAGACACGACCATATAAGGAATCGGATGAAGACTATCAAAAAGCAATATTTGGCTATTAAGAAGCTTTTGACCGTAAGTGGCTTCGGTTTTGATGCAACAACTAAGACAATCATTGCAGATGATAATGTTTGGAATGACTACATTAAGGTATAATATATATGAGTAAGTAACAAGTTTTTTAAAGCTCATATTTGATTTATGTTTCTATCGGAATTAACTTTTATTATCTACAGGTACACCCTGATGCTGCTGATTTTCAATATAAGACTATTGAAAATTGGGTAGGGATGAGAATAGTTGTTGGAGACAATCAAGCAACTGGAAGCATGGCTAAAGCTGGCCTTGATTTTGGTGATGAGGTTGATTGTGCAAATGTTGAACAATTCCCAAGAATGAACGAAGAGTTTGGAATTGATGATATTGCCGAGGGCACAGAAGCATCGACCGAACAAAGCAAAGGTCCTCAAGCTACATCATCTATGTCCAGACGTCATGGAAAGAAGCCTCGTGTGTCTGATGAATTAGTCCAAATGATTGATCGTGTAGCAACGAGTATGGATAAGATAGCCGAAGCAATGCATATAGACGTTGAGGCTGCGTATGCATCAGACTTGTATGCAAAAGTGATGAAGATCAAAGGTTTTGAGTTTGATTTCCTCGATGATGTATTCGGAATCTTAAATAGTGATGACAAACTTTCCAGGGCATTTCTTGCTAGAAATGAAAGAGGAAGGATGAAGAGTTAGAAAAGATGGTTAATAAGGATGGTGCTAGCAAAAGTAGTTAGCTAGTTATTTTAGTTTTTAGTACATATGTTCTGTTTTTGTTAGTATCGACATGCATCCAGTTATTTTACTATTTTGGCTTGTTTGTTGATGGACATGGATTAGGTTATATTTTGAAACTATGGATTGACACATTAGGTTATTATTATGTCAATGGATTGGTACATTTGATATCGTTATGTTAATATATTATGATAGATTAGGTTATATTTTGCTCTTGTATCCAATGGGAAGCAATGAGGTCACAATTGGTGGCCACATATTCTCACACAGGGAATGAGAAGAGAAGAGCATTGGTTCTTGAATAACTCAATGAAAAGAGCAACATATAGTTACATTGACTCAATAGGTTTGACTCTTCTTCTTTGTCCTCTGTTTTGATTTAATTTACTTGAATCTTTTTGGTGTTTATTCCTTGGTCAATTGTATCTAAATGGAAATGATGTATTTAGTTGTATTTTGTGGTGCAGCTGGGCAGTTACTGCAGCCAAACTCATGGATAAATCTACCAGACAGTGCAGGAGGAGGTCAAAAACTAAACCATACTGAGTGGAGTTCTGCTAGAATATGTTGATTCGGAATGTTTGGAGTTGTCTTTGATTTTAAAGAATAAATGTGGTATTTTTAGTTTTGGGTGATTCTTCTCTGTTCAGAAAATCATTGTTGTTTTCTTTAATATATTGTCTAAACCTGCTATTAATAAACTCAAGAAGCTGCCATTTCTAACTGAAGTTCTCTCAAAGTAAGATGGTAGCTGTCATCTGGATACTTTAGGTGTCTTGTGTTTCTGAAACATTTATATTGACTGATTTCTTCCCTATTTCAACTGCTCTTTTGCAGGAAATAGCTTCAATTAGAGTTCTTAGATCATGGAGTACTAACTCTTCTAAAGAATTGGCTTGAACCCCTACCTGATGGAAGCTTACCCAACATAAAATGTATGCAAAGTCGACCTATTTTCAATAAGAGCACACGATTTGAGGACATGAGAAACTTTGATGATGAGAGAGTTACCTTCAGGAGGCCATCATCAAAAAAGTACTCATTAGTTTTGACCTGTTTATTGTGCTTTGGAATTATAAATGATTTGCCTTATTGGTTTATTTTTATCAACACTAATTTTGGTTCTACTTGTGATTTTTTTATGTTTATAGGCCAATGACCAAAGCTGGAGGACTGGAATCTAGAGATGATGATCTTGATTTAGCTGATTTTTCACAGTAAGTTTTTATGGCAGCTGTTTGGTCGTATTTAGGCTTGATTTATAGCATGTGCTGTTCACCATGCTTGTGTCTCATAAAATGAATGCAGAGTTCCTCAATCTGCTTCACCCCAAAAGCATAAAAATAAGTTGAAATCATGATTGGTGTAAAGATTTTCCTGGCCTCTGATGCAGAACTCCGATCCAAATGATTTTTTTGTCTGAAAATAGAAAAGAGGTGATGCAATAAAAAGCGAGGCATTGTGATTTGAACAGCAGGGAACTAGACCTATCCAACCAACCACTAAGAACCTCCAAACACAAATTTCCTGACCTGTGCATGGTTTAATTTTCATGTGAGTTTGGTTCTTATTGATAGGTCAGTGTGAAAGACTTGATCGGAGTAACATGTTCTACCCATATTTTAATTGCATATCTACAGGAAGGTTATTATAAATTGAAATTCTGCATCATTGTTTAAACTTGACAGGTTTCAATATTGGCTTGGGGAAGGAGGGGGATGATTCATATAGTCGTTTATGTCTCTTCAGCAACTACTCGGTTCATACACAACTCTATGATTGCTGGTTTTCGTGAAGGTGATGAGGAATTCTGATTGCTGGTTTTCGTGAAGGTGATGAGGAATTCTGAAGTGTAGGCTAATAAACCATTCATGTTTTTGGCTTCATTTTAACAAGGTTTAATAAATAGTGAGACATATAAACTCAATTGAATGTGACATTGGAGCTTTGGTCTTATCCTTTTGTTAGCAATGCAATTCCTCTTTTATATAATAAACCGTTAGCAGTTTAAGTTTTGCTGGCTGGGGAGCTGATTACAACATTGTAGTCTTGCCAATCTATACCATATATAATAGAAAAACCATATATAATAGAAATTGAATGGACGTGGCATCCTATTTGATCCCCAATCTTTAATTCCAGTCTTCTCAAGAATTCTTACCTAGCATAACAATCTTGGTGGATGAAACATCCTAACCAAAGAGCCTTGAATGATCCATCATAGCGAGGTTCAGCCCTGATGTTGTTGGTTGGTCTGGGTTTATAGGTAATGCTTAGCATTGTTCTTGAAAATGCCAGACAAGCCCATGTTTAATCAAATTTATTCACTTCTTTTGCGACCTCGAATTTATCTTGCTCGCCACTTGTAATCTCGCTACTAGAGTAAATTGCTTTTTTTCTTAATGATTTATTCTAGCTCTCAGTCTTGATAGTACGACAATTGTGCGATTGACTCGAAAATCATTGTATTGGTGCTAAAATCCTACAGCACATAAGGCAACATGTTCAGATATCAGTGAGCTGGTCCACAATTACTAATGGGGAAACACTAAAAGATGTCTGCTTGTGGAACCTTGCAAAAGGCATGAACCTGTTATAGGATAAAATGCTGTTTAATCGTGTTTGTGTTGCTTACCGTCATTTCTTGCACTCCTACATGTAGATGTCTTAGGATCCTTTTTTGTTCTCTTATTCTTCTCATTTATTCACCATGTGTCATGTAGGATCTTGATTTACAAAGCCAGGAGTACAGAAGGAGTACAGAAACCTTTTAAAAGGTATGAGTTCCAAGTAACAACAGAGGAAGTTCTGAGAAAAGCTAATTAGTGGCACTTGAGCACACATTAAAGGATCAAATCATTGTGCCCTTTTATAGAAGGTATTGCATTAACCAAGTATTGCTTGCGATAAAATGTACCTTTTTTAAACATTTCTAAATTTAAAATACAAATGAGTACCAACAATTACTCTAACCATATGGCACAAGGTTATCAGTTTTCTTTGTCCTATCAATCTATATGTGCAGTGTATTGAAACACAAAAAGATATGCAATCCGGGAGGAATTCATTCCATGTTGCTTGTTGTAAGCTTAAGCTGTGTTAATACTTTGATGATCTACAGGAACGTTTAAACGAAATTGACTTTGATTACAAGGAGTATGCAAGGCAGAGTTTTCAGCAGTATTGGTTGAGGAAGCCCAAACTCTTGGCTTCTTCAGGAGTTCCCCGGGATGATGGTGTCAATAATGATTGCTTGTCGTAGTTGAGTATCTGACGTCGGATTGTGCAAGTATAATCAATATCAGCAATTACATGTAAAATTGAATTCAGCAGAAGTAATGTCCGTCATGGAATTTGATTGATAAGAAGTGTACTGAATATTGCTGTATAATATTAAATAAAAGGTGAAACATTTTGATTCAATTTTATGGGGAGTTTTTCTTGCTAGAACTCAGCATTTGTTCGTGTTGTCTATTTCATCTAAGCTGGACATTTTTTCAATTAACCTGGATTTGTACGGAGTATTGCTGTATAGTATTAACTCTTATGATTTTGTGATATTTTTTTTCATATGATTTGGTGATATTTTTTTTTCCTTCTAGCCAAACAATAGAAAATATTTCCAAAGATTGTTTTTCCTTCTAGCCAAACAGTAGAAAATAGCAGGGTAGGAAAACTTTTCCTGGAAAATAATTCCATTGGAAAAGTTTTCTTTTCCATTCTATTTTTCATGCAAACAAACACAGCCTATGAAACATCAATCTACCTCCAATGATCAAGAATTTTGTTTGGCAATGTCTAAGCCACTCTTTGGCTGTGGGTTCTGAGCTCAAAGGAAGAAAGATCAAGGTTGACAGCACATGTGTGCTCTGCCATAAGCAGCAGGAGAGCGTAGAGTATCTTTCCTTACATTGTGAATTTGCAAGGGTGGTCTAGAGTTCAGTTCACAATTCTCATTCAGATTGACAGTCTTTTGAAGGCCGATGGAGTAAATGGATATTGCTTCTCAGATTTGGAAAGATGGTAAAAGCTATGGTTGTTTGGTGTTATCCGGGTAGGTTTCTAATGCTCGTTCCACCTTTGTCTACAGCGCGTAAGGATTGCTCTAACTTGTTGGATGGTCTGGAAATCGCCCCTCAAGGGTCAAATCCTCCTACCGAAGGGATGGAAAACAGTTTTGGTTGTTTATTGGACCCTTGAGTTCTAATCATCGCTCGGAGTGATGGATTGGAAGCATCAGCAGTTTGTAATTTGTATTCTAGGCAGCTATCAGGATGGCCGAGTAATAGCTAAATTGGTCCATGGTGGAGTAAGGCCACTCCACGGGACAGCTAAGGCCAAGGGGAATGCAAAGCGTTAGAATAATCAGTGATTCAAACATTTTCATTGACCGACAAAGTTATATTCCTTGGCAAGTTTGGAGGGCGAGTTGCAGTCGTCAGGTGCTTCTGATTCTGTGGTTCTCCGGGAGCACCCTGAGGTCCCAGCGGGTTTCTGCGATTTAACAATATATTTTCGGTTTACCAAAAAGATAGTTACTACGTAATGATAGTGTTTGAGCTCATTATAGAGATTTGCCTCAGTCTTTTCAAGAGAGACGTCTTAATCACTCCATACTATAATCTGGGATTTGCCCAATGGCAATCTTTAAATCTTATGTTTGAAAGGTTAGATTACTTTCTATTTTATGATGATCAGGGATGAAGCATTATAGACTAATAATCTAGGGCATAATTTTTAAACTAAAAATGTACCATGTTATATATTTGTATGCTTGAGATGGTGGGGTAGGGGTGCGAGTGGGAAACATAACAACCAAAAAGGAGTGGGTGCATGAATCTAATGTCTGGAATGTATAGTATGTGAGAGTGTATGTGTGGTTGGGGAAGGAAACTTGGAGAGGAAGTTTCATGCACATTTTTCGATTAAACAAGTGTAAAGAGTCAACAAGGTCATTGGATTCCAATATTACATTACTCTTGGTGGGGACACACTAAACAGTCCAAAATATAAATAAACCGCACCATGAATCTCTAAGCCTATAGTATATCACCTTTTAAGGTACATACTCTACTCCGGGGTGGTATCTCATATCTAATCTTTCACTAATGATGGCATCTCATGAACCAAATCTCATCATACTAATAGGAAGATCAAAGCCATCTATATTCTATTCTGTCATGAAAAATATTGGATGGCTCAATTTCTTAGTATTCTATTGCCAATTTGCCATGACAAAGTATTTTCGATAATTATGTCTTTTCCAAGTCACCCAACTGGAGATGGTGGGTAACTCTTTTCTACTAAATGGCATGTGCCTAAAAACAAAAACAAAAACAAATGCCATCCAAATCCAAAACTATAATAAGTAAGAAAGAGGAAAAAACGAATCTTCTGAATCAGAGAAAGAGAAAGATAGAAGATACGTGTACAGCACAATGAAAGAGTAATTATCTGCACGGAAGACATTTCATTGGCTGCAGTAGATTCAAATTACGTTTTACACCTCTACTACTACTAGTGTACATACATTTAGCTCCACACTCTGAAGTCTGAAATTTGACAAGGGGCATTCCACAAGGTATATAGTATTATACCATACGAGGGATTTAATACGCGCTATGTTGCCTGCTTTCTCACACCCACCAGGTCACCACCACCCCACCTCGTCTGTTGTTTAGAAGAGCTTTTTCTTGTTTTTTGGAGTTTTGATAGCGAGGAGAGATTGAGATACTAAATCCTCTGCAACTTTTCTTCTTCTTTTCATTTTTTTTTGGTGGGGTTTTCTTTGTTTACAGAAACAAAGCTTTCCTCTGCTTCTTCTTCTTCTGGGTTAATTTGTTTTAGCCGTGGAGATGGAAGCCGTGTCTTTAGGACCTTTGCCGTTGGGATTCAGGTTTCTTCCCACGGACGAAGAGCTCGTGAGTCACTACCTTCGATTGAAGATCAATGGAAGAGATTCAGAGGTCCAAGTGATCCCGGAAGTCGATATCTGCAGATGCGAACCATGGGAGTTGCCTGGTAAGATATATCACTTTCCTTTCTCAGTTAAGGGGTTTTTGGTTCGACATTGGACCTCAGATCTTGCTTTTATCTGGGTAGTTGTCCTTTTCCTTAATTCGGCTTTTGAGGATGCCCCAGTATTAGGTTTTCGGTTTCTTCAATTCGTAATTTTGGTGATTCATGTCGTCTCACTCTCCGTCTCCGAGTTGAATTTGTGATCCGATCGTTATCTTTATTTAGTAATTTCGTCAATTGATATAATTGTTTTGATGTTCAAATGATTTATGTGTAGGCCTATCCGTGATTAAGACGGATGATCCAGAGTGGTTCTTCTTCTGTCCCCTTGATCGGAAATATCCCAAGGGTCATCGTTCCAACAGGGCGACAAAAGCCGGCTACTGGAAAGCCACGGGTAAGGATAGGACGATCAGGTCTCGCACGTCTCGAAGGAGCTCCATTGGTACGAAGAAGACTCTGGTTTTCCATACAGGGCGTGCTCCTAAAGGTAAGAGATCCCACTGGATTATGCACGAGTATCGTGCAACTGAGAAGGACCTTGATGGTACAAAACCTGGGCAGGTTAGATTCCCCCCCCCATTGACATCCTTATCTGCTTTTTTTTTTTTTTTTGTTTCAAGTTTAGTTTATCAACTGTAATTTGTCATGCTTCCATAATGCTTTGGTGGTAATGGTAGGTCTGCTTCTCTGTTGGTCTGCTATGTCTGTTCCTTTTGATGGAACTAAGAGAGAGTTTAGCTTATCAGTTGGTTTACCTCATTATTTCCATATTTGTTTGATACTTCTGTTCTAATCCAAGCCTTTTCTTGTTTGAGGAGCTAAAAAGAGTATTATAAAGCATGAAAAAAATTCATTCTAGTTGTTTTTATTAACATATCACTTTCATGGTGTTCTCTACTTGTTTAATCACAAATAATGAGTTTATGATCCCACATTTTATTAGAAATTCTATTTAAATGTTGTAGCTGCATTTGTTTGGACGTAATATAGGTGCACTGAATTATTTTCAGGAGAAAAGCTAATTTCTGTGTTTGGCATGCAACAAAATGAGCTTTTTTGTTTTTACTGCAAATAATTCTCTAGTTTTATTTTATGTGTGACAGGCAAATTTCGACCGCCTCACCTTTTGGTGTGAGGCGATTGAACTCCGCTGTCCAAACATCCTCCGTCAATGGAGTTTATTATTTTATGTGGGGGAACCATTTCCGGCATAGGTAAACCCATGCCGTTAATCACTCTCCTTTGAGAGAGATACCGCTGATTAAGAAGAAGAGAGAAAGAGAGTGGAGTGTAGCTTTATTCATTTGTGGGGGTGCCTAATGCCCCATTTTGGCATTTACAGTTGCCTCCTAGGAAGCACGGATACGGATATGGGATGCGGGTACGATACGATATGGATATGGCGATACGGCAAAACCTAAAAAAATAGAATACGGGTACAGCTAGGATACGTTTGTAATTTTAAAATAATAATAATAATATATTTTGTATTATAATTACAAAATAACCATTAGTTTAGTTCTGTTTATGTATAAAAAAAATACCATATCCATACAAAAGCAAAAGAAATAGGGTCTTCTCATCATCCACTAAGCAAAAAAGAAAGTCATCATATCATCTACCAAACAAAATATAAAGAAGACCATGTCCATGCAAAAACAAAAGAGATAGGGTCACACCCCTGGGTCTCCAAAAAAAAAAAAAGAATTTTTTTTTTTTAAATATTCATGGCCGTATCCCGGACGTATCCCGACGTATCCATGCCGTATCCGAATTAATAAACATAATTTTAATTAACAGGATACGTCTCAGCCGTATCTCGTACGTATCCCGCCGTATCGGAGGCGTATCCGTATCCGATACGTATCGGATATGGATACGTATCGGATATGGGTACGAAGCCCATTTTGAAGTATCCCTGCTTCCTAGGTCGCCTCTAATGGAGGCCTTTTAAAAATGAAAGAGAAGAGAGAAAGGGAGAGAAGGGTAGGCATTTTAGCCTACCTGGTTTCTTCCATTGGAGCTCTGGCTTTGTGCTGGAATTCTTCCTTCTCTGGATTCTTTTTTCTCGGAATGTTGGGTTTTTTTCTTCGATTTACTCCCACTTTTTTATATCATGGGAGTTGATGGGGGGTGGTTTTGTAACCACCTCCCTCTAACTGCCTTTCTTTCTTTGTGAAGAAGACATCTGTCCTCTTCGTGGGAGAGTGGGGACTATCCCTCACTCTCCATTTATGGATCGTGGGTAGGTAGTGGGTATTATACCCACTACTGGACTGCCAGATGGCAGTGGACGATGACCTTTTAGTCATATTTAACTTAGGGCAGCAGGGGAATTCCTTGCTGCCCAGGTGGGGGTCTGTCACAGACTCCTTTTAATTTGGGGCAGCAAGAGGATTCCTTGCCCCCAAGATGGGGTCTATCAAAAGATCCTTTTTAATTTGGGGCAGCAAGGGAGCTCCTTGCTGCCAAGGTAAGGTCTATTAAAAGATCCCATTTAATTTGGGGCAACAAGAGAGCTCCTTGCTGCCAAGGTGGGGTCTATTAAAAGATCCCTTTTAATTTGGAGCAGCAAGGGAGCTCCTTACTGCCAAGGTGGAGTCTATTAAAAGACCCCTTTTAATTTGGGGCAGTAAGAGAGTTCCTTGCTGCCAAGGTAGGGTCTATTAAAAGACCCATTTTGATTTAATTTTAATTTGGGGCAGTAAGGGGGCTCCTTGCTGCTAGAGTGGGGTCTATTAAAGACTCCTTTGGTTTAATTTCAATTTGGGACAGCAAGGGTGCTTCCTTGCTGCCATAGTGGGGTCTATTAAAGACCCCTTTAGTTTAATTTTAATTTGGGGCAGCAAGGGTGCTCCCTTGCTGCTAAGGTGGGGTTTATTAATGACCCCTTTTAATTTAACTTGAATTTGGGGCAGCAAGGAGACTCCTTGTTGCCAGAGTGGGGTCTATTAAGGACCCCTTTAGTTTAATTTCAATTTGGGGCAGCAAGGGTGCTTCCTTGCTGCCAGAGTGGGGTTTATTAAAGATCTCTTTTTTGTTTGATTTTAACTTGGAGCAGCAAGGGTACTCCTTGCTGCCAGAGTGGGGTCTATTAAAGACCCCTTTAGTTTAATTTCAATTTGAGGTAGCAAGGGTGCTTCCTTGGTGCTAGAGTGGGGTCTATTAAAGACCATTTTTTTGTTTGATTTTAACTTGGGGTAGCAAGGGGACTCCTTGCTACCAGAGTGGGGTCTATTAAAGACCCCTTTAGTTTAATTTTAATTTGGGGCAGCAAGGGTGCTCCCTTGCTGCCAAGGTGGGGTATGTTAATGACCCATTTTAATTTAACTTGAATTCGAGGCAGCAAGGGGACTCCTTGCTGCTAGAGTGGGGTCTATTAAGGACCCCTTTAGTTTAATTTCAATTTGGGACAGCAGGGGTACTTCCTTACTGCCAGAGTGGGGTCTATTAAATACCCCTTTTGTTTAATTTCAATTTGGGGCAGTAAGAGTGCTTCCTTACTGCCAGAGTGGGGTTTATTAAAGACCTCTTTAGTTTAATTTTTTTAATTTGGGGCAGCAAGGGTGCTCCCTTGCTGCCAAGGTGGGGTCCGTTAATGACCCCTCTTAATTTAACTTGAATTTGGGGCAATAAGGGGACACCTTACTGCCCTTCTAGGCGGTAAAGGTGTGAAGTGATCACAACCCTCCCTAGGGTTGTGATTTGATGTTCACGGTACACACCCCCTTTCGTGTGGGGTGTGAAATAAGCGGTGAGGTGGAGATTTCACCTCTTACATTATGTTTTAGAGAAAAAATTTATCTAAAAAATGAGGAGATATTATTTCCAAAATTTTTTATTTACCACAATGTTTTCCCTCCAAACAAACAAAGTCATAAGAAAAAAAGATTTTTTTTTTATGATTGGATAGGAGTGCTTTGAACATTTTGTTTATGCGATGATAATTCTAGGTAATTTAGCAGTAATATCTGTGTAAGTTTGGTAAATTCTTATAGGAATCAGATGGACATTGTAAAATTCCAAAACTTGGTACTCCCCTGAGTAATGCCTAGTTGGCAGTTTGACTATACACGAATTCGATGTCTTGGGAGTGCTGTGAACAGTTTGTTTATGTGATGACAATTCTAAGCAATTAGCAGATAATTTTAATGTGCAAGTTTGGTATTTTTTTATCAGAATCAGATTAAAATTGTAAGATTGCCAACTTGATACCCCTCCTGCTTTTCATAATCAATGGCAATCTTTAGGAACAATGGACAAGGCAAATAACCTGAAAACCGCCTTGCACATCCTTCTGGAAGTTCTAGCATGTTTTGTACGAGCCATTTTAGTGTTTCTAGTGTTCAACTATTTTCTACATTCTATATTTCATTGTTTTTGAGGTTCCATTATTGCCATTTGCAAGAAAAATCGTATTTATTGGTGGGAAGACACTGTTCATTCCTTAAATTCATTTTGTTTGTACCTTCGCCTTTTTCAGGGGGCTTTTGTTCTCTGCCGCTTATTCAGAAAGCCAGAGGAAAAGATTGAAATTTCAAACTGCGATGAAGTCGAACCGACTGGCTTGTTTCCTACCACAAGCAATTCTTCTCTTGACAGTAGGCCTTCAAAACTAGTATTGGTTCAAGAAACTTCAATTTCGGATTTGCAAGTCGGAACGCAACAGGACAGTGTTGGGCCGTTGCTGGTTGATAAGCCTGACAACCCTGATTCAGTACCCATTGAGAGCCACTGTAGTAGTTATGTGGCTTCTGATGTGGAAGATCACGCAGAATTAATGGCTACAGAGGTGAGAAGGGAATTCAATACTTGAGTTTTAAATTTTTCTGATCTTCATGTGTAAAATGAGGAGTAAACTCATAGATAAAGTTTGCTTGTTCTTGCTTCTTACATCAGGTGGATTCACAGCTAGAAGAACTTCTGAAATTAGTACATGAGCCCACATTTGAGCCACTGGATTCTAAGGTTTTCTCGCCATTGCCCTCACAGATGGACATGGAGCTAGGACCTTATTACGCAGATTCTCTTTCCGCCAATAAATTCAGCAACCCTAGCGAGGTGAAGTTTCAGGATGGCAATAGTGAAGAGGATGGCTCTCTCACAGATTACATCAATGAATTCTTTAATAAACAGGACGAGTACTCCTGTGAAGAGTCAATCTGTCAGAACTCGATTGTTGAAAGCGAGACCATAAATTGTCCTCATATTTGTATGTTAACCAGGGATAGTAGATCAAGCAGTGACACAGACATTGAAGTTGTCCAAGCACAGGTGAGACTTGAGAGAAGGAAATCCTATAATATCTTTCTCATGAGCTACTATTAGTTATTAAATGGTCTTGCAGGTTCTGACACCAAAATTTGGGCCCTGTAAACAACTTGAGTTGCAGGATCTGGCATTTGAGCTTTTGAGACCATTTGATATAGTTGATTGACCCTTCTTGTATTTACAAATAAATTATGATCATTAGAAAATTAACTTGTTATGTATTTTTCGAGTTCCAGTATAAGCCGGAGCCAGAAGCTTCCAGGTACAATGAGCATGTTGATTCGATACAGTTGCAATCTGCTCGAGGATCTTACAGAAGTCTACCCTTTTATGCTGGAGAGTACGGAAGGGGAAATATGGATCTCCTTCAGAATGACTCTCTCGGACTGGATGGTGCTTCAGCTACAGACCTATTCGATGGCGTGTCCATTGAAGAATTAACCAGCAAGAAAAATCCTGTTAACAACAGTGGTAGAGTTGTTGGAACCGGAATCAAGATAAGGACCCGCCCACCACAAAATCAACCAAGTTCTCACAACAATGTAACCCAGGGCACTGCCCCAAGAAGAATTCGTTTGCAGAGAAAACTTTCTCGCAGATCAGGTTACTGCAGCAATGGGAGACAACTGAGCGGCAGTGCAGAAGACCACAAAGAGAAGCCGGTTATTGGGGTAAGAAGTTCAAGTAAACTAATGTAGAAATTTGGATGATATTTTATTCATTGGTTGTGAAATCTATGCAATTGCTGTGTGCAGGCTGAAGAAGCTACAGAACATATCACTGTCCCTGATGAGGCCCAGAAGGAGACCTCCCTTGACGCGAGTGACGAAAACAGAGAAATTGCACAAGAAATGGACACAAAGCTGAGGTTGAGGTTGAAACACGATGGTGTAACAAGCAGGGATCAAAAGGGCACATCAGTGCCGGAGACAGCTCGTGCAAGCTGTCGCTCAGGTTTCTCGTCTGTGTATATAGTCAGTGTAGCTCTAGTTACGATCCCGCTCGTAATTTTTATTGGGGTATGGAGATGCCTTAAATCTTGATATGGTATGGAGTAAATATATTATGTCTCCTATTTATATGAACTTTGTAGGAATGGAGGCAAGTCTATGTATATATATCGTGTAATTTAGTGGGACAACGAATCTAGATTTTATGTTATAAAGAACCCAGTTTCCCTTGTGTTTATTTTTGTGATGTATGTATTTGTTGCTGATTACTCATGTGAGAGGAGTTTTGTTTCTGCTCCACTGAACAACAGGGGCTCCTTCCATGGGCTGAGCCAGTCCTATTCAGAAGTTACAAAAAGTGTAAGCTCAAGCCTGGCCCATTGGTTTAGGTACGGGGATGTCCTGAATTTTGAGTAGATGTCTTGGACTCGTGATGCTGACTTGCTGATTGTCTATTTTCGTTTTCGGTAATTGAGATATTGATTAAACAAAAGAAGGAATTGCAGAAACATTCCCTAACAGAGGAGGAAGGAAGGAAGAAATATCATATCTGGGCAAGATTGGTATTCGCATATTCTTGTCTTAAGAGCTGTATGAATGGCATCCTTATCCTAAGAGCTGTACGGGCTAGATTGTCTACTTGAACATTGAAAAGAAAATCCCTAGTCCACAGATATTGGACGTTTGTATATTATACTTACAATGCAGGGGCCGAGTAACAGAGGATGTTTGGTATTGCCAGCAACATCAGAGGTTGGATTTTCTTGTCCTCCCCCTCACTTGCCGCTTCTTCACTTTGATTGCTTATATTCACTCGATACTTTGAACAAGTGGTTGAAAGCAAACGTGGTAGTTATTAGCCCACCCCGCATTTGACTACATAATCAAATGGCTTTCCATTTCATCCCGCTTTAACTATGGTTAAGCTTAACCAACTAAAAGTTTTATTTTTTTCTCTAAAAACCAAGGTTAAAGAACCTTAGGAGTGAGTCTTCTCATTTCATCCTGCTTTAACTGTGGTTAAGCTTAACCAACTAAAAGTTATATTTTTTTCTCTAAAAATCAAGGTTAAACAGATGAACCTTAGGAGTAAGTGAACCTTAACATAGTTAAAAGGAACCGAGCTTAACCAACTAAAAGTTATATTTTTTCTCCAAAAACCAAGGTTAAACGGATGAACCTTAGGAGTGAGTGAGCATTAACATAGTTAAAAGGTTGGTGCTTGCTCAATGCAATGCTGGTAGAATATCACTTAGCATGAAATGATATATATATATATATATATCATAACTTATAATCTTCATTTAATTCATAATAAATAAACTTAGGAAATAATGATAACAAAAGAAAATTGAGAAAATTAAAGACAAAAATTCTAATCTTAACTCTAATTTTTCGACTCTTCACAGGCTTATTTGATGCACATGATGGTTGTATGCATCCAAATTGACCGGACATTCTCCTTTCTTCTTAGGGTTGGGATACCCTCCATTACTAAAAAAAAAAAAAAAAAATCATCCAACTTTCTAGGTAAATGACAAAATAGCAATGACAATTATCTTAATTTAAATAAGCTTAAGTCTCTCTCTCTTTCTTTCTATAATTATATTTATATATTTTTTTTTTTTTTTTTTCTTTTTTTTTTCTTTTTTGTCTTGGGCTTTTTGAATGTGATAAAAAGAAAAAAAAAAAAGCGGACTGGGCCGGGTTCCCAAAGACGGCCGGATTGATAGAAACACCTTCTCTGCTGTGATTGGCCATCGTGTCAGTGGTCATCTCCTCCTCCTTCGCTCCAACTCCAAGTAGTAGTCAAACCCCAACACTGCCCTTTAATAATCTCTGATCGTCGTTGTTTGATCTCAACATTCGTTGAGTTTGAGTTTGAGATGGGTTCTTCTTTGTTTTCTCTTCTTCTTCTGCCCATTTGGCCTTTCTTTGTTGCTTCTCTTTCTGTGGTTTACGGCGAGAGCTATTCAAGAGAGCTTCTAAACTCAGCTAAGAGAGATATCGATTGGTTGGTCTCTGTTAGGAGACAGATTCACGTAAACCCAGAACTCCGATTCGAAGAACACAACACCAGCGCTCTTATCCGAAGAGAACTTGATAGACTCGGCGTCTCTTATTCCTTCCCCTTCGCCAAAACCGGTGTCGTCGCACAAATTGGGTCTGGCTCTCGCCCCGTTGTCACTCTTCGAGCTGACATGGACGCCCTCCCATTGCAGGTTCTCATTCCCATCTCTTCATTCTGTTTCTTTCTATGTCATGTTCTTTAATTTTGCTCTGTATATCTGATTTTGATGCCTATTGGTGGATCTAGGAGCTTGTGGAGTGGGAGCATAAGAGCAAAATTGATGGTAAAATGCACGCTTGCGGACACGACGCTCATGTGACAATGCTCCTTGGAGCAGCTAAATTGCTTAACCAACGGAAAGATAATCTCAAGGTCAGTGTTTTATTGGATTCCGTAAATGGGTAGTTGACCTCAACAATAGGGAGAGGGAGAGGGAGAGGAAATGGGTAGGTGACCCAGTTTACTAAGAAAAAGCAATGAGGGACATAAAACCTTATTCCTACAAAAACATGAGAACACAATTACATAAGACTTTACAAAGAACAATTTTTATATTACCAAAGAATAAGAATAAAACTACTCCTTCAATCGAGTTGGTTTCCTAACCTCCCTCTTTGGTCTTCCATGAGAATAATCAATTGTTGATATTTTTTTATTTTTTTTATTTCTCCATTATGTCACTAGTTGAAAATCGTCTTCTTCTTTAAATTCTTCAACAAGAATATCGTCACGAACTTGCTCTTAACTACCAAGTCCACTAGGAAGCTCAACCTCCCTTTGACCTTCAGAAATTTGATTCTTAGAGGCCTACACATGCTTCTGTCCCATTTTTCACTTCTAAATCATTGGCCTGTTTGGATTCAGAGAGACAATTTGACTCGCCTCGGATAATCTCCATAGGTTAGGCAAACTCCTTATGTTTGAATACCCATCTAGGTTTTGTTGTTAGTAGGGCATTGAGTAAGCTTTGGTGTTCAACCAGAAAAAAGGACCTATCATCATCTCTCCTTAGAAGAATTCTAATATGGGGGGGGGGGGGGGGGGGGGGGTTTAAACTCTTGTCTAAATCGTCACCATGATCAGTTTTTGAGAGTTCATATTTTGGTCATCAGACCTTGCTTGGGCATTTTCACAAACACCTGACGTGTTTGAGACATAAGCCACTACAAGATCCTCAATTGGGTTCATCTCTCCATTCTCAGCTTCATCAAAACTATTTGCCTGAACACCATCTCTCATCTCATAGCCGGAACTACCTAGTTGCAAAATTGGAGGGCCAGAACACATCGTGTGGGCATTTCCCCAAGCACTTGGTGGGCTAGACGCTGCCACATCCAGGTTTAAACTTTTGTCTAAATCGTCACCATGATCAGTTTTTGAGAGTTCATATTTTGGTCATCAGACATTGCTTGGGCATTTTCACAAACACCTGGCGTGTTTGAGACATAAGCCACTACAAGATCCTCAATAGGGTTCATCTCTCCATTCTCAGCTTCATCAAAACTATCTGCCTGAACACCATCTCTCATCTCATAGCTGGAACTACCTAGTTGCAAAATTGGAGGGCCAGAACACATCGTGTGGGCATTTCCCCAAGCACTTGGTGGGCTAGACGCTGCCACATCCAGACCACTAACCCTATCGAAGCCAACCCCCGGGATTCAAAATCCCCACCACCAGAATTGTTCTTCTCCAACGAATCAACCCCCAGATTAGATGATGAAGGAACCAAAATATTCAGAGGGTTTAAAAACTGACCTTGATCAGATGATGGATTAATCTTTGTATCTATATCTCCTTCTGCCAATGAGTCTTCTGAATCAGAGTCCCCTTCCGAAGATCCCAAACAGCTATCGCTCAACCTGCCCTCACCGTAAACAACAGTGGATTGCTGCTCTATTACTCCTTTATCCACCCCATCCACCACTGTTTTTGCATCAAGGAGAGATCCTAATGTTCCCTTACCCGGATGAGAACATTGAATTTTATCCGTATCTTCTGTTGGATTAGTTATCGCCATCACAACCCATATTCCTGATTGGAGGTTCTTGTTTATTGCTGAATCGGAACCATTGGATACCTTTTTTCCTTTACCTCCAATCTGATCACCATCTGCGATTTCATGCATTAAACCTTTCCCTTTAGATAAATCTTTCTACCGATCTCCTTTCTTATAATATTTTCGATTCCAACCTTTGCATTGATCCTCTTCATGTCCCGTTTTTTTTGACAAGCCATACAAAAAACTGGTTCCTTCTTGTATACTATATTTTGCCATCTCCCCGAAGAGCTTAAACCAAGCCAAAACCGCTGTAATTTCTCCTTTTTAATATCCACTTCCACGCAAATCCTAGCCAAACTTGGTCTAGAAATTTTCCGAGTAGGGCCAATGACAAGCAATACCTTCCCCACTAATCTTCCAATAGAATTAAGATCTTTGGTGTTATTAAAATTCACCGGTAATCCGGGAAGGTTGATCCAGATTGGAAGGATGGATGGTTCCTCACCTGCCCTGAAATAGGGTGTCCACTTGATAAATCTGACAAGCTTCCCGGTGATGTAGTAGAATTCCTTTAACCATGCGGAAATATAGCCTTCCTCCGAAGCAAACCGAATCAAAAGATGCCTTGAATCTAATATCCACACCGAGAAATCTAATCAGGTATGCAGCGATTTCTTGAAAAAGATCTTCACCGCATCCAAGTTTGGTCTACCATGAATGCACTTTGATATAAGAGTTTGCTTAAATGGCGATGCAGACCTCTCAAGTTCATCAGAGGAGAAGAACAGCCCCGACTCTCCTTGATATAAGGATGGTTTCTTCACTAAATGAATCTTCTCCAAACTACCACCGATCTCCAAGTTCCTCTGAATACACAAACTGCCCATAGACCCAAGGACTTGAGCATAAGAGCCTTTAGGATCTGGAGGCCAAGAGGAAGAACCACCAGCCACGGTGGTGGCTGCTACTGAGCCCTCCATCAAACCCTATTAATCTTTAAGGTCGATGTTTACTTCACTAAAATTTTAGAAAAGATGTTAAGATTTCTTTGACATTTGTGTAAACTTGTAATTGTAATGAAAATTTTCATTAGTATCTTTTTCAAGTTATCATCTGTCTTTCCAGTAGTTTTGCAGTGGAATAGAAATTTTCTAGAATATAGAACCATCTTTCTTTTGGAATTTGGTTTCTTTGACATTTTGTAAACTTGTAATGAAAATTTTCAACATTCTTCACCTGCTTCATATGTTAAATCCAGAAATATTTATTTACCAGAAGTCTTTTCTAAATCCATACTAAGTTGGATAATTTTTTTACTCATTAAACTGCAAGCATGCTAAATGAATGGTAGATCATAGGTTTTAATGGATACTATCATCAGATGTGCTCTCTAGTTTCCTACTCAACTCGTTTTGCATCATTTTTTGTAATCTTATTCATTTTTTTTTGTTTGTTATTCCACCTTTTCTTATTATTTGTTTTGCCTATCAATATCTGGTATACCACATGATACTGCTTGTCTTGAAGTTTTTTGCTTCACTATCTAACAGTGCCTATTATTTTATTTTCCTTTTACGAAGGAAACAAATCCCTTAAGAACATTCATTGGCACAACAATTGGAACAAACACTTTTTTTGTCGTCTTCTTCCCCCCCTCCTCATGTTATGTTAATATTATTGTAGATTTGGAGGTGATTCAACTTATCTCAACTAACTTCCATATCTGTTGGATGTCCTTATTTTTCTGCAACTTGATGTTGAAGGGAACGGTGAGACTTCTTTTCCAACCTGCAGAGGAGGGGGGTGCCGGTGCATCTCACATGATAAAGGAAGGTGCTCTTGGTGACACTGAAGCAATCTTTGGGATGCACGTTGATTTCCAAAAACATACAGGAAGCATATCATCCACTGCGGGACCCCTACTAGCCGCTGTATGTTTTTTTGAAGCAAAAATAGAAGGAAAAGGTGGACATGGTGCCGCACCTCACTTGAATGTGGATCCAATACTTGCTGCTTCATTTACAATTTTGGCATTGCAACAGATCATCTCCAGGGAAGTGGATCCCCTCCACAGTCAAGTATGTACACAATATTTAGATCCTAATCTGTACTTCTGGCATCCATCTTGTTTCAGAGAATTTGAACTTCTAGCAGAGTATTTACTTAGTTACCAAGTACCAACTTATGGCAATGGCTATTGACACAGTTCCTAATATACTGTGAAAGAATCCAAGTACAAACTCCTCTTATAACTAACTCATTCACCTAATTTGATTCCAACCTTTCTAGTAAATGTGCTCTCATTACATCCTGCATCATTTACAAATTACAACACTTGTCCACACACAACTAAGGTTTCCAACACTCGTTATAGCCTATAATGGAATTTTTTATGCATACACTTGAGAGATTCCGACATCCTTTTGATGGCTGGATACACAACAATAAAGTATATAGAGAGGATTTGAATTTTGCTGTTAATTATCTTCACCCTCCCTCCTATATATATATATATATATATATATAATTCGTGTTTTAGTTGCGGATGAAAATGCTAATGCTAATGCTAATGCTAATGCTTACCTTTCTGTGTAAGGTGCTATCCGTTACTTATGTCCGAGGTGGGATGGCATTGAATGTTATTCCCTCTTATGTTGAGTTAGGGGGCACTTTGAGGAGTCTTACCAGTGATGGCTTGTACCAACTGCGGCAAAGGGTGACGGAGGTATTTACCATGATGAACCCTTTATGACTCGTAGACTTGTAGCTTCACGAAAAAGAGTTTAAGTTATGGCTTTTTCTAAAGAGAAAACGGTTACATGAACCAAATAGCTTGTATTATGACTTATTCATGTCTCAATGTATGGAGCTTGTTGCAGGTTATTGAAGGACAGGCGGCTGTACACCGATGTAAGGCCTCCATTGACATGAAAGACAAGGAGTACCCGGCATACCCAGCTGTCATGAATGATGAGAGGTTGCATCATCATGTTGAGAGGGTTGGCAGACTCTTGCTAGGCCCCAAGAATGTCAAGATGGCCAACAAGGTGATGGCAGGTGAGGATTTTGCTTTCTATCAAGAAGTGGTTCCTGGTGTGATGTTCAATATTGGAATTAGAAATGTGGAAGTGGGGTCAATTCACTCCCCACACTCCCCTCATTTCTTTCTTGATGAGGATGTCCTTCCAATTGGTGCTGCAGTACACACTGCAATTGCGGAGTTATATTTGAATGAGCACCAAGTTTTCATTGACAGTGAATATCTTGACTTGTAAGAACTCTGAGATTTCATCTAATTTGATGCAACCCCAACTTTGAGTGAATAGTTTTTGAGTATTAACAACCAATGTCGTAATCTTGTTCTGTTTGTGTAAAAAGGGTCATAGGCATAACTTCCAGAGTGCGACTTGCAAGTTGTTGTGGTGGGCGAGGCTCAAGAACTCGTTGATTGGCCCATCTTCGCCTTTTGCAGGGTCTACCTCGTTTCCCATATCCCCATCCACATCCCTACATTACTTGTTTTATGTTAGTCCCGGACCAATGTGGCTGACTCACTAACCAGCTAACCATGTTCTGTACCAAAACATGGAAAAATAAAGGACCTATCTTCGTCTGAATTGGTTTAGGAGAACCCAAAAGCAGAACTAGTTTGAGAGTTTGAACAAGGTTCTAAGATGACTAGCAGTCTTTTACATGTAGGGCATTCTAAGGTTTGAATTTGCCTATGCAAAAGGTACTACCAGCAGTGTAGCCATTCAACCATGAAGCTAGACCAGGTTTTTATTTATTTTTATTGGTCAAGACTAGAATGTAAGTTTCTTGTAAGGAATGAGCTTGCAACTTTGAAAGAGTATGCATGAATTGACATGAGTTCTTGGCATATAAATGCAATGCTGCTTGAATAATGATGACTGAACAGAATTTTCTTACTTGTCAGTCCTACACTCCACACTGCCATGGAATCACGAACTGTCAGCAACATCTGAATGAGAGGAAAAAGAACACGTAGAAGAAAATTGAGAATCCTTTCATATTAGTCTGGCGCAGCTAAACACTGCCGCTACAAGGACACTAAAAAATTTTACTTCATCAGTCTCATTGTTAAAAAAAAAAAAAAAAAACATCATGCACGAATAAAATTTGAGCACATGGCATAAAAATTATAATTCCTTCGAGATATGTGCCAATTCACCATGTGGGTATCTACTTAGATCTCAAGACGAGTGGTCTTCTTCTTCTGGTGTTCGTTTCATGGTGGGTATTCAATTTCTTTTACAGTGGCCAAGTAAATATACATTTGTTTTCACGGGGTTTTGTCTATGGTCTCCCTTTTCTTGTAAGCTCATTTTTCTCTATCTAATAAGCAGGTACGTCCATCAAACCCCCTTGCCCTCTATGGTGGTATTCAATAAAAAAAAAGTAGTAATTATACACTTGAAATAAGGATTGAACTCGTACAAGAATTTTATTATCCAGCCTCATCAAAATGAAAATACAATTTGAACATCTACATCAGAAATTACAATCCCAAATAGAATTTCCCGAAATCACCAGCTGGGTATCTGTTTAAACTTGAAGAAAAAAAACTTCAAGAAGTTTGGTATTTCTTAATTTCTTTTTTTCTTTCAAGGTGGCTAAACTAGTTAGAATTTTTCTCTTGCTACTGAAAACGTTCTGCCCATACTAGTTTTCTTGTGGTTGTTCATTAAAGAACCCCCATCACATGGGGGCCAAACTACATGATACATAAGCTCCTGAAACTACTAACAGAAATGGTGACCAATTTTTGCACTCATCTTACTCAGGATCCATCTCTTTCTTTAAACAATAAGCCAGTTGAAGAATCAGAAGAACAAGCCTCCAACTAACTTAAGCCTTCATGGATAAAAAAGAAGGGACTAGTCATCTTTCCAGGGGGTCATTTTTGTGTTTTCTGCATCAGAGGCAATCTCAGCTCATCAACATCTATAAATCCTTCTAACCATCAATTAACTTCCAATTTAGAAGTAATAACAACAGTAATTGTTGAAACAAAGCTCTTCATTTAGACTAGAATGGCGAACCTGCAAATTGTCGTGGCTTGCAAGAGTATGGAGGCACAATATCGAAATGATGGTGCATCTGTAAAGTAAAGGAGCCTTAGCCCATCTCAAATGTAAACTTGTAAAGTGTAATTAATGGATCTAGTCAACTAAACATTCAAGTACCACTGTTTTGGTTATGGCTAAATCTTTATCCAGGTAGACTTTATCATAGTTTTGAACAATGAGCACTGCCCATTCCATAAACTTGGTAGACAAACTTATAAATAATACTAACAGCCAGGTGATTGTTTCACGAGGAAATTAGGTAACCCTATATATATCAAGATTAATATACTTTCATTTTCAGGGATATGTTCAGCGAATTTGGAATACAAGCTTCAGAAGGTCACGGAATGGGGCATCTGTAACAAATATGATGTGCTATCCGGAGCAAGGGAAATGAAGCTCAGTATTTTATTGGCCACATTGGAATTCACAACCAAATGTGTCTTTATTCCAACCACCGCATAAGCCCCATATAGAAGATAGGCTGATTTGCTTGAGGAGAATCTTTTCTTGATTAGACCTGGATCATGCATCTTAGATGGCGAGAGTCCAGTAGCTAAAAGCATCACTAGCTTACGCTCTGACCAGAGTAGCATGTGGCACGTGGAATCTCATGTGAATCAGCAGGCAATGTGTACAAAGTTCGGGAACGAATTCATCGCTGTATGGCTGACGGGCTATTACTAGCGATTCCGACTTCATTTAGGCGAGTTGCAGCCAGCAATCTGACAATCTGAACTGAAGACGGGTTTTTGGAGTTAGTTCTAATGGTTCTTTGAGATGGAAAGCATGGAAGGCCATCAAATCCAACTAAGGAAGAAAAACTCACTCCATTTAATCCCAAACTAAGGAAGAATGTAAATTTGACAATAATCTTGTCAATAAATTGGTTCAAGTATTTCGGCTCAAGACAAGACCAGAACTGTAACTTTTACTCTCTAGTGGCAACATGGATTCGCTATTAACGGGTCCCATAACCCTCAAAGGGTTGGGGACACCCCGAGTTCAAAATAAAAATAAAAATGATGCTGTCCATCCAAATTCTAATTTGTGATGATTGTCATAGTGGTGGGAAGTTTGTTGCACACGGGAGGACTCGGGTTAGAGTCTCTTAATGCTTAGGCACTTGGCAACCCAAGTTTAATGGTGTCTTGTAGTTAAAAGAATAAAAGAAAATTGCTATAATAGGTTGACGAGGGATACTTTTTTATGCCAATCAAATTAAGGGTTGAAATTTTGAAGTCAAAAAAAAAATTGTCATTTTCTTTCAAACCAAACCGAGCGTTAGACATTGTCAAAACACCAGAGAGCAATGATATGTCCATTTTTCAATTGTCCACTCGTTTCTATTTTTGTACAAGAAGACAAAAATGATATGTACATTTTTTTTTTCTTTTTAGATCCATCTCTTTTATTTTATCTTTTTGTTTAAAATTTGAAAAAACTACGAAAGAGTGGACAACCGGAAAATGGACATAACATTGCTCAATCCCCAAAACCAACCGCCCTAAGACTTTCTTTGAGCGTCCTAGGGGACTCATAGGGTGCCGCATCAAAACATAAAATTTTAAATGCACTTTGATGATTGATGAGTATATCTCTTGTCTTTTTTTGGTTCTCGGGGTGTCCCAACCCTTTGGGTTAGGACTAATCCCTGAGGGTGCGATGTGAGCCCGCAACCCACCACACCAAGTAAGTCCGGTTAAACCATAGAGGGTTGGCCTCAAGGGGAGTGAGAAATGGAACCCAGGACCACCCAGGACCTCCCGGTTGGGGAAAGGCCCAAGAACCTTTCTTGTTTTTGGTAGTCTAATACGGTTAGGCCACATGGTTAAATACGGCTCCGATTTATTTGACTTTTAATTAGGAAATCTGAAAGGTACCTCATCATACAATGCAAAAGATGTAATACGTTTGTCCAGGTGCATGGCTATGATATCGGTAAACCAGACCATATCTAATGCTGTTTATTATTGGGTTGGTGGGACGCGGACCTTGCATTCCCTTGTGGGGCTCTTTGATGTCATGCATATAAAACTCTTTTGCAATAAAATTGTTGGCGTCCTCCTTGAGGACTAGATCCTCCTAAGGGTATGTACACCTTCTCTTTGAATCCGTCTGCTCAACTACCTAACTGTTTTGATGTTTGAAAAATAGGATTTACCATAAAAAGAAAAAGAGGAGTGCTAGCCCTACTCTCAAGCATGTTCTACTCTCGGCTAAAAACTAACACTAATCATTGTTTTCAATCAAAAACCAACCTATCATTAAGGTTTTTAATTTCGAAATTCTCGATGATTTCGGCCAGCCAACCCGAACCGAAATCCCAAAATATTGTGAGATTTCGGTGAAATTTTGAAATATTAATATTTTATTAAAATTTTATATATTTATATAAATATTATTATTTTATTTTTAAAATTAATATATAAATTTCATGAAATTTCAATAAAAATTTCAAAATATTTCGAAATTTTAATAAAAAAACAATTAAAAAAATAAATCTGATTTTGGCCAAAATTCCGAAATCTTCGAAATCCGAAATTTTACCCGAAATTTTGAAATTTCGACCGAAATTGGATTTTCAAAATAAACCCAGTTTCGATGTCGTTGGATTTATCCGAAACCGAAATTTTAGGAAATTTCAACGAAATTTTAAACCTTGCCTATCATTGTTTTCTATCAAAAATCAAATTTCTCTTTATTTTAACTTAATAAGTATTGGTTTTTGACTGAAATTAAAGAAAGCATGAGTTTCAAAGAAAAATAGATTAGAAATAAAATTTTCTATCTTCAATCATGGATCTTTAATTGACGCAGCAAAAAAATTAAGTTTTGCGGTTTCATAATCAAAATGGGTTGGCTAGCTCGGCCCGCCTAATTATTAAAACCACCAAAACATCCATTTTTGTTCTTAGACAATCAATGGGCATGGTACGAACTATTATAACCGTGCTCAAGTTTTGCTATTCCGAACCCGACCTGTTGACACTCCTAATCATCACAATTAGGTGACATCCAAGGCGAAGATAACAAATTGAAGGAGATAGAGCCAAAGGTGTTGAAGAGATTTACACTAGGTTTGTCCTTTCACCACTTCATGAACAATAGTATGAAAATATCAATTGACACCCATCATTAACACCCATCCCTAATCAATTCCCCAAGGGTGTGATAGTTAAGATACCCACTAGTCCGCTAATCTAAGAATAGATACTAACCATGCTAACTAGGGTTCAACCTAACAGTATATCTTGAACCAAAAACATTAAAAAAAAATGTTCATTTAATCTATAAATCCGTGTGAAATTAATAAATTTAAATTTTACACTTTTTTAAAAAATAATATAATACACTCCAAAAAAATCATAAATGAAATTAACAAGTTTTTCCATCAACTCCACCAAATCAAAAGCACCCTAAAATCTCCCATTTATGATTAGGACGTTGAAATTAGTTGATCCAAATATGATTAAGACATTGAAATTAGCTGTTTTAAATTAGGTTTGGTGGATTATCTATCCATCTATGATACTTTAATTTACCGGAAAAACGTCACTTCACAACAACCCCGGGAATTAGCCTCATTTATCACGCGCTAGCGCACCCCTATTTGTAAGTTCTTTCGAGCCGTAGCTTGTTGGCGGCGCGACAGATTCTATCCTGGGAGGCTAAAAGGGCTAATGCTTACTCCACTTATGATCAAGGCAAAGCAAAAAACCATAGGCTCTTCGCGAACTTCAGCTTTAGCTGGTCATGATCAAGAAACCACCGGTTTCGCTTGGTGGGCCGGCCCGTCCTCCTCTCTTTGAAATAAGGGGCGCTTCCGGTTACCTCCTCTTCTCCTTCGCTGACTAGACTCGTGCCCGGTCCATTAGTGAAATAGTGAAACCCATATTCCCGGATGAATCACCCCCATGGCGACTGGTTCTGGAGCCAGCGGTGGTGACTGATTGGATTTAAATAAGAAGAAGGGCCAAGTAGATAACATCTTCTTTAGATCGATGGAATCATAAATTTAATTAAAAAAAACACAAACCCACAAGTCAACAGTTTCCTTGTACACTCCTATTAACTATGGTTAGGATTTATTAACCCTTAGGTTCAATAATTTAACCTTGATTTTTAGAAAAAATATTGAAAAAATTAACTATGATTAAGAACTTTTAATCCTTAAGGTTAATATTTTTAAATATTTTTTCTAAAACTGAAGATTAGATTATTGAACCCTAAGGGTTGGTCAATCCTAACTACAGTTAATAGGGCTGAGCAAGGATACGTATTGTCCTGTGGGTGCAATTGAACTCTTCCCCAATGCAATCGCAATTGGCTATGATTATGGTTGCGATTGAACTCTTCCCCCTATTAACTGTGGTTAAGATTCATCACAGTTAATAATAATAATTTTTTTTAAAGAGTTTCCAAATGAAAACTAGAAAATTTTTAAAGCAAAATTATGTTCGAAAACTTAAGCTTAGTTTTTTTTTTAAGGGATAAGTACCGTTTAGTCACCTTAAATAAAAAATATCACATAAAAGGACATGGTTTGCAATTTTTTACTAAATAGGATATGTAATTCAATATTACCCTCATTTAGTATTAGTTTTTGTGTTTGAGTTTTATATGAATAATTAAAGGGTAAATATGTCAAAAGCATATCCTTTTTTAATAATAAAAATGCAAAGCTTATCTTTTCTTGATAAATATGTGAGAAACATGTCCTTCATTAAAAGAGAGAGGAGTGCTAGCCTTATTCTCAATCAACCCATACTCTCACTCACTTACAACCGATCACTTGTCTACTTTATAGTGATTAAAACACTTTTTCACCAAAAAAAATAGACAAATGGTTAAGGGTAAAAACATGGGTTGACTGAGAGTAGCATTCCTCTAATAAAAATGCAAAGATTGCCCCTCTAGGTGAAGGGCCTTCTTTTACTAGCCATCGGATCGAGTCCTGAAGCTGCCCCATTGAGGGGGAGATATACTGACAGCTGAGACAAGCCCTGTGTAAACACAAAGTTAGATTGATAAACATTAGGATGAGTGAGTATTAAAAGTTACACGTGGTGGCCTGAGAGGCGTCCGCGGGCGGAAAGGCGACGCGTAAAGAAATTTCTCCTTTCTTTATTATACTCTTAAGCACCTTCTACACTGTTCTTCTTCACTTTGCGACGACTGTTAAATCTTTATTTTTCCTAAGAATGGAATTTCAATTCATGGAGACCACTGGAAACCTACATGTATCGGTCCATTAGATACGTAATTGCCTTCCGAATGTAAGGTTTTGAGAGAGAAACAATCCTCCTCCGTCCCCCACCTCGAATTAGAGGAAAACAAAAAACCCAACAAATTAAAAGGGGAGCACATATTTAATTACAGAATTCGTTCAAAAAACAAAATCTCATACACTATCACTCAAATAAACCGCATAAAAGAAAAGAAAAGAAAAGAAAAAGGAAGAAGAGTATGAAGAGATTGGTGAATAAAAGCAAACACACAAAAAACTAAGCGGTGGCTCTAATCATCGGAGGCGTGGAAGCGAAAGGCAGATACCTGAGGATAAGAAAGCGCATACGCCTTGGGAAGGGAGCCTGGTGGAAGAGCTGCTCTAAAACCCTAGCCAGGAGCACCGTGTAGTCCTCCAAAAGCTCGGCCACAACCGCCACCAATATCATCTTTCTCTAAAACCTCCCCTAAACCTCTTACTCTTACTCTTACGATGCTTGTGACCGCGCCTTATTAATCCCAAATTCAAGAAGAAACAGTTTGAAAACCGAAGAACTCGTCGCAATTGATGGTAGAAAAATGAGATCCTGAATCGCCGCCTTTATATAAAGAGAGGGAGAAATGGTAATGGTAATGGTAGTGTAGCTCTTCTTTATGGCATTTTTTAATAACTTTCCAAGCCGCGGGAGACGTTTGTAATTGTTCCAGTGTGCTCCAAGATTCTCCTCCCTTATTATTTTATATTTTATTTTATTTATAAAAACAAAAACAAAAACAAAGAAGATGCTCCTCTTCTTTATGGGCTAGCTAGCTAGTGTCGTCCTTATCCTCTTTACTTACTACTGTTTTAGACTTTGAGAGAGGATTTGCACCCGGGAAGGGAATTATATAATTGAAATTGAAACAGGTGGCATAAATGGCCTTGGAAGGGTGGGGGGCTGGGTTTGGTGTGCCGGAAACCGCTCATGTGACGTGTCCCCATTGTTTAATATGAGACGAAACTGCATGCTTCAAGCGCTAAGCGGCTCTTCTTTTGCCGAGACTAAAATAGTCTCTCGTTTTTGATCAGTAAGAAAGCTCCAAACAAAAAATAAAATAATAATAATTATTGCCTCTTTAAACCAAAAAAAAAAAACCTCATAAAGACATTTTGAAGGCTTTTCCTGGCTTACATTGACTATGCAGTAAAGGGTTTCTCTCTTTTTAGGAATGATCCCTACCATTTGATTATATCCTTGAACCATCACTACGAGAGGGTGAAGGAAGTTTGGAGAAATTCAAAGAATAAAGAGCAAGGGAGCTGGGACTACACTCACGTGGTTCACCTATCAATAGGCTACATCCACGACCAAGACATTCAGAAAGACCTCAAAGTTACAACTCAATCTTACAATTCCAATCTATTCAATAATTTTCAGCCTGACAATGATAGACTACTGTTTTTAGGGTCTACCCATATGGATCAGAAGCCTAATTTATTTTTTGCCTCCGACCAAAAATGAAATAAATGGGTTATGGTGGAGACTGGCTAGCAGGGGGCGGAGTCAGGATTTTCTGTAGGAGGGCTAACGTACAATGAGGTGTGAAGGTTTAAGGGCGCAGGACCGAGATTTTTTTTCGGGCCATCTCGTCAGTTTGTACATTTCGGCAGTGATTAGCAGACCCCAGGGTCCACTGCTTAACTTACAACCTTATTCTCGTATCCTTTTTAACACTTTTTTAACCCTAATTAAGTTTAACTAAATTAAAATTAAGATTTTTGTTGTTTTTTTTTTTTTTTTCTAAAAACCAATAATGGATTGCTTAACTCTAGGGGTGAGTGAATCTTAACCACAATTAGTGAGTGTTAAAAATGTGGGGCGTGGACCAATGAGGACCGGACATTCGTTACATGATGGAAACTGCTGGTAACTTAAGCATTTTTCTAAAATTTTTTATAATTATGGGTAGTTGTTCATTTGCTAATGGCTATGTCATCTTATAAAACTTACTTTTTTGTTTTAGTTGAGTGGGTAACTGCTCCCTTCACATGCCTACACCTTCTTAAATTAAATAAGGGTAAATTAAACTCACCTCCCTTGAGGTTTGGTGAAATTTCAAAAACCTCCCCTCTAGTTTATGAAATTATACTGCCCTCCCCTCAACTTTGGTTGTCTGGAACATATACCCCATTCCCTTAAGTTTACCGTTACTTTATGAATGGACTTTGATGATGTCATCATTTAAACATTTTAAAATGTCTAAATTACCATTTTTCAATACAAGGTTAGTTAATTCAATAAAATAAATGATAATTGGTTTCTAACCAAAGTTAATAATATCAACTTAAGGTTAATATATATTTCCAAATCAAGTATATATATATATTTTTAAAAAAACCAATATTAGATAGATGAACTCTAGGGGTGAGTGAAGTTTAACCATAATTAGTGGGTATTAAAAGGGACACATGACAACTTATAAGGATCCTTTAACTGTGATTAAACATAATTAACCTAAGGTTAATATTTTTATATTTTTTTCTTAAAAGCAAGGTTAGATGGATTAATCCTAGGGGTGAGTGAATCTTAAGCACAATTAGTGGTTGTTAAAGGGGGCACGTGGTAGCTTGTAGAGCCCCCTTTAATTGTGGTTAAGCATTATCAACCTAAGTTTTTTTTTTTCTCTAAAAATCAAGGTTAAATGGATGAATCCTAAGGGTGAGTGAATTTTAACCATAGTTAGTGGGTGTTAAAGGGGACATGTGGCGGCTTGTAGAGCTCCCTTTAATTGTGGTTAAGCATACGCAACCTAAGGTTTTTTTTTTCTAAAAACCAAGGTTTGATGGATAAACCCTAGTGGTAAGTGAGTTTTAACCATAGTTAGTGGGTGTTAAAAGGGACATGTGGCGACTTATAGAGATCCTTTAACTGTGGTTAAACATAATTTACCTAAGATTAATATTTTTATTTTATTTTCTTATAACCAAGATTAGATTAATGAATCTTAGGGATGAGTAAATCTTAACCACAGTTAGTGGGTGTTAAAAGGGACGCATGGCGGCTTGTAGAGCCCTCTTTAATTGCGGTTAAGCATAACCAACCTAAGGTTATTTTTTCTCTAAAAGTAAGGTTAGATGGATAAACCCTAGTGGTGAGTAAATCTTAATCATAGTTAGTGGCTATTAAAAGGGACACGTGGCGGTTTGGGAATTTATGTTTTTTATTGGTTGAGCTTTCCAACGGTAAAGACGTGTTTCCTCAATCAAGTAATAGGGGTAAAATGGGAAAATGTTAACTTTAGTTAACAGTGTTAATATTAAGAGTGACAGGGGAGGGCAATGTAATTTCAGAAACTAGAGGGGAGGTTCTTGAAATTTCACCAAATCTCAAGGGAGGTGAGTGTAATTTACCCATTAAATAATATAAGTATAATTTTTTTTTTCTTCTCAAAAGTTCGGGGGGCTTAGAGCCCTCATCACTACCCGGCTTCACCCTTACTCTCAGACTGCCCATGAAACAAAAAAAAAATCCAAAAGTTGAGGGGGGGCTTCAGCACCCCCCGGGAGCCTCATGTGGCTCCGCCCCTGATGCCCCTGATGCCCAGTTTAATGGTGGATTGCACTGGAGGTACTTCAAAGCATAAACCAAACCCTGGTGACCATTGTTTTCTGGGATGCACTCCCTCCCCTTTTGGGATGGGCCATAAAGATAAGAATTTCATCTCAGGTCTATGTGGGGCCTGTCACAAAACAAAATTTTTGTCATTTTGCTCTGGAAAGAGAAGAGTACAGTAGAGTAAAGGAGAGTGGCCTAGCAAAATCCTTGTTTTCAACTTATTCTAAACATAATGCTAGTGATAATAACTTGCAAATCAAGAGCGTCATAAAAAACAGGACATCATTATTGTGCAATCGGTTAAAGCAACATATTAGATGTTATAGAAAGTAGTAGTAAATTGTTTTAACTAGTTGCACAAATTATGGATAAAACCAAATGAGGTGCCTTGATTTGCAGGCAATTTGTAAGTGATCATTGCTAGTATTCCCTAATTTAAAACAGCCCAAAGGTTCTCCTTTCTCTAAGCTTGGAAAGAAAAAGAGGAGCCATATCTTGAAAAATCTAACTTACAGCAAAGAGAGAATATAACTTTGCTAGCCCTATATTAGATGGTGCATGAGTATATATGTATGTGTAGTGGTTTTCAAAGATGATTAAAAGGAGATTTTTACAATATATATTCCCTTATCATCCAAACCCATCGTTCGGTAAGCCCATCCATACCCTCAAAGCCACCCGATATTCTCTTTGAGTGTGTGTGTGTGTCAGCAGTCATGTTGGATTGGCCCACATTTAAGCATTAATGTGAGGTTTCAGATACCATTCTCTGTCCAAAGGGTTTAATTATTTGGAGAGTGATGATCACTCACATCTCTATCTCAAGTCCAGTGAATTTAAGCATAAGGTGAACTGGTCTCTTAGAACTTATATAAGGAAGCTATGCCTTGGAGGAATAACTGCTAGAGCTCGTCCTCATCTTTCTCGTTCAGATATTAGGGGTCCTATGGCCATGGCTACAGCATTTGAGAGAACATTGGGCGCTTTCATTTCCACCATCGAATACTGTTATTTTCGCTATCTAAACCACAACCACTACAGCAACAACATGCCCAAGGCCAAGGGTCGACCGCTTTCTTTGCAGGTTTGCTTTCGTTCCCAAGTATTGAGTTTTTGTTTCACTGAGGTATCTCATTTAATTTGAGTTTCCAAACTGTTTTTCATTTCCACTTATTATGGAGAAAAAGAAAGTGGGAAAATGATAAAAAACAAAGTACATATTGTTTTGAGTTCCTTCTTGGAAAAAAAAAAAACATTTGAGAGAAAATAGTTATCAATTGTGTGTTATTCTTAAGGGATGTGGTTTCATAGAGAAATAATTTAGGGGGTGCAACCTTAATTACCCTATATATGTTTGTGAATGAGTGATGTGGATCATGTATACGGTCCCAAAGGTGCCTTAGGAGTTCTTTCAAAAGTTTTCCCCGGAGAAACTTGTTTTTTCATTTTCCAGGCAAAATAGATAGCGCAATGAAGCAACTTGGTAAGCAAAATCCTATATCATTTTGAGCTCCATGCCCTTGTCCTCGAAGTAGAAGAGCTTAGAAATTCAAAACTTAGGGATAGTGAAACTTCTTTCCTGCGTGGAAATAGGACCAAATAAATCCACTCTCTCTAGATCATGAGTCATGATCTTCTCCTTCCCTTGAATATTTTTGTAACAACTTAAAATATTTATTAGATAAAAAAAGGTAAGATAACCATGAAAACAAAATAAGGAAAAGGCATGTTATAAAAATAGTTTAAGAGATTAACTATGAACAGCTGAGCAACCCAAAACATGCCTTGGGAACTGGGAAGGGGCATTTATGAAAAATATTTAGTGTTGAAAAATATCATTCTTTATGTTTGTAATTACCAAACTACCCTCCTTTGTGTTCATCATTACAAAACTACCACTTCGCAAGACAAATTTTGAGTTGCACTGGTTGACTGTTCAATCAGAACTTATAATTGTCAAGAACGAAAGTGACAGTTCTGTAAAGAACATTTTTTCATAATTACAAGGCTGCCATTGTTGAAGTCTAAAATGGGGAGCTCTCTCAAAAGGGATTAAAGCATAACTCCACCTCATATTTAGACTCTTACAAAAAAAAGGAATTTTTTTACCACACTCTCCCCTGTTGCATTGCCTACACAAAATCTTTTTGTCTTTTTAACTCAAAGAGGAGAGCTAGAGTGCAATAGGATAGTGGGCTAACACAAAAAATTTAGAAGAATGGTGGCCATACTCTCGGTCAACCTTTACTCTTACCCTCCACCAACCATATGTCCACTTTGTAATGATAAAGCGCGCTCTCTCATTCAATATGGACAAGTGGTTGGTGGAGGTTGACCGAGAGTAGGGTTACCACTCCTCATAAATGTAATCTCTAACTCTTCATGGCGTCCCTTTGTTCTAACAGTTTAAAAATAACAAAAGGTAACAAAAAGAACCCAGCTTACCATCCAAAAAAAAAAAAAAAAAGGTGACAGAAAGAAAAGGGAAGAAAGGAATAAGAAGAGAAAAACAAATTAAACTGTGTTGACTTTCCAGAATGTGGAGCTTAAAGTGAGGATGTGCTGCACGGGCTGCGAGAGAGTTGTAAAAAATGCCATTCTCAAGCTCAGAGGTACGTACAACTAAACCTTTTGATTTAGGACTTTGCTACTGAGACCGCATTAGGGCTGAGACCTCCGAGACCTCGCGCATGTGCGCGAGATTTCAGGTGGGGCCCATCATCACATGGTGGGCCCCACCTGAAATCCCGCGCATGTGCGCGAGGTCTCGGCCATGATGCGGTCTCAAAAGCATTTCCCTTTGATTTATAAAAAAAGAATTACGATGGAGCTATAAATGGATGGGTATGGTTAGACTTAGAGAGATACATGCATATATATGAGGTTTCAGGGGTTGATTCGGTAGAGGTGGACCTTGAGATGGAGAAGGTGATGGTGGTCGGATATGTAGATCGTAACAAGGTGGTTAAGGCAGTGAGGAGGAGTGGAAAGAGGGCAGAGTTCTGGCCAAACCCAAACCAACCACTGCACTTCACCTCGGACAATGACTACTTCAAAGACATGACCAACGACTACAAAGAGAGCTACAACTACTGGAGGCACGGTTACAATGTTGGCGACAAGTATGGGATTATTCCCGTGTCTCATAGAGGGGACGACAAGGTTAGCAACATGTTCAACGACGATAACGTGAACTCCTGCTGTCTCATGTAAATATACATTTCTAAGATTAATAGTATGAACTATGAAGGGAAGGTACTGTACGTTCCTTTCCTTGGGCTGTGTAAAGATGTGATGCTTCTGATTCTCCTCTTGCTTGCTTTTGCTGCTTATAAGCTGTTTGTACTAGAATATTTTCAAGGGTTTTTCTCCAAATCGGAAAAGAAAATATCAACGATTCCACGCAATTTTTTTAAACTATAAAGATTGTCATATAGGATACATAATTGGAGTAGTCTGGTAAGTAATTGTTATTAGAGTTTAAATACAAAGCAGCACTAAGCTTCAAGGCCGAAAAGCAGAGCTCCCCTTTTTAACTATTGGCGGTGGCAATCTTAAGCAGAGCTCCCCTTTTTAACTATTAGCGGTGTCAATCTTTTAATTACGAAGAGAAATTGTTTTGTAAAAGTATCACTGCATCTCTCCTCGATAATTATAGAAGTGTCACCGCGAGGAGCAGCTCTACCTCAAAATTAAACTCTTGTTATTAATATGACATGACAAATGTCATCTTTAGTTGGCTTTTCTTTTTCGGTACAAATCATTAGGGGTTTTATACAGGGAAATGCTATTGAGACCGCAAAAGGGCCGAGACCTCCAAGACCGTGCATGGATGCACGGGATTGCAGGTGGGGCCTACCATGTGAACGAGGGCCCCACCTGAAATCCCGTGCATGCATGCACGGTCTCGATGGTCTCGGCCCTTCTATGGTCTCATTAGGAAAGTCCTTTTATATAAAGACAAGGATATTGCTAGCAACAATCTCCTTTAAGACTCATTCTCTTTTTGATTGGACATTGTGTTGGTTCAAAACATGTGAATTTCTTTTAATAGAAGACATGCAATAACACATGTCTTGAAACGAACCATATTTTTGGAATAAAATCGTGGGACCAAGATGACCTTTAATTAAGTATAATTAATTTAAGATAATATTTATAAATATTAGGGTATCACTTTCTCCTAATCAGAATCCGTAAAACTCTGGGGAAGTGTTTGAGTTTAACCACGAATTCTAGACTATCGGATTCGGTATCTGATAATTATTGGTAAAACCAGGAGATGCCCACCTGGTATTCTCACAGTGCATGTCGGCCCACTACTTGGGTAGCTGGTAGTCGTGTCGGCACATTCATGCATCAATTCACAAAACCGTGGCGTGTCTTATATCAGAAATACAGGGAATCCGTGAGATTTGAATTTGTGTCGTACTTGGTGTTTACCGATAAAACCCAGTGTTTTTCCCTGAAAATCTCACACTTCGTATTGGTCTACTATCTGTACGACTACCTGTCATGTCGGCTTCGTCACGCATCGATTCGTAAAACCGCAGGACCTTGTACGTAAGAAAACCAGAAAATCCCCGAGTTTTGAATTTGTGTCGGTACTTAGTATTTATCAGTAAAACCCAGTATTTTTCTTCGAAATTCGCACACCATGTGTCGATCGACTATCTGAACTACTGTCAGTTGTATCGGTTCTGTCGTCATTGGTTTGCGAAATCGCGGTACATTTAGTACCCAAAACCCAAGAAATCCACGAGTTTTGAAATTGTGTCGGTACTTAGTATTTAACAATAAAACCTAGTATTTTTCTTTGAAATTCGCACACCGTATGTTGGTTGGCTGTGTGGACGACTGCATGTCACCTCAGTTCCGTCACGCATCGGATCGCGAAACCGCAGCGTGTTTGGTACCCAAAACTCAGGAAATTCGCGGGTTTTGAATTTTCGTCAGGACTTAGTCTTTGCCAGCAAAACTCAATATTTTTCCTTGAAATTCGCACAACAAGTGTCAGACTGCCACTAGAACGAATACCCAAGTTTTTTAAAAAAAGTGATTCTGATAGAAAAATGTGACAATTCAGAAATATATTAATATATGCGAAAAATTATATCACAATGCATACGCTTAAGCTATCCGACATGTTTAAACTTTTAAGTTTGACTCCACCATGGCTAGTACAAATTAATCAAAACCAAAGGCGTTGCTAATTAAGTTCTCCACAAACCAATATAGCCACCCAGGATGATGTTGTAAATGGCCAAAAGCCCCCATCGAAACAAAAAATAGCATGAAAAGATCTCAAATATCCCGAATAAAAGAAAAAGAAGAGTGGAAATGCACTGAACATAGAAAAGCACATGTAAGATATGAGCCTGGCAAGCGTCATACGGTGCTGATGTCGCATAAGAAATTTAACCAATAGGGGGTTGGGCTGTTGGCTAGGACCCCGCCTCAGGAAGTGGATGTCCTGAGTTCGAATCCCCTTCCTCTGTTGGCCACTCTTAGGGAGTAATCCTGTCTTACCTGGTGCGTGTGGCTTGGGGGTGTTGCACGTGCCCGAGGGAATAGTCAGATGCTCTAAGAGGCCTGGATATCCTTGTTTCCAAAAAAAAAAAAAAAAGATTTAAGAAATCTTGCATAAAATTCTGATGAACCGTTATAATTTCAAGAGAATAGTCTATTTTCTCTTGTAATCTCTATTTAGTAGTGAAGATTTTCTAGATAATTTGTTCGGGGCAGAAGCGATGCTATCAAGGGGTATTCTCAAGATAATAGGACAAACACAAGATATACATGGTTCACCCATCTCTTGGGCTACATCCACACTAGAAACAGTTCAAATATACTTCCACTAATTAAAAAGAAGATTACATGAGAGAAGATAAACAAGAATAGACATGCTCAAAAACTCTACTACAACCCTTGAAAGGCTCTCACACAACCTACAATTCTTTGTTCACCCTCTCAACCCAAATCTAATCTAAACCCGAATCCTTTTAGGACAAAGAAATACAAAAACCAAACCACTGCACACTGAACCAGTACTCTCCAACATTGAGAGCTGTCAAGCCCCAAAATCCCCCTAGGAGTTAGGAGAGATTTTAGACGTGACTATCCTAACCTGGCAAACCATTCTGTAAAATATACAAGACATAAACATAGCAAATGCGTAAATCAAAGTGTGAAAGCATGAACCCAAAAATTTCTCTTCTATACATGAACAATATTCCAAGTTTTTATACATCAACATGACTAAATGTAAGAGTGGACTTGCCTACCCATCAAATTATAGATATAAAACTCTCTCCCTCTTACTCAGCAGTCACCCTCATAGGGCCAACTATCTAAGTCTCATGCCTCCACCTAAAGTTCTACTACAGGCTCCACAATAGGCTCCTCCTCACTATAGTCCTCCTCAACCCAAGGACCAGGAGCACAAATGTAAAACGGTGTATCTGCAGACATCAAAATGTACGACTGAGTATTGAAACACTCAATGAGTACAAGCTACTAGCCAACAATAGTAATAACACAAATCAAAGCATAGTTACAATTTAAACATTTCATTCATGTGCATGTATGAAACTCTTGTGTGCAAAAACCCTCATTAAAAATCATGTATGCATAACTCATAACTTGTACTTGAAATTAACTTTTCGTATTTTTCAAAACTTGCTTGTCATGCTTAAAATCTTATGCTTATCTTGTGAGAATCATGGTTGTCTTGTCTTGTTCTTCTTTAAATTACACTTGTCTTGTCTTGCTTGTCTTGTCATACTTGTCTTGTGAGTCAAATGTTAATACTCTTGTAGCAACTTGTGAGCCGGGTATGTAAATACCATTTATCGAAATTCTTGAAAGCAACTTGTGAGCCGGGTATGTAAATACCCTTCAATGAAATAGAAAAAGCACACTAACATACTTGACCGACCCAAAGTTCGGCATTATCATTCTTGCTTCTCTTGTTTTCTTGAAGCCAGATATGACTTTTCCTTGGATATGACCTATTATTGACCGACCCAAAGTTCGGCTTTATCATTCGTTTCATGAATCACTTGTCTTGTTCTTTGGTTGTTTTTCATATACTTATATTTAGAAAACTCGGTCATACATACATGCTTATGCATAAATAATAATGAGCATCATAGTAGCATGAAAATACTTAAAGGAAATCACATATGACATTTAAAACATTTCTATAGTCATAGGAAAACTTTAAAGCATCTTCGTATTCATGGAAAAATTGAAACGTAGAGATCATGACAATAGTCATCATACAATTTACATACATTGCATAAATCATGGTTACTTAGTCTATTACATCCATATCTGTAATGACCCAAAAATCCTACAAGGCTAAAATAGGACTTTGGAATCGTCACATTTCTTTAACTTGCTTAAAAATCCATACATACAAGGCGTACTACACGAGTCTCCAAAAATGAGAGTAATTAAATTTTCGATATAGATAAAACCAAGTCATCCTGCTCAAGTCTATGCTCAACATAACCACCCATAATAAACAAATAGTCTAATACCCAACTGTAAAGTAATCTGATGAGCAACATCATCTAAAAGTCTATTACTATTCTCTCAACCAAAAAAAAATATAAACTAATAAGGGTAACTATCAAAACCCCTGACTCCTTCCTCTAAAGGTTCACCTTCTCCTCATTCTTCGACGTATGCCTCCTCAATCCACGGCTCCGCCGTGTGCTTATGGTCTAAACCTGCCAAGACAACGGTCAGGCTGAGTACAAAAGTACTCAGTGTATATAAAATCCAACTAACAACATAGTATACCTGCACTTAGTTAGAACCATATCCATTAACATAATAACATAATTAGAGTGTGGAAGAACATGTGCTTATACATCATATCATCACCATTGACTCGTGTACTTGTGAGAACCTTAGACTTAGAAGACAACATACTTATGAGATGCTTATGCTTATGAAACCATGTACTTGTGAGATGCTTATACTTATGCACTTATTCAGATCATACACTTAAGTGACATGCCACTTTTGGAGGATACAGACCATGCTCATGTAATTACTTAATTGACATGCCGCTCTTAGAGGATACGGACCATGCCCAAGTCATGCTTATTCAGAATGTCATACGTATGTCATGCTTATGCTTATGAGTCTTGAGCAGCTTATTCAGAACATGCACTTATTCAAATCCCTCGTTGAGCTTATTCAGAATGACAGGCGTATGCAATGCTTATGCTTGTGGTTCATATGTGTGACTTGTGAGAGTACTCTTATCTTAACATACACGTGCATATGTGCTTAAGTGTCGAAATTAACATTCAAGTTGGTAATTGCGTAGATTCCGATCTCTCACCATGGAAATTTCACTATACTGTCACATACCAAATAGTTAGAGAATTCCTGGTTTGAGAGATTTTCCTCTAAGTTCTTACATTCCCGACTATCAATTTCCATGCAAGTAATTAGGCATACTTAACAAACAATCACATATACATATCTTATCATGATTCTTAGTATAATTCATAATCAATTTCCAGCAATTCTATAGTAATATATTAGTATTTATCATCTCAAGCATTTTCACAAACACCTTGGGTACATAGATTATGAATCCACTGCTCTTTCACATTTCCAGCATTTCATCAACCATATTTCATCCATACAACTCAAATACAATCCACATCCACACATTCATCCCATTCTCCATAGTATTTCCCGCCCTCCATACATTCCATCCACATTATTAAACCATGTTTCCATCCATAATAACTTACTTCATACAAATTTAGGAAAAAATACATCTAATCTCAATTTCTATCATTTCTATCCTATTAACATTCACAAAACATTATAATAGAGTTGATTTGGATAGTATATCGACCTTAGGGATCCTTCTCTTGGATCCAAATCGCTCCCAAGAAGCTTGAGGAAGATCTCCAAGCTAATCTCCTTTCTCTTTAAGTAAAACTCTTCTTCTCCAAGCCAAAACCCTCTTAGAACCCTAGGTTCTTACTCTCCATTTGCTAAATTAGGTTAGAAATGGGTAGAATACACTAAAACCTCGAAATAGGGTCCCTATTTATAGCCCCAATAGTTTTTTTTTAAAAAACCAAAAACGCTGTTTAAGAGAAAAACTGGGCCCGAGTGTGATTGATCGCACTTGGACCCGAAATAATTGAAAAAAAAATTTCTGAGTGCGATTGATTGCACTTGATCTGCGATTGATCGCACCTCACCTCTGGATTCTGACAGATCTTACCCTACTTTGATATTTTGACCATAACTTTTGACTAGCTTATCGAGACGATAACTTGCGTTGGATTCGACTTTTGAAGGGAAACAACTTTCATGTTTTATGCAACTCTTAGTTCTGAGTTTAAATGGTCTAAATAGGTCAACAAGTGGACTGGTCTGCAATTTCAGCAGATAAAACATCGGAAAACCTACTTTTGACTTAGCTTAGACTCAAAATAAGGAAAAACATTAAACATCAACCTCGAAGAAGGTTCCAATGCCTTTCTAGTGGTTCAAGAATCACTCAATTCCGATAAACGGTGACAAAAATTAGAGCTTTCTAAAGTTCAGGGTGTGTTAAGGCATCCCTCACTTACTCTCTGATTATTTTCATATTCCATCTACCCAGATTCCAACCCCTACTCTCATCTCATTATTCTACTCCCATATGTTCTAACTCACATAGGTGATCATTGAACACACACTAACATGCATGAGAGGTCCCGACTTCTTTATGCCTTGCACACTAGCACTAACCACATGACTCCTGGAGTTCAACATATACACTTAGGGTATTTTATACTCTATAATCTTAGATATTTATAGTACTCGAATCCTCTTAGTTTAGACTCAACATACACCTACATCAAACCATCATTTCACTAAAAAACACCCAAGACTATACATAGAGGCCTTGACCTCTATAAGCACTATTCACTTAACACATAAAGTATGTTTCATATTCTTTACTTGCTTTCCCAAAAATACCTCACACCCCTTGACTCATACACTAAACTCAAAAAAAACTCGGGCCATGAGAAAAACCCTCAAGATAACTAGTTATGCAAGAATGCACGCATGAAGACGCATTAAAGATTTAAATACCCCTGATAAACTAGGCAATGACTTGAAAAAGATTCGGGTTTCTACAATATCATATTTCATACAATTTAGGGAAGTCTTAGTAGATTAAGAATTTTAAAACACACGTGAGCAATTTCAACAGCACATACTTGAAAACCTAGGTTTGAGATCTAGATTATCACTAAGTTAACTAGAAGGGTGTACTTAAAATTCTTATTCAAAATCATACTTTAATCCTCTTATTCAATATTTGTATTATCATAAAGCTAAGTAGTAGAATGTACTTACCTTGAGGATTGAAGAAAAATTTGAGAAGACTTGAGAATGTCAGATCCAAGCTCCAAGGGAAAATCCAAGCTTGAAGAAGGTTTGTGGAAGCAAGAATAGGCTCCCCCTGATCCTAGCACACCCTTGGCTTCTCCCCTTTCTCCCTCTCTAAACTCTCTCAATTTATGCCTTGATGGTTTATGAAACCCTAACCCACGAATTTGGGTTTTTATAGGCAAATGGGTGGTTAAAAGACCAATATACCCTTAATGAAATGGTTTACAAGACCAAACTGGGCAAAATTGCGGGGACCCGGTCGACTGGCTAGGAGGGGCGGTCGACTGGCTAGGTCAAACACGCTACTGTTTAGCCCATTTTGGGATTTTTCTTAATAGCTAGTCGACCGGCCTTGAGGGACGGTCGATCGGCCCTGAATCTCAACTCACTGTAAGCCCTTTTTGGGCCTTTTCAAGACAGTCGGTCGACCGGCCTTGAGGGGCGGTCGACTGGCCTTTGCAGAACTTGGCCATTTCTCCTGTTTTTTTTCTCTCATACAACAACTTCATAATTGTCATAAACCTCGCAATCCCAAAGTCTTGTAAATCTCAAATCTACAACCTCAAACACAAGCTCTGATACCAATTTGTTGGGGGGCGGAAGGTATTCTCAAAATAATAGGACAAATACACAATATACAAGATATACGTGGTTCACCCATCTCTTGGGCTACATCCATACTAGAAACAATCCAAATATACTATCACTAATTAAAAAGAAGATTACATGAGAGAAGATAAACAAAAATATACATGCTCAAAAACTTTACCATAACCTTGAAAAGCTCTCACACATTCCATAATTCTTTGTTCACTCTCTCAACCCAAATCTGACCTAAATCCGAATCATTTTAGGACAAAGGAAACACAAAAACCAAACCGCTGCACACCGAACTAGTACTTTCCCACATTGAGAACACACCGAGATAAAGTCGTGAGGACACTCTCCTCTCTTGAGGGCTAACGAGGGCTTTCCATGGGAGATGCCTCCGCTCACCATGGAAGCCCTACCCACACCTCACAACTTGATTTCTCTCCCTCTTAAGGTTCTTTTTTGCTGGTTTATTCCTCAAGTCTCCATTCTAGGCTTATTTATAGCCACAAAACAAATCACACTCCAATTAGGACTTTTTCAAACCAAATCCTACACCAATTAGGACTTTTTCAAAACAAATCAATTAGGATATTACTCAGATTCTAATCCCAAAAAAATTAAAACCTACTAAATTCTAATAATTTCATAATAATAGAGTTTTACCCAAGTTAGAATTTCTCTCAAAAGAGAATTCTAGGCAAATCCCAACAAACTTCACCTTGACTTGAATTCTATAAATCAGGACAAACATTTTTTTTCCAACAATCTTGTGCAAACTCCACTGTATTCGCAGGAAATTTCCACCTCGAACAACTTCATAATTGTCATAAATCTCGCAATCCCGAAGCCTTACAAATCTCAAGTTACAACCCCAAAATTCGAACACAAGCTCTGATACCAATTTGTTGGGTGGCGGAAGCGATGCTATCAAAGGGTATTCTCAAGATAATAGGACAAACACACAATATACAAGATATATGTGGTTCACCCATCTCTTGGGCTACATCCACACTAGAAACAATCCAAATATACTCTCACTAATTAAAAAGAAGATTACATGAGAGAAGATAAACAAGAATATACACGCTCAAAGACTTTACCACAACCCTTGAAAGACTCACACATCCTACAATTCTTTGTTCACTCTCTAAACCCAAATCTGACCTAAAACCGAATCTTTTTAGGACAAAGGAAACACAAAAACTGAACCGCTGCACATCGAACCAGTACTCTCCCACATTGAGAGCACACCGAGATAAAGCCGTGAGGACACTCTCCTCTATTGAGAGCTAACGAGGGCTTTCCATGGGAGATGCCTCCGCTCACCATGAAAGCCCTAAATAATCAAAGGAGACTACTGATTTGGTTCTCTCTCAACCTTAACAAGAATGAGAGGAGAGTATGTATATTTATATTGCATATGGAGAGTTACAAAATTTTAGTAACAATACAATTAGGATTGCCTAACAATTAGGATCCATCTAAAAACAGTGAATTAGAATCCTTCTAAAAACAGAGATCCTTCTAAACACAGGGACTTAGAGTTCCTAGAAGGATTCTTCAAGGATCCTCAACAAATATTTTAGTAGCCGTATGTTGAAGGACTTTCCCATTATTAGCCTTCTGTTTTGGATTGGGGTCTTGCTCCACAGATTTTGGTTCTTTAAGCCCTACCCACACATCGCATCTTAATTTCTCTCCCTCTTAAGGTTCTTTCTTTCTTGGTTATTCCTTAAGCCTCCACCCTAGGCTTATATATAGCCACACAAAAAAAATCTCACTCCAATTAGGACTTTTCCAAACCAAATCCTACACTAATTAGGATTTTTCCAAAATAAATCAATTAGGATATTACTCAGATTCTAATCCCAAACAAATTAGGACTTACTAAATTCTAATAATTCCATAATAATAGAGTTTCACCCAAATCAAAATTTATCCCAAAATAAAATTCTAGGCAAATCCCAACAAATATAGCTCAAGCAATCTACCGGCTTAGCTTCTCAAACCCATGTCAAAACATCAATTTATCATGCTCAAGTTGATTTTATTTTATTTTTGGTTGAGGGCAACTACACCACAAGGGGAAAGCTGCAGGCAAAGCAAGGAAACACCCACAACCCCCCCCACACACACACACACTCACACACACACACACCCACCCTACACCACACACACTCTCAACCCTTAGAAGCTTCACCCAAACCCCTAAAAGTCTAAACCCATAGGCAATTGGTTCAGGCGCCACCCAGGCCTGTCACTGGCCTCATGTGGACTACAAATTTGGGCAACTGCGTTATATCAGCGTTTGAACGGGCCTTTAGGCCCAGAATAGCATGTCACAGTCACACCTGACACCCACACCATTATGCATATGACGATTCCTAATGATTTGATCAAAGAGCCTTTCTTTTTCTTTTTGGCATTCCAAAAACATTAGCACGCATCCAAATATCAGCGAACCAAAATGCATCAACCAATGGTATCGTATCAGATGCATCAGGCGGATTTTTGGATTTTGGGGCCCACTGTTATATGAGTTCTCATCCGTTGGATGTGCTCGAAAATAACATCACCTTCTTGGAAGTTCCTTCGATAAGAAGGCAAAACAAAAGTCGCTGCTGAGTCTCCGCCGTGTGATATGTAAAGAATTATCTTTTAGCCTCCATGAGAAACTCACTCGACCAAGGTGATTCTGGTAATTGTATTTTTTTTTTATTAAGTGGGTCCGGTTTCATTATTTATTTTTATATAAAAGATTATTAAAAGATGAAGAAATTATTGAATTCTCGCAGTAGGGATATAAAAATAAAAATAAAAATAAAGACTAGAAAAAGAGGGACCATCTCTCCGACTCTTGTCCTTGCAAGCGCTGATAGAGAAGAGGGAGGCGATCTCTCGCTTGTTGTCGCCTCTCTGCCTTCACTGGTAGGTATGTATGTATTGTCTTGAATTCGATTTATAAAATTTCTTCAATTCTCATAAATTTCGCATTTTTTCTTCTTCTGATATCAGTTGCATGTAGTGTTTGGTTTTAATCGTATTTGATGTTCTTTCCGTCTAATTATTTTGATATCGATCGTTTCATGAATCCAATTTGATTGAGAGTTGCTTGATAATACCCTTGTACTTGATTTTGGTTTCTGATCAGTTGAATCTGTTATCTGTTGAGAGAAAATGATGGGGGTTGGGTCTTTCGTTCACGGAGGATCGTCGTCATCTTCGTCCAATCTGTCGCCGTTAGCTCAGCCTTTTACCGTCGATCGATCTCTTCCCAAACCCAATTCGAACCTAGCGGCACATTTTAGCGAAGCACCTTATGCTTTCACCTTTAATCCTTCTCTCGACGATTCGCTCCACCATTTCCACCCTCCTACTCCACTATCCGATTCCAATTTGGGAGCTGATTCAATCCATGCCAACGCTTTACCTTCTGGATACTATCAGTCTACCCATTTACCTTCTTCAAACCCTATTACTGCTACTGGTGCTTTCCCACACGCTCAGCGCTCTGAAAGCGTAACACTTGGTCTTTCTAAAGCCAAACCATATTATCCTCGGAACCCATCACCAGCAATTCCCGGACCTAGTCCTTCCATGGTGCTCCTTAATGAACCTGCTTGTGATATGTCATCCACTTCTAGTGTTGCCCCCTTAGATGGTTCCTCTCAAATTGATTACACCCAGAGCTTGTCTGGTTTGGGCTATACAACCCAGTGGGGTGGTGGTGTTTGGAACGGCCTGCCTGATGGGGGCCATGAGAGAAGGACCGAATTTGATGGTAGTTTCTGCTGGAAGGAGAAGAATGGTGCTAGTTCATCGACGTACAAGAGTTCTCTCAATCAAGGTATCCCCTCTTCCTTCTGGCATTGGACCCAGACCAAGTGTAATTTTCATATGTCTACATTTCTAATTCTCATGCTTGTAGATCAGCTGACTCACATTGCTCTTTTTTTTATTGGTTTTATAATTTTTGTTTTTAATTATGTTGTTCTTCTTCTTTTGGTTTTTGTGAATTCTTTTCTTCTAGCTTGTTTGAATCTCCCTAGTTAGATTGACGAATTTTGTCTGGTCTTCATATGAACATAAGTGCAACATTGTTTTTTTTTGGAATATTTCTTTTCTTTGAATTCTCTCTATGGAAGCCACATATTAGTTACTATCTTTCGGTTGCCTGGCTAGGGTATTGCAATTTGTTTTCAATCCAAACCTTGCGATAGGATGCTAATTGAGTTATGTATATATATATATTTCATGTGCAAATTTAGTTAACATGGGCTGAAGCCCAATACTAATAGCTATATGGGCATGGTCATAGAGCCGATGATGACAAATTCTCAAATTCAATGGCTAGGATTCACTGATCAAGCTTACCTTTGCCTTGCGGTTCACTAAGGGGTCATTCACGGGGTCTATGGGCCCAAAGGTGTGTCACGTGGCACTATACGGTGGCATGCATGGGGAACACAATATATATATATATATATATATATATATATATATATATATATATATATATGTATATATAATATCGGTCATCATGGGCAAATATTATAGTACAAGAAAGTAAGCAGTGAATCGAGAAAAAGTTACCTAGGAACTAAAAGCAACAAAAGAACATATATAATAATAGATTGCAAAAATAAAGGACCCATAAATTGCTACATATATAAGAATAGATTACAAAAATAAAGGACCCCATAAATTGCTGCAATATGTCTAGGAATGGCAAAGCGATATATCCTCATAATCTCCTTGATGAAGCATCAAACTGAGATATGATGACGGCCCCGTAATTGGATTCTATTTAAGGGAAAAGCCACATCCTCGAACACACTTGTTCCTCTCCTTGCATATAGACCAAGCGATGTCCCCTGGAAGAAGGAACATAAATCGGAGGGGACAATGCTACTGAGAACCAACAAGATAAGATTCATAAGAAGTTCTGAAAGGACTAGGACAATAAAAGATGATCCATTGTTTCTTCCGTTGAATGACACATGACAGTGATCTGCCAGACTCCAACTTCTATTTTTTAGATGGTTTCACATCAGGATTTTGTCTAATGTTGTTGGCCCTAAGAAGAACGACACCTTAAATGGCACACCTAGTTGCTTGCAAGGTCTATAAGAAAGAATTGGCCTTTTTTGTATTTAGCCCTTATACGACTATCCCTAGAAAGCAGGGAGAGGGAGATGGACGCTAAGCACGAAAGGAGCCTCATGATATCATCTACTTCCCAGTCATTTAAACTACATCTTAACCTAGGGTCCAAATAGATGAACTACCTCTCCAATTGACCAAGGAAGTTACCGAGGCACCCTTGTTAACTGCTAGCGAGAAAAGGTTGCCAAAATCCTGCTTAAGGGGTGAATGAACACATCAGATGTCCGACCAAAACTTTACCACTTCCCTAGAGCCAACAGTAAATCTGTCATGCTTTGAGAACTCCTCTTTGACCCTACTCCTAATGTGCCCCTTCCTTCTTTGGAGATCCATCTGTTAAACTCAACATGTTGAGCCACTACCACCTTTCTCCAAATACTATCATGCTCTTTTCCATATTGCCATAACTATTTACCCAACGGAGCCTTGTTCACACCTAGGTTTGATATTAAGATACCCGCACTTAATAGGGCGACACATAGACTGTCAATCCACCAACCCTCTTGTTCCATAAAAATTATCTTTAGATCCTTTCCAACTGAGATGTGACAGAAGATGGGATTGAAATAGAGATAGGAATTATGTTTGGAGGCTACATAACGTGATGTAAGCTTCCCGTCTTTGAATTGGTAGAGTAATTTTTAACCTTGTAGACGCGTCAAGAACCTATCTAACACCAAGTTCCAAGCCAACTTTGCTTTCAAGTGTGCCCCCAAGGGTAAACCTCGGTAAGACGACTGGAGTTCACTTCTCCCTCACCTTAGGCAGGCTGCTAACTATAACAAGTTAGGGACCTCTCCCACCCCAAAAATCGCACTCTTCTTGAATTTAATCTTCAGCCCAGGCACCGCCTCAAAACACCAGAGGAGACATCTAATGTGGACTACGTGACTAACTGTATGTTAGAGGCTCCAAAAAATAGCAATGTCTCGTCGACAAACTAAAGATGAGAGATGTATAAATTTGAATTGCCGACAGAGAAGCCTTCTCAAACCGAAAGTGACGCTCTATTGATCATCCTGCTAACTGCTAAGAGCCTCAGTAATTGAGATGAATAGAAAGAGAGAGGAGTTCCCATTAACACAAATCCCTAGAGCTACTGAAGAAGCCTGAAGGAGAACCGTTGATGAGGATAGAAAAACGAACTGTCAAGAAACAACACCTCTTCTAGGCCCTCCATTTGACTCCAAAACCCATCCCGCGAAGGATATATTGGAGGAACTCCCAGTTAACATGGTCAAAGGCTTTCTCTCTCACTCTCTCCTCTCTCTCTCTATATATATACTAGTGTCCACGCCATAGTTTTTAGAGCGAGAAGTGAAAATGAGAATCGAAGCGAAACCAAGAAACATGAAGCAATGTTCAAAAATCTTTCGGAAGCGAGAGTGAGAAATGAGATATGGGCCCCTCACTCCCATTATATTAGTATGAGCAGTCATATGTTAGATTTTACATTACACTAGATATGTGTGGGAACTAGGCACTATAGGTTTTAATCAATGGTACATGCTTAGGGTCTACTCCCTAGGCTATGGACTCGGGTTTATCCTTTCATGCCTCACACACATAGCCATCTTTGACCACAAAATGAGATGTGATGGAAGCAAACTTCTTAAGAAGCGAGCATTTCCCACCCTATACATAGCCCTAGCCCTCTTTTACTACTAAATGCGATATCATAGAAACAAGCTTCCTCGGAATAGAGCTTTGTGGGAAGCATCCCACCTTGTACATAGCCTCCCCGCTAATTATGCATACGCTTCATATGACTATAGTAAAATTCACTTGACTCTTTAACCCCTATATAGTGAATGACCAAGTTCATTAATTGCAAGGATAATTTCATAATTTTATATAGAATGGAGAACAAGTGGGGAGTAGGTATTGCCTTGTTATTCGAATTCAATGCCCTCGTTGGAGTTTGAAAGAGTATGGTCCACCCTCTACCTAACTAGCAGCACCATTGATGGTGTACGCCATGATGGTTTGGAAATTATTCTTAAGTCTCCAATTTCTTTCAAGTTTCAACAAAGTGACCAAATCGATCTCTTTACTTGTTTTTTCTTTGGTCAGATCATCATGCACAATATCTTCGATTCTCAATCCTTTAAACCTTTGCTCTCTCTCACTTTACGTGTTCTCCATTTTCATGAATTTGTCGGAAAGATTATTAGTGAAGCACATAAAATAGTGAGGGATATAAGAAGGAAGAGACATCCCAGTATCTTTATTGAAAGTGAATTTGAAGAAAAACTTTGATATGGGATCCGGAATGCCATCAACTTCAGGCATAGCCTTTGATATTAATTGTCTTGCGGAGATGATAACGCATGCCAAAACATGAAAAGAATCTCATAAAAATATGTGATCCAACTTGGTGGCTGTTGTTATAAGAAATTTGGTTTCCTGTTAGAAAACTTGTATTTCCCACTTCCCATTGCTTGCATTTTCTTCTCATTTTATGTTCAGTAGAAGTGTTGTAGAATGAGGATCTTACCCACTGTCCTCTTTTTGCATCCTTTTCTTTGTTCATTTGTCTGTCGATAACTATCAAGGTTTCAATCCGATCACATTGATGGCATCATCTTCTGCCAATAGATGCTGCAACAACAAGCAACGGTGATTTCTCATGAGAAACTGCACATCTAGAGCAAACAGATTTAAGAGTATTCTCCATGAGTTTTGCTGCTATCCATTTGGGTTTTAATAATAATACAAAAGCAGGGAAATAATACATGTACCCTTTTTAATATTATAAGTATTATGCTACTCTGAACCGAATAATAAACTATAAATTACTTTAGAACAGAAACAATGCTCCTAATTTCATCTCACGCCTGCCCATTAAACTGTCTTTAATATTGGTTATCATGACACTTTGTCAATCAACAGATTGGAGCATGTCGTGGTCTTGCTGTAAAGATCAAGATGAGGAAGTGAGATTATACAAGTTCTTTCATTTTCTCATTTCGTACTCTCTTCTTCCTTTTTTTTTTTCTCCTCTTTGCTAATACAATAAAAATTCCAATTGTATATGCATTCAACATGTAAAGGTCAGAGGAAGAAGATAATGGAAATAATGTCATGATGTGCAGATTGTCTCTGCATGAACTTAATTAAAATTGTAGAAATTCCTTCAAGATGCTATTTCAGCTTATTAATAACTTACAGAAATGCTACTTGTCAAGCAAACGCTTCATTTTTTAGATTTATCTTTTGGTTCATGTAGATATTGAAGATACACAATGTTTATCATCAATTTATGTGGCGTATTTTGGATTCCAACACAGTGCAAAGAAGTCCCGAGAAACTACATTTTAGAACAATGGCTGCAAAATCCTTCAACGTATACTAGGGAAATTCTTAAGGTGAAATGGAGAATCAAAAAGGTTTTAAAGCCTTTATTACATTGCTAGAAGCGAATTTTTGGTAAATGTACGAGCCCACACCTTAGACAGAAGGAGAGCCTCAAGCCATGAGGTGTACACTTCATGTGAATCTCATACTTTGTGGTGTGAGCCTCAAGGTTGAGCCTTGAGGCATTTTCCTTGAGCCTTGCTTTGAGGAATAAGCCCTACACATCTTTTAAACACTGGTATGCATATTGACCATGGCCCAACTTATTTAAATTAATTTTCTTTTTCTAGCTCCTCTATGTGCGAAAATCATTTTTTTAATTAAATTTTGAGCGAAGTTTCAATCGAAATCTTTGTGCTTGTTCCTTTCATGGTAAGATTATACTAGATTATGTATGGTTTCTAAAAGTGAATCTAAGAGACTTTTTCCATCCCCGTTGTGCTTGGAAGCTTCTCCCTTATGACCTAGTCTAAACACCAAGATTTCAGCATAAAGTGCTCACTCTTACAAGCCAAATAAACATGATTAAGTCCTGAAAAATTGTTTAAACTTGATGGGATTTTCTTTCTTTTGTTTTGGGTTCCTATTTTCCTTGAGTCATGGCTTGATTCATTACCAAATTGTATCAATTGACACATTAGTTTTTCTAACTATGTTGGCCTCTCTTATTTTTTCTTTTTTTAAAGCACACACACACATTGAATTCATATGCGTCCGCTTTTAAATCATGCTGTGTGTATGTACTTATGCTGTCCACTTTTAAGAAAACCATGCAATGATTCTTTTTCAAAGTAACAAATTTATTGAGAAGATACAAAGAGTATTAAGGAAGAGAATAACCTGTATGAGTAGGCGGCCTATTTGCAGCGGTCGTTGACAACTATGCAATCATTTATCTGCATCAATTCGTATTTCTGTGCAGGTGGTCTTGCTGCTGTAGACTTGAGCACATGGCAAGAAACTTCTGCTGTTTCACGTAGAAAATACATCGATACCCTGGGAAAGAAAAGCCACATTGGATCCCTATGCACAGAACTCGATACTAAATGCTTCTCAGTGCCAGAGGTGAATTCCAGTATCACGATCACCCCATTAAAATTTTCAAAAACATCAGCTTTGGGTTCTACTTCAACACTCCAAGAAATGCCTTATCCCCGGGTACCATCCCCAGTATCAGTCATGAATTCTAGGAGCCATCTTAATCCAACCAATGCTTCACATCGGAGATGCTATGCGCAACTCGATTCGTATACAACCAATCCTACAATTTCTCATTCATCAGCAACAAATCCTTTGCCAGCCCTAGTATTTGGAGCACCAGCTGCTGGCACCAGTTCAGCACTGGATACAATTTCATCCAAAAATGTGAATTCTTGTGGCAATGATGCATTTGATAACAATGAGGATTCCACTGGCCATACTTCCTCTAACAGAATGGAACCCCACCTTCCTCTGAATGTCAAAGGCAAAGAAAATTATTGCAATGCAAGCCGAATCAACATTGGCATGGAAAGAAATGATGGAAGCTTTCTGGAATCCTCCTCAATGAAGGAAGATAAGCTGTCAAACGATAAACTTGCTTCTAATGATGATGCCTTGGATCATTTGTTCAAGGCAAGATCTGTACTGCAAGTACCTCTTTTAAACCTCCCTGATGGTTTCACTTCAGCACCTGGTGGTGCTGAAGCAGGCAATTCTGTTGATAATTCTTCCGAGATGTTTGACCAGTATAACCCTGCTGTGGATTCACCCTGTTGGAAAGGAGCTTCAGCTTCTCGTCATTTTCCATTTGGAATTTCTGAAGCTGCTACTTCACAAGCTCTTGTAAAGGAATTAGAAGCATGCAATGTTTTGAATCTTCAAGGGCCTCTGTTTTTTCCTGTTAATACTGATGACGATGCCGCTGTTTCCTCTCAAAAGTCACGAGAAAACATGGTTTATCATGAACATGGGTGTGCGGTAGATGTTTCATTACCTTTCCCAAAGACACCCTCTTCAGTTGGAAGTTTCCCCTCCCCAGAACACAGATTAAAAGCTACCCTTAAAGCAGGACCTTATCACTCGAAACAGAGCAGTGGGAACGGGATTCAATGCTTTGGTGCCATCCAAGAACCAAGAAAAGAATATGTCATTCCCAACAGCACAAAAAGTAGCTCCGAGCTAGAACGCTCTCACACAACGCAAACAAGTTGTGGAGAATATAAAATTGCACCTGAAAAACAGCTTGCTTCAGATGCTGCTGACACTGGGATGAATATCAAGGATTCTGCACAAGATGGTCCTTCTCGTGTTCCATTCCATGATACAGAACGTGTCGCATGTACACCTTTTCCGGGTGACAGTGCTCCTATTGAGATTGCCGAACAACTTGGAGGAGCATCGTACACTGTGGCCGAGTACACTCTTCCAAAACTGGATGTCCGGGTGCTGGTCAATGCAATGCATAACCTGTCAGAATTGCTTGTGTGTAGCTGTTCGAATGGTGTAGGTGCATTGAAGGAACAGGACCGTGAGGTTCTCCAGCATGTAATCAACAATCTTGACGCTTGTGTCTTAAAGAAGGTTGGCCAAATGACTTCAGTGCTTGAATCACAGGTTCCCCACCCAGGCACTTCTTATTATCCTACAAAATTGTCTGACAAGTACAAGGTATGGTGTTTCTATTCGGTTGAAACGTTATGTGGGAATTGATGATCTAATAGAATGATAGGGAAGGCCTTTTATTAAGCTAAACAATGGCTTTTCCAGGGAGCTGTCATTGGCAGGTCTCAGTTAACAAGGGTAGAGGCTAGAAATGTTCAGCCTCAGCTTGATTATCAGAGGGCTCAAGAGGAAAATAGGCATTCTACTGTGGCTAGTAAGAAAGATAATAAAATGCAGCATTTTGTTTCTTCAAGTGGTGATGCAGACACTGGGAAACATGATGACATAACCCAGGTATGATCTGGTCTTTTGATGCTGCCAAGCATCATGGTAATCTTATAGCTCATCTCCTTCACAAAGAAAAAAAGAGCTTTTTTTCTCGTCATGACCTGCAGGCTATAAAGAAGGTTCTCAAAGAAAATTTTCATGACAAGGAAGATATGCATCCCCAAACTCTCTTATATAAGAATTTATGGCTCGAGGCAGAAGCTGCATTATTCTCCATGAATTATAAAACTCGCTTTAATCGTGTGAAGAGTGAGATGGAGAAAAGCAAGTTGCACCAAACAAAAGGTTAAATGTTTGACCTTGACTCTGTTTCTCTGTCCTCTGTTGGTGTAACCTAATTTTCTGTTACTACATATGTGGCAGGAAAGCCTAGTAATGTCGAACAACTATCAAGCTCGAAGGTTTCTCCTGACCTCAACATGGATGACATGTTGCCACCTGAGACAAAAGAGAGATCGAACCCAGATGTCTCTACTCAGGACACCCCTCAATCAAGTATTTCCAGACATGCAGAAGATGTTGGGGCCTCTGTTATGGCCAGATTCCATATTCTAAAATGCCGGGTTGACAACTCAAGTTCCATGAGTAAAGAAGTGGAGCAAAAGCCAAATTCGCTTGACGTTGGAGCATATGCAGGAATGGAGGAGTCCATGTCCAGCCCATGTCCCAGAGGTATACAGAATGTTGGGATGAAACCCCAACCAAAAAAGGTTGATCTTGGGTTTACCGAGAATAGAAACTCTTGGCCATTTGTCAGAGACAGATGGGATGGAAGTTCAGAAGCGACAATAGAACATGCCATGCTGCACCACAAAGCTAACTATAGAGAAAAAATTGGCGTAAGCTTAGATGTTCCGGAATGCGAAACTATGAAAGAGTTCCGTGTATGTGTTTCGAATGAGCCAGTGATCGAGTCTTATATACCCAACAGGCTTAAGAATTGGCTTCCAGCTGGTGAGTATGATAGTCCTTCATCGGATTGGGAACATGTACTAAAGGAGGAGCTTGGTGGCAGACCCCATGGATCTCAAATTGGGATCTGAAAAATCTTTCGAAGTGTTCTGCCAGTGACTGCAACAGTAGAGTTCTAATGTTGTCTGGACTTGTATAAAGCATTTACTCTTTACTTGAATTTCCAGAACTTGGGTTTTTTTTTTGCTTCTTGTTATAGCGACAATTTGTTAGCCCTACTCTCAGGGCTTTCTTACTCAGCCTGAGCCAACCACCTGGCCATTTTCAATGTTAAAGCCTTGTAATCACTGAAAAAGTGTATACTTTAACTGTGAAAATGGATAAATGGTTGGTTGAGACTGAGAGTAGGAAAACCCTGAGAGTAGGGCTAGCACTCTCTTTGTTCATATCTTCCTTTGATGTACTGTTGCTCAGGCTGCTAGTCTGCTATATGGACTTTGATTATTAAGCTGTATTTTTTTTTGTCCTAAACTCCCTTTACATGTCACTAAAGCAAATTTACAGATTTGGGGAAAGTACACTATCTATGAAAAACCTCTCGCATGTTTCGTTGTCTATATTCTAGTTCTTTTCGTTGTCTTCTTTTCTCTTCCCTATTCTTCTTTCATTTTTTTTAGCAAACCTCCATCAAAGTGTCATCAAAGGTCGCCGGAAATTAAAGGGTATTGAAAGGGAAAAAATCCCGTGCACGCCACGCGTCTATAGCTGCTTAGCTGGTAGAGGAATGATAGCAAAACTTCACCTGTGAATGAGCCTGAGGGGGTGGGTGTGCACCCTGAAATAAGCTCCGATGATAAAGTCAGTATAAGGCACAAGCACAGTATAAGGCACAAACACAGTATAAGGCACAAGCACAGTGTATGGCACAAGGCACAAGCACAGTGTAAGGCACAAGGCACAAGCACAGTGTATGGCACAAGACACAAGCACAGTGTAAGGCACAAGGCACAAGCACATGAACATAAGGCACAGAATGGTATAGAGATACTTATCATGAGGGCACTGGGCATATGCACTTGAGGACGAGCTCTGGTGTTATGCTCTGGAGATTGTAGCTCAGGAGGCACAAATGATATAGCTCAGAAGGCACAAAGAACTCAGCTCGGATGGCCCAAGGGACTCAGTTCGGATGGCCTAAAGGACTCAGCTCACTCAGCTCGGGACAACGTAATTTGGACAATGTAGCTCTGACAACGTAGCTCGGATAAGGCACAGACAACGTAGCTCGGGCTCAGACAACGTAGCTCGGATAAGGCACAGACAACGTATACGTTGTGCATCCGTTGTGCATCAGACAACGGGTACGTTGTATAGCAGACAACGTGTACGTTGTACGGCACAACGTGTACGTTATACAGCTCACGACGGGTACGTTGTACATCAGCCAACGGACAACGAGCTCGGGACTATGCACAACACAACGGGACAACGGATTCGGCACCATTCACAACGGAACAACGGATTCGGCACTATTCACAGCACAACGTATTGGGCACTATTCACAGCACAACGGGTTCGGCACTATTCACAGCGTCAGGCACAAGTTCAAAGTGTGATTGCACTCAACAGATGATCAACTGCAAGGCCCTGCAAGTGGCAGTGTAACCATTCATGAAGAGCATCAGGCGGACATGGCCTATTTGAGAGGATCTGACGGCCATAAACGCTTGTGAGGCCACAAAGAGCATCAAGTAGCCGGATAACACCAAAGGAAGATGAGAGAATCGGGTGAGTGGCCATCTACACAGCGCTTTGGGGTAGGGGTGTGAAGGACTCAAGCTTCTCAGATCTCCCTCTTCCTCTTCCTCTTCCTCTTGCTCTTGCTCTTCCTCTTGCTCTTCTTCTCTTTCTCCTCTCTCTTGCCTTTCGCACCATCCTCTTTCTCTTCTTCTTCTGCCCTTTCTCTCCTCTCTTGCCTTTCTCACCATCCTCCTCTCTTGCGCATCATCCATCCCTCTCTCTGGTGATTCTTGCTTATTTACAGGCATTTGGAGCCATCATGACTTGTGCAGTCATGATAAGACCACCTGTCAGACAACACTCAAGTGATCTAGCATATGGCCCAAGTGGGCTTATGACGGCTAAATTGTCAGAATTTCTGAGCATGAGAAATCACTATTTTACCCCTTCTTTTTGCTCTATTTTACGAATTTTATCCGTTACATTTAGCCCCTTCTCGGTGCCTTGAACTCCGTTCGAGGTGCCGAGAATACTCCATGGGTAAAATTCCCGAAAATGATACCTGGTCCGCAGACACTGATTGTGCTCCGTTCTCCGCTCTCTTCCGTTGTAGATGCTCCATTGTCACTGATACGTTGTGCTTTCGCCAGCGAAGACGAGCTTGTATCAGCCCCTAGTCAAGTCACCGGATTCTCTTACTCGTGCATAGTACCTCAGAGCATGTGTTAGAGAGCACAGGAATGTACATGTATCACAACACCAAGAAAAATAAAGTCATTAGGTACTTCGAGCACGAGAATGTGCATGAACACGTGAAGATACATGAGCACAGAGATTCACTTGATAAGCTCAGAGATTCACTTGATAAACACAGAAATTCACTTGATAAGCACAGAAATTCACTTGATAAACACACAGATGAATTTGCAGTAAAAACCATCATAAATATAGACAAATGCTATCTCACGCGAATGACTCGTAATGGGGCATCATGACACCATGCTCAGATAGCATTGCATGAGGATAAGTCAATTGGTCGCTTATCGGGCAATGCATCTGACTGAGTCACAGAGGTCCCGTAGTGAGCATCATGCTTAGATATGTGTTGACCCGCGTGGTAAGACACCTTGCTCGGAGAAGCTACAAGTGTCCCATCACCGTATTCAGACATATCAGATAAGACATCATTTGACATTGCATTCACGATATTTTTTACTTGATATGGCACTGGTCGCTTCTCTTGATCTTTCACTTGATAAGTCTCTTGATTTTTCACTTGATAAGTCACTTCGATAATTCACTTGATATTGAAAATTCACTAGAGCATGCACTGGACAGTTCAATTGATATTGAAAATTCACTAGAGCATGCACTGGACAGTTCAATTGATAAATCACTTGAGAATGCACTCGATAATTCACTTGAGAAAGCACTCGATAATTACCTCTTGATTGTTGTCATGCAATGAAAGCCCTATTCAGACGTAGAGAATGCTCGTCATTTGTGATTGTCTAAGCCCCTTTGCCACATTCTCAATTTTTCCCAATTGTTCCCACAGAGGGTTGGATTTTCCCACAGACGGTGCCAATTTGAAAGGGAAAAAATCCCGTGCACGCCACGCATCTATAGCTGCTTAGCTGGTAGAGGAATGATAGCAAAACTCCACCTGTGAATGAGCCTGAGGGGGCGGGTGTGCACCCTGAAATAAGCTCCGATGATAAAGTCAGTATAAGGCACAAGCACAGTGTATGGCACAAGACACAAGCACAGTGTATGGCACAAGGCACAAGCACAGTGTAAGGCACAAGGCACAAGGCACAAGCACAGTGTATGGCACAAGACACAAGCACAGTGTAAGGCACAAGGCACAAGCACATGAACATAAGGCACAGTATGGTATAGAGATACTTATCGTGAGGGCACTGGGCATATGCACTTGAGGACGAGCTCTGGTGTTATTCTCTGGAGATTGTAGCTCAGGAGGCACAAAGGATATAGCTCAGAAGGCACAAAGAATTCAGCTCGGATGGCCCAAGGGACTCAGTTCGGATGGCCTAAAGGACTCAGCTCACTCAGCTCGGGACAACGTAATTTGGACAACGTAGCTCTGACAACGTAGCTCGGATAAGACACATACAACGTAGCTCGGGCTCAGACAACGTAGCTCGGATAAGGCACAGACAACGTAGCTCGGGCTCAGACAACGTAGCTCGGATAAGGCACAGACAACGTATCTCAGGCTCAGAAAACGTAGCTCGGATAAGGCACAGACAACGTAGCTCGGGCTCAGACAACGTAGCTCGGATAAGGCACAGACAACGTATACGTTGTGCATCAGACAACGGGTACGTTGTACAGCAGACAACGTGTACGTTGTACGGCACAACGTGTACGTTGTACAGCTCACGGCGGGTACGTTGTACATCAGCCAACGGACAACGAGTTCGGGACTATGCACAACACAACGGGACAACGGATTCGGCACCATTCACAATGGGACAACGGATTCGGCACTATTCACAGCACAACGTATTGGGCACTATTCACAGCACAACGGGTTCGGCACTATTCACAGCGTCAGGCACAAGTTCAAGTGTGATTGCACTCAACAGATGATCAATTGCAAGGCCCTGCAAGTGGCAGTGTGACCATTCATGAAGAGCATCAGGCGAACATGGCCTATTTGAGAGGATCTGACGGCCATAAACGCTTGTGAGGCCACAAAGAGCATCAAGTAGCCGGATAACACCAAAGGAAGATGAGAGAATCGGGTGAGTGGCCATCTACACAGCGCTTTGGGTTAGGGGTGTGAAGGATTCAAGCTTCTCAGATCTCCCTCTTCCTCTTCCTCTTGCTCTTGCTCTTCTTCTCTTTCTCCTCTCTCTTGCCTTTCGCACCATCCTCTTTCTCTTCTTCTTCTGCCCTTTCTCTCCTCTCTTGCCTTTCTCACCATCCTCCTCTCTTGCGCATCATCCATCCCTCTCTCTGGTGATTCTTGCTTATTTACAGGCATTTGGAGCCATCATGACTTGTGCAGTCATGATAAGACCACCTGTCAGACAACACTCAAGTGATCCAGCACATGGCCCAAGTGGGCTTATGACGGTTAAATTGTCAGAATTTCTGAGCATGAGAAATCACTATTTTACCCCTTCTTTTTGCTCTATTTTACGAATTTTATCCGTTACAGGGATCATATCAGATTGCCGAAAATTAAACAGGTCACCGGACAGAAAAGTTAGGGACTTGATCGTGAAATCAAGAAGTAGAAGACGAATGAGGGATTCAAACCCTCAATGGCCTTTTACTTTTGGTGGGTGCAATTTTAAAAAATATGTGCGCATTTGTAGCGGCCCTTAGTACAGTATTTTGCTTTGTTCTATGGTTTTGGTAAGTCTTTCCACATTGCAGCTGAAGAAACCCATAGATCAGGCTATCAATTACATTTGGTAGCGTAGAATAGAATCAATGGAATATTTGCAGCTGAAAAAACCCATAGATCAGGCTATCACTTATATTTGGTAGCGTAGAATAGAATCAATGGAATATTTTGTCATGTGCCTTTTACTAAAAAAAAACATTAAAAAAAAAAGGAAAAAAGGGAAGATGATATGGCTGATTCGAGGCAGCCTTGGACCTCCATTGATGCCTCTTTGAGAGGACAAACTTTTATATGTTCTCTTAGAACAGTTTATCTTCATTCATTATATCAAATTAGTGGGTAGCACGCGTGATGCGCGTGAGAGCGAGGGGAAGGAGTTAACCACAGTTAATAGGAGTTAAAAGGGACACATGTTAACCTGCGGGTGCGATTGAACTCGCTAGTGGTACGTGCGATGCATGTAAGAGCGAGGGAAAGGAGTTAACCACAGTTAATAGGAGTTAAAAGGGTCACGTGTTAACCCGTGGGTGCGATTGAACTCTCCCTGAGTTCAATCGCGATTGGGTGTGATTCAAAATAGATAGATGAGCGAGGGTAGTTTCAAAATTAAATAAAAGGCAAGGGGTAGTTTGGGAATTAAAGTAAACATTAAATGAAAGTTTTGTTTTTATATAAGGGTAGTATGAGAATTTTAGAAAAATCATCTACGGCTGCCTCTCGCATTATAATAGTAAAGATATAGATTACATTCTCTTATTTATAGTCCTACAAAGGAGTTATTAAAACTAAATTACAAGTAAATAACTACTAAGAACTACATAAGGGATAAGGAAGACGAGAGATGTGATATAGTAAGAAGATGTGTATGGGTACACATCATATTTACATGTAGTAGTCCAAATCCTTCTTTTTTTTTTGGTAGATATGTTATTATGTAACACTCACACACACACAACCCAAATCCCAAATCTTTCTCATAATGCAATTGATGGGGGCAGTTGCCTCAGATATTAGGCCATGACCCTTTGGTCGGATGGATTTCAATCAGGAACGTGTCTACTTACACAAGCTTCTAACATTGTTCTCGGAATCTTTAGCCCCCTTTAGATTCAGCGCCTTATGTCTGGGAAATGGATGGAGATATGGGGGTTGTCCTTATGCTTTCACAGAACCTTTTAATCCTTGTTTTCCCTTTTCCCAATGTGTGAAGCCCATCCTCTTTCCATACCCAAGGAAAAAGCACATATGTTTATCTTGTGCAAATGGCGCAAACAGTTCTGAGTTACTCTTATATAAGTAACAGTCAAACCACTGCTCTACCTTGTTGCTCAATGGTTGGTATCAGTGGTAGGAAATTTATCCATCTATTTCTATCCCAAAGAAGACTCAAGTAGATGACCACAATCCTCAGTACTGAATACATTTTTATCTTTTGCTATCACCATTTTCCTGACCACCAAAGATAAGGCAACAGATTGAATTATTATAATTTAATTGGGTATTTTTTTTAATGAAGTAGACCTGTCGGGTGGGGCCCTTGAATGGGAGGTCCCAGCATTCTACATTTGTGCCGTGTCTGTGGCAGTATGAGTGCAGTAGACCCGTTCTTCAGTACTAGCTGGCGGATTTCTTTTTTTTTCCTGGGTTAACTTGAATGAAAAGAGGAAAGATGTCTGAGGTATAAGTAATTACAAGAAATGTTCTCTTTTTTCCAAGATGAACTTGTGCACCGCTCAAGTCCACCACCAGATTGAAGACAGGAATCAAATAAAATGTATGTTTAACTACAATAAAAGTATGGGATTAACTAAACAATATGTTAAAATATTTCAAGGATCTTGATAGAGGAACCTTCAGAACTTAGTTGGCCAAGAACTTCGCAGCGTGTGCACTGAAGCACACCCCATTGCACCTAGTCATTGTTGCCTGAGTGACCACTGGTTCACAAGAGAGTGGTTTCATTAGAGGGTATGATAGTCACAAATATGTATATATAACTTCTATTATAATCATCCATCTACCAATCCTGTGATTTTAAAATTTAAGTATGTAATCTCTTGAGTAATAAATCCTGAAATATGTACATTTAAAATTATGCAAATGCCAACTTGCATGGAAATTCCACGCAAATCGATAACAAATGAATCTTTTCTCTCTTATTTTTCTTTTTACATCAAAGTTGTGTGGCTATAATTATACATTACATAAAATGCCTACAAGATTTCAAATTTTGAATAGGTCTAGCTTTAGGATTGCCAGTTGGTTTAGAGTTAAACTTTGGATTGAAGAGAAATGAGATACAATAACAAGACAGCATATTAATATTTAACTTATTTCCTTATGGATGCTGTATGTTAGTGTTCAAAACTACCAAAACAAGCCATAGAATGTTATAAATCAAAAATATCAATTTAGTCTGAAGAGCGTGTTTATTGTGGGCTTACAGGTGTGAGCGCGGGTTTTGGTGAAACCCTGGTTTGCATCTCACGGATTGAGTTAAGAGTCGCCACCTATTCATTCGGAAGGGATAAGTCCCCGGGATTTGGATAAGGTCTTGGTCTGTGATCCGAGGTCAGGGTAAGAGGTTCGGTTAAGTCCGGGGAAGGGGTTAGGCATCCCGGCACTTCCACTTTTCAGTGGTTCCCTACTTGCTAGGATTAAGCCAAACTAATCTCAATTTTAATCAAATGCCTTAAGTATTTAAGATAATGCTAATCTAAGAAGGAGAAAATCCTAGACTAGGGTCGAACCCAGGTTGGGCTGCCTACGTACTCACATAGGGGTGAGATCAGACCGAGCGTAGTTCTGGCACATGAGCCCGTGCCAAGGCTAGGGGTGTGTGTGTGTGTGCACCAAGGGTGACTTAGGGTCTAGCCGGGAAGCTAGAGGTGGTTGACCGGGTTGGTCAAGTGCTTGGTATTGGGCCCGGTAGGCCTAAGGTAAGTCCGATAGACTAGGGTTGGGCCCGATAGGCCGAGGGTGAAGCCCGGTAGGCTAGTTTGGGCCCGGTAGGCCGAGATTGGGCCCGGTAGGCCAAGGATGAGCCCGGTAGGCTAGGATTTGGCCCGGTAGGCCGAGATTGGGCTCGGTAGGCCGAGATTGGGCTCGGTAGGCCAAGGATGAGCCCGGTAGGTTAGGATTTGGCCCAGTAGACTAAGGGGTGAGGCCCAGTAGGCCCAGGGTGTCTTAACCGAGGGTTAGGGTTACTAACCGGGGTTAAGAAATATGATTAACCCTAGTCAGGGGTGCTAACCATGGTTAAAAAGTCCAATATCAGATTTTTGATCTTTTTGAATTTTTCTGATTTTTTTGGGATTTTTTGGATAGTAGTTTAGGCTCGTTGCGGAGCAGCGAGCTTAAACTAACTATGATTAATTTAATCTCAAGGATGATTTTAAAAGAGCTTAAGTAACTAAGACTAAAAGGAAAATAGGTTAAAGCTAGTTACCTAAAAATCACTTAAGGATTAGAAAACTAACTTAAGGGTTATTTAAAAGTCAGATTTTAACAAAATTTAAACTAACCAGAATCAGTTTTTTAAATGATTTAAGTTCTAACTTACGACTAACTAAAAGACCAAGTAAGGACTAACCTAGGACTAACTTAAGGGCCATCTTTGACTAATTATGGACTAACTTAAACAAGCTTAGCTAGATTACATGTTAACTTTACATTTAAAAAAGATTGTATTAATTTGGGCTAATCTAATCACTAACCTAAAGAACGAATAATGTTATTAACTAGACTAATTAGAAACTAAGCTAATCAAATTTAGCTAACTTAAGATCTAAAACTAAGCTGGCCGAAGGGTGTGAGACGGAATTGGTGTGATGGAAGTATGAGAGGTTGAGAGTTTTGCTTGGTGTGTGAGGCCTAACTCATGGTAGGGGTTGGTCGTGGGTTATAAGAACTAAAGGAGGATTGTGAGGTTAGATGTGTCTTAGCCTTGGTTAGAAGATGGAGGAGTTGAGTATGGTTAGTGGGGTAGGTGGTGAGAAACTATGACTGGAGTTAAACTAACAAGATAACCTAAAGATCAATTTCTATAAAAAAGAACAGTTTTAAAGTACTTGAATCTAAGCTAACCATTATCTAAAACAGATTTATAAGTTAACTGTGAGCATGGGATTTTCCAACCCACTTTCACAATTATATGTTTTGACTTGAGTCGCCACCTATTCATTCTTAGGGATAGGTCCCGGGTATTTATTTGTTTGGATAAGGCAAATGGTCTTTACAGAGTTAGGGTAAGCGGTTCGATTAAGTCCTGGGGAAGGTATTAGGCACCCCAAGACCTCCGTTTTATAACGGTTACCTACTCCCTAAACTTAAGCCAATTTTAATCTCAAAGTTTAATTAAAATGTCCAAAGTTTTTAAGTGAGTGCTAATCCAAGAAAAATAGAAAGCTAGATGGCTAGGGTCGAACCCGAGTTGGGTTGCCTACGTACTCATATGGTGAGATCATACCGAGCGTAGTTCTGGCACATGAGCCCGTGCCGAGGCTAGGGGGGAGTGTGTGTGTGCATAGGATGGTCAAAGGGTCTAGCCTAGAAGGCTATGGTTTAGTTGACCGGGGAGGTCAAGTGCACAAGTGTTAAGTCTAACCGCGGTTAGAGGGTATTTATCCATGGTTAGATGAGCTAACCAAAGCTAAGGAGGTCCTACAAGTCTCTTTTTGGTCTTTTTGTATTTTTTATATTTTTTGAGATTTTTGGAGATATTTGAATGTTTTTTATATTTTGGTTATATTTGAATGTTTTTGGTGTTTTGAGATTTTATCATGTTTTTGAATTTTCATATAGGTAAGGTTTTGACAAACTTAACTAAAGTCAAATTTAGTCCAAGAGTTTGGCTAAAAGATTATAGTTTAAGACATAAAGAGGGATGTGCCCTATGAATAGTAAATGGTCTATTACCAACACCTATTTTGTTGGATTGATGTTGATAATAGATCAAATACCATTGCCTTTAGTATGAAACATTTTTAAGAATGTCCTTTTTAAGTCCTTACACCATCATTTATCTTAAGTCCTTAAACCATCACCTACTCATTCAACATAGAACATGAAGGAAAAATAAAGAAATGAAAGAAAATGAAAACTCATCCTCTCCCTTTTAAGGTGGTTCATTTACACCATTATTAATGATGTAATGTTGCTCTAAAGAATGTTAGGGAAGGGATGAGCTTTCACAAAAAATTCTAGAAAGAGGACTAGAATCTCAAAAGGAAACAAAATGAAAAAGAGAGGTATAGCTTTAGCTTCCACTCTCTATGGGCCTACCCATATCCACACTTGTGGGTACATAAAAAAGAAGAAAATATGTACATGGAAAGGAAAAGAAAAAAGGAGCATCTCCTTGCCTTTGATATGGGGTCCCTCTACACCATTAGATTGGTGTAGAGAAGCCCAATTATGCTTGAGAAATGAGAGAACCAAATAAAAAAAAAGATAAAAAAGAAGAGAAAATGAAAGAAGGAGTGCCTACTCCTCCAAGAATTCTCCTTCAATGCTCCAAGGGGTAGGGTTTTAGAATCCACAAAGGAAGAGAGTTAGTGAAGAACTCTAAGCTTTTAGTCTTAGAATTCTTTCCAAACTCTAAACCTTAGTTTCTTCTCCCTTCTTCAAACTCAAGAGAAACACAAGTGGGTGGGAACCTTCTAGGGGTCTTGAGGGATGGATCTAAGGAGCTAAGGGATTGGTATTTATAGGAAAACTAAGAGGTTGGGTTGTGTCTTTTACATGGGGGGATAAAAGGAGCTAGTGGGTAAAGACTTGAGTGTTGTAAGGTGAGTTGATAGATTGAGTGTTGTAAGGAGTGTAAGAGAGTGTAAGAGAGTTGGTGGGTTGAGTGAACTATGAGTTATATGAGTATGGGTTGTAGGATATAGGGTGTAAGAGAGGTGTAAGAGAGTTGGTGGGTTGAGTGAACTATGAGTTATATAGGTATGGGTTGATGTAAGAGAGGTGTAAGAGAGTTGGTGGGTTGAGTGAACTATGGGTTATATGGGTATGGGTTGTAGGATATATGGTAGGTGGATATGGATATGTGGATTAGGTCTTATGGATCATGGGTTATTAGTAGATGGGTCATGGGTTATGATTATTGGACTTTGACTATGACATTTGGGCTTGGGCTATGGAAATAGGCTTTGGCTTAGGCAATTGGGTGATTGGGTATTTGGGCTTGACTACTTGGGTTGGGTAATAAAATTAGGTAATTGGGTTTGATTGAGTTGTCTAGGTATAAGTTTGGTCAAATGGGCTTGGGCCTTGGGTATACCTAGGGCTTACTAAGGTTAGGCTAGGGCTACCTAGGGTTTGGGTTTAGGACTACCTAGGGTTAAGCTTAGGGTTAACTAGGGTCTTAACTAGGGTTTAGTCTTATGGTTAAGGGTTTACCTAGGGTTTGGAACTAGGGTTGATCTAGGGTTTGGACCATAGCTAAATTAATTAACCACGGTTAAGGGGGTGTAAAAATTGGGTGCTGACATTAACTATGAACAACTAAGCCTGCAGATAACTTAAATCAGAAAAAAGAGATTTTAAATGATCTACAACTAATCTAACATTACAAAAGATAGCAGATTTTAACCCAACCAATCTAAGGACTTAAGTTAGAATACAACTAACAGGTTGTTTTCAAAGAACTAACTACATATGTACAGGTTATAAAAGAGCTAACTACTAAACATTTACAGATTTTGAAGTAACTAACTAGCTGTGTACAGGTTTTTAAGGAGTTAACTAAGAACTAACTAAACATGTATAGAGCTAACTAAGTATTTCAGATTTAACTAAACATGTGCAGATTTTTAAAAGAGCTAACTAAGAACTAACTAAACCTGTGCAGATTTTTTTAAGGAGTTAACTAACTACTAACTTGGAACTAACCCACAACAGATTCATTCCCACAAAAAAAGAAAAAAGTTTAGCCTATCTTAAAATTAATCTAAAGGTTAACCGAAACCAGATCTTTTCTAAACTAACTCAAAAAAAAAAAAAAGTAATCTAGGTTCAAGTTTGTCTAAAAAACTGACCAAAACCAGATCTAATCTAATCTAGAAGCTAACTTGAAGACACTGAATCTAGGCTAAAGCTAATCCAAAAAAGACAGATTTATTCTAGGCTTGGCATAAGTTAAAAACTACTCTAAAACCAGATTTGAAGATTTACAAATGGCTCATAAAGTGATCTAAAAAAGCTGACTAAAACTAATATGGGGTCTAAGTTAAGTTCTAGAAAAAAAAAACAGATTTGATCTATCTAAAGTTTAGAGATTGATTTAAAGAAGCTATAGATAAAACTAAATCTAAAACAAAGGATTTTATCAATCTAGAGCTACTGAAGTAAGCACAACTGAGTTCAGGTTATTAAAGAAAAATGAAAGAATGGGAGAGTTGTTTTTACCTGTGGCTGGAAGCTGGTGCAGGCTAACTTTGCTCGGAGATGGAGGTGCCGCTTAGGGACCTACTACGGCTGGCCTGGAGCTGCTACTGCAGGTGCTGTCTGCTGTTGAACATGGATGGCAGCAATTGTGGCTGTTGTCTTTGGGCTGAAATTAGGTGATCCAGTGGCTGTTACAAGGATTTGTGACAATGAGGTGGGAGTGGAGCTGGCCGGATGGGGTGGCTAGGTCAATCGGACCGTGCGGTGACGATGGAGCTGCTGGCCGAGCCTTGTAGATCAGTTGCCGAGTGATGGTGCTGCCGGATTGAGGATTGAGGTGATGGAGGGTTGCTCTTACGGATCTTTTGGAGTCATGCAGGGAGTTTCTCTCAAAACCTTCAGCAATTTTGATGGGTATTCTTTGTGATTTCTCCCCCCCCCCCCCCAGCCTGCTCCTCACCCTGGTTTCGTCTCCCTTTTAAAGAAGAAAAAGGAAGAGAGGGTTTCAAAATTTGAACAAGAAATTGGGGGGAAATTGAAGGGCTGAGCTTGGGGGACAACCTGAACTCGGCGGGAGCAGGGCAGAGGTCGGAGGCAGAGAGACAGGGGCTGCTCTGCGCCATTCCCATTTTCATGCAAGAAACCTTATGGTTTTTCAAAAACTCTCTGCAGGTAAACATGAAAGAGGAAAGGTGTCTGGGGTATTGGGTTTTAACTCATGGGCCGTGGGCCAAAGACTTGGGTCTTGGATTGAGACTTGATTTGAGGGGCTTCGGCCCTTGAAGCTTTAGCAAAATCTCAACTTTAGGGCTAAGACTTAGCAAATAAACACATGAGTTTTGGGCCAGGGTTGTGCCACAAACTCTAGGCTTAAGCCGAGCTGACCATGGTTAAATTAATCAACTAAGGTTAAAGGGCGTGTAAAAATAGGGTGCTGACAACAGGTTTTCAGAGAGTAATGCAATGGAGACGAGCAGTCTCCACGAGTGTGGAAACTTTCCCTGTCGGTGTCTGATTTTGCTTCAAATATTTTAGAGATACCCTAACAAAATCATAGGTTGTCACTTAAGACTCAACTTCGTATTCTCCGAACTCTATTATTTGAAAAATTGATTATTTGATGATGAATTTCTACACAATCAATTTTATCAGAATTGATTTTTGGCCAAAAAAAATCTAATCCAAGCGCCACCTTAGGGTTTTGTTAGGTTGCCCTAACATTAAAAGCCACCACTGACAGAAACAGCCTTCACGTGTGGAGACTCCTCCGTTCTCCATAATACAATTCTATTGTAAATAGTCAGACACTGTACATTTTGATAAATTTCTAATACAATTTTAAAAATGCTTTAAAACTCAGATTGGGGGAACAGTCTGTTGGACTGTTTTAACTGGGAACCGAACCTAGCTGCTGGTCGGTTTAACCCTTGATAAGGGGTTGCACTCAAAGCCAAACTAAATCGGTGATCTGAATGGTTCAACTAGCAAACCGTTTCACCTAAGCAGAACGCATCGAACCATCCGGGTCAATGGAGATAGAGAGAGATGCTCTATGTCAGACAAAGTGTAGAAGATAGAAGACTTCACCACAAGGATTAAAAATACGGTTTCGGGGATGAATTGTATCGTTTCGGCATTGGTTTCGGACGATGCATATTGTAAGCATCCAATTTTTACACCCCTCCTAACCATGGTTAAGAGTTCTTAACCATGGTTAAACCCCCAGTCGAATCCCTTAACCTCAGGACAAACCCTAGTAGACCTGAGGTATAACCCTAGCAAACCCTAGGTTTAACCCTAGCCCTAGCCGTAGCCTAGTCAAGCCTTAGTAAGCCGTAGGCCCTTAGGGCTTAAACCCTAAAGCCCAAAACCCCTAGAAATTCAAACCCCTTGGTTTGGGCCCAAGCAAGGGCCTAAAAATTCAAATGGTGAAGCCCCCGTATCGCATGCACAACCTAGGCCAGGCCTGTTGGATAAAACCCAAGTCAGGCGGTAATATATTCACTGACACCCTCAATTTGCAAATGCTAGGGAATGGCGGTAAACTTATTACCGCCATTCCTTAAAATCATTTCCTGCAACAAAATCGCCTCCTGCGCAGTCAGGCACGCATGTATACACCCCTCTCTGACCTGCAGACCACCTCTCCGCCCCTGTAAGCCTATCTACCCTGGTACTAATACCAGGGGTGTCCCCCTTGGTATCCCCTATAAAAGGGCAGCACCCTCACCACCTTCAACCATCTGCAAAAATGCCCAGTCGAACCCCTGACCATTTCCGAAGCCCTAACCCCCCTCCTAGGCACTCCCAGAAGAAATCCAAAGCTCCCAGTAGCTTTCCCAAGCCTCCCTCACCTTGTGTAAAACACCACCAAGCCCCATCGCCACTCACAGCACTGCCACCAGGCCACCAGCCTGTCTGGAAGCAGAGCAGTAGGGTAGGGCTTCCTCCCTACCCCATTTAGTTTTGTTTTACACTTCATGTGAGCCTCTGGTCCTTCTAGGGGACTATTCATTTTTGGTTTTACAGAAAATCCAAGAGGGAGGGCTCCCCCACCTTCATTATAGGTGTGGGAATCCCCTTAGTGGTAGAGCAACACTCCAAACAGCCTCAGAGCTTCTAGGGGTCCCTCAAGTTATGAGGGAACCCTTGGAACCACCCCCGTAGCAGCCAATAGGGCATTTTTCATTTTCTGAAAAATTCCAGGGGTGTCGCTAAACTCAGTACCGAAACTCTTGGAGGTCTCTTTTGCAACTGCTGTGGGCCCCACCTGAGCATGCCCTGGTCTATATCAGAGCCCATATTGGGTCCCTAGACCTTCCCTTGATCTAACCTGAGCTTTTCAGGTCAACCCCTTTAACCTAACCATGGTTAATTTATTGAAAATTAGAAACTGCCAAAGTGTCGGTAATTATATTACCGTCATTTTATCATTTCATGTGCAGTGACTTTGGGCCCGTACCAGGCCCACACATGGCCTTCCCCAGGGCCTACAACAGGCCCAGGGCACTCCCTTCATCTTGAGTTTCAAAACCATGGGTCATGAACTCCGTAACTCCACCCCTAACCAAAGTTACAGGGGAGCAAACTCTGGTAAAAATGTGCCAGAACTGTCGATAATCTATTTGCCGACAGTTCTGATTTTTGAACTTTTTGGACCACACAATGGCCCATAGCCCATGGGAGGCCCCCCACCAGACCTGACTTGGCCCCTGGGAGCCATCCCAATCATTCCCAGGCCCTGCCTGGCCTTAGCTCATGGTTAACTCAACCATGGTTAAGGGTTAACCATGGTTAGTCGGCCTAATCTCATGAAAAAATCCCAAAAATTCCTAAAAAGTCTAAAATATTCTGAAACTTTAGAAAATGTTAAATTTGGACTGTGCAAACATACTTAACCACGGTTAGATGAGTTTAACCATGGTTAAGCCCATTTAAACCCTGAAAAATCCTAAAAAATCAGGAAAAATCTAAAATGATAGTATAAGTCAAAATCCAGCTTTGTACACTACCTAACCTTGGTTAATCAGAATAATCATGGTTAAACCCATGTTTTAACCATGGTTAGCCCCCCATTTAACTTGGGAAGATTTGGGGAAAATCTCTAAGAAATGTTTAAATCACATTTAAGGACCATAAACATACTTTGGAGTTTGCCCAATCCCGGTTAGCAATCGTAACCACGGTTAAACCCTTCTTGGCCTATCAGGTCCAACTCCAAGCCTACTGGGCTTACCCTTAGCCTACCGGGCCCAACCAAAGTCTACCGTGCTCACCCTTGGCCTACCGGGCCCAATACAAAGCCTACCAGACTTACTCTTGACCTCTGGGTCCAACCTTTGGCCTACCGGGCCTGATCTTGGCCTATCGGGCTCAACCCTTAGTCTACCGTACTGAACCCTAGCCTTCGGGCGTGCACCCTTGGCCTATCGAGCCCAGTCTTGGCCTACCGGGTCCAAATCGTAGTCTACCGGACTATCCCTTGACCTATCGGGCCTAATCAAACATAACCAAGCACTTGACCAACCCAGTCAATCACCCCTAGCCTCCGGGCTAGACCCTAAGCCACCCTTGGTGCACTCACAACACTCCCTTAGCCTCGGCACGGGCTCATGTGCTAGAACAACGCTAGGTCTGATCTCACCCCAATGTGAGTATGTAGGCAACCCAACACGGGTTCGACCCTAGTTTAGCTTTTCCCTTATTAGATTATTATAAACTAAACCTAAGACATTTGATTAATAATTGACATTAAATTAGTTTAAACATAGTAAGTAGGAAACAGTTAGAAAACGGAAGTACCGGAGTGCCTAACACCTTCCCTGGGCTTAACCGAACCTCTTATTCAGAACTCTAAGCAGATTTAAGACCTTATCCATTATCTGGGACTTATCCCTACTGAATTAATAAGTGGCGACTTTGAACATAAAACCAAGGTGGGTACCGAAATTCGTGCTCATAGCTCTGACGACTCCACTGGGGAATATATTATTTGCTATATCTCAAGGTTAAACCCGGAACCTAGCTCTAATCCAAGTTAACATCAATACTACTCAAATGCCTTAGAATTTAGTCTAATATTAATTCTTTATACATTTTAAGTGTATTTTGTATTGTGCATCCATAGTAGTGTAACCCTAAACCCATTAGACAAACTTAATACGCTTACGGCTGCTGGATGATTATCCTCAGTGACAAAGGCTTAAAAGTCTTGGAGGTCCGCGGAGTTACTCCTACTGGGTGATTACCCTCAAGGAAGGATTCTGAACGCTCCCGCTTACACCAATCGTCTATTTTTAAGGGAGTCGCATATACGGTGTCAAGTGATCCCCCATCCTACTAGGAATACACTTGCATTACCCCATCATGCATACATGTAGCCTACGCCAGGGTATAGTCTACAAGCAGTCCACCTGGAGGGATACTCTAAACCCTAAACTGCTTGCACCCTATACCTGTCCCCAATCATGGTTAACTACTCGGGCACATCCTACCCGAATAAGCACCCACCCAGGGGCATGTGATGAGCCAAACTTATGCTTATAATAAAACACATCCTACCCCACATCTTGACATAACACATGGGGTTCAAATCTCAGGAAGATAGGTCTTTACAGGACCTATTCCAGCCTTGACCTGATAGGCCCCCGGTTCCCAACAACCCGGGTAAAGCATACCAGATCTCTGTCCGATTGTCCTACCGGATCTCTGTCTGTCCAATTGTCCTACCGGATCACATGTGCCATGTCGCACCCAATAAAAAAAAATGCATCATCATTACTTGCATCATCCTTGCATCTTGCATACACAGTACACTTACACAGAGTCTGTATATTTGTCTAGGTAGATGACATGTCCGTCAGGGATTGTTCCGTCAAATGGTTAGCCTTCACGGCCCGTGCACCTCCTCTCTCAGGGGGCATGTGAAAAAACCCTCCATGATACAATTGAGACCCTAACTCGGGATCAGCATCTCGCTTGAGCTCAGTACTACCAAATGGGTAATACCCTAAACCTGTCCATGGTTAAGCCAGACTGGCACCTCTTAAATGCAGTCATTCAGTAATGGAACCTATCATACATGGTGTTTCGTTTTGGTAAGAACGAGTTGTATCCAACACTGGAGGAGATACAACGCATCTTTGGCCTAACCATGGAAGGCGATGCCATAGTACCGTGCTACAAGACATCATTTCAGGCAGACCTCTCAAGGTTTTTACAAATCAAGCCTACTTCCTTGTAGCACGATACTAACGGCACTTATGAACGAGTGTCTATAAAATCTCTCGAGAAACAGTATCGGCCCAGGTAGAACCCTGATTCCCTGACAGCTGAACTTCCTAGTATCAATGTCTTTACATTGATCATCATGTCCCAGCTGGTGTTCCCGAGATGTCGCACCCTCGCTGACTCAGTATTGGTGGGGATCATTGAAGACATGCGCGACTCCAAGACGGTCATCCCAGTCATCCTTGTAGAGCTTCTCAGGGCTCTCAACCAAGCAGCAGAACACAAAAATGGTATCTTCCATACCAGTGCACCGCTATTACACTTATGATTGGTATCACACCTGCCTACCATCTTACCAGTGCCTGACGTCCCTCGAGATGTATACAGCCTGTCCAGGAAAATTTCTCAGAATCAGGGCCAAATAGTGACCACAGACGTCAAGACCCTCTACCGGCTTCTCCAGAACCTGACAAAGGAGCAGATTACGTGAGATGTGTGTGACTGGTCCGCAGATAGCTACCACATGTTGTCATAGCAGGAAGGCGATCTATAGTCCTAGCAGGTCTCACCGGGTCTACAGCCTACGTACCACTCCGAGTCCTATGCCAATTTGGACTCTCTCAGTGCATTCCGATGATAGACAATCTAGAAAATGACTTCGCCGATTTCACAGTGCAGTCTGAACGCCTCACCCGCCGATTTCAAGCAGATTAGTGAAGATTCAGGAGAGATCAATGGCCAGACTTTGTGGTTACAACAGGACTATCAACTGATTCTGCGTACCGACTATGGGTGGAAGACCCTGACATTCCATCCGGTATGCCCGCACCCAGGGAACTGCTGACACCAGTTTCCACTCCATCACGAGGAACCATACCTATCATGGAAATGGTGGTTCCCTGGAGAGACTTCTTCCTGAAAAGGCAGTTACATATCCAGGAGAAAGAGAAGGGGCTACGGAAGGCCCAACAAGCATTCAGGCAATAAAAAGCGGAGCAAAACCGCGAACTCCTAGCCATGCAGGAACAGGTGGAGCAGCTCGAGCATATAGTCCAATCTCTTTAGAAGAGATGCAGGGGTGATGCCAAAGAAACCGCCGTCATCAGGGCCCAACTGCACTTTTATCAAGAACAGATTGACAGTGCAAAGGTTAAGATGACCAGAAAGATCTGATAGTTCGGATCCCACATGTTCAATGCCACAGAAACAATTGAACACATGGAGGTTGAATTCATATCCCTCTAACAACAGATCATGGACCTTGAAGGCATGCCCCGGCCACTTGACTTTACCATCCCTGATGGACCTGCTTAGGGTTGAGTCTTTTTTCTTTTTTGAGTCATTGTCCTATACTCACTCACTCAATCATGCATCAAATGAAAATCTTTTCCTGCATTCTGTCTCATCATGCATAATCGTGATTAGTCGTTGCATTCTTTTCAGTTGCATGAGCCGACCCATGACTCGTTCTATGACTGCAATTCTCGCAGAAGTAGCAGACGCAGTCCTCACAGAAGTACTCATCTTAGAATAAGTGCCCATCCAAGCCGTATCAGAAAGCAGTTCAGATACAATGGTAGAACCAATTGATCAACTACAGAGGAATAGTGAAATCCTGCAAGCTCACGAAAGGGACATTACAGCCATGCAAGCAAAACTTGACAGTGTTCTGGAATCTCTGAAGATTCTGATTGGAACCCGAATTGATGAACTTTCTCCTCGGATCCCCACCGGCGAATCATCCGAGCAACCTATCCCTGAGCCTCGCCATAACCCGATCATCATCCCTAACCCTGGACCCGCTACAGGAGGAGGAGATATGGAGTATGAGCACTTCGAGGGGGCATAGCAGCCCAAAGCCTCTCACATTAATCAGGACAGACTGTCGCCTTCTGACCCCACACCATCTCTTTGAGACTAGCACGAAGAGATTAAGCAAATGAAAGAGATGAGAAAAATGAAGGGTGCATCTGCCAACATCAGTCTGTCTCTAGAGGACTTGACTTTCTCTTCAGGGGATGCAGTCCCTGCGGGTTTCAAAGTGCCAAACTTTGATAAATACGATGGCTCAGGCTATTCAAAACAACATTTACAGCTATACCTGAGGGACATGCTCCTACACTAGAAGAACTAGCCTCTCCTTATATAATACTTTTAGAAGAGCTATAGCTGCTAAAAAGGAAAATGAAATTATTGGATAGCTCATTTCTTGAAGGGGGCAGCCTTGATATGGTGGATGTCGATCGAAAAACAGAGGATAAAGACTTGGCAAGATGCCATGGACTGTTTTGTGGAGCAATATTCATTTAATCAAGAGCTCCGACCTCAACGAAGCCAGCTTGAGCAAATGAGCCAACGCAATAACGAATCCTTTTTGCAATACGCCACCTGGTGGATGGAGATGACAACTTGAAAAAAAATTGGTGAACCTCAAATCAAGGTTTGAGTTGAGAACTCACAAAGTAAATAGGATGGTTAGGGCTTCTTATAAGTCTATCTACCCTTTTTGATGTTTTAACAATTAAGTTATTAAGTTAAGGGATGATGTACTTTAAGTGCGGAAAATAGAAAGCCAAGCAAACCACAATATAAGGATTTTTACGTGGAAACCCTTCTGAAAAAAACTACGGGACCTAATCCAGTCATGAGAATCCACTAAGACAAAGTAAACAAAAACTTACAAGACTCGAACTTGACTCCTTCGGACTCGACACTATGATTCTTCAGTTCTTAGTCCTCTACGTCTCGAAAAGTCATCATGTACTCATAAGTCCCGGGATCAACCACAGCCACTCGTACTTCTCTTTGTGTCTCGAAAACAGTCCACGATCTTCCGATCGATCTCCGTCAATGACGGCTTCGGATTCCACCAACCAAATCACACATCCACGATCCATCTCGGATCGATCTCGTTCGCAAAGGCTCCGGAACACTCCGGCCAAGATGTTCTATCTAGAACGGGTTGATGGTTTTATAAAAATCAAAACTTAGATGAACTCCTTCAATGAACAAGTCCAAGCAAGCAAGTATGAAGAATTGGCTTGCAAACTCTAGGTTGAAAGATCAAATAACAAGGGAAGGGGAGCACCCCAATATATGGAGTTACTATGAACTCTAGAGGTAGCTTAAAGTGCTCTAAAAACCTTCAAAGGAATATCCTTCACGGGATTGGGGGAGGTCCCATATACAGAGGAAAGGTTCAAGGGTTTAGAAGTTACTAAAAAACTAATTTAGAAGGTTTTACCATATCAGGGTCGGCCCTGGAGGATCTCTGGGTCGACCCATTATAGCAACCAAAGGTAAATAATTGAAAACCCTATTCAGGGTCGACCCTGGGAGATGGTTGGGTCAACCGGGTCGACCCTGGGAGATGGTTGGGTCGACCCAAGTGGGCACTTCGGTCGACCCAACTATCTCCCAGGGTCGACCCCCAATTTTTGACTTTTTTGCCCGTTTGCACCATACAAAAATCTCCCTATTCAGGGTAGACCCCCAATGGTCAGGGTCGACCCTCAAGTGCATTTTTTCTCTTTTTCAGCCTTTTAATCATTTGATGCATTCCCCTATCAATCCTAGTACTTTTTGACTTATTTTTCATGATGAATGGGTATTTTTATGAGGTAACTTAGGGTCATCTAGATCTCTCTTTCAATCCTAATATTTAATATGTTTTGCACTACTTATCTCATCACCTAGGGTCCGTAGATTAGTTTAGGACACTTACCACCTAAGGCATCATATTAGGATTTATTCTAAGTCAATTCCCACCTAAGGTGATATGGCATCTAGGTCACTTACCATCCTATGAAGGAGATTATCAACCGAGTCTTCAACGGTTCTTCAATGGTCTTCAACTTCCCTTGTTTGCGAATGCTTGACTGTAAAGACACAAGATACACACCTAGACACCTAGACTCACTTGTTTTGACACCGGAATATGCCAACACAAAGAATATGGACTTTACACAGCTAAAATCCCTACTCCTATCCCTAAGGAGGAACTGGCAAGCATGTTCATGGGCACATTGAAGCAGCCATAATCGACCCTGATGGTCACATTGCCTGTGGTAGACTTTAACACCATTGTCAAGACTGGTGCCCGCATAGAGACTGCCATCAAGAGTGGGGCCATCCATTCTAGTGTAGGACTTGATCCTCCGAAAGCAACAGCCTCAACTAGTAGGAACAGTGGTCCCCGGAACCAGAAAAAAAAAAAGAAAGTTTATCTATGGTGGCTTCTACAGCACCCATCAAACTTCCAGCTCCAGCAGCTCCAGCTCAGCCAGCTACCAGAAACACCCAGCCAACCTGGCTTAACAAGGGGCAAAACCATCAACAAGACAAGCCTCCTTGGAACTTCACACCTCTCCCTTATACTCTCAGCCAATTGCTAGAGTTCTTGACCAAGTAGGGTCTTCTTATTCTAAAAGGCCCTACTTCCCTCTTACCCTCAAAAAAGAGAAACAAAAACTATGATGTCAATCAAGACTGCGCCTTTCACCAAGGCGCAGGCCATGCTATTGACTTCTGCATCAGCCTAAAGTGCACCATCCAGGATCTTCTGGATGAGGGTAAAGTTGAGTTGGCTCCAAGCAACACCAACATCAACCAGGCACCACTTCCTCCACACAACAATCAGGTCAATTTCATACAGTGGGAGGAGCGCGGGGCAGGGTAGCCTAGACCCAGCGCATCGGTAGTCAATGATGGCATCATCAAGCCCTCTTACAGACCTGCAGTCATTATCCCCCTCCCCTCCCTCTATTAAACATCCAGGCCATTCAAGCCCCAGTACAAATCCCAGCTCTTGAATCTGATGAAGAACAAATTGTCTATACAATTCCCTATCTCGCCAATTGGCCCACGACACCAGCCCAAGCTTCCACTTCGATCGGTCCAGTCTGAATCCCTCACATTTCCCTTCAACCTTTCAGCCTCAACCATGTACTCGCTCCTCGCTCTCTTATCATTGAGAGCAAGAGCATAGCCAACCTCACCCATTCTGACTAGGTGTACCAACCGTCGGCAGCTGAGCTGGCAAAGGCAAAAGGGAAAGAGACAGAAACAGCAAGGGTACCAGACCCTAAGAAGGAATCAACAGACTTTGTAATTTTGCTAAAAATCTTAGAAAAGGCGGAAGAATTCAACATAACTCAATAGTTGAGTAAGACACCAGCCCAAATCTCAATCATGGGTCTTTTTCTAACTTTCGAGCATCACCGGAAACAACTCATCCGAGTATTTAACAGCGCCCACGTGACACAGAGAGTTATCTCTTTTATAGAAGAAGAGATATCGGACGGTGACAGGGACCATACCTAGGCCCTTTACATAACAGTGTAATGCATGGACAGAACTCTCTCATCGGTACTAATAGACAATGGTTTTGGCCTAAACGTCTGTACACTGTCAACACTGTAAAGCTTGGGTATGAACCTCAGTCAGGTGAAGAAGAGACCCATGACGATCAGAGCTTTCGACAACTTAACAAGGCAAAATCTGGGCGACATTTATCTGACTATCAGAGTCGGACCTGTTCAATTCACTACAAATTTTCAAGTAGTAAATGTGTCTGCCTCATTTACCCTGCTCCTCGGGAGGCCGTGGATCCATGTGGTCGGAGCCATTCCCTCCTCTCTACACCAGAGAATCAAATTCATCTAAGACGACCACCTAGTCGTAATACCGTAAGAGGAATTGGCGAGTTCCTTCGGGGACATCCAGGAACTTGGGCAAGGCACAACCTTTATGTCTTACCAATTCGATCAGGTTAGTTCTATCGCCCAAATAGAAAAACAGAATAAGCAGCAGATTTTACCATTTGTCAGGATGATGGCGAAAATGAACTATTAGCTCGGGGCAGGCCTGGGAGCCCAAAACCAAGGGATGAAGAAGAGATATACACCTCCACGCTACACTCCACCCTTTGGACTGGGCTACAGGCTCAAATATGAGGACTATCTCGCAAAGCTAATATGGAAAAGCAGCCGGTCAACGAAACCTGAACCTCGACCCCACATTTGAGTAACATTTCAAGACAGAACCTTCCAGCCCTACCCTAACACCTCCATTGCACCAGTTGCCTTGACCTCTCAACCCAATGTGCCAATTCTTCAGAGATTTCAGATCTAGAGATCTTCAACATGGCTCAATTATTCGATGAGCTGACTGTCGAAGATGCTACCGAAGCAGAATATCTAGTGGGAGAAAAGTTTTGCACCCTCTCCAACAGCACCGAAGCGTCATCCAGTCGCCAGCCACTAATCTGTTGGTGGACTGAGGCTCTCACCATTGAGGCCAGCTAGGGCCGAGGCAACAGCAGTGCAGGAAAGGTCAGTCAGACCAGGCAGTGAACAAGCATCACCCTTCTCCTTCTATATCTCTTTGCTCTTGTTTGTAAAATCTAAATGTCATGCCACTGTCGGCTTCCTTTTTGTTGAGTCAACTTTTGTAACAACAATCATACTTGTTTTATAAATAAAATATGATATTTTGACTCAAAAATATGTTTTGCATTAAACATTTTGGCCGATGACGAAAATCACATGGACTCTTCCCTTGGAAGGTCTAGTGTCCTAAAGCCACCAAAAACAAAAATATGTAAGCATGCTAAATTTAGCTAAATTTTTTGCCAAGAAATCGCTTACACCAAGGCTACCCTTGAAACCCTTCTGGACTTGACAGAAGTGGAATATGATTCAGAGCAAGAAGAGGAACCGCCTCAGGAGATTCTAGATCTCATAGAACGCAACGAAGGACTTTTGTAGTCGAACACTGAGGATACTGAGATAGTCAACCTTGGTTCCAAGGACAACCCCCAGTTAGTCAGGATTGGCACAAGTATGAACTCTCAGCAGAGAACAGACATGATCAGCTTTTTGAAGAGCTATAGTGATGTCTTCGCCTGGTCATATGTAGATATGCCCGGCCTGGACCCAGCATTAGTGGTACACAGACTGCTCCTAAACCCTGATGTCAGACCAGTTAAGAAGAAACTGAGGCGGATGAGACCCAAATGATCGCAGAAAGTAAAGGAAGAAGTTGAGAAGCAGATCAATGGAGGCTTCTTGGCAGTAGCAACCTACCCTGAATGGTTGGCCAACATCGTGCCCGTACCTAAGAAGGATGGCAAAGTCCGGATGTGCATCGACTACTAGAATCTGAATAGGGCAAGTCTTGGTTAGACTCGACCCTTGCTGGAAAAACTATCGTGCCCGTACCTAAGAAGGATGGCAAAGTCTCGATGCATATACTACATCAGTAAACGTCTGCTGGAGTATGAAGAGTGGTACAACCCTCTTGAGAAGACATATCTGGCACTGGTCTAGGCTACTCAGCGTCTACGACATTATCTACTTTCTTATCCGGTAATCCTAATTTTCCGGATGGATCCGCTCAAATACTTGCTGGAAAAACCAGCCACCACCAGAAGGACTGCCTGATGGCTTATGATGTTGTCTGAATTCGACGCCACTTACAAGACACAGAAGTCAATCAAGGGCAGGCGATAGCAGATCACTTGGCCCACAGTCCAGCAGAAGACTACATCTCAGTACATGATCCGTTTCCAATGAAGCCATCTTGTACACAGAAGCAGAAGAGCAAGAATACTCCGGTTGAGAGTTATACTTTGATGGAGCTGCCAACAGTCATGAGTATGGGGCATGAGCAGTCTTAATCTCACCCAAGGGAGCACACCTCCTCATCTCAGTCAAACTAAAATTTAGATGCTCCAACAATGAAGCTGAATAGGAGGCATGCATAACCGGTCTGAAAGAAGCCCTGGGTATCGGGATTGAAGAGATAGACATCTACGGTGACTCATCCTTGATAATCTGCCAAGCAAATGAATCTTGGGCCATCTGAGAAGCAAGACTAGACTCAATATATAACGGCGGTTTTCTTGTGCCGTTACAGAGATTCTATACATAACAGCGGTTGAAATTGCCATTGGAAATCGATTTGGTACGACGGTTTTAGAGTGCCGTTAAAAGTGTACTATATAACGACGAATATAGTAGCCGCCGCTATAAGCCCTATATATAGTTGCGGATATAGTAACCGCCGTGACCAAATGCCATTATATCCCTTGTGACAAGACTTATGACGACATTTAAAGGAACCGTCGTTAGAGTCTTGTAACGACGGTTTATTTAGGTACTGCAGCGGATTTTAGCCACCGCAATAAACCTTGAATTTCGTAGTGCATCCAACATGTGTAATTTCGCGGACTTCGAAAACTATTAATCTTTTAATACTGAGGATATTCATCCTACAGTCATAAACGTATTAAGTCTGTTTACTGGGTTTTTATGGGTCATTACACTACTATGATATGTATGATATGCACAATACAAAATACATCCAAAGAGATGAAATAATTAGTATTACGCTAAATACTTAAGCACTAAAATAATTTTGAGGTTTATTTGACTTAAACCTAGGTTTCGGGTCAACCTTAAATGTTTTCCCCAGTAGAGTCATTAGAGCTATGAGCACGAATTTTTAGTTTTCGAATAGGAGTTGCCACTTCTTAATTTTGATGGATAAGTCTCGGATATGGATAAAATCTTATAGTCTACATGAGAGTCTAGGTAAGAGATTTGATTAAGTCCCATGGAAGGTTTTAGGCACTCTGTGACCCCCATTTTACAATGGTTACCTACTCCTTGAGTATAAGCCAAATTAATGTCAAAGTTATAATCAAATACCTAATTTTTAGATTATACTAATCCAAGAAAGAAAAAATCCTAAGTAGGGTCGAACCTATGTAGGGTTGCCTATGTACAATCATGGGGTGAGATCAGACCAATCGTAGTTCTGATACATGAGCCCGTGCCAAGGGTAGGGGAGTGTGTGTGTGCACCAGTGTGGCTAAGGCTTAGTCCGGGGACTAAGTTTTGGTTGACCGGGTTGGTCAAGTGCATGGTCTAGATGGTTGGACTCGAAGTCCAAGGTTTAAGCCCTGAGGCTTAGGATTGGGCCCGGAGGACAAGGATTTGGGCCCCTTGGAGACCCAGGATTGGACTCAGAGGCCAAGTTTAAGCCCGAAGGCTAAGGTATGGGCCTAGAGGCCAAAGGATGGACCCGAAAGCAAAGGTTTGGGCCCGGAGGCCATAGGGTTGGACCCGAAGGCCAAGGATTGGGCCCGGAGGCCAAGGGTTGAGCCTGGAGGCTAAGGCATGGACCCAGATGCCAAAGGTTGGGCCCGGACGCCAAGGCATGGCCCTAGAGGCCAAGGTTCGGGCCCAGAGGCCAAGGTAACGGCCCGGAGGCTAAGGGACTAGTCCGGTAGACTAAGGTTGGACCCAATAGGCCAGAGTTTGGCCTGGTAGGCTGGGGGGTGGGCCCAGAGGCCTAAGGTTGCTTAACCGGAGTTAAGAGGGTGAGTTAAGTCCAAATCAAGTTTTTGAAGTTTTTTCTATATTTTAGGAATTTTTTAGATTTTTTTAAAGATTAAATGGTCTTAACCATGGTTAAAAGTTAACTAGGATTAAGTTTAACCCAATTAAGGGTCTGGTCTGGTTTGAGGTAGGCCCAGGTAGGCATGACAAAGCCTATAATGGCCTCCTACTTGGTCTGGGCCCTACAAGACCACTATTTTATGAAAACAATGGGATTGGCGGTAGAATAATTACCGCAAATCTCATTTCTTTGCAAAATGAGATTGACGGTAGAATAACTACCGTCACTATTACTAGTTTTACAACAGTGGCTTTGTAGCCAAAATGAGAGGTCAAGGAGGATGCTCAGGGGATCCTTGACCCATGAGGGTGTTCAGGGTACTTGTGTAGAGACCCGAATTTTCTTCATGTTTTTATTGCAAGTATTAGGGGTATTATAGTCCTTGTGATGTTTTAATATTTATGTATTTATATCTAATTAGTGTAGTGTGATTAGGGCTTAATCAAACTTGTAAGCAGAGGGATGTCATATCATACCCTGACCTTTAGGAAGCTCCAGTTTTGGCACTGTTTATTGGAGGTTCATGTTTAATGTTTTTCTATAATTTTAGTCTAAGCTAAGTCAAAAGTGGGTTTTCCGATGTTTTGTCTGATGGAATTACAGATCAGTCAACTTTGGGGACTTTTTGGTCCATAATTGAGAGGGAATTTGGAAATTCTAAAATACCAGAAATGTTCCTTTTCGAAAGATGAATCTAACGCAAGTTGAATCGTCAAAATCCGACGATCGAGTCAAAAGTTATGGCCGAAACAGTAAAACGGGTCAAAAATCTGTAAAACACCGATCACTAGGGATCGATCGGTACAAAACCGATCGTTCGGTCAGAAGTAGCGATCGATCGGTCCAAAACCGATCGATCGGTATCTATCGACTGGTCTAAAATTTTGTATGGGGAAAATTTTCAGAGAGTGTGTTTTTAACCGAGAGCTCGGTCAAGAGCACCGGTCGATCGGTAGGCGACCGATCGCTCGGTCATAACCACCGATCGCTCGGTCTTTCTTATTTTTGTAGAATTTCAGTAAGGACTTTTAGGTCTTTTTACCCTCAATCCTTGGGGCTATAAATAGGGATCCTATTTTGGGGTATTAGAATACTCTACCTATTTCTAACCTAATTTGGCAAAAAGGGAGAGAAAAACCTAGGGTTTTGAGAGAGGGATTTCTTGGAGAAGAAGAAGATAGCTTGGGTATTGCTAGAAAAGTTTGGAGATCGTCCTCAAAGCTTCCCCAAATCATCTTGGGAGCGATTTGGATCCAATGGAAGGATCCCTGAGATCGATAAACTCCCTAACTCAACTCTATTAATGATGTGGGTGAATATTAGTATAATATAAATGATATTTAGTTTGTTTTCCCTAATTATGTATGGATTAAGCTTGTTAGAGATGGAAATAGGTTTATAATATGGATGGATTAAATGGAGGAAGGGAAATGCTATGGAGGATTGAGATGAATTTATGGATGTGGATTTTGATTTGGGTTGTGTGGATGGATTATGGTGTGATGGAATGTTAAGAATGTGAACGGGCAAAGTATCCATAATTAACGCACTCTAGATGTTTGTTGAAATGTCTAAGAATAATAAGTATTAGTATGATACTTTTGATTATCAAGAAATTAAGTTAAATGAATATTGTGGTTGTTATGATAAATTATGCCATATTCTCTCGTATGGTGATAGGTATTTGGGTAGGCCAAACCTTAGAGGAAAATCCTCCACGTTGGAAATTCTCTAACTAGGGAGATGTAACCTGACGGAGTTTCCTAATGGAAGATTGGAATTTAAGGGATGACTTATTTGAATTCCAATCACGACACTCAAGCACACGTGCACTCATATGGTAAGTATTCAAGTCTCATGAGTCCACTTGTCTCACAAGCATGCATACATTGGATACGAACATGTTACGAATTATGCCATGAAAGAATGATCCCCCACTATGAACATCCACTCTACCCGTTGTTGCATTCATGTTATGCTATAAAAGAATGATTCCCCATTACGAACATCCACTCTATGCGTTGTCGAACACTATGAATTATGCGTTGCCAGGACAAAACACTATGACTATGCATTGTCGAGACAAACACACTATGAATCATGCATGTATGAGTCTATGCATATGTTAAGTTAAGTTCATGGATAAGAATTTCACGAGTATATGAGTCAAGATGATGTTATGACATGTTATATGCTCCGCACTCTGATTATGTTTATTTTACGTGAAAGTATTATGATTAAGCATCGATAAACCAAGTAATGATATTATTATTGCTCATGCTATTTTATGTTGTTGTTAGTTTGTTTATCCACTGAGTATTTCATGCTCAGTCGACCTGTCATTGTCTTCAGGTTTAGGAGGAGAGCCGTTGACCGAGGAGGTGTACGCCAAAGAAGAGGGAGAAGGTGAGCTTCCTGAGGGGGAGACTAAGGATTTTGATAGTCATCCCTATTGAGTAGTTTAGTGTTTCTTTTTGGACGAGATGTTTATATTAGACTTTTTGACTCTTAGTTGATGTTGCCTTAGTTGTTTTACCCTACAGATGGTTTTAGACTATTTCGTTATGAGGAGTTATGATGTGTGGACTATTACTGTGCAAGATGGTTTGACTTTTCATGATCGAAATTTTATTATCCTCATTTTTGGAGACTTGTGTAGTATGCCTTGTATGTATGGATTTTAAGCAGGTTTAAGTAATGTGACGATTCCAAAGTCCTATTTTAGCCTTGTAGGATTTTGGGGTCGTTACAACTTGAGAGTAAGTCGTAGGGCTGGTCTGGGCCTTAGGCCTAGTCTGGATTGGGCCCATGGTGGCCATTTTGTTACTGTGCCCAGAAGTCCAAAATGTCGGTAGATTGTTTATCGACATTCTGGGCAGTTTCCAATTTTTATGATTTTAACCATGGTTAGGTTGGTCTGGTGAGCCTGGAAGGACCAGGATGGATGAAGATCTCAGGGGCCTGAACTAAGCCCTAGAATGGACCAAGGCCTCACCAGACGAGCGCAAAGGCCCCTGCAAAAGGGAGCACTCAGAATAGCGGTACTGAATTTACCGTCATTCTAAAATTTTTCTAGAACTTAAATTTCTCCCCCTGGTGCTTCACTATGCTACTTTCATGGGATCCCTTATGGGCTGAGGGTCCCCCAGAAGCCAAAGGGGGATATCCTAAACTTTGCAAGGCCGTATGGCCTTGGAAACTTCCCTTAAGAGGGTCCCCATGCCTATGAGGAAGTCAAGGGGACCTCTCTTCCTCAGGTTTGCCACAAAACAAAATAGAAGAAGTCTCATGCAGTAGGAACAGGGGCTCACGGTGTTTCAGAGAAGAGAATGGGGGAAGGGGCAGGGCCCTACCCAACTGATCTGCTTGCTACGGTGGTGGAGATAATGGTGCTCAATAGTGGAGGTGGTACATGACTGGGGAGGGACCTAGGGTAATCCCTGAAAGCTTCTGGTGCTCCTGGTTTCACCCTTGGTGGAGAACACAACTGGGACTAAGGGCAGGCAAGGATTCAATCCTGGGGATTTTCGAATTGTCCCCTTCCAAGCTTGAAGATGGGCTGGATTATATAGGGGAGGGGCTAGGGACCTAATGGGGATTAGGACGGAGGTTGGTGAGGGTCTCAGAAGCGAAAGGGGGTAGCCAGAGGCGTGCCTGATGCACTGGGAGGAGCACGATTTGCATAAAACGCAAACTCCAGGAATTACGGTAATTCTTGTACCGACATTCCCTCTCAAGGCAAAAAATGGAAATGACGGTAGAATAATTACTGTCATTCCTAAGATTTTCTAAAAAAAGTTCTGGCCTGTGTTAAATGCTCATGCACGCGGTACGAATTTTACCACAAATATATGGAATGTCGGTAAATGATCTACCGACTTTCCTGAGATTTTCAAATTTTGGGGACTGGGCCCCTCCTAAGGCTTGGCTAGGGTCTGTGGGCCCTGTATGGGTCCAGGGGCTGTTTCTCTACGGGTTTAGGCCCTAGGGGTCTTGGGTAGGTGTTGCATGGGCTTTGGGCCCATGCCATAGGTTTGTAGGGTTGAGGGTTAGACTGGGGTTAGGTTAGGGCTAGCTAGGCTTCACCTAGGGTTTAACTAGGGTTAACCTAAGACTTAACTAGGGTTAGACTTAGTTTTGACTAAGGGTGGACCTAGGGTTTACCAATGGTATGACTAGGGTTTGCCTGACTTGGGGTTGACTTAGGGTTTAACTGAGATTAACCATGGTTAAAGAATTTAACTACGGTTAAGGTGGGATGTAAAAATTGGGTGCTTACAATTGTATTAGTAGTTTTAACTAAACAATCAGTCATTGAAAGATTCAAAAGAAAATCTTGATCTAACAATTTATTTGCACCTTGGCTGCAAATTCTTAATGCAAAGGTTACAATCTGCCAACTTGGGCTGTCAATGGGCTAGGATCAGGACGGGCTTGGTTAGGCCTGATATACACACATATATATATAGGCCCAAGCACTACCCTTATTATTAATAAGGTCGAACTCAAATCAGTTTATCTCTACGAAATAAATATATTATATAGAGTATAACTTTTATTGGTCTATATTGGTTGTAATGGGTAAAATTCGTAAAAAGCAAGGGGCAAAGTGGGAAACCCCACTAATTCAAAACAAATCGACATAGCCCACTTGGGCTATGTACAGGCTCTTATAAGTGTGATCTGGCAGGTGACATCATCATGACCACATAAGTCATGATTACTTCTTCTAATTGCCTATAAGATAAGAAGAACACCAGATAAGAAGAGGATGATGCATAGACAAGGAAGAGAGAAAGGGAAACCAAAAGAGGAAGAACGACTGGGAGGCTTGGGCCATTCAAACCCCAACCCGGAAGGGCTATACAAATGATGACGGCAACCCACTTGATTCTTTCCACTTCATTTGATGTTCTCTACGCCACTTGATTCTCTCCACGGCCTCACGATTGATCCCGACCATCTAATGCTCTCCCGAATTTGCCATATCCACCTACTGTTTTCCACGATAGGTACTCCTACACCCTTTGAATGCTAGAGGCTTTATGATTACCTACTTGATAATATGTCTATGCCACACGACCACCTGCATGGTCACATATTCACTCAACCCCGATTTGCCCGAGTACACTCTTGTACGAGTACACTCATCCTTGTATTGACTGAGCACGTATTGTCTGAGTACGGGATTGAGCCTGAGCCCATGGCCGCTGCAACTGAACCCGATCCCATGGCCACTGCAATTGAGCCCGTGCCCATGCTCACAATAATTGAGCCCATGCCTATGCTTGCCGCAACTGAGCCCGAGCTCATGGTCGATCACCGCAATTGAGCTCATACCCATGCTCGCCGCAATTGAGCCCTTGCTCATGATCACCGCAATTGAGCATATACCCATGCTCACCGCAATTGAGCTCGTGCCTATACCCGCCGCAAATGAGCCCGTGCTCATGCTCACTGTAAATGAGCACATCCTCGTCTTTGAAATGAGTGTGTCCCCGTCCTCAACTGAGCACATATTCATCATGACCTATCTGAGTACACTCTAGTATGAATATACTTATCCCTAAGAGTTACGTCCTCAGAGTTACGTCCTCAGGGCTATGTCCCCAGAGCTACATCCTTAGAGCTTCTCGTCATGCACAGTGCTCCTGACCTGTATAAACCTTCGACTACGCTCTACCAAACGATCGACGGTAAGTGTCTCTACACTCTAATGCTCATATGCTTGTGCCCTATACTAACTTGCCCGTCGGAGTGTCAATGACAGGTCGGACGATCGCCCACCTTGCGGAGGACGAACACATGCTGAACCGAGGACGATCCATGATGAACTAAGGATGAACCCGAGCTGAACCTTGGAATATTACATACTTAATGTCAACTCCTTCAAAGAACATGCCATAGGACAAGAGTACGGATGACGCATCCATGCAGATGAGTGTACAAAACCTGAATCATGCTGCCCACGACAGGTATTGTTAGCCTGGAAGTTTCCATTTACATTGATATATTATGCATATAACATAATATAATATGTGTTTTATATACAATATATACTATATATATAATATACAACATAACAATGTATAACACACTTTTATATAACAATGTTATACTATCAATTTTAAAAATGCTTATGAAATATTGTATATAAATAAAATAAAAGTAAATGCACTGGATCAGGCCAGTCCAATATTTTAATGAACTAAGTCCTCCCCCGACCAATATATAATGAGCCTAAGAAATTAGCCCGACCTTGACCGGTTAAGGCCTAAAATATGGGTAATGGATGGCCTTTTCAGGCAGGCAATAGGCCGAGGCCGGTCGCCAACCCCTTGGAATGCTATATGCTAGGAAGCACAGATACTTTGAAATGGAAACGTACCCGTATCGTCTTATCCGTATAGTCATATCGGATACGTATCCGATACGACACTTTAAGGTAAAACTTAGCTGTTTTTTATAATTTATATGGAATCGCCTTACCCGTATCGTATCACCTTATCTAAGTATCGCCGTACCTATATGTATACATCAAAGCGAATAATTTGGACTCTTTAGACTCTCATTTGTCGCATCTTTAAGAGACAAATTGTTGAGATGTGGCATTGGAAGGGCCACATCATATTTGGTCGGGCACGGGCAGGTATGAGGTAGCTTAGGAAGTGAAGGCACTATTATTAAGTCGAAGTAGACATGTGTTGGGAATTCACTGGACAATACATGGCAAACAATAAGCCAAAAAGACGCTGACGTTTCGTTTGGAGCACCAAAGAAAACAAAATTTGATTTTCTCAATAAACTGAGGTGGAAACAAACTCATTCAAGATCTTGTTAAATCTCTCATTTAGTACACGGTACAGTTTTAGATGCCCAACGCCAGACACCCCCATGAATCTATTCAGCCCCCCACAACACAAAAGCCACAAGTCGTGGCCCCTTTACTTAGCCAATTAGAGTCCATTGTCTAGAACCCAGTCTACATGTACAGAGACGACAAAGTATTGTGTATGCCCATTTATGGAGACTCTGATGTAGACCCTTATCTAGTTTAGATCTAAAGACTCTGTCTCTCTCTACTAGCTCCCCATGTAAGCCTTACTTATGAAGTTTAATCAAGAAGATAAGATAGGGAGAAAGAAAATATGAAAAGAGAAACCAAAAGAAGGTTAAGGCAGACAGACATGAGTTTAGCAATTGGGCCTGCTTTTGGGGGCAGTTTAGCATCTAAAATAGGGGAGTGCTAGGCCAATTTTTTTTTAACAACACATATATGTTATACCAATGGAAGTTAAAAATAATATGTAAATTGTAAGATATTTATTGAGTCTAGAGATGGCCAGGCCTGATCTGGGGTGTGGCCCTATCTTTCTTTACTATTATAATGGGAGAGGCAGGCTACGCCTGATTTTTCCGAAATTCCCAAATTACCCATACATAAAACAAAACTTTGATTTTATGTCTTTTTACTATTATAATGAGAGGGCAGGCGTAGCCTGATTTTTCCAAAATTCCCAAACTACCGTTACATAAAACAAAACTTTGATTTTATGTTTACTTTAATTCCCAAACTATCCCTTGCCCATCTATCTATTTAAATAATAGAATCACAGCCAATCGCGATTGAACTAGGGGAGAGTTCAATCACACCTCCGGGTTAACACATGTCCCATTTAACTCCTATTAACTATGGTTAACTCCTTACCCTCACTCTCACATGCATCGCATGTGCCACCCGCTAGTTAATAATAAAGTCCCGGCCTAACTCGAATAAAATAAAGATTGGGCTCGAGCCAATATTTAGAATTATACCTAACCAAGCCCGACCCGTTCAGCTTATTGACAGCCCCTCAGTCCACCCCTATGAGAATACACGACCTACCACTGGAGCAATGCTCTAGGAAGGCAAAAGGTTTACTCTTGCAGTTGCAAGAGTATCCCTCTTATGGGTGGCAAATCAATGGACAAAAAAAGGCCACCTCACCGTAAGTCATTTTTTTTCCTTCCCAATTTTTGACTTCTTGCCATTTAAATTTTTTTTGAATTTTTTTATCCATTGATTTGCCACCCACAAGAGGGATACTCTTGCAACTGCAAGAGTAAACCTTTTGACTCCAGGAAGGTTTAGTGCCAGACGAACTCTCTTAGGCCACAAACTCGCCCAAAATGCGATAACAATAAGACAGTTCTTGTGGGCCTCACCTGTTACCACATGTGGAAGAGAGTTTGTGGCCTTTCACTCCCCAAATTAGACATGGAGACTGGAACTTGTTGCATCCCAATACTATAAAGAAACTGCTTTTTCATGTGTCACCAGTCTATTAATCCTTTGCAACCCGGGCTACAGAAACCATTGCAGCCAAGTTTTACTCATGATATGAGTAGGACATTCAATGGTGGAGGAGGTTGTAGTACGATTCCAGATGGGTCAGTGGAAGCATGCCCATGCAGCCATGCTCACCTTTTCATTTTGTTCTGAATTCTAATTCTAATTTTGATTTTTTTTTAAAAAAAATTAAAATTAAAATTAAAATTTTGTGTTTCTTAATATATCTTTACGGCTGTAGAGAAGGCTAGCTGCACCATGACTAGTACCTATCATCCTTTCTTACATTGCATTATTGCGTTGTTTCTGGGATCGGCTGCACGTATTGCACTGTCGCTGTTAATGCCTGTAAAAATGAAAAATTAAAGGCAGGCCTTTTTCTTTTGAGCAGCACAAAATAAATGGTAGAGAGAGCCAGATTGATATATTGTCTGCTTTTACTGTTAAGGTAATGTAATGTAATCCTTTGAGGAGGAGCAATGGAATGAGAAAAGAAAGCGTGCCCACTTCTCTTTCCATCTCTATATCTTTTTCTTACTCTATTCTTCTCTTCTTCTTTTTTTCTCTTTTTTTTGGTAGAACTCTATTCTTCTCTTCAAGCTCTTCTTTTATTTTATTTTCACCTTAAAAAAAGTCTACCCGTATAGTGCCAGAGAGAAAGGGATCACGGGAATAGGGTGCATTAAATGTATAGAAATATCAACGTGGTCCATGCACCCAAGGAGTGGAGTAGATTCCACGCGTTCTGAAATAACGAGTTAGAAAGGGAACCAAATTCGTCTGTGATCTTCCTTGCAGCCTGGCTCTTTGAAGGTCGGGATCTCTTGTATGGTTGTTTAGCTGTTAAATCTGTATAGACGATTTGATCCTGCCCTTTAAACACCCATTGGCAACAGAGGGAAGAACACAAAGGATTTGCTTCCCTTAGAAAGTAAGTAATACATGATAAGCAAAAAATAATACCACTTTTATGGGGAATGCTATCCTTCACTCTTACCAGTGAAGGTGACATCGGATCACATCCAATTGCGATTGAACTTGGGGAGTGTTCAATCGCATTCACAAGTTAACCCCTGTTAACTGTGGTTAAGATTCACTAATCCATTGGGTTCAACAATCTAACCTTAGTTTTTACACCAAATATATATATATTTATATATTAACCCTAAGAGTCCTTAACTAGAGTTAAATGTTTTTTTCTTTCTAAAAAGCAAGGTTAGGTTGTTGAAACCTAAGGGTTAAAGAATCTTAACCATAGTTAATAGGTGTTAAAAGGGATAAATGTTGATCTGTGAGTGAGATTGAACTCTCCCTGAGTTCAGTTACGATTGGCAGTGATCCAATCCACTTATCAGGTAGTTAGTGGTGTTAGTATCTCTTGTTAGATGCCTAGCATTTGAAATTAAGCCTACGAGTGAGCATCTCAACCGCAACACCTAGGGAGTGAACCCTGATCACTTAGGGATACACACTACCACTGGTAGGTGTGTAATTTTGTCTCTATAACCATGTTGAGGCATCTTCTTTACTGTTGGCACCGATTTATGGTTTAAAAAATTTCATAAACCATTACGTAAAGGTTTTGGTGGCCTCTGATGTCCGATACCGTACTTTTATCCTTTTATCCCAAAACAATACTATAACGTCCAAAATCGTTACGTAACTGGCGTTACGTTCCGATACGTAAATGTTTCGGTTGTAGGACTGAGTTCTGAAAATCCTTGAATTTATTCTAAAACCTCATCTTTGCTTCCTCTCTTTTTCTCTACCTATTCTTAATATCTTTTTTTTTTTCCTAAAATCATTTTGTTTTTATTGATTAACAACTTGATTTGGGGTTTATTTCATAGATTTGATGGAATCCAAGACATGTTCTTTATTTCAGGTATGTTTCAACCCTCGACTCATCTAATTTCCTTATTTCTAAATTTTGAGTTTCATATTGGCTTTAAAAATATCTTGTTACTAATTTATTGTATGTTTTTTTTTTTTTTTTTAATTGAAATTTTTTAGATTTTTTTAAAGCAAAAAATAATAATAATAAATAAATGTTAAAATCATTACGTAACGGCATTACATAAAGGTTTCGGCCGTATCCGTTACTATTTTTTTAAACCTTGCACCGATTATGCCTAACCTACATTCACTTTGTAGGGTGGGGATTTCTGATTGGAGGGCTATGCGATTTGGAATTTTGTGAATGTAATAAATGTTTCTCTTCTCAATAATAATAACAATCAATGAATGATGTTAATAGTTCATTCCCTGTGGCCAAGGTGTTTTAAAGGCCAAGATTACTTGAACAACAACTATTAAAACCGTACAAGACAAGTGATCTTGGCCGTTGAACACCCTTGGCCACACAGACCATATAGTTCCTCCGGTTGGTAATGTACAAGGAGAATGAGTATTGTACATGTGGGCTTATGCTATCATGCACTCGGGGGGGATATTATGAAACCAATATGTTTGATATACTTGGATTGAGCGGCTTAAAGATGTTCACATAATGCACATTTAATGTAGTGTCAAAGGCTCGATCCAAGCTTACCACCCCCCAAACAAAAGACCATGTTTAGCGTTGTGAAATGGATAGAGAAGTAGATGAACTCTAAAGATGCATGGATGTGTGGATTTCAAGGACATGTTGTTAGCTAATAGCATGCGCATCAAGGGCACCAAACAAATTAAATGCCGGGGACAGAGGGGTTACTAGTGCTGATACAGTGATACTGTCCACTTTTTCTGTCTCGGGAAACGGATGCTACTATTGATGCTGCTTAGAGAGAGAGAGAGAGGCTCAATGAAAGCTGTGGTGGGCTGCTCGGTGGGTGGTTATGGGCTCAGAGATCGATGGACAGGATGGAAAGCAACACGTCGGTAACTCTAAAGCCAGAAATGACGGCAGGACCAGATCAGAGGCTTCTGTTCCCATGTTGCTAACTCCATGAAAGCTGTGGAAACTGGTACATTTTCGTTACGCTTGTCTTTCTTGGGCTGCTCCCCATTCCTATCCATGCTTTATCGTACGCACCCCTACCTTAATAACTAAGTAAGGCTTTGGCTTGCTGGAATCTAAAATGTGCAATCATTGGGGCCCCATCTAGTTCTGACCCATCCCCTATCATCCAATCACTACATATTTATATAATAATACATCTTTATATCTCTAGCTGAATATGGTCTTATTATATATTACGATTTATCATGTGTATACAAATACTCAAGTATAAAGCCCATCGACCTAACTCTATGTTTGTTAACTTCTTTTCTCACAACAAAATCTTGTTGGGTATTTAAACCGAAAGATGCATGTCCAACCTAAAGAGATTATTTAAGGTGAATCTCTCTCTGAATTCAAATCCATCAAAGAAATAGAGGTGAAAAATGGAGAAGACCTACTTAAGTGCGAGTTGGATTTCAATATGAGATAAACATGGGTGAAAAGGCCAAGTGAATTCTTATAAGTTGATGTCATTCCTAGACCTGCTCATCTCTTCGAAGAGGTGAGTTGCTTCGAAAAAGAAATAGAAGAGAGGTTACAAAATGAGAATTTTGATTACACATATTATGCTCGTGGGCTTGATACTCAAGAAGAAGTTTGTGATGATATTATTTTTAGAAGATTTTGAAGAAGAAAATGGTTTTCAAACAGACTTCAAAGAGAAATAAGAAGAAGAATAAAGTATCAGTAAAGAGGTTAGAAAACCTACTCGATTTAAAGAGTTGTTTTTATTGTGCATCATATCTTGTTGGTTTACCGGGGGTGGGGGGGTAAGGTTTTATGTCCCTCATTGCTTTTTTTTTATTTTTCAATAAACCGGTAGGGGTCTTCTAAACTCCCACTCCCACTCCCACTCCCACTCCCACTGAGTGACTTAAAAAAAAACCTCACTCTATGTATAGTCAATAATATGGCCCATATCGACAGCTAACATTTTATCATAATACCCCTCTACACCCAGGGGCAGAGCCAGGTGGGGGCCTGTGGGGGCACATGCCCCCACTGAAATTTTGTAAAGAATTTTTTTTTTTTAATATAGCTATGGCTATGGAGATTAAATCACAACCGATTGCGATTGACCTCGATTGGGTGATAGTTCAATCACACCCACAAGCCAACACGTGTCCCTTTTAATCCTTATTAATTGTGGTTAAGATTTACCAACCACCGGGGTTCAATAATATAACATTAGTTTTTTTAAACAATATTAATCTTAAAGGTTAAAAATTCTTAACTAGAGTTATATATTTTTTTTGTAAGAATGAAGGTTATATTGTTGAATCCAAGGGTTAGTGAATCTTAACCACAATTAATAAAAGTTAAAACGGACAAGTGTTGGCCTGTGGGTACAATTGAACTCTCCCTAAGTTCAATTGCAATTGGTTGTGATTCAATCACATGGGAATGGGGCTGTGCTCCCTAAGCTTTGAGTCCAAATCTATCCAATTGCAATTGAACTTAGGATTGCACTCACAAGAACATGAATTGAAGTGAGAGGGTTAATATTTTCTTTACAAACAAGGTTAGATTGTTGAACCCTAAGGTTTGTGAATCTTATCTCCCAAGTTTATACGCGATTGATTATGATCCCAACTCCTAACTTAAAAAAAAATATCTTTTATACTAAGTTGATTAATTATTTAATTGGGCATAATCATGGACATGGGGGAGTTGCCCTCTAAAAAAATTATATTATATTATTTAATTACTTAATAGGGCAGAGCCATGAGTCTAGGGGGCAACTGTCTCCTAAACTTTTGAAAACAAAATAATTTTATATCATATTATTCAATTATTTAATAGGGCACAACTATAGAGCAAGGAGACAATTATCTCGTAAACAAGGAGAAACAATACCCGTGAGATATGTATGAAATGGACAAAAAACTAAGTCATAAAACAAAATTTCGGGGCTACACCCCAAACCCCTAGACCCTATTTTCAATTAACCATTGTGTGCCCCCACTACTAGAAAATCCTGGCTCCGCCCCTGTCTATACCTGACCATAGGCTCTATCATCCCTATCAGAGTCATTTACAAGGTGCCATACAAGTTTTTCCAATTAAAGAAGCATTAGAGTAATTATAAAGGACTAGAAATGAAAACACTAAGGCCAGATGGAAACTCATGATGACTGAATTAAACCCAAAAAAAATAATGACTGAAATTGCCATTGTCTTATAGCTCTTGGGAGGAAAAGCTATTGCCAACATTCTCAACTCGTACAGCCTTTCAGATATTAAGGACTTGCTTCATGCCCTGCAAACAACATTGTAGAACAGAATAAACAAGGGTCCAAAGGGGCTTTGAACCATCCTTTTTTCCCCTTTTCTTTTTTAATTTGGGGTCTGGACCCGGGGGTCGAGCTAGGTTGTGCACCGTAGTCTATCTATTAGGAAGGAGCGCAGTTGTGTGTGTGTTATTATCTTTATATCGTGGTTGGTTATGGATCTATGCTTGTTCCCTTCCCTTGGAGAGATAAAGAAGCTGAAACTTTAGCTATATTAATAAAGGTATTGATTTGGGGTTGGAATGGAAAGATCTAGAGAGCACATACTCATCTGAATATATCTAATGATCAGTAATTGGCGAAGAATTAAAGAAAAAAGTTTAACAGCGTGGATTAGCTTTATCTTTATATTTACATGCATGGTCCCCTCCATGAATTGAAATAAGTGCAACGGGGGTAGGCAAACACAAGTTGTTGATGTAGGTGGGGTGGTCAGGGACCATTCTCTGTGCCTCCTTGCGCCTGTTTCAAGGATTGGAATCTTTATTTCCATAGAAAGAAACTTGAAGGCTTCCCTCATATGGTGGATAGTGAGTTGAAACACCAGAAAAATTAATCCTGATGGGAATTCAGATCTGTACATGAATTTCTTTAAGATCAAACACCACTCAGTAAGTCAAATTGGAGAAAACAAAATGAGCATTGCAGGTAAGCTAACAAACAAAAGGACATAATGGGCATGTATATGGCTGAAAACTTCCTTTTGAAATGACCTGCCTTGTTTTCTAGATTTTATACTTGAAGTTTTTCGGATATTCTGCTAAATAACTTGAAATTGCGATTAAGAGATCCTTGCTTTTTTTCACGAGTATCTCTACATACAAGGCAGCCTAGAAAGATGAGTCTTCCAAAATATTTACCACAACTGAAAAAATCAAGAACATAATAAAGAACCTCATGAATCTAACGGTGCATCTGATGAACCTGATGGTACTCCATTAGGATCTCCACAAATAGAGAGACCACCGAAACCCAATGGGCCCACTGCTGTTCTCTCAAGATCTTCCCGTATGAAGAATTCTGATTGTGATATATGAAGATCTCCACGAATAAAGCAACCACCGAGTAAGACTCACAGTTGCTAAAACTGTGCAATTACAAGAGGAAACCAAGGAAGCCACATTCCGTACTCAGCTACAACATCCAGAAGATAATTCTGGTTAACTTGAAAGAGTCCTACCAGGATTCTATTCCTTGAGATTGCCTTGCTGTAACCGTGTTACCTTGCTGTAACCGTGTCTCTACATTGATTCAAAATTCTGTAAACATAAATCTATTAATATCAATGATATCCAAGATTCATCTCTTACGGTTGTAAGAGAAAGCAATATCGTAAAGTCTTTACATAATGCATTTCTCTATGTGGAAACAAGATGAACGAGAAATCAAATCAATTATTATACTTAACTTCAATCAATTATAGATACTTAAATCAAAATGTACTGTTGAGAAGAAGAATTATATCATATTACGTCCCTTTTGTGGCTGCTACTTAGAAATATGAAATGTAGTGGATGCACTGAATAGCATCACACAAAAGATTTTAGTCAAGACCCTACATCCATTTTATTGGGTGTATTATTCAAACATATCCAATAATACTAGAGCAGCGCCGGTGCGTTTAACAAACCACAAAATTAAAGATTTCAATGTAATGAACCAAAGGACTACTTTGGCTCAAAAAGAAGTGCATGAATCACAACCAAGGGGAACTGGAGTGTCAAACAAGAGTGAATATATTGAGAAGGATTAAATCTTATAATGCTTTTTTATCTTACTTTTTCCCTTGCTCCTCCTGCCACTGGTATTTCACCCGTAGGGTGTTTACTGGGTCGGACCCTCGATCCGGAAGGTATGCCACTATCAGCTACTACCTCTACTTATCTGCCTCCCTTGAAAGCTCCTGGTGCTGCGACTATCACTGGTAATAAGCGTCGAATCAACATCGGGATTAGAATCCACAGCAAAAGCAACTAACCCAACTACTCGATCAACTTCTCTTTGTTAAGCTATTATTACTAATAAGAGATAATGTCTCTTCAGGCCAAGTGGACTACACCTTGTAATGATTCTTTGGATCTTCTATTCGTCAGTGACGATATTTTCCATAGATCTTATGTTGTGCAAAGTGTCTTGCATTCAACTTGATTTGATTTTAGTAATTCTGACCAAGGCCCCTCGTTACACTCAAACCCTTCTCTAATGGAGCATGAGGATGGTTTTTTGGGGATTTCCCGATTATACTAGGAGTCTATTTCAGGTTGAGTTTTTGACTGAGTATATAATATAATATTTGGTTTATGGTTTTCTATTGAGCAGAGAACAAGTTTGTTGAGAGGATGTGAGGGGGTAATCACTTTAATCTCTTTGCTTTGAACTAGTGAAGAAGACAAACTCACCAAGGACATAGTTCACTACGGGTGAATCACATAAACCTTGTGTGTTCTTGTGTGTTTCTGTTTTCGTATTTGCTGGTAATTTCACCACATCTTCAACATATACAAGAAATCCCTAAATGGATTAGTAAAGGCATTTTGATAAATGTTAGAACTCATTATCCAAGTTGGAGTCTTAAGTCTTCATTACATTTACTTAAAATGGAGGCCTTGGAATCTAAATTTGATGATAGAAGACTTTTTAGTCTACACTAATGAAGATGTGTTAATTTGAGTCTTAAGTCTTCTTTATATTTACTTAAAATGGAGACCTTGGAATCTATATTTGGTGATGGAAAAGTCTTCAGTCAACACTAATTATGGTTTAACATTTTGGCATATCTACTACAGTGCAACTAGTTGTATTTTTTTCCCCAGTTTGAGCAATGGAGAATCATACAAAAATTTGAACCAGTAGATCTAGGGTTTTTAATGTCAATTACAAGTATTTTGCTTCATTTTTTTCCATGTTTTTCAAGCTCGATTAATGCATGGGATGCGCCCTACTTTGATTTGTTTATACTATTTCTGTTGCCAACATTCAGTGCTTTAAGTTTGCTCAGTCCAAGTCATCAAGTGAAAACCCTAAACTCAGTAATATCTAGTTTAATGGTTGTTAAAGCTTCAACACATCAGTAGTGTAATATAAGGTACAAATTAAATGGTGAGTAGTTTAGTAGGATGGATGGTCGATACTAGAATTTGAAGGATGGTTTGCAATATGAAATGATACACGCGTTTTTCATGCTGTTTGAATCTATCTGCTTCAATCTCCATTGGCAATAGTTTTTTGGGTTCACATTTCAGAGGCATAATAATCTTGGAAATTAGAAAAGTTACCCAAATTGAGAAACACCAAGTATTTGGATTTGGTATTTGTAAGAAAGTGCTAAAACTCAAAAGGCATGGCATGATACAATCCAAGAATTTGAATTTGGTATTTGCAAGAAAGTGCTGAAACTCAAAAGGCATGGCATGATACAATATCATAATGGCAGATAAGTGAGCATTGTACTTAGTAATTCAATATCTAAATTCAAATAGAATTCAATAATTTCATATTCTGTTCCTGGTTCAAGGAAAATATATCATATGCAAATGAAAAATTGCACTATCATGCATGAATAAACAATCAACATATTTCAATTGCAGTTCCATACCAATAAGATTAACACAGGCAAATGCTTACTAGTAAACAATGCCTTTAATGTCATCCATCCATCTAATGTAAGCATAATAAAACAAAATTCAGCCTTTTTTTTAAAAAAAATCATCAATACTTTGCGACTTTTCATTAAAAGATTAATTTATGACTTATTTGCTACTTAAAAAAAATGACTTAAAATTCGTGAATTTTGCAAATTATATGCAACCTTTAAAAAGTCGCAAATTAATACAAATATATATTATTTTTTAAAATAGTAATTTCCAGTTTATTTTTTATACTTTCTGGACATTTACTAAAAATTTTAAAATTTGACAGTTTTTTTTTTTGAAATTGCCCCAACCGAATAATTTCCAAACTCCAACTTGGCGACTATGCAAGTAAGGACTGTTATACTTGATTCCAATTTGAAGGATTTCTTTTTTAAACAATCCAACACCTGTATATTAAAATAAGACATGATGAATATAAATAACAAGCTATGTTTTGCTTGTTTCATTGATCATGTTGAAGAATCACCTACATGATTCATCCGGTTGTAGAATCATGTATTCACTACAGAATTTTTAATAAATCATATATAATAGTGTATAGAACACAATAATACAACACTCCAGGTTATTTGACTGACAAGTTTAGAGGAATCTTTGATGCTATAAGGAGGAACAAAACCACTAGAAACATCATGCCAGTGGTTGTAATGAGGTTTATAAACCAGTAGAGCCAAGATACAATGCAGAAATATGCTTTGAAAGAAACTAATGTATAATCATCCAGTATTTATAGTTTTAAAAAAAAAAAAAAAACTAGTTTAAGACAATACAGTTCTCTTATTTATCTGTTTCTGATAAATCATCCTGTTGTTATAATAACTACTGTAGGAGTAGGGGGAAGAACTATATATGCAACAAAGCCATTATACAACTTTTGAGTTACATGAAAAAATATTTAAAATGTCAATTACCGTCTTCATCCACTTGAATCCAAAAGCATGTGATTTGATTATTACTACTCTATAGAAACCCAGACTGGTTTTCAAAAGATATTCAACCTAGTATTGACTTCTTAAGAGTCTTCAAGGGTGACCAATCTCAGTGTACGAAGCTGGCTTATTTAAGGGAATCTGTTTCCTTTTTGTGGGTAGTGAATCCAGATGAGGAAGGTGGTCGGTGAGAGCAGACATGAAGAATCAATCAAGCAAAGTTAAAACATGCTAGGAAGAACTAGAGATATTAAAAAGAGTTAAGAAGAATGTAGAGCCTACCTTTTAAAGCTCTGCAACTTTCTGTGTAAAACCTGTAAGCCTTCCCAACTAAGCAGCAACAAGAACAACCACCTATCAAGGTATTATAAACAAAGAGAGAAAAATCTCCAATTCCATGAGCTAGCTCTGTACCCAAAAAAGGTTGTTACCTACTTAAGAATGTATGAGAGAGAGAGAGAGAGAGAGAGAGAGAGATTTAAATATAGTAGATAACCAAAGAAGAACAAAGTTTTTCCAAACTAACTCAGTGAAGCCATTGGCAAGGAAACATTTAGGGGAATCCAGGCCCTACAAAAGGAAAATGTGACCTGATGGGCGTGATGGGTCTGTGTTGATATATCTATCAATATATGCATTATACACAAATGAAAGATAACAGTTGAATATGGTTGGCACCTCTCTTATCTCTAAACCCTCACAAACCCCAAACCTTCAACCAATAGCCGAAGACTGGGTATTCCATGTCATCCAACCTTGTATTTTATTCAGTATCCATGGAAATTGGATGAAGAGAGAGTTGGGTACTGTCTGTGAGATAGAAGATCTCGAACTAAACAGTCGGGCTGATTCAGACCCAATTCGCTGCCTTCTTCTACCATTCTTTGCGCTTCATCTCAGATATCGAAATCAAAGGACAAGGATGTCTTCCCCTTGTTTGGCAACTGGGTTGGAACTGCCGGTAGTGGGGGTGGGGCGCCATTGTAGAGCCTTAATTGGAGAGGAGGGAGAGAAGAAGGGGGAAGAAGGTGAGGGGATAGAGAAGCCATTGTAGCATGTGGTATTGTGGTGGAGGACAATATGTCGCATTCGGGGTCCTCCTCTGGTATGGGGCACTCCATGTTTACACCAAACAGCCTAAGGCGCTTGGCTGCAGCTTTACCATGGACCACCGGCACAGAGTCGAATACCATAGACACATCGCCACCCTGTTGCACTACTCCAACCTGTTGTTGTGGGGCTGACGATCTTAGCTGGTAAAACAAGGATCCCGAACCTGGCCTTTCTACATTGTAACCGTAGCTATTCCCACCGTAACTAGTCCTTTGATAGTGATGATGATTGTGGTGATTCAGTTGCTGCAAATGCGCATGGTCCAGTACTGGAGTACCAGTAGTACTGGACATGGACATGGACATGGACATGGTTGGAGACGGCAAGAACAGCCTGCCCCATGGGACAGGCCCAGGGAAGGAGAGCTGGTAAGGATGTGGGAGAGACGGCAGCGATGAGGGGTTGGGCGCCTCAGGCCGGCGCCTCCAATTGATGAACAGACGGTCCTTGCCGGACTCTCCAACCCCACGCTCGAACGAAACAATATCTCCCGCGTCAAGCTTTTTCTCCTTCACGAACCGGCTCCACCCTTTGGTCATCACGTAGCTCTGGCTGCTATTCCAGTAGGAATATCGAAATCGCCATGGCTTCCCACTCCGATCTTCGAAATTCAACAGTAGGCCCTTCTCGTTTGCCGAAGAGTCAAGTGGGAAGTACTTCTCAGCGTGCTGCTTCGGTATCACAAGGCGGTTGAGCTTGCCGACATCGCTCGGCGTCACAACCTTATCGAACATATGTTCTCTCTCAGTGCACCCAGTACCGCTGCTACCAGCACCATCCGCTTCTCCATGTCCAGTTTCATCACTAATATACCTGCTCCTCGGCGACAGCTCCATGGCCTCAACATTCTGATTGTAATTGGTAACAGCTTCCTGGCCCCCCCGAAACTTGAGCGCAGCTAGATCATAAGACCTTGCCGCCTCTTCTTCGGACTCGAATGTCCCCAACCACACCCGTTGCTGCTTCTCGTAAATCTGAGCTCCCCATCGCCCGTTCTGCTGGGGAACGACGCCTTTGTGCGAAGAAGAAGAAGAAGAAGACAAAGAGGATGAGTGGAAAGGGAGTTTACCGGCACCTGATCCAATCATTTCCTCCTCCTCCTCCTCTTCTTCTTCAAAATACCCTCCTCTTCCTTGAACAAACTCCATGACCCACCTCGTATTTTACCCTTTTTTCAGTCGATCTTAAAGGAGAGTAAGAAGAAAAACAAATTGGAAAAATAAACAGAAAAGGTGGGTGTTGGATATTTCCTTAATAGGTTACACCTCCTCACCTGCAATACTGTTTTTTTAGGCTTAAGATTTTTCTTCCAAATCTTGTGACCCAAAGAAAGAAAAAAAGAAAAAAAAGAGAGAGATCTCACTACAATGAGGGTCGGTGCCTTCTTCTTTGACCAAGAAGACTAACACCCAAAACAAGACAAGCCATGGACGATTCAACGAGTGCGATTTGCTCCTATTGTTGACCTTGCAGAGAGAGAAAGAAGAGGGATCGGTGTGGATTTTCCTGGTTACCTCCCTCGAAGCTTCTCCAGAAGTTAGGCCATTTTTTTTTTCTTTCTTACCTTCTTTCCTCCTTAAATAGAGAGAGGGAGAAGCTTAATACATCGTAGGGACCCATGAATTATCTGGTTGGGCTCATGTGAGCTTGTCCCTTTCATGATTTTGGGGTATCTATATTTCCTTTGCGATAAGACCCAAATGGCCAGTTGTTCTAGACACCATGAGCTTGTGATGGATTTGCCACAAGTAACCGAATTTTTGTTTAATATTTTAATTAAATTTTTTTTTTTTTAAAAGCACATAGTTAGGTCTTGAGTTTTGACTTTGATGCCATTGATTGGGAAAGGGTAAGGGGATGAAGCATACCCACCTGGCGCCTGCCCTTCCCCTCGAAGGAAATAAATTATTTCAACTAGAGAACAAAATAGACCTTGTGTAGTGGTTCAAGTTGAAGCCCCCCCTTGTAACTGAAGAAACGAGTCTCACTTAAATATTTTCATATATATATATTTTAATATGGGTTTTAATTAATCAGCTATTTTTAATTATGATCAGTATATTACAGATCCTGTGTGCAATATTATTCATTGACTTGGTACTCTCCTGCAGGTGGATGTGCCCTTTGATTCATGTGCTCCAGTTAATCTTCCATTTCTTGAATTGGACATATCCAGATCTCATGTTGTTGAATTAATGATCCAATCAGTCTAAGCATCTCCAAGTGTCCTGGATTAGTCTATATATGAATGAAAATGACAATCAAGAACATCTCACTATTTATATGGGGCCAGTTGATTAATTATCTATTAACTTATTTAAGTTGCATCAAAACCAGTTTGTAGATGACAATTTTCTGTCTTTCATTTCAAAGGAAAAGAAGGAAAATAGCAGCCATTGCCACAGTCCGAACTCTCAAATCCCAAGAAAGACTCTCCTATACGGAAGTTACGAAACCTACGAGGTTTAGTGGCTTTAATGGATCACAAGCCACGTAATTAACAAGGTTAGATGGAAATAACAAAATTGTTTCCAAAAGGAAAAGGTTGCAATTGGTTGGTGAACTTCAGTAGGCCAACGAATGGTGTAAGTTGGTAATACAGCTCCACAACTAGTTCTAGGACAAAATACATGTTAGGCTTTCCCTTCGTACGATAACTTAGAATGTTAGCCCTACTCTCAATCAATCTATAATTTCAACCTCTACCAACCACTTGCCTATTTTTATTTTATTTTATTTGTAAAACAGTGCTTTAATCATTGCATAATGAATACGTGGTTGGTGGAAGATGATAGTAGATGTTGACAGAGAGTAGGGCTAGCACTGCTCAAACAAGTTATTATAAAATTGGTTTTTTCAACTTGTTGAAGGAGGTAGAACACGCCTGGCGTTGCACCCACAATCATGGGTGTTTGAAATTTTTTTGAATTTTGCATATGCTTGGGGGCCCATCTATGATGTTTAAGGCTTACCCTATTGAATGTAGGTCCATGTTTTTGTAGACACAACCGGTAACAGTGCAATAGCTAACGCTGTTGCCCATCCAAACTCTATGGCATGGGGCTAGCACTCTTTTATTTATTATTACTATCAAACAATATTGTTAGACTAACTCCAAATGTGCCTTTCGTCATCTTCCCTACTTAAGCGTGACGTCGCGTTTATCGAACCTATCAAATGGGGTTAGTTTAATCGTGTGTTAATGTATGGTTCTTGACTTGGAAATGAGGCAATTGTCCTAAATTTCTAACACAACTTGCAACTCGCATCCCCAAACCACGACACCCCACTTGTTGATTTAACCATCCAACCAAAACCCATATTGTCTTTACTTCTTCATTATTTTTCAAAAAAATTAAAATACAAATCAAACGATTCTCACATGTGGAATCGTGTTTCACACATACTTTATGGTCTACCAAAAACTCACATCCTCGGTTTCTTCTTTATAAACTTTTAAAGGGTTGGTTCTGATCGCATCCATCTTAAGCAAGAAATGCAAAGATTGGAAGGTTGTGATCACCCGACTCAATCGGGTTAGTATTGGTGTTAGGAGTTCAAATGGGTGGGACCCTTCTAATAGAGGTATCTGTACCCCTATCTATGTTATCCACCGGACTATCAATAATCAGAGTATTTATCTTCTCTATCATTCATGGAAACTAACATCCTGTTTGCCACCACTCGATGAACTAGAACACGTGGCTCCATGATTCTCTCTCTATAATTGTAACCATGCTAAAAATAAGAAACAATACCTAATTGTCCAAATAAGAAATTTGCGTCAGGATGGGATTAGAGGCCATCGCGGTAGTATTATAGTCTTAAGACCCACATAATCTCCCTCTCTCTCTCTCTCTCTCTCTCTCTCTCTCTCTATATATATATATATATATATAAAGAAATCGATAGAGGGAGGGAGGAAGGGAGGGAGGGGCGGAGGGTTGGATTGGGGTGAGGAGTGACGGGGGAATTGTAAATGCTGGCAGCAGCTTTTATAATAATAAATTGCAAACAACAGGCCCCTTTCTAGCAGGCAATATAATAAATAGATTCATAGGCGACTTAAATTTAATCTTCTTTTGTAAACGCTACAACTCATACGATACGGCTTTCTTTCTTTCTTTTCAGAATTGCCTGCCTGCAATGGTACTCTCTCTCTCTCTCTCTCTCTCCCAATTATCTATTTAAACACGAGATTTTGGAGATAATAAATGTTGTGTTTCGCTTTCCCGTGGCACTCTCTACTCTTCCCTATAACCTGTATGCTATGCGTCCACCAAACGAATGATTTCGTCTGGTTTAATTAGTCTGTTTGGAGAATTCAGGCAAAGTCAAATTATTTTGGATGTGAATCGGCGGCGATTAAGAACGGACGCAATTGGGACTAGCTCTCCTAGTCTTTTCATTTACTTAAAACAGGTATATATATCTCATGAAGAGATGCTAGTGAATCTAACGCCGTCCAATTAATATTGATTCAGAGGCCTTCTTCTAATCATAGATCGACTTGATCCTCCCAGCTACTATGTAACATAATGTTGTATGAAGCGATATATTTTATCACTATGTACATGTAACGAATACCAATAAATTGCCGAGAAAATATCACAAGTTCACATCAATGTCCAACAGAGGAGGTGGGGTTGGGGGGTAGGGGTGCCCCTTAAAAGACAAAGGCTATAAGAAGCTTAGCTTATGGGGGACCTCTCTCTCTCTCTCTCTCATCATTTATTCAGATGAGAGATTCTCCTACTACCCCTCCCATCTAATTATATGCATATAACTTGTTTATTTAGTATGTAATAGTATTATTAATTACTGTTGCATATGGGGTGTAGCCCTATAGGTGTAGGACCACACACCCAGAGACCCAACAACGCACATTCACTACCATCCAGTTGGCTGCTATCTTGTTCCATAATTCTTGTGTTGGCCTTTTGCCCACTTCACACCCCCCCTCTCAAAAAAGACTACACTCCCCTCCTATTCTCTCTCTCATCCTGACAATCATCCATTTCCCCCCACCATTCCAAATGACAACATCCCCTCCCTGACAATACCGCACCTTCATCAGCTTCCTTTTCTTTTGTAATTCCTCTAAAAATTTTTCTTCTTGCTATATATCAAATTGATCAACTGCTTATCTTTCCCATTTATACATTTAGGGTGAGAATTAATGATATTGACATCAATATTCTAATTGCATTGGCTAGCACTGAGACTTGAGAGAGGGTAGTATTCTCTCATTTTCTTTTGTTAAATATACTTTCAACGCTAGTATTCTCCAAAGAAGATATTATTGCCCTTTTTCCTGCACCATTTACTGATTACTTTTTGTGTTTTTTAAATACCCAAAAGGATGTGATAAACAAAAGGCTTGTCATCATCTGACCACATCTCCTCTGTGCATGGGACCCATCAAATAGTGGGTATTCAATCCATGAAATGCACCACCTGCCTGACAACTGTCATGATCCTTAAATAGTGCCGAGCCTATATAGATTATCCTTAAGAGATATAGCATGTTTATTGTATAATGCAAGTGCAAGCAGGAGAGATAGGTGGGGCCAAAGCCAAAGCCAAAGCCAAACCAACCAGGTAGCTAGAAAGGTGTTGGGCTGGCGGGAAACCCCAAATAATTCCTTCCTGCCCGTAATAAAAATGGGCAGGGCGGGCAGCGGCGTGAGCCACCCTCTCCTTCCAGAATCCGCCCTGCCGTCTGAGAAACCGTTGAGCCTCCGCTGTTTAGTCGCTTTCTGTCCTCATGAGATGACTGCTTACTCAATTATTCCCGTTTTGAGTAAATATTTATATATATAGCCTCTCTCAAATTTGTATTTTTCACTGTAAACGCAACTGCAGCCACGCCCCTCGTTTCTCATCAATGTCTATGATCCGTAACGTAAACATGAGCTGTAAAAAAAAAAATCTTTCTTTTTTGTAGTTTTTCAAAATAATCTTTACTGAAAATGATTGGCTTTCTTCTTTGTACGTAATCTGTTTTTGTTTTCTTTTCTTGAAGTCCTCTGTTCAAATTACCGGAAAGATCTCTATTCATAACAATCCTTTCTTTTGTTGCTGATTTATAGATAAGGAATATATCATTATTCTTTTTCTTTTGGGTTCAAGATAGTAAAATGGGATTATCTCTCTTCTTTAGATCAGCTTCTCTAACTTCTCCCGTAACGAAGATCTGCCAATTCTCGTTGCAATTCATGAAGGATAAGAATACCCAGATGTGGAAAATCTCTCATTCAAATTGCCAAATGTGGATTATTGGTTAACGGGTGGGCAGGTTTTTTGGATTTATGATCTTCTCCACTGCTAGCTGGCGATGAGACCGCCCGGGACACGTACCCCCATACAGAGCGAAGCCAAGAATTTATTTTAGGGACACATTTGGTTTAAGGAGCGGGGTTCAGGATAGACTATAGAGCCCCAAAAAGTTTTTTTTTTTTTTGGGACAACTAAGTTTGTTGGTCATTAATTCATAATTACATTTTTTATATATCCTATAAGAATTGTTTCTTCATATTTATGAGAGTTGATGTCCTCCTTGTTCTATGGTTGTCCTATTAAACAATTTAATTTAATTATTTAAAAAAATTTAGGGAGCAGTTGTCCTCTTGTCTAATGACTATGTCTTATTAAATAATTAAAAAAATAGTTAAAAAATATTATTTTTGAAAATTTAATTGGACAACACTGCCCCCATGACTAAACCTCTACAGTTATAACCAAACTCATTAGAGTCTGGTGAGTTTAATTACAACGCAATAGTCTTTTAACTCTAGTTAACAACTTTAACCCTTAGAGTTGATTTTTTTTCCTAGAAAAACCAAGACTAATTGGTTGAACCCTAAGGGTTAGTGAATCTTAATGACAATCAAGAGATATTAAAAGAGACATGTGTTGACTTGTAGGTTGTAATTGATGCCAAGGACTCCGGTTATAACATTAGAGGATTCTAAATCCTTAGTGCATTATTATTATTATTTTTTAAAGTCAAAAGTTGAGGGGTACCTACCTGAGATCAAATCACGGCCAATCGCGATTGAACTCAGAGAGAGTTTAATCACACCCACAGGCCAACACGTGTCCCTCTTAACCCCTATTAATTGTGGTTAAGATTTATTAATCCTTGGGATTCAATAATATAGTCTTAGTTTTTGGAAAAAAATATTTTTAAGAACTTAAACTCTAGTTAAGGACTTTTTACCTTTAAGGGTTAGTATTTTTTAATATATATTTTTAAAAAACTAAAGTTATATTGTTGAACACCAAAGGTTAGCGAATCTTAACCACAGTTAATAGGGGTTAAAAGGGACACGTGTTGACCTGTGGGTGTGATTGAACTCTCTCAAGTTCAATCGCGATTGGCTATGATTGGATCTCCATCCACCTCCATGCCCCATGCTATGCCATATATATATATATTTTATTTTCTTTTTTCCTCTATAGTTTAGACTTCGCCCCTTACCACATATGCACGTGCCGCCAATTTTACTCACATGCCCCAAAATTCTATACATGCAATAGAAGTACATGGCGCTTCATTTGGTGGTGATGGCGGTCTCCCCGTTAGCTACAACTAGAGAAGATCAGAAGTTTTTTTTCTTTTTCATTTTTACACCATACATGTGTCATCATCATTTTTCTGAGGTTAGAACTACTGTAGACTTTTAACCCACACCTCAAAACGCAGTCTGCCCCCTATAGTGGTACTCTTCCTTCGGGTGTATTAGAGTTGGCTCGTGCTTATTCAGGCTTCTATTTCCATGCTCGAAGCTTGGCTTAAATGTACTGGCATGGTTCGAGATTGAATCGAGTTCAACTTGAAGCATAGAAGATATGCATTTTATTTCATATATTAATAGTATAATTATGTAATTCACAATATTTTAATTATTAATATCGGTTGTCCCGAGATCAAGTACGAACCATAAACTCGGAGGTCCCGAGATCCATTCCTAGGCTCTCTTCAATATCGATTGTATGGGGTGAGGGTATTTCCTATGCAGCAAGTGAGATTAGCCTGAGTCATCAACAAAAAAAAAGGGGTTGGGCCTCTCTTAAACTTGACTTGATTGTAAGTTTGAGTTAGAAAAAAGGATGGACTTGGCTCAATCTAGCAAAAAAGTTTGGTCTGATCGAGCCGAGCCTCGCCTTGCCTTGGAGAGCTGGCGAGTTTGAATACAACCCCTACTCTTCTTACCACTGATGCAATAGGGAGCTGTGAAATTAGCGGGTAGTTAATTATGTATCTTTTCTCTTATCGTCTCGAGTGGAGTAGCCTTTTACATCTCTCTGAAAAGCTTTTTCTTTGAAAAGTTAGATCTATTTGAAGGATTCTTCTACAAGTGACTTTAAATACGATGGACCATACAAGAGCAAGAGCAGCGACTGTGTCTGGTCGATGGACCCTCCAATGAGTATGGTGGGCAGTGTACTAGGGAGCATTATCCTCAATGCTCCTAGAGAGCATCACATACAGTCTCTCAAAGCAGCTGAGAAGTTGGTGGATATCTCGGTTTAAGATGCTGTTGTGGTTCGAGATACGATATTTTGGTTACTTTTGCATGTGATCAGTACGGGATGACGGAACAAAACCGGTGTAGAGAGGCAGTAGTTCTGAAATCTTGTCTGTGAGGAGGAGCGAGGAATGAGAAGATGACGTCACAGGAGTCCTCTCCCTGACGACAAGACACATCCGAGGCTCAAATTGAAACGGAATATTTCTTCCTTTTTCCGCGATATACGGTTACGCAGCAACCCAGTGTTAGTATGTTACTATCTGTTCTAACTTCGGGGAATGCTAGCTAGCCTAGTTTCTTTCTCCCTCATTTCTCTACGGATAAATAAAGTGTCACCTGTTACCATAAAAAAAAAAAAAAAAGTCTCGTCACTTTTCCGGCTGCATTTGCAGTCGGTTAAAGCTTCAACATTCAAAACAATGTTAACTGCTTCGAATTCAGATTCGTCGTTCATAATTCACCACTTTAAAGCGAATCCAAGTCAATAGGGATAAGATGAGACAATTTGTTTCTCAATGGACTGCACTTTCACTTGCAAGGAAGAACAATGGTGTTGGGAATGATGTAGAGCGAGAGGCAGGCTTGCTCTCAAGCTTGTGTTAATTGGGTCCAATGTGCAAGAGAGAACGAGAGGAAGAAATGGAGAGACGTAAAAAACTAAGATTAGGTCATGTTTTATTAAGTTTTATTTATTTTTTATTAAATAAATAATTTTAAAATTATCAATTTTTGTAAATGATGTCACCTCAATAATCATTAAAGTCATTAATCTTCTTTAAAAAATGACTTAGATAAGATATAAAACTAGGAAGTAAGAATAAGGAGTACCTCTAGACTGACTCTTATAAGAACCCTCGTTTATGTATGATGAATGCCTTATTGAGCAACTTGCTTGAATTTTATGTATCTTTTTATGAGCAATTAGTGAAAAAAAAAATCACTGAACCCAAAATACAAATTTGTCGAAACTAAAGAAAAAATCATTGAACCCAAAGAAAATAATGTCAAACTAGAGTTGTTGGGTATGAATACGGGGTTCACTCATTTTTCATGAACCGTACCATGAACAAGCTCACTTTGAACCAATTCGTGGTTCGGTACAGTAGGGAGCGATTCTGGTAACCCTATTCAAAATGTTTCTCTTTCTTAGTTTTAACTGGTTGCATAAGTAGACGAAAAAAGTGATCATGACACTTGTTGGTCTCGTGTAGAAAGTGAGGAAGGGAGAAACTAAGGTAGCATTCTCCAATGGGAAATAGGTATGCCCATTCTGTGTTTCGGGTAAAATACCCCAGCACATCTCAAAAAAGCCCAGTAATGACTCAATATTTAATACTGGAGGATAGGGCTAGGCTCAAAAAATAAAGCTCATATTTATATGGGTTGGCTTGAAGTCTGGGCCCGGCCCGGCCCGGCCCATTCCAAATCTATATGAGAATACAATTGAAAATGTTTTCCAAAAGAAAAGGAAAGGAAGGAGACCATTATATAACAGTGAAAATAGTCAAAAAGAAGAAACGTCATGGCGATTACGGAACATTTGCCAAAGAGGTGGTTATACAAAGCAAAAGGAAGATATATCATGGGGCACACCACCTCGAGGCAATGTAATAGCGATAGGGGACCTCAGTAGTGTTGGCATGTATTAGAGATTTCTTTAAGTTTAACAAATATAAAATACTTCCAACCCTTGCGCAACAAAACATAGGAGTCACAACTAATTAAGAAGGTATGTGGGTGGGATGCATAGATGCATATTTATTCATATGAGTCTGGTTAGATGGTCTGTCATATGATGCATGGACCGACAACATTCAGTTATAGCGAAAAGAAAGAATAGAAGCATTGGCAAGCTGGCCCGGCCTGGCCAGGCCGAGCCCGGTCCATTGACAGCCATACCCAAGAGGTCCACTTTCACTTTATTAGGGAGAATTTCCAAGTCTCAATCCCTTTAAGAGGGTATAGTAGAAAATAGAAATGGAACAAGACTAATAAAGAGGTTGAAGCAAAAATGAAAAAGAAGACAAAAGTATGAAGTTATGGGAGTGAAATACAGAGCAAATATTGAGACAAGAAAGACTGGCACACAGAGAAGTAGATAGAATTTGTGGTTCAGTGTGAGTTAGGTGAACCCACAAAAAAAAAAAAAAAAAATAGAGGTCATATTATTAATGAAAACTTAATTTAAAAGGGGAAATCAGTACTATTGTGGTTTAGAAGACTTTTGGTGCATATTAATAATGAAAACTTAAAAGGGGGAAGAGAAGAGGACTTCCACGCGTTTCCTTGTCATTAACATCTCAAGCTTGCCATATACGCATCCATCCATCCATGATGACTAAACGAATGCATGTCATATAAAGTCCATGTGGATCGTTATAGAGGATGATGAACCAGCCCACCTAATCCATGTTTACTACAACTCTTTCTCGTAATTAACTACGTCTCTCCCAATTGGGTTGTGTTAGCCCCCACCTGCTGTTTTACCCAAGCCTGCTCATGAGTCATGAGCCAGACATTTAAGACTATAGCTTGCCCCTTGGGCCTGACTTCACCCTGAATCTTCAGGCCCGTATTTAACTATTGTAACGGGCCTCCCATCCTGAATTTTATGACTGCAATCTGAAGTTAATTTACCCAACTCAGGCCCAGACAGTCCCCAACTTAGGGCCTGGACCCAAATATATATTTTCATATTGGTTATGATGGCCGATTGAGCAAACATTATTGGGGCACTTTCAACTGCTACACCCCTAGGGACTTGAACCCGAGTCTTTCACCTAGGGGTAGGGCTATCATTTTGGTCATCATGTGAAGGTACTTGACCTAACCCGACACTCAAAAGTCGAGGACTTTTTCTTATTTATAAAGCCCACAAGCCCATGTTTGCAAAGAAACTAGGTTCACTAACATGAGGGTCAGGCTTGGACAACACCTCCTCAAGTCCGGCCCAAACTCTCCTTATATATATATAATTTTATATTCGTTTTAAGTTTTTAACTTAAAATAAGCTATATAACATTCTTTAATATTTATTAGAGTATGAAAGTATTTTCATTATCATATCCTCTTTGCTTAAAGACCACCGATCATCGAGAGACATTTAATTCTAATTATCTAATCTATTTCACTTTAATTCTCTCTATTACTCTATCATCTTTGTCGTAATAGCCGGCTTATAAGAAAATTTAATAAATATCATGACATTTTCTTTCCTTTTTGTCTTCCTTTCAAGGCCCAAGTTTGACTTGAGATAGGGGTTGGGCCTGACCAATTCAGGCCTTGCGCGGGCTTGGGCCGAACCCTTACAAGTGAGGGCTGGGCCTGAACAGACCTTGACCCGGCCCATTGACAGCACTACTGGGCGACAGCCGCGACACAGATCCTACTTCCTAGCGATAGAACAACCAGGTTGTGGGTCGAATTTCCGACTCCAAGTTTTTATTTATAGATTTATTATTATTATTATATGTAGGGTTCTCTCAAGGTTTAGGGTATTGTATTGTGTTTGGGTGTGAGGGGTTTTAGCAGGAGCAGTAGAGAGAAAGAGAGATGGATCCTTTCTCATCTCCTTCGAGCGGGTCTTCGTCCCAACAACCCTCACCAGAAGCGTTCATGGACCAACTCAAGACCCAGCTTGCCCAGGCTTATGCAGAGGAGTTCCTTGAGGTGACCATCGAGCCCTAACCCCCCCAAATCTCTTAATCATTGTCTGTCTGCTCTATTGGGATTTTGCTGAGATCAAGATGCTATATTTAGATTTCACACGCAATCTGTATTTGAATATTATGACTGCCCTTATTGTATTGAGTGAGTAGATGCTCCTTTAATCGATAGTCACAGTATCCGTTCAGATGTGTAAGTGATGTTGTTTGCTTCTTTTTCGTCTTACAGTTGCTCTTTTTTGATGCATCACTCGGAAATGTCAGTGTTGTTCATGGACTCATTCATCTTTTTTTTTAATTAATGTGGGAAGTAAACCGAGTTTATTGTTAGAAAATAAAAAAACCGAGTTTATTGAGCTTGAAATTTCATAGAGGCCAAGATTACAGGGCCTCCACCAGCATGCCAACATCTCTTCTTAGGACAGGCACTGAGATTCAACCCAATTTAGGTTTTATGGGTTCAAAGTAGGACCTAAATAGGTCTTCCTTTATTCCTTAGTCAAGACATTTTAGGCAAACATGTTTAACAAATGCTAGCCTTATGGGTAGGTGTGTCAACGGATACATATATTGGATCCGTACCCAAATCTTGTTATATCCGATTCGATAAATATCCGACCAATTATGTAATATTTTATAAAGTATATACATAAAAATTATAGGTTCATTAGCCTAAAAAACCCATATTAATATTTACTTTTTATGTAATTCTAAGACATATTAAATTGTTATTTTTAATAGAAATGAGGATAAAATAGTAATTTGTGTCCTATAAAAAAAATAGCAATCTGTTTTTGATAAAATTTCTATTTTTTTTTTCATTTTTTATTTGAATTTTTATTAAAATAATTTGATAATTCGGATACTATCTAAATTCGATTGTTTTTATCAAAGTTGAATACAAATACTCTATTTCACTATTTGTTGGATATTTAATCATTTGGATAGTTAGATATGTAATTGGATACAAATTCAAATTTACCACTATCCACTTCGAATTGGCTCCATTTATAACTCTACTTTTGGGAACATAGAAGTGCTGAAAATGACTCCCTTCCTTGTCCATTAATTTGAATAGATAATTAATTAGGAATGTGGGCTGAATTATAAAGGGGTAGTTTATATTGACTCCTCTTTTAAACAGTATGCATGATCACTTCAGAAACTAAAGGAAAGCCTTTCATTGAATGGATATTATAATCTATTAAGACAATGCCCATGCCACTTTGATATAATGAAGGTAAACACTAAGTTCAAGTTTCAAAACCTAAGGATACCTTCTCTACCTGTCTTTTCATAAAAGGGTCCAAGGTCCTTTCTCAGTAGAACACATCAAAGAGAGGACCTTAATTATTTTAGTAGGATTGGAAAGAGAAATCCGGAGGAAAGGGACTCGAAAACAACATTATCAATAATTCAATCAATCAAAGCCAGTGATAGAATATAGGTTCTATATCCTAAGGGTGCCTTCCCAAATCCATTTTGATGAAGGAATAGCCCTCACTATTCTGTAGAACACGTCAAGAGATGGAGTTATTTTACTTAGAGGGGGATTTCTCTTTTCAACCCTACTCTAAGGTCCATATCAAAAGACAATAAAAAGGGTGAGTTTAGAGGGTTAAGGAAAAGAAGATTAAGAATAATGGGGAGATGTGAAATGACTAAATAGAGGAGAAAAAGAAGAGGGGGGAGATAGGCTTAAATGTCCTACTCTTTCATTCTTGAAGAGTCTTCAAGATGAGGACCCGGGGTATTTAAGCCCTCCTGGATCAATTACTTCTTCAGCCATTTTCCTTCACAATGTTCCGAGCTGAAAAAAGTTCACGTAGGCTCTTGTCTCTAAAGGATCTTACTAGGTTTGAGAGGGTTTCATAGGGACTGGGTCCCACTTTGAAATCTCTTGAAAACGTCGGAGAATCAGGGCCATTTGATCAGCCGTAAGGAGAATGACCCTGCAAAATAGTATCTGCAATGGTTCTCTTCTCTTCTTTGTGATACAAGATTGAAGTGGCAAGGTCTTTTGTCCAAAGGAGAGACTCCTGAGTAGCATATGCCTCCTCCCCTGACCGTATTAAAATACTGTCACTCCGAGCTGGAAATTTCTTACCAGCCCATTCTGTTACCAGCTTTGCCACCAAGGCAGTTGAGGATGTGCCTAAATTAAGGAACTCCCTGGACATATCATTAGCATCTGGAAAATTCTAGTACCAAACAAATTACCTAAGCATTCAGGCTGGAATATAAGACACGTAACCTCTTACACCAATAAGAATAATGCAATGATGGCCCAGGCTGCTAATGCTCAGCGTCAAGACATGAAGTCAATTTATCTTCCTTTCATTTTCCTTCAGCTTCAGTGAAGAGAGATTTCATACCATTGCTCAGGACTTTGCAAGACAGCTTGTGGTGTGGTAATTTACGGTAAAGACTGAATATATTTTGCCTTGAGAAAGTCCATTTAAGATATAGCCATATAGGTTTCCAGTGATAAAAATGCTCCAACATGAGATCAATTGTCATCTTCGATCCTGACGTGAGGAAACTTTGTAGACATATCAAAGCATATTAAGTGCTTAAGGGGAAACTGAGACTACTGGGGTATTATGTGCCTGAGTTTTGCTTATGTAATTGGTGTCATTAGCTAGTTTATGCACTATACAGGTTACAAATCATTATGGCAATAGCTGGATCCTCTGACACTTGAAAGACCTCAGCTATCAGAGGCTTCTGTTTGCTTTGTATTGGTGCCTTCTATTCTGCCTGTGCTCAATAGATGTCAGGTTGATCTCTGTTGCTTCATAATCAGCCATTGTACCTCTGTTGGATACTTGGATACAATCTTATTGTATGTGAATCACAAATCATGAAAAGGAAAAATGCGGCACACATGGCATTTGATTTGGTTGCACAAATCAGGAGTGGGAGTAGAAGCAGATATGGGTGTGACTTGAGAGAGTAGGAATAGTGGTCTGAGAATATTTTGAAGCAGGTCCACTACAGTTTTTATATATATATATATATAATGATTTAAGGAGAACTTGCTTAATGATTGCTTATAGAGACTTAGAAACCAAATTACTTGGAAAATGTTTTCCCTTCACGGAAACTTGTATTTCATACTTGCAGTTGCTTGCATTCAATTATAGTTGATAATGTTATGATATTAGGTATTTCCTGCTTCCTGTTCTCGTATCTTTTGGGCTCCCATTCGCACATTGTGTACTGCTTCCATTTCTCACGGATTTATCTATCTACCTTGCAGCTGTGCCTAAAAAGTCCAAAACCAGTAGGTCCTTGAACAGATCCCACATTAGTCCCTAGATGTTGCTCTCTAACTAAAAAAGAGATTCCATATATATATATATATATATATATATATATATATATATATATATTATAATAAACATCTCATAGTTGATTAATTTAAGATGGATTTGACAGACTCGTGGTACAGGTAGCAGTAGTAGTTGGTGATATGAACATAAATAGATAAGATGTGGAAACAAAACTGAATTGAGCTTCCAAAATATGAGTGGCAGTATGGGCTAAGGTCCTATAACTATGTCCTTAGTTGCTTTGGAAATTAGAGCATACTTCCTGATCTTGTCCGGCAATAAATAAATAAATAAGAAGGCATGCCAAAAGTGGTGCTAGAAAGCTCTTCTGCGCAGATCTAAGAGGGCAGCTTGACTTTTTGGTGCCCAGAGACTCTTGTTGAGGATCTTCACTTTTTTTACTGGTCTAAAAACAAAAGAGAAATATCATCACTTCTTTTGCCATAACTAGTTGAGGTCTTAGTGAATATTCCTACAAACTGTGGGATGTTAAATTTTTATGATGCTTTGAAGTTGCCAAGTACTAATTTTTCAGGTTAACAGCATTTTGGTGCTTCAAATTTTGGGGTTCTTATCCCGCGTGATCAAATTTTAATTATCTAATGAAATAATAGTTACAGTAAGTGGCTATTTAGCTAGTTTCTCGATTTCAACACTATGAATTGAAACTATTTGACATGATTACATGCAAGTAGTGCTTAATCATCTTTTGCTTTTCTAATTTGAAACAGACTGTAAGAGGGAAGTGCTTTACAAAGTGTATCACAAAGCCGGGAACAAGCCTGAGTGGAAGTGAAAGTAGTTGCATATCTAGATGTGTGGAGCGCTACATTGAGGCTACCGGTATTGTCAGCCGAGCTCTTTTTAGTTCACCGCGCTAAATTTCAACCACAGAACTTTCTTGAGGAAAATAACAGCAGCCATATCTTCTGAGAAACAGCAAGTGGGAGAGATGGTGTTTGGTTTCGTTTTCCCATCATTCGTATTGAATCCATGTTCGTATTTATTTTCGAGTTATAATTTTGATTGTCAGCCAACTGAACTTTGTACTTTCTGCTTCTTACTGGCCTTTGGTTTTATATAGTCAAGTAGATGTAACAATTTTCATATGTAAGATTATTAACTTATGTTTTGGCACTATGTTAAACCGCCCTACATATGTAGTTCTGATTTTAGCAGGTTTTAAAATTTGCTTTGGAGGATATATGTCCATGTCATTGGTCAATGCACTCCTAGCATTGAGTTATTATAGGCAATTGTTATCCTCAGCATATGATGGTAATAAACTTGATTCGGCCGCGCAGAATGCCCTCTTAGAAGAGTGGCTGTTGGTATTGGTATGTCATCAATCTGCGTTGGCCACTGGTTTCCAGTCCTGTAGTGATGGTGCTACCTCTCTTAAAATTGCCATTGATCGCAATAAACCTTTTAATGTGGCAGTATCTAATCTGTTCCAATCAGGGAATGGAATGGAATAGATTTCAAGTTTAATTTTTGCAATCTCATTTTGTTTATGTAACAATAATTTATTGGGGTGGGGTTGCAAGTTGTGATATTTCTTGATTGTAAATAGCTATACTCAGTCAAGTCACTCAAGTCCTAGTGCTGCGAGTAATAGTGATCAGACAAATAATAACGGTTTAGCTTAGAAAAGCTTTCTTCAAATATACTAGAGTAGCTCCTCGTCTTCTTAGAATGCGTTCACCATGATTGCTTTCTTAGGGTTAGTACACTCCTTAGCTGCTCGCTTTCGTAAGTCTCTCAGATTCTACTGGTCAGGAAGCGACATTTACTTGGTATTATTGCGGGATATGATGCATCTTTTGTGCTCATAGATTCGTTGAGAAGGAATATCCGGCCAATGGCATTAACTCGAATCATAATTGCATTTGCAGCAAAGGATGCTGTGGAACTTGTGAGGACTATATAACCTTAAGTAACCCAAACCTCCCAACCTACTATTCCTCCGGCTCTGAAACCTCACTCTCACCTCCGAAACCCGATTTCAACTTTTGTAGAGCCCACTCTCAAACCTTACTCGCACATCCTAAGCTCGATTTCAACTTCTGTACAGCACAGTTTGTGTAAAGTTATATTTGTATCCTTGAAAAATAAGTAGGTTGTATTTGTTCATTTTCTTTTATAGGGTACAAAATTCTTGCAAAGTTTATTAATTATTAGTCATCTTGTAATTGCATTTAGCCATACATTTAATATATCAATAGTTATCATGTTTACTAATGATTTTATCATTTCTTTCTTAGTGCTTTAAAAAGTGAAAAAGATATATTTGCATTTCCAAATAATTTTCAAAAACCATCAAGTATATATATACATATAACAACAGCGTGTTCACCATTTCTCTTTGTTATGGTAGACTTGCTCAATTTTCAGGTTGATTTCTCGTCTTTGGAATTTTGTTTCGTTCCTAGGGCTTTAAACCATCTAGCTCATTGGATGGCTTCATCAACTCAATCATGGTTTGCTCAGGGAAAAAAAGGCTTTGCTGGGCCTTCATGGGCGGAAGTTGATTATGATCAGCACAGCGCAAGGATCTTTCTGGTGCTTTCCGCTCTTGTTCTTATCTCAAACTGGAGGTGCTCTTGATCTTATCTTAAATTGAAATTAATTAAAATTTGACGCTCATGCTCCAATTTGATTATTTTTATAGCTATTCTTTTTATAAAAAAATTTGCATGTTTTAAGGTTTTTTTTTTTTAATAAACATGGATATCCTAAGCTTCTTTTTATAAAAAAATTTGCATGTTTTAAGTTTTTATAAACGTAGATATCCTAAGCCTTAAAGACTCATACTACTCCCACGTGTAACATAAGGAATACTGCCACCCCATACAACCGATATTGAGGGGAGCCCACAAATTGACCTCGAGACCACTAGACCATTAGGTTACACCCCCGGGGGTTCATCTTTTAAGTTCAGTTATCATGTTTTGATAAGTTTTTCCAGGGAGTCAAATCCTCTATAGTGATAACCGGATTTGGCAAATCCAGTTATCACCCCTAGAGGTCGCCACGTGTCTCCTTTGATACCCCTTAACCATGGGTAAGGTTCACCCACCCCTAGGGTTCACCCACCTATTTTTGGTTTTTTTTTTTAATATTAATTCTTTTTTTTAAATTAAAAAACTGTTTTTGGAGTTTTTTTAATATTAAAAACAGTTTTTTAATTTAAAAAAAAGAATTATTATTTTAAAAAAAAACAAAAATAGGTGGGTGAACCCTAGGGGTGGGAAAACCTTACCCACGGTTAAGGGGTGTCAAAGGAGACACGTGGTGACCTCTAGGGGTGATAACCGGATTTGCCAAATCCGGTTATCACCGGAGATGATTTGGCTCCTTTTTCCAGACATAGATGATTTGGCTCCTTTTTCCAGACATGCTAGCCCTACTCAACTATTTATCAACACCTGTCAAAGTAAGCACAAGTATTGGATTTTGGCCATAATCAAACACAAGCGTTGATTTTTGGCTGAGAATCAACTCATGTTAATAAAAATTAAAATTTCTTTAGCTTTCTAGTTTGTGCACCAAAAGAGTAGTAGAATCCACAGCAATTATTTATTCATTCGGAGAAAAACCAATGAACCGAGTTAGTTTGTAAAAAAGCCTCCTGCAGGACCAGGCTCCCTATACTCATGGTGCACATGCCGGAGGCGGAGGGCATTCAAGCCCACCGTAACGGAATGATTAATTTTTCTGCTGCTCCAGCAAGTTGGTTCTTTCTGGACAGTCGGAACAAAATCGATCAAACAGTTCAACCCTTCTACTAATATGATTTTTGGACTTACCAACACTCAGACACGGCTCATCAGTTGAGACAGTCCAGATAAAACAAGCTTACTGCACCAAGTCATACCAACATAACTATTTACTGGTCCTTATACCATTTAATTATTCAAGAGTATATATTTTTCAGATGGATGCAGACGAATTATGATCACCAATTGAAATGGAAAGATAGGCTCACGAAAAGAAGTTGAGTTGGTAGTAAAACTACAACCCTCAAGGTGACAGATCTTGTTCCAAATTACAAAAAAGGCCTACGGCAAAACCTATCAAATAAGTAGTAAGCGAAATCTAAATAATATGGTTCCGGCAATCCCAAAATCTCAAATAAGTAGTAAGCAAATCTAAGAGCAACTATAATATGGTTCCGGCAATCCCAAAATCTCAAACTCGATAACGGAGCAAGATTGTGGGGTAGGCTACCGACCTAGGTTGTAAGCTCCATAATAGCACTGACAATATCCCCATCATGAGCCTTGAGAGCATTGACAGCCTTGCCTCTGGACACCCCAGCTTGCGTCATCACTAAATCAATATCTCGAGGCTCCACTCCGGTCTCATCAACCTCTCCCTCTTCAGCCTGTGCAGCAGCAGAGGCAGCAGATACGTCTGGTTTTGCCATTACGGACCCAATGTCTGGCATCCTGAACTGTTGGGCAGCCTGCGTCTGCAGCTGAGAGCTCAAATCCTCAATCTTTGCCTCCCCAAATATGATGTAAGTCTCAGAATTTGGGCTCTTGAAGACGTCAGGTTTCGAGATGACAAAGAGAACCTGAAGGGCCCAGGAAAAAAAGTGGTAATGAGCCATTTGTCATATAGGCAGATTGACTACAAGGGGAGGATGTTGGACAAAGACTTACATTTTTGGTTCTCTTAATAGTGACCCTGCTAACGCCAGTAATAGGTTTCATCCCCAGCTTCAGCATTGCCTTGCGACTTTTCTTCTCACTTCTGCTCTGTTTTGAACTCTCATTTGCCCCTGCACCTTGTTCACCTATCAAGAGATTTTCAAGGACATTAAATAAGATAATTAATTATGATTGAACAGTAAAATTACCATATTGCAAACAAAAAAAAGGGAATAATACTGCAGATATAGAAGTCAAAATGTATTTGAAATACAGACTACATAATATACTATCCCAGGACAAAGCACAGCAAAATGAAGATGTATTATTGTATAAAATGCCCAATGACTTCCTTACAAACTCAGAAACTCATAATTTAGCACACAGCTGCAACTCTTCTGCAAAAGTTGAATATTTTAAAACTTCAACAACAATAGACCTCAAAACACTTCTCATGCACCCATGAACAATGGTTGGAAGAAGGAATGATTGTTGAAAAAGGAACACATGAATTAAGTAATTCAGTGACAATGAACTACCAAAACAATAGCACAAACAAAATCAATGTAATACAACAGAGGTTTTTACAGAATCGGTTTCCTGTTAAGGATGAGAAACTTACATCTACACAAGAATATCTTTACCATTAAGTGCTCCACAGTCCAGAAGATAATCTTCTTGTATAGCAAAACACCATTCCATGAAGTATGAAGTAAAGATGGCCCAGTAGTAGATCCACATTGTAGCCCAATCATTCCCTATTAGCATCTCATGATTGATGAGAACGAATACCAAAGAAGAGATACCTATTGATTACCAGGTTGTGACAGTAATGTCAAAGACAGCTTTTATTGGCCACATTATCACAAGTTCCAAGTTCCACAAATTGAAGGAGCACATTATCTAATGCTTCTCACTAGCACAAAATCAGTTCAACATGATGTAGTTATGAAGCCTTTTTGGAACTACAAGTCATGGAACATGTTTCCTTCATGAAAACTCGAAGATTTATATGAGCAATATGCCTCTTGAAACTTGGGACTTATAGAACCTGTTTCCTTGACGCGGATTTAAACATTTATATGGGATATATACCTTTTGAAACTTGGAGTTATGGAACTTGTTTCCTTCATGGAACTTGAAATTAGGACCCTAAGTTTTGCATTTAAGCCCCTCGAGGAATGAATTTGCTAGAGTTGTTTTGAACAAGAATTTTGTGATAGTGAGACTTTCTTTTTGTGTTAGTGAGCCTTGTTCCTATGTATAAACCCTTGAGTTTTGTTCTATGAATGTGATAACTTCTTGTTTTTCCTAGTTGCGTCTTTTTTCCTTGCATCAATACACAACCAAACTTCATCACAAATCCAATGGAACTCTCAAAATCATGGGTTTATTTCAAGATCTGAATGTTTTGTTGAAACAAATGTGTTATTATGTAATTGAAAATAGTATCAAAGGGTATTTTCCCCTGCAAGTGCTACAATGATGGGTAAGCAGAGTTAAGTCATCCTAGTAATGTATGATTCGGTTTCAGTCAACTGATGTTAATATGTTATACACATAATTTGACAACATCCAAATAGATTTTTAAAGTAGGGATATGTTTAAATCATGGGTTTATTTCAAGATCTGAATGTTTTGTTGAAACAAATGTGTTATTATGTGATTGAAAATAGTATCAAAGGGTATTTTCCCCTGCAAGTGCTACAATGATGGGTAAGCAGAGTTAAGTCATCCTAGTAATGTATGATTCGGTTTCAGTCAACTGATGTTAATATGTTATACACATAATTTGACAACATCCAAATAGATTTTTAAAGTAGGGATATGAAAGTCACATATTTCACATAGAGATAGGAGGCAATATATAGATCCACATGAGGCACGGAGAAGGAGACTCAAAGCTAAATCAACAAAACAACACTATATGCACCTACCAACAAAAGAATTGATTACAGTAGTAGGGTTCAAATCATCGAAACATAGAAGTTCAACGATGCTAGCTGCGTCTAGATTAGAAATCTTAATTTGTTTGTTAACCATTAAGTGGAAAATGCCAATTCCAATTTCACTGAAGACCCATTTGGGCTCTCAAATAGTATGGACGATATGTAAATACCGCCACTGATCAACAGTAATGCAAACAGCATTATTAGTCACATAGTTGTCATTATTGTAATTTAGAATACAGGACATTAAAAATAAGCTCAGATTTAACCTGATAGCCAAATTTCGAGCAGCTACTGTGAATATCAAACCTTATACTTAAATTGCGCCAACATTATATCCTTAAATCATTAGACTTTTTCCCCGATATAATTACTAAAACAAATTGAACACCTCCCGGTAGACAAGGAGGAATTCAACGAGAACCATTCAAGCCAAAGCAGCTTCAGCTTTAAAAATAAAAAGTAGGCGTGACAGAAATTGGCTTCTATTGAATCGAGAAATAGGTTTGATGAGCGTAATCTTTTTGATATATACAAATCGAAGCATCAACAGATGCTCAATCGAAACCCTAAAGTGATAAACACTGATATACATTAGGTTTTGATAAAACAAAATTAAAACCCTAAAAAAAAAAATCCCCCAAATGATTTAAGGGAAACAAATAGAAAATAACTATTGTAAAATGAAACCCTAGACGGAGACGAGAGATGAAGAGTACCTTCAGCACCATCTTCCTTCTCATCATCGTCGTCGTCATAATCGTCATCGTCTTCTTCCTCGTCGTCCTTAACGTCCTCGATTGTGGGCTCATCGCTCTGCTATATATTACAGAAAACGAAGATAATAAATAAATAAATAAATACAAAGGTGTCCGTAGAATTCGAAGGTGAGCTTGTAAATACCTGAAGCTTCTGCTGCTCCTTAACGGAAGAAAGTTGCTCCTCCTCTTCGACGACTGGGCCTGGCATCGTTTTGAGCTTCTTACTTCTCTCGAAAGTTCCTACTTCTATCGCAATAGCCATGCATCTCATTATATATAGGCTTATCGACTGTCCCAACGACTTATCCATCTGGACCGTTCATGTGAATCATGTGATGGGACGCTTTAAGCCCATGCTTGTCTAAGTCTATCATGAATAAGTGCTAACCAACATGTAAATTGATTATATGTTGGTGTGTGTGTTGAGTATTCCATCTACAAAAACAAAAAAATTATATGTTGGTTGGCATTCTGTCGGCCGATAATTTGAAAATAAACAAAAAATTTTAATTATGTTTTTCTTAAAAATATTTTGAGATTCTCTCAAGTTAAGACGCTTTATGGGATGTAAAATTAAGTGCTTACAATACTTTTCATATAATTTTAAGTGTGCATGATTAGTTCTGTTCTCTCATATTCACCTGAGGTGAGATTATAGAATCATTAGTTATTTACATAATCACTAATGACAGATCAGACCAAATGCCACAATTTTGTTGCAATTCCGGTGCAAATAGTTATGAGCAATTAAATTAATTTTGACAATCCGAACCAAATGACCCCTAATGCTTTCTGCGAGTGGTACGGCTGGCCCAAGGTTTGGCACATTTGACCTTTGTAAATCTGTAAACATCAGTAGGAAAATTCATGGCATAGTGAATAGATCCGCATCCAGAGTAGTGATCAAACAATTATCGCAATCTTGATTAGCATGTTGGAATGGATAGCTGTGTATGCAACCAATTAGAACTAGAGAGCGTGAAGGAAACCCTCTTGCAATGTGATTTTGCGTCTCACTTGACTCAGCCAGAAAGATGCCTATCAGGATTCAGGGCTAGATCTAGAGGAAGAAACTCGAGGTAGAGACTCAATTGTGGAGAATAGAGCCAAACAACTAGTAAACAAAAATGTATGAGATTAATTTCGAGCCGGAGCTCTGCTTCACATCGTTGAAGCAGAGCTCTCGTTTTTACACTGTGGTTAGGACACACCTGTAATTATTCTAAGAGACTAGGCCAATTTTGCAATCATTGCCACCGTGATAGTGTAAAAAGGGGAGCTCCGCTAACATGGTGAAGCAGAGCTCCTCTTTGTATTTAAACTGAAAATGTATCTATACATTGATAATGAGAAAGTAAATGTGTGAGCATTTAAGACAGGAATGCTAGCACTCCCCTCACAAAATTATGAAGTGCTTGTCATTTTTAACGATGTAGACCGAGATAGCCATTTTTAATGAAGTTTACCCTTTTTAAAGGGTCAGAGTCGTATTGAAAAGGTTTATATTATGTATTATAGGGACCCATTTGGTCTGACCACAAAGCAGAGATGTACACCCCCATATTTAGCTCTGCATGTACACATGAATAGAATTCATGCATCCGTTACATGCTTCCGCAAGTAAACATCAATGAAATGAAACAAAATATAGACAAGCATCAACTCTAGTGCTCAAATGTGAGTATGGACCTACTACATGCAGTGTTATTCAATGTTTTCAGTCAAGAGTTCAATTTAAACCACCAACACATTCATATGCCTGAATAATTTGAGTTGGATTAGTCTACTGCATTTTGTTTCAAGAACTTGATGAGCTTTTGGTAGTTTAAACTACTTTGAACTAGAGAGTTAACTAAGATTGACAAATAGTGTAAAATTTTCAAGCTCATAATTCTTTTCGAATTCCAATACAACCGATTGAAATGGTAAAAAAGAGCTCACTCAATTCCATTCGTAGTATTGTTTAACTAGACAGGCATCAATATTTATCCTTAAATAGAAAAATAAAAGAAGACTTTCTCTCCTTTCCCCTTCAATTATCGCCAACATGGCAACTTAATAAGATAAAAGTAATGTGCGCCGTCCGTCTATCGCCTCAAACTCTGCAAGATATACTGAGCATAAAGGTCCCTGCACCACAACAAATGAATAAACATTTTTTTTTTGGAGACGGTAAGCTGGACAAATGAATAAACATATTAGAAGAGAACAATGGCTGGTACTTACTTCAGCCTGGAAAATTAGATGTGGAAGAATATGCTTTTATGATCACTCAATTTTCCCTTTGTTTTCCAGGATGTAACACACCCTAACCAGCCCCTAGACAAAATATACATGTACCTACTCAACAAGTAGTTTTGGTTGTTTGAGATAAACTTACATGGAGTACTGGATAGCTTCATGAGCAGTATTTGAAGGCAAAAACTCATCAACAGCAACCTCTTTGTTCTCGTTCTTCTTGTCTAAATCATTCGTCAAGAAACCAGTCCACTTTTACTCAGACAGAAATCAAATCTCAAATACATAGACAAAAAAAAAGTCCTGATAAAAGTTTACTGAAAGATAAAAAGGATACAGTCTTCAAAGAAGCGCCTGATCTCAGCCAAACGATGAGTGGGGAGCTCTTTGATATCAGTGTAGTGCCGATACTCTGGATCATCAGCACATACTGCAATGATCTTATCATCTCTCTCTCCCTGATTACAATGCACTAAATTAATCACCACATACCACGCATTAATGGGAAGAATTCAGTTTGCTTAAGAACACTGACAGTACCTGATCAATCATGGGCATTAATCCAATGGTCCTGGCACGGAGAAAGCAACCAGGAAGGACTGGCTCCTATTCAAAATATCATTTTAGGTAAAGATTAATCCTCTTTATTAACACAAAGCTCAAAATTTCCCTTAATTTTTTTAATATACAGGTAGGGGTCCTGCCAAACCCCCATCCCCCTGATGGCTTTCCAAAATTTTATTTAAACAAAAATGAAATACAGAACTGATGCAACTGGGCTCCAAAAAAAGCTTAAATCAACAGAAAAAGGATCCCGGCATATCAGTCTATTCCATAACTGTTTGACCGAACTACAGAAACAAGCACTTTTATCAAATACATGAATGCTATGTATATTTGAATTACCTGCATTAGGACTAAAACATCCATTGGGTCATTATCTTCACATAATGTGCGGGGGATGAAACCATAGTTATGAGGATAGACCACCGATGAATATAAGACACGATCGACCTGGACATTTATTTCAACAAATGAAAAGGAAAAGATAGGCATATTCAAATGCAGGGAAAAGTAATGAAATGGAAGGACACGGATCCAATTAGAAGCATCGTTTAATTTACAGAATAAAGAAAATACTCTGTAAATGGAGATATGGTACTTCCATTTTCAAATTGTGTAAATATGCGAAAAAAAATATGTATTCATTCATACCTTAATCAGTCCGGTCTTCTTATCAAGTTCATATTTGACCTTACTTCCTTTTGTTATCTCAACAACCTGTGCCAAATGAATAAACAGCTCGTGAAGCAACCAGCCCAGAAGGGCCAAAATCCGAAGCAGAATGTAACGGTAAATCAAACTTGTGTCATACTGGTATGGACTTGAAAATGGCAAAATCAGGGTAGTATAGCTCATGGGGCAGCTTGATAAATCCTATTGCTGTTGACTAAAGGAATAACAGGTAAAACTAAATGCTTTTTTTTTTCCTCAAAAAGAGGGAAGCAAAGTAGTATGTATGAATTATACAGTTAAAATGCAAGAAAATCAGATTGCTGGAAACCAAGGTCTCATGTTGCATGTTCCCTTGAACCCAGCAGTATCATGTTTCTGCTCTAAATGTACTTTAAACTATGATCAACACTTGAACAAATACTTGTTCAATTAATAACAGATGATTTGAGCGAAAACATACACAGTTAACAATTTGAGGAGCTCCAGGTCCTGCATACAAGATTCAGAAAAGATAATAAGTTTCCGTATGTTACTTATATGCAAATTGAACTCTGAAATGAAAATATATCTGTAGGTACCAATCTCAAGATCATGCCAAGGATGTGCAGCAACGGATCTCCTTGACAAGGATGAAAGGATCCTCTCATTCAGACGGGGAACTGGGCGTCTCTGTTGAGCTTCATTCACATTTGCTTCATCACTCATATTTCTGACAAGTAAAGAAGAAATATAAGGTGTTCTGGCTGTTATAGCCAGCTAAAGATTAGTTAATAACCAATGGGAAGTCCATTTGCTCATGAACAAAGATATGTTAGATTGAAAATCCAAGTTTACAAATATTTATAACCACAAGAAGTGGCGTTAGGTTAAAGAATCACAGATAATATTGATCCTTTGAAGAATGAGAAGAAAAAAAAATCACATTGCAGAATGATCCATAGAGAAAGGAAATAGTAATAACAAAGTTTTAGGATTCACTGTATGAGAAATCCGCGGCCATGGCTCCAATGTATGTTTATGCCTTTCTGGTCAAGGATCCCAACACTTAGAATGACTAGAGGGCTATGTGGAAATATCCTATAGGATCTATCAGTCAGATACCTGATGATTACAAAGTGGAGGATACATTCTTCACTAAGATCTGAGATATATAAAACAACAGAGAAGTATCCTCCACTGAGATCTGAGATCTATAACACAGAGAAGAATTTATCGCTCCATAAATGTTAATATAATCTTCCTTGAGAAAGAAGACAATGGTTTCAATCAATTTGAAAAATGATGACCTAAGTTCACTACCATTTTCATGCACTGCAAGCTTGACCAAGGGATGTTGTACATTGATCATAGATCTATTCCCATGCAAAATCCCCATACATGGCCCCTCAAATTTTAAATGGTCAAAATTTGAATATTTCCTTTTAATTTGGTAAACTTGATATGCTTCAGCTTGGTCACGAATCAATGGGACCAGCAGAACAAAATTTTGGAAGTGTTGCAGAAAAATCAGAGGAAGGAACATAGCTATTCTTATAGACTTATACCTTCACTTGTTCTTGAAAATTTCATTAATGAAGTTACTGTATTCCTTGAGATGCCCGTCAAAAAAAAAAAATCATCCATAAGTTGAAGCTGGAAACATTGGATGGCCTATCTCAGTAGTATCCTTCAATGGTGAATGACCTGGAAGTTTCTCAGATCGATTCCAACATATCTAATGTTCTTATGGATAATCAGATCCATTTACCAATCGTCAAAATCTAATTAGATCAGTGGAACCAAAAGAAGTGCTGAAAATAACAGTATATGCAAGTTTCTGTACCCTAAATACATACACACAAATCTAACAAAAGAAATGGGATTGGCGATTAGAAGGAGGACATCATATAAAAAAAAAAACACACACACACACAAAGAAACAGTATGCACCTAAGATTGAAGAAGAAGCAGAGAAATCCTCAAAGAGAGTTGAGGTGGAATGGATGGGGATCCTCAAGAGGCAGGGGCAAGCAGTGATCACGTTCTCTTCTCTTAGGTTGGATATATATTAATCATAAACATAAACGTGGGTAGGGTGGTCAAGTTGCCTCGTGGCTACCGAAGAGCACATGTAGCAACCCCCCATGCGTAGACGGTGGATCACTGACCTCTCAACCTCTATATAAAACTTGGATAGGTTGATCATGTCAAACTCTGTCTGGATTCCTCAGATCTTAACAGTATATGCATATTAAAAAAAAGAAAAAAAAATCTATTTGTCCAATCTCTCCGTGTTTCTCTGTATGAGTTACTATTTTTTTTAACACATACAAACCAAATTGTTAGAAACTATGTTTAAGTAGGTCCCCACAAAATATGTTCATTTCTCCCTTCAGGCAGTTTTTTAGAATTTTCTATGAACCTATTGTGTATAATCTAGGTGTTAATTGTCCTTATCCTGCGACCACTAGCAAAATTCTCACAAATTTCCTCCCCCCAAGGGTGCTTTCTTTTGGAGAGAAAGTGGGTGAAAGAAAAGAAAATGAACTTAAATTTTCTCTCAAAATAACCATCAAAATATTGATGAAGTTTTTGGGAGAAAGTTTCTCACTATTGAGAAAATGGGAGAAAATGAAGGTATGTTTCTTACAAGAAAATGAATGAAGGTATGTTTCTTGCATACTCAATTAGCTAGTTCTCAACGTCTCTCTTGAGGTCACAAATGAAGAAACAAACATTACAGAAAGTCCTCCCCTTTTTGTTCTGAATACATGTGACCCTTTTGTTCTGGATATATGTGAATTATAACAAAAATGATTAGGTGTTCAGTTTATGAGAAAGAAAGGGGAACCAGAAAATGAAAAAAGAAATAAGCTTAATCTCCCCTCCTTTTTGTTTCTCTTAATTGATCATGATCTGTCACACACACACACACACACACACACACACATATATATGATCTACTACAGCCACCCACCTGCATTTAAATTCTCAAAACTAAGCCGCATCACTTAACCATCTTTAAAAAAATCCAGAAAATGCAGGTACAATGGACACATCAAAATGCTGACTAATCTAGTCGTCCACAAGAACAATTTAAGGCACATAAATAGAGTCAGGAGACATTGATATCATTTGAAGGAGGCTTGAATTCGAAAATGTTTCTTCCAATGCAGGTCCCCTCTTACTACCACCGTTCATGCTCTCTTTCATGATCTGTATCAACTCCCTAGCCACATCCATCATACCAAGTCTGCCATCTCCACCAAACAACAAGCACCGCGTCACAAGGTCCGCAACTATCCCTATCTGTTCTCGGCGGAAGGATGGTTGTTCATGATAGTAAAGGAGTGGGTCTACAATTTCTTCTAGCATGCCACTCCTAATTTTTGACAAGGTCACTGTTGGAAGGTCTATGTTTCTTGAGCCTGCAATTATCTCCAGCAGAACCATACCCAAATCATAGACATCACTTCTATAAAAATGTTCACCTTCAGAATTTTGATAGGAGCGAGACCCATCTTCGAGACCGGGGTTCAAGAGCCCAAACCCAGAAATTTTAACAGAATATTCTTGATCTATAAAGATGCTACTGGATTTGAGTTGATGGTGGTAGATGGGAGGAGATATTTCATACTGCAAGTATGCAAGAGCACTTGCTGTTTCAGCTGCAATGTTCAATCGCTTGTACCAGTCCAGACCAACCTTTTGTCCTTCCCCTTGATGTAGGTGATCCTCCAGGGTACCATTTGCCGAAAACTCATAGACCACCAGTGGGGTGTAGCCAGAGTCGATACAGCATCCAACTAGGCGAGCCACATTCTTGTGTAAAACAGTAGACAATATCTCAACTCGGGACAGGACTCGCATGAGGTCCCGTTCACTCTCACATTGTACTTTATGCACAGCCACGTATGATCCATCACTAAGAACACCAGCATGAACTGTTCCATTGATGTCGTCAGCAAGTTTCTGTACGTCTTCAAATCCTTTGGTGGCTTCCTCAAGCTCACAGTACGTGAATAATCGCGTCTTACAAGCCTTCCGAAATGAGATGGTACTCTGAATATGGGCCTGATCAGGGTCCCGTATGCTGGGCTTAATTGGCTGCCTTAATAGATAACAAAGTGCAACTAAGGAGGCAACAATGAATGCTGAAGAAAGAACTCCTGCATATTATAGAAACCATGAGGTAATTCCCAGATAAACAATAAGTAAAGAAACATTGTAAAGATTCACGATGAAGTTGTATAATTGGAAAAGCAAGTGCACAAGAGGTTCTATTTCTTTACTGCATACCAGCTAGAATTACCACTTTTTTCTTGGTATGTCTTTTGGTGTAACATTCCTTGCCATATGTTTCACGCCCATCCCTGATGCAGGCTGTCAAAGAAAAGTCTAAAATATGATTTCACCTTCTCACTTGCACTATGAAACAGGATCCTCTATCCTTTCAAAGTTGTACCTTAGCATTTTCACTAGTGCCAACAATGTGAAGGAAAAGTATATATAAAGGTGGAGGAGCCAATAAAACTTACCACCACTCATCTATTTCACATCCTGCACTTCAGGTAACCAAATGGTAAAGGAATATATTTTTCTACCTATTCAACAAAAAACCGAATTGATACAAGTCGAGTGTCAAATGCCTGTCAATGAGTAAAAAATTAGTGAAGCAAAGAGCTAGCAACTTTGGTATTCTCATCTGGGATTTGTAGGTATCAGAAATCAGCAGATTGTAATGGGGGGAAAAGAAATCATCCAAACAAAGCAATCAATGCAAACCTGATTTTTCATTAGTTAATGTTGTCTTAAATGGTTTAGGGGAGGAAGAGCATACAGTTCAGGGAAACTGTGTTAATTTCATCCGAATAATATATAATTCATGTTAGGGAACATTAGTGGTATTACCGATTGGATAGACCATATGAATGGTTTGCCAAAGACCAGGCAATAAACTTGGCATACATGCAGGGGTTTTGACATACTATTCCATGGTTCAACCTAAGATAACTCTTAACACCGATAATCAACCCAAAAAAATAAATGTAGCAATCGTAGCAAAAGAGAGCTTCTACGTAGGACACATAGAATGGTAAGTCTGCATGCTTCAAGAGTAGGGGTGGACTGTCCCAACATTTCACCTAATAAATTTCCCCTTCTCTCTATTTTGTGTGCATTGACATATAATCAATTATGTACCTTATGACTACTATCAATCACCTATACATTGTACGTCGCAACACTCCTCTTATTCACTACTGCATTGATTGCAGTCATGCCCAGCTTGGTCATATATATACTGCAATATGTTCTTCTTGAGCACTTTGGTGAGTAAATATCAACTATTAATCAATTTCACAAATAGTATATGTCTATCTGCTATCATTTCCCCTTAAAAAGGGGGTAAAATCAACTTTAATGTGTTTGATTCTACCATGGAACAAGATTGCAAGAGTTACCAATGACAACCTAAAGTAGAAAAGTATTGTAAGTTCTCTAATTTTTTTTAGTAAGGGTGTCATTATCATAACAAATATTGTCCCTGGCCTAAACACCAAGTTAAATTAGTAAATGAGATGTACTGTTCCGTTATAAACTCTAAGGTACTCAACACTTTCTTATTGCTGCTGCATTTGAAAGTGGCCTCGGGACAGCTACAATAGCTCCCAATAACTACTATTAACAAAGCAAATAAATATGGTACCCAACACCAATAAGAGAAAAGTTATTTTCCAACACCAAAGAACTATTACTAAATTGACCTCAAGAACAATGCTCAATTGGTTTGTGGAAACTGTGAGATCATGGGGTTTGAATCTGGCTTACCCACCAACATAAATTACTATTACTAACTTAAGTATAGGAAGCTAAACTATATTAAAGGAAATCCTGAAACAACTCACATTTCAAGCATCCAATTCCGTCTGCATATCCATCTCCAATGAATCCGTTCTGGCAAACACACCTCGTCCCTGCTCTAATTGTTGTAGCATTGACAATGTAGGCATTGCTAGCACAGACTCCTTTTGAAGAATTCCTAGGGACTGCCCATTCCAATTTAACCCCACGCTTGCCCGAACTAGCACCAGGAGGAACAACCCAACTCGAGAATCCCCTACACCCAAACTCCGAAAACACCGAGAAGCCATCTCCAACCCGCCAGACACTAAAATCAGAGAGCGGGTAACAGCAAGAAGAAAAACTAGCACCATTCCCATCACAACCCGGCACCACAACTTTCTCACAATCAGCTTTACACAGTGAAGAATCCTCGCAATCATATAAACCAATGACATTGTCAACTGAAATACCAAAGTAGCCATTCGAATTAAAACCAAACGAATTCACATCATAGTACTGACGACAAGAGATGGTACCCGGAAAATCTATTAAAACACCGTCGGAGAAAAACTCGAAAAGTCGGTAGGCTTGGGAGCCAATGGTCAGGAAAAGTGTGGTGGAATTGAAGCAAGAGAGGCGAAAAGCATCGGAATCTGACCCACAAGAAGTGTTGAGGTGAAATGGAAATGGTACCTGAAGGTGCCCACATCGGTCGTCGCATTGATTCGGAAGCAAAACGGATTGTTGTTGTTGTTGCAGAGAATAAGAGATGGGTAGTTGGTTAAAAGCAATGAGAACAACAATGGAATTGAAGAGGAGAAAAGGGGACATGGCGAGTGAGTCTGTGAAGAGGAAGAAAAGAGAGAGGTGGAGAAGAAAGTGGGAAGGACCATGACATGACATGACTCGACTCATGAGCCCTTCCTTAGGACTTAGAAGTTAGAAGAGGAAGGACGATTGGTCTGTGGACTGCCCTACATTCGTACATGGGTGTGCGAGGGAGGGGTAGTTGGAATCCGTTAAACTGCATCGGTTTTGAGGTTTGCTAGTCGGGAATTTCGGAATGTTAAAGATTATATAAGCAACTGGTTTGAACACCCAATGCTACGCACGGTGCGTGGTGCACCCGCATTACTGGTAAGTGTCTATATCTGTTACTGATCAGCCAAAACCAAAATTGGATTCACTGAATGAACTCCAATCGTCCACTAAGGATGAATGAATGTTTTTTTTTAAAAAAAAATTATTATTCTTTTTAGAAATGCTAGCCCAAACTTCCAAAACATCATTTTTTGAAAATAACACGAGAGTTTGAAAGTCTGCATCAAGATCAACACCCAAAAATCTTTTTTAGTACATTTATTCAAGAGTTTAAACAAGAGCCGATGGATCTCCTATTTTTCATTTAATTATGGTGGCAATTGTGTACTTATTTGAGAAGGGCTCACTTATAAAAATAAGTTTCTCAATAATTACTATATTTACCTTAAAGTGGGAGCTCCCCTCTCATCTTTTTCTCGCATTTAAACCGTTTATTTAGTTAATCTTTCTTGTTGTGATGATCAGCAAGCATGATGATTAGTGAATTAGTAGGCAAGTAGTCAGATTTTAAACCCAGGTCGCGATATATATTACCAACTTAATTAGCAAGCTGACATACTCAAGTATTTACTATACTAAAAGGGTGCTCATGAACCCCCATTGCTAATTTCATTAAAGCACCATAAAAGGATGAGCTCAAGGAAACCATACATTCCCCCAGAATTTGATCACCAGCCATCCGAGGCAGCTAGCTAGCTTCATCTGGCCTTGTTACACATTACAACATTAATTTTCTAGCAAGCCACTGTTTTTTATTTTACTTACACAAGTGGAATCATTCCCCAAATGTGCCCACAAACTAACAAAAGTCTTACTGCTAATTGTTCTTCCCTCAAGTCTCCCAGGAATAAATACCTGATGATTTTTGTTACTACTGAACATTTATAATTTTATACTATCCACTGGTTACCCACTTACCACCTTCTTTACTCCATTAATCATTATGTTCCCCACACCACCTTGTATACTCCATGAAGAAACGTCATTAATAACAACCTCCTCTATGGCAAAGAAGCGTCCATTGAACCATTTACAGTGAACGAGGCCCTGCATCGAAGCTACAACCATATATGGCTTTTTCATAGGCTTCTTAACTTTAAAAAACAGCTATTTTCAAAGACAAAGAAGCGGAATTAGGCCCCAATTTTTTTTTATTTAGGGTCTTATATAGGTCTTTTGAAAGGAGTTTCCCTCCAGTGCATTTACATGACTACATGCACTAGCATGAAACAAAGCAAATGTATAGACAAATACTACACGACAAGTTCCGTGAGCTTCAGGACTAGAAATTAAATAGAAAAGGAAAATAGGAAAGGGAGGAAACTAAGGATTACACGCAATAAGCAAAGGGTTCCTCTGCATAATTGCATGCATCTATCACGTTGAAGCTTCCCCTTCCAAGCGTATCCTCTTGGGGCCTTTCTCTTCACCTTGGCTGCTTCCAGTTGCCACCCTGCACTCCTTGACCTCAACTGAGCACCTTTTGTAAGGTTTAAATCCCGTTCGACGAGCCTTGAGCTTTCCTTGTCCAAGCTCCATTGTCAGCAGCCCCTTCCCCGCATTGTTGTCACCTCCCAATGAGTCATCTTTCTCCACTCCTGGATGACTCAGACAAGTCCATGTCTTACTGTTGAGGTCCAACTGCAATAATTTTTCATCATCTTTCTCACCTGACCAAGGCTTTCCTTCTTCGCTATTGCTCTTCTGATGCTCCTTATTCCTCATATTACGCGGAGGTGAAAAGCTCTGTGGCAGTACTTCTCTGGAGAAGAGTGCTTCAAAGGCCAGCCGACCCTGACATAGTTAAAAGGTTACATAAGTAGAGCAGCGAGGAGTGTTGAAAAGGACATCATCCAAAATTCATTTCCTAAAATAAATTGTCCAATTACCCCTTGGGAAACCTCCTTCCAAGACTCATTCATGTTGCTGATGCTTCTACTGCGGCGATTATTAAGCTCGCCAGCCGGAGGACATACATCAGGTTCTTTTGATTCTTCCTTGTCTTTCTCAGACTTCCCTAATGCATCTGTCTCTACTTCACTGCTGGAAGGTGTGTTGGAACCACACGAGGAACGATCCACCTGTTTTTTGGTCTTTGCCTTGTTCGATTCATTAAGCTCGGTGACTGCTACAGGCTTCTGGTCGTAATCTTTTCGTTCAGTGCTTACAACTCCACTCACCTCAGAGTCTGATGATGATGGGGGTGACGATTTCAAGGCTGGATGCTGTGCATTTGAAGCTTCAGAGAATTCTGGTACCAGAGGTTGATATTCCGATGGAGGAACATGAGAACTTTTGTCCTTTCTATCTTTGCTCAATGCTGTAGCTTGACCAGTATATGTTAATGGAGTTGCAGCTGTGGGTGCTGGAGCACAGGTAAACCCAGTGTGAAGTGGAGGGCACAAGAGCAACAGCCCATGGGCTGCCCACCATGCAGTTGCAGCTGCTACCGTAGTGGCAGCAATTTCTGCCATGCTTGGAGGTGGGCTGACGTGTCTTACAGGAAATCCTCTATTGGTGCTTGCAGGAGAATCTATGGAAGTTTCAATATTTGTACAGGGGCAGAAAGAAGCTGCAAGGCTTGCTGCAGCATGGGCTGCTGGGTTCTGTAGCAGAGTGTATTCGATAAAATTCGAAAAAGTGGAGGAAATGTTGAGTAATGATTGGTACTTGTCATGGTTGTTATGGATTGGGGTAAAAAGAGGATGGAAATTTGGTAGGGATTGATGAACTGTAGACCTTGACATGTTATTGAGATGTTCAGTACTTGCAGAGGCGGTTGGATTTATGAACAAGTTAGAATTTCCATGAGGTCCTCCCACTTGGTGAATAATAGGTGCTAGATTTGACATATCCTGGGATGGAATTTGTGTACATGTTTCTATGCTCCCGTCCAAAACATGCACAGGTACATGCCTTGGGTAGTTCTGGGTGGCCTGCATCATCTCATTTGTTGACAATACACCGAGTTTTTCAAGACGGGTAAGTCCTTCTGTTCTCTCTTCTTGGACCAGTTTCTCATGTGAATTTGGGCAGCAGTTCTCCATGTTTGGGGATTCACTTGTGCCATTATCTGGTACTGTATAATTGGCATCAGTTCTGTCCAATTTATGACTTCCTTTGCTTCCTACAGTCAGATAGGATTCATTTGTTGCACCCTGGTCATTTGTCTCTTTGATTGACGGCACAAATTCCCCAAAAGAGCATGGATTTTTGAGTTCTACTGGTGCTGGTATCGAGTTTTTGCTTGCTGAAGAGGCGGAAGCACAGGGAGCTTCTTGGAAAAGGCTAAGAACTTCTGAGCAATTGTCCTCGTCCAGTTCTTTAGCACTTCCTGACTTTTCAGCTCCACCAGGTTTCTGATCAAGTCATAAGGGGAAATAATTGACAATAAATAAGATAAAAGAAAAAACTAGAGAATGTCCATGAATGAAGAGATTGAACAAGAGACATCTACCTCGGGAGGTGGTTCATTCTCCAAGTCTAGTATTTGTTTACCAGCAAATAAAGAAGTTGATGACAAGAGTTTCCCATCCTTTGGTCCCACAGGCAAAGAGTTGGGAGCACCTGCACTGGTCTTTCGAGGATATGGATTGCTTGGTTTCTTTTTAGGGCGCGGAGGAGGGATGCTTATGTCAAGAGCTTGTCCAAGTGGAATGCCTTTAATAAGAGCCTCCTTCTCCAACTGCAAGCAAGTAAAATATTTCTTAGCATTTAAACTGGAGTATGGATGAATATTCAGTTTAAAACCTTTCAAGGCCCTGAAAGTAGCTACCCAAATTCAATGAGATTGCATGGGGTAACTCAAATATTGGCTTTTGGATTGCTAATGGAAGGAACTGGCTAACATTCATGTAATCAGACACCGCAAGCCACACATTCAACATACATCACGAAAGCATACACTTATCTGTCTCGGGAGCTGTAATAACTACTAACAAGTGTTTCAAAGCTCCATTCCTTTCAAAACTAACAGAGGATTAGCCTAGGAAGTCTTTCTAATCCCCTTCCTCAGGCTGACTAGAATTATACAAAATGTTAGGGCTCATTGTGTTTCCAGTATAGTTATGTTTCCAAGGTTAGATACTCTAGATAGTTAAGAATGTTACTCATAAAAATACAAGATATCCATCAAATGAGGAAAAAAAAACATTTTCCAATTATTTGGCTAACTGACATTTAAAGTTTTAACCCCCCACCCTACTAGACGTTTGGAACGGTTTAGTTATAGCTTTGAGTAATTCTTCAAGGTCAGTCACTAATAATCTAATGACGTAGTGAATTTTATTTTGAGTGAGGAAGTTCATAGGAAATCTATAGGTGAATCATCGGAATAAATTTGCAGATAAAAGACAAAGAACTTTTGAAAGGGGGAAAATCCTGGCAGATAAAAACCTAGAAGAAACAATCAAAACTTAAGAAGGCCAAAGTTAAATGTTGGAACACTGAGGAAGAGAGTCATCTCAGGAGGAATTATAGGTCTTTGAAGAACAAAATGGAAACATAAAAAAAAAAGACCATCCTTCAGCAAACAGACCATGTGATAACATTCAAGATGCTTTGTTTTTTTTCCTTTAGTTAACCATAGTGGATCTTGGATTATAGATTTTGGTGCTTCTCTCTAAGTTACTGCACATAGTTCTAGAGAAGATTCCGATGAAAAGAATTCTCCAGGTACACTACCCAAGGTGGTTATTATGGAGATGATGAATTTGTGTTTAGTTTTTTGTTGGTCTTCAAGCTTAACGAAGATGAGTAAAGATTTAAGACAGAGTTATGGTATGGTGCTTTTCCCTGTGGTTGCGGTGACGTTAGAGTTGCTAAGATTAGTCTCCAAATGGGAGATTCTATAACGTGTGGACCCTAACAGACATGTTGTCCCTACTCCTCTCAATTTCTGGTTTCTATAGATTTAGAGTCTATATATGTTTATGTTTCTCTTTAAGAGAGATGTGATCCTATGGTTGTGGTTGCTCCTGGGTTTGATAACTTAATTAAGAGAAGGAATATGTGTTTTATTTTATTGATTGTGAGCATATGGGTGGAAAAGGGGGGGTTTTCATGTGAGAAGAGAAAAGGGTTCTGCAAATAGGGAGTTTGTTGAGTTCTCATCATTGTTTTTCTTCTTGATAATCATAGAGAAGGTTAAATCTTTCTGTGGACGTAGCCACATCAGGTGAATCACTTAAATCTGTGTTTTGGTACATGAATTTCGTTTTCTTTAACTATATTTGGTTGATCATTCCATAGTTTAATTGCTCGACCCCTAACTCTAGTGAAGTCATTTGATAAATCTTGGCTATTTTTATCTTTCTAAAGCATAATTGCAGGGAAAGGGAAATGCATTTTCCCTTATAATTGACATGTCTAGGAAACATTTGGGAAACACATGCCCAATTGAATTAGCATTCTAGCAATCTTTCATAGGATTGAATGAGCATTCTAGCAATTTTTCGTTGCTACCCCTATACTTCTTGCAACAATATCACCCAACAAGAAATTCTTCTAGCCAAAAATAAATAAAAAGAAAATGGAAATGAAGTCTAAGTGTCTAACACACTCAAAATATAAAAATAGTGGTCTTCGTTCTAGTTCTCAATATTAAACTCGAGCTAAATTTAGATGCAAAAGTTTCTTCGCGGACATAAGCTTTTAATTGAAATTCAAACAGGATTTATATTCTTTCCTTATACAGTATATGCAAATTAAACATATGGCCAAACACATCAAAATATGAAATAGGATAAATACATGTAAGATCAACAGTCACGTTCCACTTCTTGTGAACACCTGCAACAGCTCTGATATATAAAAGATATATGAGAGAATATCAAGACTATATTAACATCACAGGAATTGACATATAATATAAAATGGCAAAGGAAAATCTCCACAGTAATTAAGAACACTTCTAGGAATCCATATTAAAGCATCAATCTTGTTTCATGTACTCTATGGTCGAGTATGATCAAGCAATCTGAAGCATATGTATCTGTCTCAAATAAGCATTCCGATAAGAAGGTACCAATAGACCTTTGAGAAGAACTTCTGTGCATGACTTCTGATCTGCACAGCGGTCTTTGTTCCAACATGTTCTACACACCACAACCAAAAAGAAGAGGAACAGGTCTCCAATTAAGAGAAAATGTGAATAAGCATAGCATTCAAATTTATTCGAAACTTCATAACAGGAAACCACTAAATCAACATAAGATAATTTAAAGGTCTGATCAACATATAATGTTTCTCCTTCTCTCTCTAGAATTTTCTCTTTGTCCCTCTCTCTTCTAGATTCCTCTCTCCAAGAATTTTCTACATTTAATGTTATCTAGAAAGCACCCACCTCCACCGTCTTATCCTTCCTATAAATAGAGGTTTGGGGTCTCCTTGGACGCATAGAGTACACACAAGCTCCTAAATGTGAGTTCTAGTGTGACTGTAAGGGAGTGTGAGGGTAAGTGTGAGTGTTTTGAGTGTATTTGGGTATTGTACATATTTGAGTATTAGTGCATCAATATAAAAGAGCATCTTTACTCGTTTAATCGAGTTCCGTACTCTATTCAACAATTTGGTATTAGAGCCAGTTGTCAGGGACCGGTGTTTGAGCACTACCAAGGAGATCTTGATTGTACATAGTTTGGGACTGTAGAGCTGATTGATTTGGGATCAAGCTTACTTGGAGGAGTACGTGAGGACATACCAAGTCATGATGGTAGATCTGACTAGTGCAACCAGTAAAATCAATAAGCTTAACAACCATAATTACAACATTTGGAGATTTTGTATAGAATCGTACCTACAGGGATAGGATCTGTGGGAGGTCATTAATGGTAATGAAACTAATCCACCTCCTCAAACGAATGTTGATAGTGATACACTAACGCACTGGAAAATTAAGGTTAGGAAGGCTATGTTTGTGCTGAAACAACTTGAAGAGGAGTTGTTTGAGCACATCAAGGATGCAGACACACCAAAAGCAATATGGGACGCCTTTGCAGCCCTCTTCTCAAGGAAGAACGATGCACGACTTCAACAATTGGAGAATGAGCTCATGTCAATCTCACAAAGTGAAATGATGATTAACCAATATTTTGTTAAGGTAAAGCTTCTTTGTCGTGAAATTTCACAGTTAGACCCTAAAGCTAATATTAGTGAAGATAGGCTGAGAAGAATCATCATCAATGGCCTGAGATCGAATATAGTGGGTTCATCACGATAATTAATGGTTGGCCAACTCAACTAACCATCTTAGACTTACAAAATCTATTGGTTGATCAAGAAACTCTAGCAAACAAATGACTAAAATTTCATTAAAGAGGAAGCCCTCTTTAGCAGTAGAGGAAGGCCATGAGGGCAAAAGGCTACAAAACCAAAGAAGGAAAAAGAAAGTAGACCGAGGAGGCCGCAGGAGAGGAGCTCTCAGACAGGTGGAGCTCAGCATGGTCGAGATAGAGACGCACAACAATTCAAGGGATCCAAATGGCATAATAATAAATGCTACAATTGTGGCAAGAGAAGTCACTTTGCGAAAGATTGTTGGTCAAAGAGAGTCAGCAGAAGGCAACTTGGTGACATCTAGCAGTCACCAAGGTGGGAGCAGTAGCAAAGAAGACTGAGATGATGAAATATCCTGCGTCATATCTGAGCCAGTTGAAGAAATCTGCCCTGAAGAAGAGATTGACTTCGACAATAAGATAGAAGATCAATCTGGTACGATCACAACTGAAATAGCAACAAGTTATATCGTGATTGAACTAGAAGACATGGCACTTGTTGCAATACAAAATCCTGGAGCAATCGACTACAACAAAGATTGGATCGTCGACTCAGGATGCTCCAATCACATGAATAATGATAAGGATAAACTACTCAATATGTCTGAGTATAAAGGTGGTTGAGTAGTGGTGACGGCCAACAACTCAAGGTTGTCAATCACTCACATTGGAAAGACGGTGATTGTGCTTCACATCAGTCCTCATTAAGTTCAGTTGCAGAATGTCTATCATGTGCCTGGGATGAAGAAGAATCTATTGTTAGTATCACAACTGACAATCTCAGGCAACTATGTGGTGTCTGGGCCAGAAGATGTCAAGGTATATCGAAACTTGAAGCCACCAGATACACCTATCATGGAGGGACAAAGATTAAAATTCATCTACATAATGTCAGCAGAATCAACATGCGTAAATAAGACTCCAAGGAACGAGACTGCAAATCTATGACATGCACGGTTAAAGCACGTCGGCTATCACAAGCTAAAAGTAATTATGAAAAAGTCAATGCTCGAGAAGATACCATTTGCGCTGAGTGTCAGTATGGCAAGACCCATAAACTACAATATAAGGAGTCAAAGTTCAAAGTGAAAGAACCCTTAAAGCTTATCCACTCAGATGTCTTCGGCCAGTAAAGCAAGCATCAATTAGCGGCATGTGATACATGGTGACCTTCATTGATGACTACTCAAGGTACGTGTGGGTATATCTTTTGAAAGAGATGTCTGAAGTACTTACCAAGTTTAAGGAATTCCAAGAAAAAGCTGAAAGCGAAGTAGGTAAAAATATTCAGTGTCTGCGCACTGATAATGGGGGAGAAACACGGATGAATTCTCAACCTATCTAAGAGAATGTAAAATCCGATGACAATTGACTTGTGCCAAAACCCCACAACAGAATGGTGTTGCCAAGAGAAAAAATCAGCACCTTGGAGAGATTTTTCAAAGCATGTTACATGCGAATAATGTGCCTGGTCGATTTTGGGCAGAGTACATGAAGACGGCAATTCACATGATCAACTGGCTACCATAAGCAAGATTAAGGTTTGCCTCACCCTTTCAGGAACTATGGAATATCAAACCCACAGTAAGTCACTTCTAAGTCTTTAGATATATGTGTTATGTGTTCGTGCTTGATCACTTCCGAAGCAGGTTTGACTAGAAGGTACGTCACTGCATCTTCATTGGATATGTTGCAATCCCAAAACCAAGCGCTACTACACATCACGAAACGTGGTATTTGAAGAGGCTTCATCTTTGTGGTTATCACAAGATGTAGTATTACCAGTATTTACAACATTTTGAGGATTTAGAGAACAAGCTACATGAGAAGCTAGTAGAGCCAACTCAAGAAGAATTAAAACCCAGGCAAGAAACCGAGTAACCAATTCACACACCAGGTAATGAGAAATTAAGTAGAGAAGATCAGCATGTAGAAATACAACCCAACTCGCCAAGGTCTCCAAATAGGTTTGTAGATCCATAGAGAACCGATGTACATCACAAAACACCAGTTTCAGAGCTTTAGTGCATCAATATAAAAGAGCATCTTTACTCGTTCAATCGGTTCTGCTATTACTCTATTCAACATATAACCCTCCTATAAAAAAAGCATATAACCTTCTATACGCTGCCAAGCTCGCCCGTACAGTTTCAGAGCTTCTATGAAGCTGTTGTGCTCCTCCTCTGTCCATCTCTCCCGCTGCTTGGTGATAGTGTACGGCTTCCTCGCCTGCATTGAAAAAGCTTTTTAATTCAGATATCAAACAGAAAAATGATTGTGTTTTATGCTCTGTACATAACAAATTTTTCTCTATCAAAACCACCTTTATAATCAAATCTTCCCCAGAAGAATATGTGTCCATTACTGGACCTTCGCAGCTTAACGCTGCTTCAAGTTCTCTCTGATAAGCAGAGAACACAACCTCCTCCCATCTATCTCAATGTCAGAAACGCAAACTGGTCTAGCTGCCGTTAACAAAACCTGATAACCTAAATCTACAGCAAAAAGGAAAAAAACCAAGAAGAAACTGCGACAGAGATCCGTCTAGGTTTTCTAACATCAACAAGCATGCCAATACAAATCCGCTACGAATTAACAAACAAACAAAAAATCCTTTAGTTTTTTCAGAATCCACAGCGACAGAGACGCTCTTCCGAATCTGAAACAAGTGTAACAGATCCACTAAAAGAAAATTCCTTTTTTCAGAATCCTCACCAAAACGAACCGGAGGACGCCGAAACCTTAGAATGTAAAAGAAACTGAATCAGTAATCAAGAACGATCCATAGAACGTCCTATGAACAATTCATTGATACATTAAATCACCAATATGTCATGTTAAAATCTTAGAACCTAGAAATCCGAAACTTACTTTCCCGGAAAGCCATCAGCAACCAAAATCGTCGTTGCACAGACCTTGCTTCCGATCATGCATAAAATGAAATACTCGGAAACTGGCCGGAGAAAAAGATGTCCGGCAATGGTGTACTTGAATCTGAACCAGTTAATCGGAAAGCTGAAATAGAGCGTTTCGCAATTCGGTGAGAGCTAAAACCAGCGACCGGGTTTATTTGAGGCACTGTCCAGAAATCTCAGCCACTATAATTTCTTGCGGATTTATTTTTCAACGAAAATGAGGGCTTTATTCGAGGCTGCAATGAACCGAAGGTTACAGCCTTTTTCCACAAAAAAAAGGTTACAGCCAGGCGAGAAATAGCCTCACGTAATGATGCCAAGTGGCGCCACTGTAGTGGCTGATTGATAGCTCGTAAAGCCCCCAGTCTCTTCCTAATCCTATTTTTTAGACGATAAAAATTCACTCATTAGTCATTCTCATTCCCCAATAAAAGCCAGAGACGTTCTCTGATATCCGCCGGAGAGGATCGAGACCTTTTTACGTTTTTCAGAAAAGACAAAGATACCTGTCTTCATTTATAATCCACAGAAACCCGAAAAAGAAAAAACCACAAATTTAGCATCCACAAACTCGGAATCGGAGCGGCTTAGCCAAAAGCGAACTCGAAAAAGTTGGTGGCCGGTATGGAACCGTTAGTTAAGACTGACCTCTAAGGTTGTGAGGGCCGGGCTTTGGCCAGGGTCTGTCCAGGCTCGGCTCTCACATGTAAGAGTTCGGCCCAGGCCCTCGTAGAGCTTGAATTGGCTAAGCCCAAGTTTTGCCCTTTAGGGCTGGGCCTCGACTTGAAAAGGAGATGAAGAAAAAAAAAAGGCATTATATTTATCAATTTTAAAAAAATATATTAGCTACCTGGCATCAACCCTCCTCATTTATCCTGGCTTAAGACTAACAATGCAACCTAAATTGCAGCATGACAAAATTAAAAAAAAATAAAAATTGCCCGTGGACTAACTTTGATCAAACCAAAGCAACCATCGTAACCAAAGTTGAGAGATGGGAGTGTAAACAATAAATGGGAAAGAGTGTAATAGAGGACCTTAGAGGCGTAACATGAAAGAACCAGAGCTAAAGTAAGAGAAATATTTTTTCTAAAAACTAAAGTTATATTGTTGAACTCAAGGATTAGTGGATCTCAATCACCATTAATAAGGGTTAAATGTAACACGTGTTAGGTACAATTGACTCCCCAAGTTCAATCGCAATTTGCTGTGATCCAATCTCTTATGGGTTAGACTACAAAAAATCAATACGTTATTGACACATCAAAAAATGTGATAATATTGTTTTAAAACTAAGTTTTTATTGTTGAAACACAAGGGTTAGTAATCTTAACCACAGTCAATAAAGGTTAAAAGAGACATGTTGACCTATGAGTGCAATTGAACTCTCCAGAGAGTTCTCGCAAATGGCTGTTTTCCGATCTTTGATATACAAAGACATTGGCACAAGTTAAGATGAAAAATGAGAGATAGTTTTCTTTTCTTAAGCCTTGGCATCTTTTGTTACGACCAATAGTGACCCACTTATTAATCGAACCCTTAAAAAAATTATGAGCCTTGGCTTCGTTTTAGGCCCAGCTTGGGCCTATATCATTTTAGGCAAGTACCATTTGGGCCCACTGATAAGTACACTATATAGTTGTACAAAGATGATTTATAGTTTCTCCTACTATACACATTCCCTTACGACATGCCAGAAAAAGGGTCTCAAACTTCCACACATCATCTGACTTGTGGCGATAGAAAGGGAAGAAGCCCTTCCATTTTCTCCCTATGTTTTTGAGTTCTCCCATGAGCCGGAGACCCCTTTTTTTGGCATATGCCAGATACAATCCCATGCCCTTCTCTTACTCCCCGCCCACGGGCTTGTATGATAAGGATTGCGGTGTGCCCCCTATTAGGAGTAGACCCGGCCATGGATTCCTAATGGGAGAATAGATTGGTAGTTCTCCTCTGTTGACATGGCTAAGGCCCTACATATGTGCGATAATAGTCTACAATTTGATGATAAAAAAATAATAATACTTTTTTTTGGTTGAACATTGAAGTTTAAGTTTTTTAATTCTATGTTTAGTTGCCGAGAAAATAAGTGAAAAAACAGAAAAGAAAAGAAAATTGGACAAAACACTAGGGTTGTCAATGGAATGGATCTCGATCCGAATCCGGATCCGATCCGAGAGAAGAAACTACTATAATTCGTCCCCCGCCTACAGATCAGGTGACATTTTTCACAAATTTTATGAATGAATGCCCTTATTTTCATATTTGTCATTCCTAACCTGTATTCTAAATCTAATCTTTAGAAGAAAATAAGTTTCTTGATACTTTGAAACTCGAATTGCATCCCCATTAAAGGACTGTTGAGAAAACCATCTAAATGTATGAATCTTTGTTGCGGAGTCTATAAATTATACATTCTCTGGTAGTATCTATTTAAAACTACGTCGGATCCTTCCTTAAACATATCCTAGAATTAGACCTTCATTATCTAAATGAACCTGAAACATACCATTGGGAAGTGATTCAGTAACTAAATCTTTATGAATCCATTTTTGTTCTTTCATTTCAGGTAGACCCTTTGAAGTATCAACTAATTCTATTATAGATTGTCGGATCGGATGCGGATTCGAGATCTTGAATCTGATTATAACTGAATCAGGTGTTTGGATCTATAGTGATCCGATCTGATTATGATATATATAATAATAATATTTATATAATTTTATAAAATACTGCAGTACTAATCATAATTTTTATTTTTTAATAAAATTTATTTTTTAGATATATTAATATTAATAGGATTGGATTCAAATCTTGAATTAGTAATCGGATTCGGATTGGATAATTCATAATTCGACGGATCTCGAATCGGATTCGGATATGTCAGATTCTTAATCGGATCGGAATTGGAACTAGACAACTCATATCCAAATCCGATCCGTTTACAACCTTACAAAACACAACTATGAATTGTATTAGAAATCTAAAATTTATTTTCTTTTCTATGTTTTCATCTATTTTCTTAACAACCAAACATAACTTAAAGAAAAAGTGTAAGAAAATCTCGTATAATGTGCTAATCTAAGTAATCAAATAGTTTTCAAAAGAACTTAATAGGTTAAGATAACACATTTACTCAATAAATTAAATGTTAAAAGTTTCTAACAATGTTTTCATAACAATTATTTACAATAAAATAAGCCCCTAAAAGCTAAAGAAAGTAATATCAACTGTAAATTTAAGATAATTTAAGTACAATTTTAAAAACAAGTAAATTAACCTTTATTTTGTCACTAATTTTATAACAAAACTTCTAACCCTATTTTGATGTCTCAAAAATTAGAATGTTGACAAAGGTCATGAGATAGCTATCATAAATATTGAAATTGACATTAAAATCTTGACAAACGTCATGAAATGGCTATCGTAAATATTGAAATTGCTTCCCAACACATTTGACTATTTGAATAGAAAGTTATGACTTTTGTAAATTAACTATTACAACCCTAAATTTGAGAAACATGTGTTCCTAAAATTTGTTCATTACAATTTTATTTTATGAGAATTTCTAGATCACATCACCCACTCACCTATTAACCTAAAAATGATGCCTTATGGCATATAGAAAAGAAAATGTAAGAAATTGTGCCCAAATGGCACGCCTAACAAATACGTCAGAGGTGGACTTGTGTTTCCCTGCACTTACGCCTCATGAAGCGGATGGTCTTAGGTTCAACTTCTCTCACTCTCCCTTTGGGGCCTGCCTCACACAGGTTTTCCCGAACTTACCTGATGTGGCTGGTTGTGGGCTCCAATCGTACCCACGGGGATTAGTCCTCACTCAAAGGGTTGGGGACACCCTGAGTTTCCAAAAGAAGTATTTACTTGAATCGTAGTTTTGTTCAATCCAACCGATCCACATTTTTCCAAAACCTTATGATTTGAAGGGAAAAATAGCCCAGTTTAGCCACCTAATTTGCTTTAGATGTGTTCTTGGTTTACATGTGTTTTTGCAAATCAAGTACCTATGTCTTTCAAGTATTTTCTTACAGACCAGTTTGGTAATGGAAATTAGTCGAGAAAGACAAAATAAGTAAAATGGAGAGATTTTTTTTTTTTTTTAAATTGTATTTAGGTACTTCATTTTAGGATGATTTGTTAGCTTTTTGGGCATTGCACATTGCTCCATTTGTTTGAAGGCAAAATTGTGGTGGAAAATAAAATTTCCCTAGAAATGATTTCTCTTCTTTTTTAGCAAAATTTCCCTTCTAAATATAATGAGAAAACAAAATATAGGGTAATTACTTCCCCCTAAAAATTCACTATCCAGCTTGACAAACATTTAGGAAATAACTTTTTTCTTAGAAATTAGATTCATGCACCTATTGTCCTCATTTTCCTCCAAACAAGAGGGATCCTTCGAAAAAGTGGCCAGTATGCCTTAGGTTATGTGCAATCTCTAAAATCAAGTAGTAACATACTAGCAAACACCCCATGCAATGCACGGGAAAGAAAAGATAGGTTTGAGATAAAGACATAATATATTTTATTTATATAAATTTTGGTACCGCTTTAAATTCTAAAAAGGAAAAAAAATACAAATTATTGTTAGAATTAGCTTAGGGATACAAGTTTACTCTCATTTATACTCTCAAATCATAAGTGTTTATCTCAATTATTAAACGGTTAGGATTAGAGCTGATTTGGCATTAGGAAAGACAAAATTAGCCAACTCAAATCCTAGCCCTTAGTGGTTATTTATAAACAGTTAGGATTAGGGAGTACACATAGACCAACTCTATTAATTAATGGCATTTTAGAGATTTCTTACTTGTAGTTATTCTTCAAAAGCTGCAATTCTTTTGTGCAAAGTTACCCTTATTTTTAGTCATAGCTATAATAAAAAACTAAAATAAAAATATTGAAGCATGCCCACATTTATTAAGCTAGGCATAACAAATAAAAGTTCCTTTCTTGCAAAGTTGGTCATAATATATAGCTTCAACTCTCAAGTCATTCCCTATGACACCCAATGCTAAAGTTGAATCTCCTGCATCATCTACACACCTAAGATAAAACAAATTGCAGTAATTACAATTAATTAACATGATAAGATATATAGATATTATTGATAATCTAACTGAACAAAATATAGAATAAATAATGACTCAAATAATTAAGACCTGAAAAAAATTACTTACAGTTAGTTTATTTGTAACTTTGTATTCCGAGAACAATAGTACAATTGCAAACAACAAATGCAGTCAAATTTTCACACTAAAGAGAAAAAAGAGCATGTATAGTTTATCCATTAATCTAATTTGCATTTTTCTTACGACTGATGTGGCTTTTTTTTAAAAAAAAACAAAGAGAGTACTGCCATGTAAGTTGACAAATGGAACAAATTGAAGATTGAAAGGTTGGAGACCTAGTGTCTAGATATGATCAAATCAACCTTTTTTTTTCTTCCTTAGAACACACTTTCTTGGGGAACATACAAATGCAACACATTAACAGGATCATCTAGTTTTCTATTTTTGGCAAAGGATGTCTGCCCCGTGAGTTCCGCACCTTGGCATGTGTGTGTTGTATATTGTTCAAGGTTGATAGACTGTTCATGTGGTATACCCATTTCAACCAAGATTTCACCTTAATACCCTTTGCACTCTCTCTTTATGTCGGCACAGACAATTTCATCCCCGTTCTTGGTTCTAACATTTTGGATTTCAACCACGGAACTCAAATTTGTTGTTACAACTAATGTCACCGAAGGTGAGATCACTGCAACTTAAAGTCAAATGACCTTTGTGAGGTTGTCATTTGTGTTCCTTGTTGTTTGTGTGGCTGGGAAAGTCAAACTCTAGTTCTTGCATAGTACATAAGCACATCCCACTACATTGATTCTTAAACATAACTATATTCAATTTTAAGATTCATAGTATACCTGCGTAGTTTCCGATCATGACCTTGGTAGCATTCGCTTGAGGCCTATTGGAGGTTATAAAATGTAAAAAAAAAAAAAGACAAGAAGGCATTGGCTTGTTCCTTGAAAAGTGATATCCCCGCGATGGTTAGTGGTTTATCAAACATAGGTTTAGAGGTAAGTGCGAATTTGGAGGCTCTAATCAGTCAAGAAGGCATCCCATTTTGAACTGTCAAGCTGGTAGAGGTTGTATCTGACAACCTACAAAAAAAAAATACCCTCATTCCATCAGGATAAAAAAAAAAAAACACAAGAAGCAGGATGTTTGCGTTTAAGCAAATTATTTGTAGATGGACACTTTGCTCATCTCCATTTATCCAGACCCATTATAACTTCTAAAGTTCGAATAACATCCTTTGATCAATATAAAATTTTAATCAACTATTTGTAGACTCTCAAAAAAATGGTCCAATTTTTCTTTGGAGAAAGAGAATCGTTTACGTTTTCCATTAGAGGAGGTGCTCTTATAGAAGAAAATTAGGAGAGTTATTGTTTTGGGGGAGACAAATAGAGAGGAAAGTGAATCGTTTATTTTAGGAAAGGAATCGGGAAGAGAGAGAGTCTTGGGAAAGGAGTGGAGGAAAGAGAGTTTATTGGGAAGGCATGAGATAAGCAAATGAGAGAATAAATGGGGGAGTGGGGACAACAAGAGTTTGGAGACGAATCGGGGAAGAGAGAGAGAGAGAATTACTTGGGAGGAGATAAATGAGTTCCATGAGAGAGGCTTTCTTGCACTATTAAGAGGGGGAGGAGAGAATAAATGGGTGGTTTCAAGACGGTTAGAAGAAATAAACTGCATATGAAATATAGTAGTGGAGAGAAATAAATGAGAGATGTAGTGGGGTGACGTGGCATCACAAATAATAAAAGGATAGCTAATAGGAGTGCCACGTTGGCACCCCTATTTCTTTAGTATATGGTATATAATGCAATGAAATTGGAATTCCACGTTGAAACTTGTAACCAACACGCCAATTTTCTTTCTATCTCTCTCCTCTTCATATTTTGAGTTAGAGGTTTTTTTTAGTCAGTTTATGGGTATTCCCAAATACTCTCAACCACAACCCTTTAATTCAAATAATTAAGGGCAAAATTAGAGTTGACGCGACTTTAAAAATGACAAAATACTCCAGATTCAGGAGTTTTTTTTGGGAGCACACATAGATTTTGTTTTTCAGAGTCACATGCATTTTCTTTTGAAAAAATAAATTAGTCCCCCTACCATTGTAACCATTTTGGTTAAGTCCGGTCAATGCACTAATAAGCCCGGTCAAATGTTTTTAAATTATTCAATTGAATGTCAAAAATAAGAGACTTTTATAGCCTAAGTATGATCTAAGAAACCCTGAGAGGATAATGCTGACAAACTAGCATACAATTTAAAAATATCTGATTGAACTTAATTTTTGGTTATAAGACACTAAATTCACTCACATAGACATCCAGGATCAATTTCTCTATAAAGCATTTAACACTCAAGTTTCTAGAGAGGAGCACTCACTATATACTCTAGTGAGCACCGCCATATATATTCTAGGCTTCTGGAAGTTGTTTAAAGACCAAATGTGAGTCCAGTCATAAAATAAATCCATCACAAAGAGAGCAGGTAAAAATTAGGTGAAACATCATAAAGTGATTCATGCCTGGCATCAATGCAGAAATTAACAACCCTTATTAACCATAATCTCATTATCATGATCTTTCTGTTTCTAAGACACAATTCATGTTTTAATACCCTTTTAATAATTATAATTGGGAAAAGAAATGCATAAAATTAACAATTTTAATCCCAAAATAGTTTTTTCTTTGCTTTAGATATCATTTACCTACGTTAACTGGTTAGTCCCAAACTAGAGGCCACACCCCACCACTGGCGCAAGAGGAGGGGTGTTAATCCCAAAATAGTTGCAAAATAGAAAGCGAAAAAAAAAAAAAAAAATCAACCTACTAACATTATAACTATAGATAACGGTCAAGTTCCGGCACAAGGAAACCGCTCCATTTGGACTGATTCTACAATATATAGTCATTACATTAAATGCTTCTCGAACCTGGTAGTTGGGTGCATCTAAAAGATCTAGAATAGAAGATTCTAAGTAAAAAAATAAAGAGCAGTGATTAGCGCACCCACAGGTACGCTAGAATACTCAAGGAGCTTCATTATTGGGCCACGTGGCTACCGAAAATGGGCTACCTATGTAGCCAGTTATGCTTGCGCGGGAAGATCGAATTGTGGGAAACCTGAAGAGTCCGGGAGAAAAAAAAAGTTGATGGAAGAGGGGTTTTCATCTCAAACCATTGCAACTGTCTCTCTTTCTTTCCCGTGGCTGCAACTGTCATCTCCCCTCTCTCCCATTGCCTGCTTCCGCCACCACCGGTAAGTTTCAGTTTTTTTCTTTTTTGCCTTCCTTCCTCTTCTTCTTCATCCAGCCTTCTGTTTGTGTTTTTGTGCATCTAAAATTCAGTAAACGGTTGTCACTCCTTTTTTGCATATAAGTTGTTTGATTTAATGATTCAAAGAGTTCCACTTCAAGAGTTTTGCTGTATTACTGTACACTCTGTAAAAAATAGAATTCTATACCCAGTTAACTGATACATAGGCACCAATATTGTGATGAACAACTGTTAAATTGATCCAGTTTGGTAGTTTTTTATTTTCAAATCTTTGGTGGTCTCCTTCTGAACAATGAATTAGAGTGTTTTGGAAAGTGTTGTCACGCAAGTGGTAGATTTGGTAGACTTATAATTTCTTTAACTAAAGAGGGTATGTTTCACTCTTTAAAAGTGAATCCTGATGAAAAGGTAAACAATTCACTCCCTTCACAGGTGGCGTTTGAAGAGAGATCCTTGGGATAGCTAACATACCCGTGGGTCCGCTACCGATTTTCCAAAAATAAATACTCAATTTGTGTGTATTGTTGACCAAGTCGTATCTAACGTAAATACTAATTTAATACATGATATAATTCGCAAGGCACCGTCCCTTCTAGAATCCTGGAGCATGGTTTCAAAATTTGCAGTCATTTTGGAGATTTCGCACTGATTTTGCAAAATTTGGTTTACAAATTTAGATTTTTTCAAAGGCTTAGATTTCAAACTTGGAACTCGGAAACCTTGTTAGAGGTTTTTTTTTTTTCCTCTTCACTAATAATTAAACTAAATAATAGACTAATTAAATGTGTTGTAATCATTTATAAATCTGATGTGTGAAGACATTCTAATTCCAAAGGTGGGCAATGACGCAACTCAGAGTCACTGAATGACGCTAATTTATAGTGTCTCATGTCCTCATTCTTTAATATTGGAAGCAACCTACGCAAGCAGTGATGATAGAACTAGGAGCATGCGAGGACAATTAATGAATCTATGAGGAGGACAAAGAGAAACGCAAGAGAATTATATGGTTTAGCAAATAACCTACTTACATTGACGGGTCAAGATCCTGACTACTTTCTTTCTTATTCAAAAAAACATTGAGAAACTAGTACAATAAACACTCTTATTTCAGATTAATTCTCAACTCAAGCCCGAAGCCCCTTGTACACCCTTCTCAACTCACCTGCTCAATGAAACTTGAAAAAGAATCTCTATCTCTCTTCCCTAAAACATTTCTTCAAAACCTAAAGTGCTTAATCTCTTTCTATTTTCTCCACAAACCAAAAAGTCCTAGACTTATAATATATATGTATATATATAAAAGCCTAAAATAAAGTCCTAATAGAATAAGAAGTCCTAATTGAGCTCCATACTCAGCCTAGGGATCATCAGCTAAACCCAAGGTTATATGCGTACTAATTAATCTATACTTAGCGTTTTTAGCAAACAAGAGGAAACCAGATGAAGCTTAATTGCTATCCTTTTTTGGAAACTCGGGGTGTCGCCAACCCTTTAGGTTAGGACTAATCCCCGAGGGTGTGATGAGAGCCCACAACCCGCCACACCAAGTAAGCCCAGAAAATCCGTTCAGGACTGGCCCCAAAGGGGTAGTGAGAAGTTGAACCCAGTGCCTTCCGCTTCATGAGGCAGAAGTCCCGATAACCATTTCTTCTGCTTCATTAGGCAATCCGACCATGTGCTCAGTCCAGAAAGTATTCAAAGGAACCATTTCTTCTGCTTCAGATACCTACACCTACTATTTTATATATTGATATATACTCATTGACTACTTTTAGTTAGATGAGGGTAAAGCATCTCTCAATCCGTCTAGAGGATTATATTTTATTGAGACTTTCTTCCTGCTTGATGATTTGCAAAAATCAATTCTCTGTTTTTTTGTTTGTTTTTTTGGCCAAGATCTTTTGGACTTTTCAGTACGAAAGATAAGACTAAAACGAAAAGATTAAGCGAGTTAAGAGACTAATTAATCTTGAATGTCACCTACAAGTCAAAACCCAAACTTCACTAATTTAAGGCTAAACAGATCATCTTAGATCATTGACTATCAATGCCATTACATACGAATAATCTTTGATGTATACCACCACCCATCCAATGGTTAGGAGAATATAATATTAATGGATGGAATGGCACCTTTCTAGAAAAACTGAAATAGGCTCCCCACAATAAGGAAATTCGAGGGCCCATTACTTTCAGGAGCGGTAGTCCCCTCCTCGGCCCCTCGCTCTCACAAAACCCCTTTGACTCTTGTAATTAGTTTTTTTCTTCTAAAAACCAAGGTTTGCATTATATCATTACTATAGTTAAAGAGAGTAAAAAGGGGACACGTGGCGAGAGAGGGGGGGGGGGGGGAAGGGTGAGACGTGTAAATCTCCTCCTAGGCCCGAGGAGGGGATTATTTTCATACTTTCAGTCCCTCACCACTCGCTATAAATTTGTTCACCCAACCATACAAATTTAGAATCAGACTCTGTAGACTTGCCATGGCTACCACAAAGCTTCTGCTATCGGACCTTATCTCCGGTGTTACCCATGTTCCTTCCAATTATATCAGACCCATCTCCGAACGTCCAAATCTTCTCGACGTTCAGTGGTCCGACGGCTCGATTCCCGTCATCGATCTCAAAGGCCTCAGCGGTCCGAACCGCTCAGATATAATCAAGGAGATCGGCCAAGCGTGCCAAAATGATGGTTTCTTTCAGGTACATGATATGTATCTACGTTCCATTGTTTGCATGTGTTGTTTTTAATTTCTCTTCTTCTCACAAAATCAGACATTTGACAGGTTATAAACCATGGAATACCGGAAGCAGTGATCAAAAACATGTTGCAGGTATCAAAGGAGTTTTTTCAGTTGCCAGAAAGTGAGAGGTTGAAGAACTACTCTGATGACCCTTCGAAGTCCACCAGGCTCTCTACTAGCTTCAATGTTAAAACTGAAAAGGTCTCCAACTGGAGGGATTTCTTGAGACTCCACTGTTACCCTCTAGAGGACTACGTGCATGAATGGCCTTCAAATCCTCCATCTTTCAGGTAAATTAGACTGTTAACGTAATCAGATGTTAATCATATACCTAGTGTTTGTGTTTGCTGTTGGGGAAATCTTATAGTACTCTCCCCTAGGTTAAAAAAAAAAGACAAGGTTATTTTGTTCAGTTTAAATATAAAGCGGAGCTATCCATCATGCGGAGCTCCCTTTTTACACTACCTGGGATAAATTTGTAATTATTTACAGATTTGCCCCCAGATAGTGTGAAAAGGGAGTTTCGCATGATGCAGAGCTCCCCATGACGGTGATAATCGGATTTGCCAAACCCGATTATCACCCTTAGAGGTCGCCACATGTCTCCTTTGACACCCCCTTAACCGTGGGTAAGATTCACTCACCCCTAGGGTTCATCCTCTCATCCTTGGTTTTTTTGTTTTAAAATATTAATTCTTTTTTGAAAAATTAAAAAACTGTTTTTAATATTAAAAACAGTTTTTTAATTTTAAAAAAAGAATTAATATTAAAAAAAAAACTAAGGATGGGTGAGTGAACCTTACCCACAGTTAAGGGGTGTCAAAGGAGACACGTGGTGACTTCTAGGAGTGATAACCAGATTTGCCAAATCCGGTTATCACTGTAGATGATTTGGCTCCTTTGTTATGCCTTATGGACCCGACTCATGATTCTCTCAAGTTGTAATCAAACTCAGGGGACTCCGGTTATGCCACTGACACTCCCACGTGCCCATTTGACATCCCTTAACTGTGAGTAAGATTCACCCACCCTAGGGTTCATCCACCTATCCTTAGTTTTTAGAAAGAAATATTTTTAAAAAACAAATTTAATCCTGTTTAATAATCACTAACTCCCACGGTTATTTTTTTTTTAAAAATAATTATTTCTAAAAACCAATAATAAGTGGGTGGACTCTAAGGTTGGGTGAATTTTAAGCAGAGTTAAGGGGTGTTAAAATGGACACGTGGCATCGTCAATTGTGTAATCAGACTCCCCCAAGTTCGGTTACAGCTGGAGATGCTTAAGAGTCAATTGACGGTGGACCCGATGTTCCTCGTCTTTTTGATGGAAAAGGGAAGTGTATAATAGGAGAGAGAGGGGGGCTAGTAATATCCTAGCAAAAGATTCACTCTGGTGGATGCCTGAGTTGGGCGCTTAGGCATCCACAATGCATGGGTTACTGGCGATATAAAGGGGGGAGATATCAGGTGGAGATAAGTCAAAATCATGACTTCTCACTAGAGCTGATTGCTTGCCTAAAATCCTTGCTGCTATTAGTTAAAATATCAGTTTAAATATAAAGAGAAGCTCTGCATCATGCGGAGCTCCCTTTTTACACTACGGGGTGGCAAATGCGGAGTTCTGCCTGAAAATTAATCTCTTAAAATATACAGTTTAAATATAAAGGGGAGTTCTGCATCATGCGGAGCTCCCTTTTTACACTATCCATGGTCAAATGTGTAATTAGCCCATGAAAATTAATCTCTAAAATATATGTACATTTTCTTTAAACAGGGAAGACGTGGCTGAGTATTGCAACAAGACGAGAGGACTAGTGTTAAGACTGCTTGAAGCCATATCGGAGAGCTTAGGCCTTGAAAGAGATTACATAGACAAGGCATTAAACAAGCATGGGCAACACATGGCCGTGAATTACTATCCGCCATGTCCTGAACCAGAGCTAACTTATGGATTACCCGGACATGCTGACCCTAATCTAATCACGGTTCTTCTTCAAGACGACGTGCCCGGTTTGCAGGTCCTCAAAAAAGGAAAGTGGATTGCCGTTAACCCCATTCCAAATACCTTCATTGTCAACATCGGTGATCAAATACAGGTGAAAACCATTAAGTAATAATTATATATGCTATCTTACTGAATGAAGGACCATGGTGGTGTGTGGTAAAATATGAAGATGGAAGGGAAAATGTTTTGGGGCAAGGAAGCGCTGGGATCAAGGGGCTTCTCGACAACATTTCCTTCTTTTTTCATGTCATGGTTCTTATTTACCACGGTCGGATGTGTCCTCTTAATCTCAGAGATAAACCCCTCCATCTAAGAGTTGCAATCTTTAGAAAATGGCAAAGATTAGCTACGAGGGCTGCCCGAGCTGGCGCTGGAGCAACCACAAACCAATGGGCATGTGACGTTTTAAAAGGAAAATATATCAAATGGGGAAAAGTCAAAATCATGAGGAGAAAATGAAATGACTTCTTCCCCAAATTATGGCTAGGTCTCAATGTTTTGTGGATCGCCGCAGCGCCAAGCTCCAGCAGCCACCAGAGCTAATCATTTGCCTTAGAAAAAACGGGTGCCAATGATGATATCTCTTACAAAAAGTTGGCAACGGTTGTGATTATAGCCACAATCCGTACGAATATTTCCCACTTGCTCATAAGAGTTAAATATATAAATATAAAAGTCATAAGATTTTACTCCTACTCATTTTCCATTGTCTACAAATTCACTATAATGTTATGTCACCCATGACAAAATTACAAATATGTTATAAGGTTTTGTTCACTGATCCGTTGAATTATCCATTATGGAAACATACTAATATATATAGATATCATATTTTCAATAATTTTAGATACCAAATTAAAGAGCAGTGATTAGCATACCCTTCAATACGTTATCTAATGTATCACCATGTCCCTTTTAACAACCCTTCAACCTTGATTAAGCTTAACTAAATTAAAGTTATGATTTTTTTTTCTTTTAAAAACTAAGGTTGGATTGCTTAACCATAGGAGTGAGTAAATCTTATTCACAGTTGACAAGTATTAAAAAGGGGGGCATAGACTAATGAGGACGGGACATTTCGTTACATAGTGGAAACTACCACTAAGTTAAGCCTTTTCTCAAATTAAATTTAAAGCAAGTGTAACTTATGATTTTCAGGACCGACGGGCATCTTAAGGGCATTTTCATTGATATGTTAAGGCCTGTTTGGAAAACTTTTTCTAAGAAGAGAACTTTTCTAGGATAGCTTTCAAAATAAAGTATTTTTTCAAAAAAGTTAAAATGTTGACTTGTTCAAATCATAAATCCATCTATCAAAGCTGTTCCATCCAAGTGATATTGATGTTCCCTCTATAAGCCTAATCTAACCTAATCTAGTAGGTCGGATAGCTTCTGCTATTTTTTCCTCCATTTGGATTTTTTTTTTTTTTTTTTTGATATATGGTAAACACACACAACACAACACACACATGGGCTTATGAGACTTGGGTCCAAAACATCTTCACAAAAGAGTCTCATTTGGATTTTTTATGCTCCTAATGTTTTGGAAGTTTCCTTAGGCTAGCTTCCTAGAAAACGTTTTTTTTTTTTTTTTTTACTTTTACTGACTTATGATTTTTATAGGAAGTTAAAAGTAATATGGATAACCAAATGTGATTTCTATTGGCTTTTATCTTTTTTGGAGCTAAAAGTCAGCAAAAATGAATTTAAAAGTTTATCTAAATAAGCGCAATCTAAGAATTTATCCACGCTCAGAAGTCAAGAACCTTACTAATAAGGTCTACCGAGTGAAATATACATGTTCTCTGTCTTGATTAACTTTGAATGACGGTTTATCACCAAATGTTATCCTTTTTTATATGTGGGCTCCCACTTGGTAACTGATCAGTGGCTAAGAAATTTTTGTATGGTCTGTATGACTAAAGTTGTTCTCCTTAAAAATTTGAACGAAAAGGCTTCATTTTTAAAAGGGCAAAAAATATAAGGTAACTATCTTTTCTCTCACGTTTCTGCCCCTTCTTTCTCTCCTCTTCCTTCTTCTTCAAACAATCTAAGGAAGGATTTTTTTTCAATACCCATAGGGTATCCAATCATACAATACCCATAGATCTGAACGGTCTATTCTAAGAAAAAGATGAAGATACAGGGAAAAAATGCCGTGGAACTGGTGATCCTTGGGATCAAGGATTTTCTCAAACCATATTTCCCACTTCTTTCATATCATTTTTCAAAGACAATCCAGATCTATCTATTTAAAAGTCTATCACGGTTCGTCCTCAGACATCCATTAAAAAGAGGCGTGAAGGATAATGTCTCTTACAAGACGTTGGCAAAGGTTGTGTTATATGACCACAACCTATACTAACGATAAGCTCTTTCATGGATTATGAATAACAAGAAAACCCAGTTAGAGCCTATGTATGCATGTTTGGAAATTGGAATGGAGTCATAGAGAGTCCTTGGCCACCATATACCACAAGTTCCATCATCCTGGCTCGATCATAGAGAGTCCTTGGCCACCATCTGCTGTACATGTGCGATGTTCCTGAGGGGCATACATACCACAAGATCCATCATCCTGACCCTAGGGAGCCTTGTGCAGAGATTGCCATAACTAGGTGCGCGTTCCTGAAGTGGATGCATGGTTATTAAATATCTACACACTACTTGTAGCATTGAGACAGACAGGTCACCTTCTTGATGTATACATGCATGGTAGCCCCCCACCCAGTCTTTTGATTTTATATAGTCATTTGAAATCATTTATGTTCTTGTTTGTATTGTTTCAGGTACTAAGCAATGATCGATACAAGAGTGTGCTCCATCGAGCCGTCGTGAACTGTGACAAGGAGAGAATCTCAATTCCAACTTTCTATTGCCCATCACCGGATGCCGTGATTGGACCTGCTCGAGAACTGACCCACGATGATCACCCTGCCCTCTATAGAAACTTTGCATATGGTGAATACTACCAGAAATTTTGGAATCGAGGGCTTGCGACTGAAACCTGCTTGGATATGTTCAAAGCCTAGCTCTAATGCTAATTAGTCGTTTCTCTCAATTGTGGTTTGAAAGGGCGTGGGGTCAATTGAGTTGCTTGTAGTATGAAAACTTATACAGAGCTCTCCTTTTTTTCAGGTTTACACATAGAGTGGGGTTCAACCAAATCAAGATTCATTTCCCTGATTTGACTGAGAACCCACTCTTGCGTGGAAAAGAAAAGAAGAAAGAGTCTCTGACTTGTCATACATAGATCCCCGTTATATTTGGACTGTATTTCCTCTTTCTCTCTCTCTATTTATCTACAGGACTTTGCTACTGAGACCGCATTAGGACCGAGACCTCGCGCATGTGTGCGAGATTTCAGGTGGGGCCCATCATCACATGGTGGGCCCCACCTAAAATCCCATGCACATGCGCGAGGTCTCGGAAGTCTTGGCCCTTATGCGGTCTCAAAAGCATTTCCCATATCTATATGTATATATATATTCACACACTGATGTGAGTATATATTTACAAATATTTTTTGCCTAAAAATCATAGCTAAATTATTTAACCATAGAGTGAGTGAATCTTAATCACAGTTTATAGGTGTCAAAGAGGACATGTGATGACCTTCCAGGGGTGTAGCCCAGTTGTCGGAAGACGAACCATATACCCGGAGGTCTCGAGATCAAGTCTGGGAGCACACATGTTATCGGTTGCCGGGAGAGGGTATCCCTTGGCAACACGTGGGGATTAGTTGTAGTCTTGAACTCTGAATACCCCACATTGACCCAAAAAAAAAAAAGACATGATGTATTGAGAGGGGTGTGTATACCGCCTAATGAAACATGTCCACCTAATGAAATGTGTCGTATGCATGCTATCGTTTCCTTAATTAAAGAGCTTTCCATGCATTGGGCAATGAGGGAAGCCCTAATATAATAACTCTGGCTTCGCAGAGGAAATTCGTCGCCTCACTCGAGTACTTTTGCACATAGGGATTTCCTCTAGCACTTGGGCATAGCCTCTTGAGCCATCACATGCAAAGGTGTTTCACTAAGAAGGTAATAGCATGCATCTCACATATTCCATTGGGTGATACGTGCACTCCTTCATAGCTGGCCATCTGCTCTCTTTAACAATCATTAACTATAACTAAATTAACTCACTCTATGTTTAACTAATCTAACCTTAGATTTTAAATAATATATCTTAACACAATTAACCTTGGTTATGATTCACTCACTCATGTAGTTAATTTTTTTTTTAAAATATATTTTTTCTAAAAAGCAAGGTTAAATTATTAAACCTAAGGGTGAGTAGTTAATGGATGTCAAAGAAAACATGTGACAAGTTGGGGAAGTCTGCACGTACAGCCCAACGAAACGTACGATGGAGATGCATGCTATCACCTCAAACACCTTTACACTCGTTGGCTGAAGAAGCTATGCCCGTGTGTAATACTTAGGCATCTGGCAGAGGAAATCGGTTACCTTTGCACATATATAAACATAACTAACATAATTCTCAACCCCAATGCCGGGGTGATCACACATGGTCCAATTAGGATAATTTTTAGTGGTCGATTCAGGGTCCTTTAGGAGACTCAATGCTAGTAGTTATAGCTTTTAACACTTTTGACGTATAAAGAATCGTAAAATCGAAACAAGAGGAGATCACCATCTCCTTTGAATAACCAACCTTAAATCAACAAAGAAAATATAAAATAATCTCTAAAGAAAACAAATTTCTATATTCATCAAAAACTAATAAACTTCTCTAATCAATAGTTTAAATACATTCAAACCGCTTTTACTGGAAGTAGTAAAAAATTCAGAAACTCTTATTTTAATATTAAATTGTTAATTTAAGGCCTTCTAAAATAAATTTTATTCTAAAAATCATAAAAATATACTCAAATGGAAGCTTATTAAAAATAGTAAAATTTTCTTAATAACTTTTTCAGCTTGGAAACCCACAATGTACTATGGATAATTATCACTTTGGAAATCTTGTCGATGCGTATGTTTTGAGTACTTGTGAGTCACGTGGCGATATTAGGATCACAATTTATGATGGTCTAAAGTTTGTGCTATATTTTTTGACTTAATTTTCTCCAATCTCGACATTTCAGAAACTGCCTTTGGATGGCAAGAGCTTGTCCGAGATCAAGGTTGGGACATTATGTTTTTTCGGATTTCAGCTTCATCGATTCATCACATTCATGATATTATCTACATCATACAGGATATTATCTAGAATCTATATCAAATGAGAAAATACTTGACTTCCTTCATTCCTAAAGCATCAAACCAATATGCCGCATCAAACCACTATATCCACAAAGCTAGCTTCGCTCGATCTATTCTGTGATGTTTCTATTTTTTCCCTCCCAAAGGCTGATAACCACTCGGATTACCTCAAGCATAAGCTGATAAATGACTATCTAGCTTTCATGCCGTTGTGCCACGTGTCCTATTAACTCTAAGTTAACCAGCCTTAACCCCTAAGATTAATGCTTTCACAGTCTTGGTTATTGAAAAAGTGGCAAAAATCGTGGCCAGATGACAATGTCGTGAATGCCAATCAATCTTTTTCCCAATTGTATAATCTGCGACTCATTGAAATCTAATTTGGCAAGTTTTTTGTTTTTGGGTATCGATTTCGTAAGCTTTCTAGTCAGCATTCATATAATTTATTAACTAATAGTTATCTCAATTAACATCGTAGGCTATGATGTTTTTGGGTGGGTTTAAAGCAAATTGAAAGGAATTGAACTCAATCTTTCTCAACCAACAGCAATGCTCTTGCACCTCGATGTCAACCCATAGGTGTAATAGCCTCTGCTTTGGTGCTCAGAAGGTTGTAGTTAGAACCGAATGGGTCACTAATTACATCATTTAGAACCAAGTGGCTCACTAATAACGTTAAAACTGATTGGCACGTTAGTCCTCTACGTGTCTTAAAATGGGTGGTCTGTTGATTGAAGATTTCTGGGAGAGGAAGGGACCGTTGAGAGAACTTTTTTTCCCTTCTGTTTTCCTCTTTTTCGGTCAATGCCTAATTACTTACTCCACCACTGGGTAACCTAATGTGAATTAACAATCAACAAAATATGATTACTTACTTGCAAGTTCATATACAAGTATATTATATATGGGGAATGCTATCTTTCACTCAATGTGTGAAATTGGTAGCCTTCATCAGAACATTTTACCTTTTTTCTTTTTTTTTTTTTTGGTATGCTCTAATCATTTATCTAACTATGTCAAGGGGTTAGTGTAAGAATTTCGTAGGATCGTCATTGTACGTCGATCATCGAGAAGAGACAGTCGTGAATGTAAACCAACGACATAGGTTGATCCCCTTAAACCAAATCCAAGTGATAGAAACCATTAGAGAGTATATTATTACGAGTTGGTCAATGGGTACACCCAAATATACTCCCAATTATACTCCCTAATCCTAGCCATCTATAACTAGGCCTAGATTTAGTTTAGCTTATTTTGTTTTTTCTGATGCCACATCAACTCTAATCCTAACCGTTTATTAGCTGAGTTAAACGGTTATGATTAAGGAGTATATTTGGGAGTACACTTTGGGAGTATCCATAGACTAATTCTATTATTACATGCTACTATCTCTCTTTTATAGAGAGAATCCCCCATAACCGACGGCCTTTATGACTACCTGTAACCGATGCTTTTATGGCTATTGTTACACTATCTGATCAAGGGTTTCGGATCCCTTCTTGATGATTAAATCAAATGGCTATTACAGCCAATAATTCTAATACTCCCACTTGGCTTTAAGAGTCATTTTATATAACATTTACCATAACCTTATTTAATAAACATGTCCAATAAACATTTCATTCGTTAATGAATTAAAATCAATCATTTCAAGCGATGGGATCTAGAGAATATAAAATTCTCTTTTTCAACCACATCTCTGACACATTGTTATGCTTCTATCAACATATTAATGTCGGCTCGGATCTTGGAGTATAAATTTCATGGATCCATCGGTCTTTACCAACTTCAATTTATCAACGAAGTGTTTTTACCAGATGACTTCTGTTGAAATTGAGGATACGAAAGCTTGCTAACTAGGATAGATCTTCAAATCTTCGGTGACTGGATCATCATCTTCAAGCTCCACCTTGAATATTTCTGGGTTATCAGTTTGCAAGTCAAATGAGTTTAGCTACACTCTCGTTAACTGTCATTCTTTGGTTTCCTGAAAGGGTGAAAACAAGAGAAGAAATGAGAAGAAAATATGAAGTGATCGAAAGGAGAGAAAAAGGGAACAGTGAAGAATTTCAATGGACTAACAGCCTTTCTCCTTCAGAACATTCAAGAACATCAAATTGTCTGAAGATCGAAACTTATTCCACAAGTTTTTCTATTTTGGAAGATTCCGAAAATTCTAAGTCTTGCTCCTCCAAAAATTTCTCTCTCCTTTTATCTCATCTTGGATCAGTGATGTAACGTCTAACTGATTCTGACATGTGAAAACTGTTTTTCAGTTAAGTGGAGTCATTTTGTCAATAACTAATTTATATTCTGTTAAAAGTAACATTCATCCGTTAAAGGGAGTTTATTTGTTAAATATCACGTGTTCTTTCAAGAAAGAGCTGCTAGCTCATTAAACCACCATAACCGACTTTCAGTTACGATTTAATCCTTTAAACTACTATGACTCAAACAATCCTTTAGATACATTATTTAAAGGTTAAAAGAGTAAACTATTTTTAGAAAGAAGCTATATCTATTTTAACAAATTCCCTCGTAACCCTCCAAACCACATCTCATAATCTTTCCCCTAGATATAATATATATATATATAAATCATCGTACACCAAAGGTAAGTCATAAGCCTTTAGGATACTTTGTCTAGAGAAATCATAAGTGTTGGATGAAGGCACTATTCTTAGGGCGGATGTGATATCCACCGTCCGACCTCAATCATCAAGTACGAGAGAATAAGACTATGGGGCAAGATACATCTCAACATTCCCTCCTGAATGTCAGCCCAGGAAGTAATCCATACTTTGCTGGAATAGAAGATGGGGGGAACACACATGCTCATTCCCACGAGGAAGGTAATCAGTACCTTTACCCCCTGACAAGATAATAGGGTACATGGTGATCTGATTCCAACAAATCCCTATAAAGACGAGGTTGAACTGATAACCGCGTTGTCGTCTTAACGGAGTATGACTCCTTGGAACTTCTGATCAACATAAGCTCGCAACGCCATTGATTTAAGACATGTTTTGAAGAATAAGTTATCATAATAACGTTAGAAAACATTCAGTAATCTGATTCTACTGAAGTCTTACCAAAGACGAATTTAGTCATGACGGAGTACATCGCATTTGGGCTTTCTATCTGAATATGAAAGCTTATCATATCGGTTGATCAAAATCTACTCATTTGATCATATCATCTGTGAAACACTCGAACTACTTCAAGCCTCAAAGGCGTAGTGAGTTGATCAGCATGCTTGGAGTTCGGATCTTATTCTCGGACATGGCATACTTCAAGGTATCTGAAAGCTTATCACACTCAAAAATGTTAAACCATAAAAACAGTATAAATGAGCATCTGATACACTATTGACTCAAGATCCATTCTTTAAGTAAAACATATTTTTAAGGTAATAAAACCTTTTAAATCATCATAATCTTTTATCCACGTGGCTTCTGATTGGTTCAAATTCCAATCTGACTAGGAAATGTTTTCCACGCGTCGATGCATCATTTTCCATCATCAACAACTTCTCAAGTAATACCATAACATGGTTACTCTGCTTTAACGGAGGTTTATTTCTTATTACTCTACAACAGCTCTCTAAGGGTAAACATATAACTGGATATTAACTTTCATTTTATCCAGGTTATCACCCTAATTAGTATTTTCATATATCGAGTAAAGTTATGCTTGCCTAACAAGCTTTTCCTCTTGACTCATATTTTAAACTCGTATTTATTGTCTTACCCTATAAGGGTTGACAACTAAGCAATTTGGTTTGTCCACGCACATTTACAGGTTCTCCCAACATGTTTTTCTAACAATTTAAACAATTTTGGTTTTTCCACACTAATTATATCCTGTGGGTTCTCCTAAAATTCTTTTCTAGACAACTAAGCCATTTGATTTTTCCATGCTAACCTACGGGTTCTCCCAACATGCGAGGTTTTTCAAAATGCTTCTATGAGCATTAAGCCATTTGGTTTTTCCACGCTAACTTGTGAGTTCTCTAAAATGTTTTTCGAAGTGTTAATCCATTTGATTTTTCCACTCTAACTTGCGGGTTTTACCAAAATGTTTTTATAGTTATGTCGACATTTGCACTTTCACATATAGATCATCAATCTATGAGGTCTATACAACGCTCTACAGTAGGTTAACTATCATATATGTATCAAGTCATGAGGATTTTTCAATGCAATACATACGAATTTCCATCATGCTTCCATTATCAAGTTATGAGATTTTTCCACATTAATCTAACAGGTTCGCTAAGTTCGCTCTTCATACTTATATTCTGATTACTAAGTCATGAGGTGATTCCACGCTATTATGTGGGTTTGTCCATCATGCTTACTTTTTGACTATTATTCATTTCATGTTATAGGCATTAACCTATATATTAATATCTATTATCACCAAAACATGTGATTATTTTACACTGTCTTATGTGTCTCCATCATGCATATTTTTATTGATCATCATCAATATTATTGACATATAGATAATTTAATAGTCAGTTTAATTTAAATCAAGAGTGCTACAATCTGGAATCATGCTCCCACTATACTATATGTGTCTACAAGGACATCATATTAGACACATGCTAATCTTATCTGTTAATTATCAATTAACATGGATCAAAGTTAATATTTTGTAGCCCATATAACCACTGTTATTAACTATGTTACGCGTACACTCTAAACTTCATGTTCATCACATTATCGTTAGTGTATTCTATCTAGTCATAAAATTCATATATGACCAACTAACATAGCATGTAATATATAACACAAACATATAATGTAAAGAGTTTGAGTTTCATAAATTTGACTGTTCATTAGTAAGTATTACCAATGCGTGTTTGTGCTCTGCGTGATTTTCTGAAGCACAATGCACTCATTATGTCCCCACGTCTCCAGAGCAAGCCGGTTCAAACGAATCATCCAAAATCAAATTTCAGGCGGACTCTAAAATGTCAAAATAAGACTCTGTGGCCCTCAAATGGGCTTGAGTTTTGGTATGGGCTAAGCTTTGACAGCTTACAAATTGTTCCGGCTAGAATAAGTTGGTTGGCCAAGCTTCTTTACTGACATGCCTAAGGTATCCAACACGTCACCCCCAACAAGTGTAAACTGAGATAATAATGTGTCGTGTAATGTTTTACACCATATCCGAACCCATATGGAGTGCTTTTGATGCGCTTTTGATTTCATCCAAATACTCAGACAATCGTGATTAGACCCCACATCTATCACACGAGCGCAACTTCCTCACAGCTCTTCCAAACGGCCCTCGAAGCAATTATGAAGCTAATACACAAATTCGGTGTATTAACAACACCATAGCAAAAGAAAACTTTATTCTTACTTTTCAATCTTTTATCTTTTCCTTTTCTTCTACCTGAAGCTTCAACAGAGGGAAATAATTAAAACGACGGTTTTATCTTCATCCAATCAACTCATTATCGCATGCCTCGGCCATTAACAATTCCCAATTCTTGCAAGATCTCCCTTTTTTTTTTTTTAAATTTTTTTTTTAAATATGCTCCTCTTCAACCTCAACACCCTGGATTACATTTACAGAGGAGGGACTTGAAATGGGTGATTTGTTTTCGGTGCTTGATTGCAATCCTCCTATGCATTAGAGAGCTTTCCCACTGAGACTTGCAATCTTGGCTTGACTTATTCTTGGATGACTTGCAAACTAACACAACTTACCTTGGCTTGGCTTTTGTCACAAGCCAACATCAAATCATTTAAATGACCAAGAATAAAGTGATAGCATACATCCTTTTGATGTATTTGCTCAACACCAAAACTATTCTACTTATAATATCCTGAAAAAAAAAAAAATTGGTCTAAGGTGGAAAATCTTGGGCCAAAAGCCCACCATTTGTTTTAAATTTAAATTAGCAGATAAGGATTAATTTATATAAGGTTAGTTTAGATTAGATCTCTTTTAAAATATTTTAAATCTCTTTAAATTTTAAAAGAACTAAATACAAGAGAGAGATCGTAGGAAAAAGAGATAGAAATGAGAAATAAGAATTATGGAGAAGCATAGATCAAGCTCGAGAAAACGAGTGAAAAGTTCGAGTCGAAAGTTTTTGGGAGGAAATCAATAATTGAGAAAAAAAAATTCAGGTAAGTTTTTGCCTTTTTTTTTATATAATTAATTTGTAGTAAAAAAATCAAATAAATATTTGATAGTAATGATATTGTTACTAAAAATTCTAAGTAGATGATAACATGTTATTTGAGATTTTCAAAATTATATTACCATGCAATCATTTTTATTTGTTTTTCATTACGCAAATAATGTAAAAATTTATAACATGAGATTTGTGAATAGATGAAAAATATGTGATACAATGATTGTTATTTATAAATAGGATGTTATTCATGATTGATGCATTAAGAACGGTTATATGATGTCATGGGTGAGAGCCCCTAAAATGATGAGCAAGCCAGGATCGTGGATCCTTGGATGAAAGGCCCTAAAGCCCTCGAGGAAGATCACTTGTTTGGGATAATCAGTTTGACCGAACTGGTACTAAAATCGGTGATGATAGTAAGGCCGAGCTGATGCGAAAAGCAAGCCATCATACTTGCATGAATCATAATATTAATTTATATATTTTTCAATGTATTTATATTGCATGCCTTTTTATTGTAAATTAATTGTAAGAAAAGGTGTGGATTTTTGCTATTGAGCTTCATAATTCATTAGACCTTCATGTCAATATTTTCAAGTATGGAGTAATGAATGCTTGGAAGTGAAGAAGAAACATGAAGGCTTCTCTCATGATTTAGAATTACAAAATTAATGGATCATGTTTTAATAGATATTTTTAATGTTTTTGTTTATTTAATTGAAATTAGTGAATGATGTATGAACTTTGGAAGTAAATTTATTTTTTAGAATATGGATTAGTTTCATTTATATATCTTAGGAAGACATGATAGGTATAAAGACCAAATTTTAGTTTTAAATATTTTAAATGAAAGTAATGCGACATTGTTGTTTTCTTGAAATTTTAAGTTTAGTTTCGGAAAAATACTTACAGAATATTTTCTCATTATCAGAAAATTCTGAAATTTTATACGTAGTTTATAAACTTATAGAAGTATGTCCCTGTAAAATTTCAGGCCAAAATAATTTCGTTTACTATTTATTTCATAATTATTTATATGGAAACCTAACCTAATTTGATTTAAAAAGAAAACTAAATTAATATACTTAAAATACTAATTATAAATTAAATTATTAATAATCATCACCCCTGAATTCTAAATCTCAGGCCGGACCATAGCTAATGGGCTGAGTTGTGAGTTTTTAGAAATTGGGGCATGACACTACTTATCTCCAAGCCTTCGACAGAGTAGCAACACATTCTCACTTTAATAGATTTCCTTTTGTTAAACCTTTCACTTTTGGGAAGGTTTGACAATAGAGGGCCTACTTGCCTTTTTAATTTCCTTAGTAACCTCTTTCATTTTCTGTAACGGATAAGAATTTTTTTTTTAAAGCCTTATCTTTCAACCTTTCTTTAACATCACATCATTATCATCATAGAGAAGAAATGTATAAGAATCATAGCTATTGTGATGGAAATAGCTCTGTAAGGTTTAACCGCAGTGGAATATTATTGGAGGGTTTCACTCACCGGAATATTTGATAAGGCCGTCACATTCCGGGAATGAGAGTCATTGTGTCACATAGCCAGATCTGCTTCATGCCTATTAGTTTCTCCCAGTAACCCTTACGTTCAAGGGGTTCTTGAAGCTCTAAGAAGCTCCTCTTCTGGACATGTTCACGAAGTTGAACTCAATAACCAAACAGCACTGTGTAGGCTCGACCCAAACATCTGCTGCCACTCGCACTAGCGCAGATTTCATCATAGCTCCGGTGGCCACCAAAGTCAGCTCTTACTTGCCTCTTTGAACCTTGCTCTGATACCAATTGTAAGAATTTTGTAGGATCATTATTGTCGATCATCGAGAAGAGGCAGTCGTAAATGTAAACCAACGACATAGATTGATCCCCTTAAACCAGATCCGAGTGATAGAAACCATTAGAGAGTATTTCTCTTTTATAGAGAGAATCACCCGTAACCGACGCCTTTATGACTACCTATAACTGATGCCTTTATGGCTGTCGTTAAGCTATCTGGTCAAGGGTTTCGGATCCCTTCTTGATGATTAAATCAAATGGCTATTACAACCAATAATTCTAATAGTTAGGGGGTCAGCATGGTTAGCACTCATGATAAGCGTCAACAGCCACACCAAAGACTCGAACACGAGTCTCCACTCCCCAAAGGGAGATACACTACCACTGGGACAAACTCATGGTGTGTCCTACTCCTATGTATTGAATACCTTTTACTAAATATAATGGTATTTTTATATTTTTATAGGAGATAATTTATTAAATAGGAAAGAGAGAAAATACAAGAAATCCTATGGGTTTACTCTTGTGGCACCTTAGCAGTTACCTTAGGTCTAATCATGTGTGTGTATAGATTATCCCTTACCAACTATCAAAAAAATGCACTCGCCTACGCACATGTATGCATGCACCGTCAAGTGGATTGTACTAATAATGTTAGCATCTCTACTATTATAAAAAAGAATAGGGCTCTCAAAAAACATTGATTCAATTTTGTCATTATTGACAAATTATCCTTACAAATTATCTCTTTCTACTATTATAATAAGAATGATAAAATTATATTTTCACTTATATTTTTTCTATCTCTATTATTATAATCTATATTGATAAAATTACTCTTACACTTATATTTTCTTTACTATTATAATGAGAGTGACAAAATTTTCTTTATACATATATTTTTTTTATCTCTACTATTATAATGAAAGTATGATACTTATAAATATTAATTGAACAAAATTGTCATTACATTTATATATTTATTATAATAAAGAAAATGACTATTATTACGAGAATTATCATGCTAAAAACATAGATTGAATATTTTAATATGACATAGTTGATTTTTAACTTATAAATACTTATATTATGTATTTAGGTGTAATTTTGTCTTTTTATAAAATCTTCTTTTTATTCTCCATCTCTCTCTCTTTCCATACTTTCACACGTCTCTCTCCCTCTCACATACGTACATCACGTGAGACTCATTAGAGTCTCTTTTCCTTTCCCTCTATCACCTGCATCACATTTGCAATCCATTAGTTAGTAAGCAAGGTGAATAATCATCCTCCCAAATTATCAAAGAGGAATTTGGGGGCTCAAAAGTCAAAACCCAAATGCTTCCTTAAATGTGGGACTAGCCAGCAATGTGTTTTTTTGGTGGTCCCATAAGAGCTCTTACAACGCGATTCAGGAAGAACCGTAAAAAGCTTGTGTGGTGCAAGACCACTTCAACACAACCCTACCTTTGCCACATGTGGGTTTTTCAAAGTTCAGAGATGTGAACACGAAAAATACACACCCTGGGAATAGCCAAGTGGGAGGGGAATTCCTTCCTTAGAAAGGAGTTCCGGATTCCATACCCGAGAGGGTGAGAGTGGGTTACTCTCGCCTTTAACTTAGAACAAACAGCTATTAACTTGCTAACCGGGTTGCAGCTAACCATGTGTCTCATATCAAAAAGAAAAAAAAAATTCCTTTTTTAACTATTTTTTGGAGAATTTCCGTTGACACTTGACATACAACGTATTTGTGTACGGTTATGTTTAGTATCATTTGCTCAGTGATAGAATCTTCTATTCTTGTTTTCTAAGCAATGCTAATTCTACTTTTTCTCTAGTCTAAATTTTCGTTTTATGGACAGAAAATATGAAAAATTATGAATTTTTATGGATAGGACCACAAAAAAAAATAGTGAAGGCCCCATAAAAAATTGTCATATTTTTTTGTGCTCTTATTTATAAAAGGAAAAATTAAATGAAAAAAAAAGTGAATGCTATAAATGCAAGATCCATTTGTTTTGTTGCAGCAATGCTTATAAGTGGGGCTCATCATTTAAAGCATGTGTATACATGGTGCCATTGGATGTTTAATCCAATGGTGAAACGCTTTAATCATTTTCCTTAATTTATTTAAATTCATTTTATTTAGAATGGTTATCGGTTGTAGTTCCCATCTTTGACAATTTCATTTCTTAAAATCAAGGCGGTTGGTGAAGGGGATAGCGTTTCCAATTAATATTCATTTTTTATTATTATAAAAGAAGGAGGGTCGTTATCGCTGCAGTTGTCCGGTCAGCATTGGCTGCATCTCTTCTCCTTACCCACTACCTTAAAAGTAGGTGAGATGGTACCGTTTGATTTGTATGCCCACCCATTTTTCCCATCATTTTTGTTCACGGAATAGTTCTTGTCCTCCTCACTAGTATGTCCTCCCGAGTGTCGCACCGCTGGATGATCTTTTTGACATCCGTCTGCTGTGGATTCCGAAACCATCCGATGGTTGACCGAAGCAGGTCGTCGTCGTCAAAACTCATTTCTTAATTAATACCTTGTGGGCCCATTTTAGGCGTGCCGCTTCAATCTCGAAAATGGAGATAGGCATCATATTGAATCGTGAGTGTTAACAACATCCATAGTTCAAAACAGTTCCATTCCTTAGGATTCAATACTTAACCATGGTTTTCAGAAGAAGAAAAAATAATCCTAAAATTGAAACATTTTAACCAGAGTTAAAAAGGTGGTTGACTCTCGAAAATGAGACATCTTACATTTTAAATTTTTTTTTAATTATTTTTTTGGGTGGGACAACAAACGTCTTAATCCTTACCTACTAAATGGTGAGTTGCGTGGAAAAAATTCAAAGAAAAGAAAAAAAAACAAAGAAATGGAGTTTAGTGGGGGTAGTGTGTCTATACTCTATAGTATGCTAGGTGTCGATATATATATTATACTACACACGACAACGGAGTGCTCATCTTCAACCTCTCCATTTTACATTTACAGCAACACCAAGAAAAGAAGAGAATCGACGAGACATGGGTTCGACCACCAAGCCGATCACCAATGAAGAGGAGGAAGAAGCCTGTTTGTACGCCATGCAATTGGCCAGTTCTTCGATCCTTCCTATGGTGTTGAAAGCCGCCATCGAGCTCGACCTCCTCGAGATCATCGCCAAAGCAGGGCCTGGTGCATACATCTCTCCTGCAGAGATAGCCTCTCAGCTTCCCTCAAAGAACCCAGATGCACCTGTTATGCTTGATCGTATCCTGCGCCTCCTCGCTAGCTACTCTGTTTTAACTTGCTCTCTGCGCACCCTCGAAGGTGAACTAGTCCAGAGGCTCTACGGTCTCGCACCCGTCTGTAAGTTCTTGATTAAAAACGAAGATGGGGTGTCCATGGCTCCTTTGGTGCTTATGAATCAAGACAAGATCCTTATGGAAAGCTGGTATGGATAAATCCTACCCTTCTTTTTTTATTTTTCTTAGATTGTTCTTCTTCCCCTTTTTTTCGATCCAGTGTAAAGGACTTGTACCAGACTACCCGTGTCAATTGGAATCCCACCGTCTGATCTTAAATTAAACCATTCGTTCTCGTGGGTTGAGATCTTCGTGATAGTCACTAGCAATCGGAGCCAGTGGTGGGGTATGATTTACAATAAAACCCACATACACCGAATGGTCCCCACCTGTAATTTTTTTTTCTGAGCATGGTCTTGGTGGCCTCCGCCCTAAGAGGGTCTCAGTACAAAAGTCTTTTGGGGGGCGATAAAGCTTTTGAAACTCTCTAAGGGTCGAGACCACTGAAACCGTGCTCTAAGAGCATAGGATGTCAGGTGGAACCCACCATGTGTAAGAGACCCACATGAAATCCTGGGCTCTCAGAGCATCGTGGTGATCTTAGTAGGAAAATCATTTTGCGCCGGGGGCGGGGAGAGGGGGGGGGGGAGGGAGATAAAGCTTAGGTCGAGATCACCTAAGGATTTCAGGTGAGGCCATTTTCAGGTGGAGCCCATCATGTGAAATCGGCCCACCCGAATTCCTTTGCTATTAGAGCATGATCTCGGCGTAAGAGGGTCTTAGTAGAAAAGTCCTTGGGATTAGCACTTCAACGTTTTTAAGAGAAGTTATGATGCCATCCATCATCATCAGTAGACATTCCTCCCTCCCTCGTCAATCTTTACTGCACGCGTAGTCATTGCGATGGGTTGGGCAAAGGTCAAATGTCATTAAGGAGGTGTTTGGAAACCCATTAGTACCTTTTAATCCATTATTTTTATATAATGGTCCAAGTTTTTTTTTTTTGTTTTTCAGCTGTGGTTGACTTGAATTAACTGTAGGTACCACTTGAAAGATGCGGTTCTGGATGGTGGGATTCCATTTAACAAGGCCTATGGAATGACTGCATTTGAGTACCATGGCACAGATCCAAGATTCAACAAGGTTTTCAACAGGGGAATGTCAGATCACTCCACCATAACCATGAAGAAAATTCTGGACACTTACAAAGGGTTTGAGGGCCTGAAATCGGTGGTCGACGTCGGTGGTGGTACTGGAGCCACGCTTAACATGATCATCTCCAAGTACCCCTCCATCAAGGGCTTTAACTTTGATTTGCCTCATGTCATCGAAGATGCCCCACCTTATCCCGGTAACTATTTGCTAACAAACAAATAGTAATTTGCAACCTATCATATCAAATGATTCAGTAGGTATAAACCCTGTTAGTTTCACCTTTCCCAATCACACGTCTCTTTTTTGGGGAATAAAAACAAATACTCCCGTGCGCCGCACCCAATTTTTTTCAAGTCACTTTAACAAATTCACCCAACATATAACATTGTTCATTTGAAGTATTGAAAGTTTCCCTCTGGGTAGTTGAATTTGATCCTAAGGAGTGAAGATGGATTTTGGTTGCAGGCGTGGAGCATGTTGGGGGAGACATGTTTGTTAGCGTTCCGAAAGGGGATGCCATTTTCATGAAGGTGAGTTCTAATTTGATTGCCCATGAATTGCTGGATCCATGATTTTGTGGCTAGCTAGTTATCTGTTCTATGTGAAATTCGATTGCCATTGAATGTTATGTGTACTTACAGTGGATATGTCATGACTGGAGCGACGAACATTGCTTGAAATTTCTGAAGAATTGCTACGAAGCACTACCTGACACTGGGAAGGTTATTGTTGTGGAATCCATTCTTCCAGTAGCCCCTGAGACTACTCTGGCCGCTAAGGGTGTCTTCCAGCTTGACAGTATCATGTTGGCTCATAACCCAGGTGGAAAAGAGAGGACTGAGAAAGAGTTCGAGGCTTTGGCCAAGGCAACCGGATTTGCTGGTTTTGGAGTCATGTGTTGTGCCTTCAATAGTTGGGTCATGGAATTTCGTAAATGATATGAGTTCTTAGCTTGGCTTGGGTACCTATTGGTCTCTCGGATTGTCTCATGAGTGGCTTCTTTCTGGATTTTGTAGCTTTACCCGTTCAACAAAATAAGAAAATGAATGTATCTTCTCCTATCAAATAAAAATATTTCAAGGGGTGACTTTTATGTATGATTTTTCTGAAACTGATGTGAATTAGTTCACTTATTCATTGTCGCTGAGAAATGTTTCACTGGAATTAATCTCTTAAAATTTTACTATTTTTCTCTGCCTGAAATAACTATAGCAAAAAGGGAAATGTTTGGCGAGTCGCATCCCATTTTAAACCCCACTAATTGGGGTTAAAGATTTACTCACCTCTAAGGGTTCATCCAATTAATCCTGTAGTTTATAGAGAAAAAAATTAATACCTTCATTTAGTTAAATTTAACCACAATTAAAAGGGGCACCTGGACCAGCCAAATTCGGCTAGCTAACGAAATGCGGTCCGTTAAGCATACCGTGGGAATAGCCCAGTGGTAGGTGTATCCCTTCCTTAGGAAAGTGGTTCCGGGATCAATTTCCGAGAGGGAGAGAGTGTTGTACTCTCCACCCGCCCTTAAGTTAGAACAAATATGAAATAATAACCGGGGTTGCGGCCTAACCGTGTGTCTCAATACCAAAAAAAAACAAAAAAGAAGAATGCTAAGCATATTCTCTCAATCCCTATTCTCCCCATTTTTAGATAATAAAATTAGGGAGAAAATACAATTACACCCCCTGATGTTTTTACGAAAATACATAGACCCCTCAGGTTTCAGAAAATACATTAGGTATCCCTACTTTTCAAAATATTAACACTTATACACTTCCATCTGTTGACAGGTAATCAATTGACAAAATGATAAAGTCATGTGATAAAATGGTATGAACTATAAAAAAAATGTCCTCTACAGTTGTCATTTTTCACTTTTCTCATATACGAAATTTTCTCCACTTTTCTCTAACATTGTCATTAGGTACCTCTAGCGTGGCCACTCCTAGAGGATTTGGCTTTATTTAAAAATAAGGGGCAATTTCGTATATGAGAAAGTGACAACTTTAGTAGAGGACATTGTTGGTAGTTCATACCACTTTATCACATGACATCACTATTTTGTCAGTTGACTAACGGTCAACTGATGGAAGAGGTGTAAGTGTCAATATTTTGGAAAAGTAGGGATACCTAATGTATTTTCTGAAACCTGAGGGGGCCTATGTGTATTTTCATCAAACCTTAGGGGGTGTAAATGTATTTTCTCTTAAAATTAGGGTTGCACAGTGGGTTGAGCCCACCAAAGGCCGGCCCTACCTAACCCGCTTTTGGACGGGCTGGACTGAGGTCTGACGGGTAATTTGGGGTTGGGATCAAGTACTCTATGCCCAAAGTTGAGTTCAGGTTGAATTTGAACCGATCCTAGCCCGGCCTCAGTCCCCAAACAATGCCTTATAACCTCATCTAAATTAAATAGTGGACAAAAACTGGCTTTATAGATGGAATGAATAACTAATATCATCTCTAACCAAAACAAAAAAAGAATAACTAATATCATCCAATCAAGCTCATCAAACCTGTGAGATTTCATATGCGGTGTCTTTAGAGGGAAGATTTAGTCGCTTTCATTGCATAAATATCATTTATAACTCCGAGATTTGAAGAGCAAAGGTGGACTGAGATAGAGTTTTGCACTTTGGAATGAGATTTTGGCTGATTATATACTGTTTGGAGTGGGCCCGAACTGAATATGGGCTGGAGGCTACACAGCCTCAGCCCAAACTCAAGATACTTGTATAAAAAGTGGGTTCGGGCCTTATCTCATGCGCTGAGCCTGAGACGGCTAATTTCGGGTATATGAATCATATGATAAATAAGATGGGATGGTCCTGAAATGGCTTCGGCCCAGCCAACCCACCTGATGTGCAGTCCTAATTAAAACAAATGACTGAGTGTGACACCCACAAGTAGGCTGACACAAAAGTCGGTCGGTGATACGAGAAGGTGCGTCTCGGGTCCCATTTTAATGCCACGTGTCCCTCTTTTGGCTCCATTTCAATGTGGTTAAGATTCTCTTATGCATAGGGTTCCCATCTACCTTCGGTTTTTAGAAAAAAAAATTTACCACAGGCGTTAAAAAAGAAATTTAACTAGAATTCATACAGTTGAGTTGGCTTTGTGAGATCGAGGAGATAATCCACTCCTCGCCAGTGGAGCAAACTATTGCTCTTGTTTTATTATTTGATAAGGCTGAGAGTATGGGTTGTGAGAATTTGCTTAGCACTCCCCTCCATTCATTCAAATGGTTTACCCAAAAAAGGTTGCGAAGGCATATTAATGGAGGCGGTGGATGTGTGTTGAGACCCTTACAATAAACCGCCGTGATGCAAAAAGCTTGACCACATTGAGAGAATAAAAATCCAGACACCAAATATGAGACATGGATAAAGTATTAATAAGCAGGAACTTTCTGACTTGGGAAGTAGGGGTGCATTGTGAGTACGGGTCAAACCGTGAACTAGACCGAACCAACCATCATGGTTCGGTTTTTTTAAAGTCTCGGTTCGGTTCTGGGTCCTATTTTAGTTAAACCAATTTTCTTCGGTTCGTTCTGGTTTGTTCCAATTTAAAACCGAACTGAACCGAATGTGGAACCTGCGAACCGAACCGAACCGAACCGAATTAATGTAAGGCCGAGAACTGAAAACCGTATGAGAACTGAATTGAACCAGTTCTAGGTCTCTAAATTTTTTTTTTTGGGAACCTAACCCTAATAGGAACCAACCCGTGGGTAGAACTGAACTAAACCGAGGCTCTACGGTTCGGTTCTGGGTTGGTTTTTTTTCAAATCGAGGCTCTACGATTCGGTCCTGAGTTGATTTTTTAAAAACCAAAGTTCATCGATTCGGTCCCAAAAATTCCCAAAACTAACCCAAACTAAACCGTGTGCACACCTAGTGGGAAGGTCCATCTATTTCATTCTGCGGGGAGTTTGATAGAAATTGAATATTAGTAATTCTTGAATGATTTAGAATGACCCGTAGAGGCTTTATATAGGTCTTACATCAACTCAAGAAAGAAATTATCAACTCTGATCCTAATCACATCAAGTTAATTTATCCTAATTTATCTCAAATTGAAATACATATAGAGATGTGATACAATCACCTAATCACATCATTTTATTGTATTCTCTAAGACAGTCTCTAATAAAATTATTGACAATCATTTTTGAGTAAAGACACAATATAACACACACAACACATACCAAATACACACTCGCACAACACAAAAGGAATCAACCCATGAGTCACCTCAAAACAGGTACCAACCATATAAGGGACTATGAAACCTTAAGTGCTATGCAAACTCACACACCCAACCGATGTGGGACTAAGGGATTGAGTAAAGATACAATACAACACACACAAGACAACACAAGGTAACACAAAATTATTAACAATTATTGATAGCAAGAGACAAATCAATGAAGTGTAGTCCATGACCGTTGCAAAATCCCACCAAAGAAAGCTGGGTAAATTGGATCGTGTTATCTTATCTTATGTATCACACCATGCCTTTACGCAAGTGGTGGGGTGCGGCCTCTCTGTTTAGGGATCCAATCCCCCTCAGGTGATGAGAGTCCACAAGATCTCCAATCTCCAAGCTAACAACTAACCAGCTAACATTGGTAAATGGGCCTCAAATTGTCTCTGGCGAAGCCAAAAAGGGCTTATCTCAGGGTTCCATAGAATATGGGACAAGTGGTGGAGAAGTCAAAATCATGAGGCCATGATTTTGACTTCTCCACCCATAATAAGACATGTGGCGATAAGTGTATGAGAATAAGGGTGAGAAATATCAAGTGGGAAGAAGTCAAAATCATGGATAGAAAATGAAATGACTTTTCCCCATTTTTACGCCAACTGTGGCACAATGTATGGTGTGGTAGTGGTAGGTGGTGGTGTGGTAGTCCATGATGGTTCTGTTTTTGTTTTTTGCTTCCAAAAATGGAGGTAATAGAAATTTTATGTTACTTCAATTTTCAAAAAATTTGTTACTAATTTTAAAAACCAAAAACAAAAACATGTTTATTGAACATGTTTAGTTTAAAATTTTCTAAATTTTTGTTTTTAAAAACAGAAAACGGAAGTGCAACCAAACGGGGCTTAGCTTTCAAAAATTGTATTACTAATTTTGAAAAACAGAAAATGGAAACATGTTAGCCAAATATGTTTTGTGTAAAAAATTTATATTTCTTGTTTTAAAAAACAAAAAAACAAAAGTACAACAAATGGGGTCTAACATTACCAATTCAACCGTCTCTTGGTCGGATGAAAGTTCAGCCTTCATTAATAAATATTGAATCTTGCAACCCTACAAGAAAGTTCAAGGAAAATGGTAAATGGAACATAGGATCCTCTTTCGAAAGGACCACCCAATTGTTAAGAGACACATGACAATCAAAAAATAATTTTTTATTATCTGTCATTTTTATTTTCCTAATGTCTTTCAATGTGTTAAAATTTGATTGGAGAGGTCAGCTGGGAAGAAATTAGAACTCAAAGTTCAACCTTCACTTAGAAATTAAATTCGATGTACGGTAGTGTCAAATATATAATAAACATGGATATAAATGTAGGACTGTTTAGATCTAAGACATGTAATGAAGTTTTCTAGGAAAGAAAATATATGATGAATTAACATTTTCAGCTATTTAAACCTTTAAAATAATCGAGATTAATTTTGAGTTGGAGCTCTATTTCATGGGTTGAAGCGGAGCTTCCTTTCTACATGTGACTCATTTGTAATGAAGTTTTCTAGGAAAGATAATATATGATGAATTAACATTTTCAGCTATTTAAACCTTTAAAATAATCGAGATTAATTTTGAGTTGGAGCTCTATTTCATGGGTTGAAGCGGAGCTTCCTTTCTACACTATGACACATTTGTAATTACTTACAAGAGGTTCGACTAATTTTACAATATACCATAATTACAAGATTATCACTGTAATATTGTAAAAAGGGGAGTCGGCTCAACACCATGAAGCATAGCTCCTCTTTGTATTTAAACTGTAATTAATTATAAAGAAATGTTAGCTTTACACTCACTCAACATCTACTCTTAGATTCCACCCAGTGTTGTCAGAACCGGTCCGAACTGGCCTATCGAATTGGAAACCGGTTCCCTAATCGGTTCCCAAAACCCTCAGAATCAGGCATCATTTAGAACCGGATTATTTAGTGAAAACCGTGGGAACCGGCCAGTTGAACCGGAAACTGATGGTTAGAACCGATCAGATATGGGTACAAATTGATTTTTAAAAAATAAAATAAAAGGACAGAAATGAATCAGACTGGCCGAACCGGAACCGACCATTCAACTAGTTCGATCACCGGTCCAGTTGTGATAACATTGCCTCCACCTATCACCTCGACAAGTGGTTGGTGCAAGTAAGGCTAACACCTCTTAATATTTTATCACTTGCCTAAGAAGAAGAGTCCGCTTGTAGACAAAGAACCATTGGATGCTAAATCCAACGGTCCAGCTCTTAGGTGGCTGTGTGTGCACGTTAGGGTGTATGTGTTAGTGTGTTACATGATAATTTTACTACCAAAAACAAAAAAAGGGTAATTATTGCAAAAAGAAAGGCATCAGTTTGTTGATTATTACTCTTGCATTATTACTCTTGCCTTTCAAGTCTTCTTTCTCGCTTATCCAACAAAAAAATGAACTGGATTGTGACGTGATTGTGACTTGGAAAGTTAAAAGTTAATAATTAATTTTCTCACCACCTTATGGTGCGTTACAGATCAGAGATTGGATCACAGTTAGTTGCATTATTACTCTGACTTTCAAAGTCTTTTTTCTCTCCCCCACCTTTGTTCACGTGATTGACGTTGAGAATTTGAAAGCTTGTCACCTTATGGGCAAAGCAAATCGTCTGTATTTATCCCTGTGGCCAGGCGTGTTTTAAGGCCAAGGTTAACTATAAATACCCTGCCACAGGGATAAACAAAGACGATTTGGTTCAACCTTATGGTGGGGTTACAATCACGCAAGTCTTTAGACGTGACTTTATACTCTTTTAAAATTAGAGGAGCCGGGTTACACTCACGCAAGTCTTTAGACGTGACTTTATACTCTTTTAAAATTAGAGGAGTCGTTCCCCCAAAAAGAGGGGAAAGTGATATAAAACTTTCCATAGTACCTACTAACGTGAGCAAAGGCCACATGATCAAAAATCAAAGGTGCAAACACTTAAGTGGTCCACCATTAAAAGAAATTATAGATTTTGACCGTTTGATTTTCAAACGTGTGACCTTGCCCTTGCCCTCGATAGTAGGTATCATAAAATGTTTTCAAGCAATTTCTAAAAATAAATTGAGTACTAGCACCAATAACTTCAAATTTTTCCACATATGCAAAGTACGAACAGATGTTTGATATTTTAACATTAAAAAAAAGGCAGATGTTTGATATTTTAAACATATAAAAAAAAATATAAAAAATATTTAAACATTTGTAACCACCAAGTTACGTATATGGAACATTGTGACTGGGCTAGCATTTCAGTTAAAATTAGTCACAAAATATTAGACATAGTAAACGATTATTAAGCATGTTATTATAAGACTCGGAATTCTACCAAACCGAACTCGGTACCACGTGTGTCTAGCATGTGTTACTTAATAACCTTCCAACAAAAAAACAAAAACTCCAGGCTATGTACCACAGGTCAACAAGTCTCCTTTTTATAAATTCCTAAATATGGTTTAAATTCATTAATCCTTAAATTTCATTCATTTAACATTGGTTTTTTTTAAATGTTTAAAAATATTAACTCTAATGATTAAATTGTTAACCTGAGTTAAAAGAACACTTAAAAGGATTTTGTGTTGTAACCCAACTCTTTGAGTCTGATTACAATGCAACTTGAGAGAATCACAAATCTATTATAAAGGAGGTGATTCTTTCCTTGCGGAGGCGAAAGCACTCGCCTCCACGGCCTGCTACATGCCCATTTTTTATTCTTTTAACTATGATTAGGTTTAATTAACTCAAGATTCTATTTTATAAAAAAACTCTTCTAAAAATTAAGGTGAGATGCATAAACCTTAGGGATAGAGAATATAACCACAGTTAATAGGTAAAAGAAGACTAGTAGCAAGCTGTGGAGGTGAGCATGTTCACGCACGGACTTAATCCTTTTACTATTATAAAATAACAATTTTCTTAAACGATAAAATATCTTCTTTTATAAGACAATTTAAAAATAAATAAATATAAAGAGATAGTTTTGTTATTTTGATATAAAATGGTTGAGGAGTGCTTAGAACAAAGGCACTGAGTTAATTTCTTTTTTCCAAAGACACATGCGCAACATGTGGTGTTTTTTTTGTTGAAGGTAACAACCACCACAAGGTGAAGCTACAGACATTAGAAGGAAGACTCCACACACTCATGCAGACACATGTGATGTTGCTACTCCAATAATAGGGAGATGGTTTGATACTTTTTGTCATCACCTTGTGTCTTTGGAAGATTGAGAGTGGAGCTAAAATTTCTGAAAATACTTTTATGTTATATTTGTTTGCCGAGAAATTAAGTGAAAACATGGAAAAGAAAAGAAAATTTTGAATTTCTAATACAAGTTTTAGTAGTGTTTTGTCCAATTTTCTTTTATTTTCCATGTTTTTACTTATTTTCTCGACAACTAAACATAGGATTATGGAACCCTATTTCAAGTGCATTCGCCTGATTCTAAACCCAACCCCAAAAGATCACTGAATCATTTAGAGATATAAAATTAGACGATTGTCACTAGAGATCTAGTTGGGCGAGGAGAGACAGAGAGGTTGACATGGAGAGAGAGAGAAAAACCAGGGAGGGCGGGTGAGAGAGAGCTGCATGGGCGAGGAGAGAGAGAAACATGTTTACAATATTAGGGTATTTTTGAAAATTATAAAATACTCTTAATAAAGTGAATTCTAATCTTTGTTATTGTTTGAGATCTAAATTAGCTTGATTAACTAGTCACTTCCGTAATATATATATATAATTTTAACTCCTACAAATTCTTATGTGAGCAATAATCCCCTCTTAAGAGGAGAGGACAAATAGTGTGGCTCACAAGGCACCTTTAACTGCCCTTGAACCTACTTAAGAAGTTTTAATTTGTGTGGTTAATTTTTTCTTATTAAATTAATTTTATTTTTTAAATTGAAGGCTTAAAAATTTTAACCACAATTAAATGAAGTCAATAGGAGACAACGTGCCAGTTTAAGAATGTAGCTACAAATAGGAGCTATGGTTTAGGAGTAAATTGGAGCTCCTCAAAATATGCCATATTATAGAGTATTTTAGAAATTAGAAAAATGAAATGAGGATATTTTTGTCGTATAGTTATTTTCAAATAATTTCCGAAATAACCCTACAAAAGAATATTTTGACGGAGCTGCAGTTATCTCTGTAACCAAAGCTCCTACTCATAGTTAATCTCCAAATTTTAAGTGGGCCAGATGCGTCCCACCACTCGATTATGGAAAATGATACCATTTTTTTCTTCCCCACTGTTTTTCAATAGTATACTAACCAGTGTTTTTATTTTAAAGGAATGCTAACTCTACTCTCACATCCTCCTGTCCTTTTTAAACAGTATTTAACCTTGATTAAGCTTAATTAAAATAAATTTATTTATTTTTTGATAATTTTAACCAACCACACACAGCGCACACACGCCCTATAATTTCAACTTCAAACCTATAACCACACACACCCTTCAATTAAAATAAAGTGATTTTTTAAAAATCAGGGTTGGATTGCTTAACCTTAAAGGTCAGTGAATATTAATCACAATCGGTGAGTGTTAAAAAAATGCGGGGCATGGACCAATAAGACTCGGCCATTTAGTTACATAAAATAACAACAGGTAAAGTAAGCATTTTCCAGTTTCTAATATTTCATGTGCAATGGACAAAGGATTGATGGAGACTACTGAGAGTAGGACTGGCACCTCTTTATTGTTATTGTTTTTTTCCACTGTAAGCCGCCTGTCAAAAAAACATGAGCAACAACCCCGAAAGAGAGAAACTGATGCTACCTACCATTATCCTTCTTCTGAGTTTTTATATATATATATATATATATATATATATATATCATCCACCAGATTGATTATATCAACCGGTAAACTAAACATTTTCCAATTTGCAATATTTCATGTTGAATGGACAAGTAATTAGTGGAGACTATCTGAGAGTACGGCTAGCACGCCTTTTTATTATTATTTTTTTCCACTGTAAGCTGCCTGTTAAAAACACATGGGCAACAACCGAGAAACTGCTGCTACCTACCATTATCCTTCTTCTGAGTTCTTTATATTATATCATCCACCAGATTGATTGCTCATCCCAACCATCCTCAAAATTCAGGCTAGGCTAGGCTCCGCTCTACATCATCAGATCCACCAAACAAACATGGATTCATCGGAGAAGCAGCAGCGCAAAACCTCCTCCGATGAAGAGGAGGACTGCTTGTTTGCCATGCAATTGGTAGGTTCTGCGGTCCTCCCCATGGTCATGAAAGCAGCGATCGAGCTCGATGTGCTCGAGACCATTTCTAGGGCGGGTCCAGGTGCACATCTCTCCCCTTCTGAGATCGCATCTCACCTGCCCACCCACAACCCAGAGGCTCCCATCATGCTCGATCGTATGCTTCGCCTTCTAGCCAGTTACTCTGTGCTCACTTGTTCTCTCACCACCCATGCCGATGGCAAACTCCAAAGGCTCTATGGTTTAGCACCTGTTTGCAAATACTTTATCCCGAACGAAGACGGTGTCTCAATGGCTCCCGTGATGTTCTTGCTTCAGGACAAGGTCTTCATGGACAGCTGGTCCGTATAAATTAAGCCCCACCTTTTTTTTTTTTTTGTTGGCTATTTACTGTGAATCATCTCTCTCCTAGCTAGTCTTAGATTCCTATCTCTATCATTCTAATTAATTAATTAATGTTCAATTATACGTTACTACTACTGTAGGCACTGCCTGAAAGATGCAGTTCTTGAAGGAGGAATTCCATTCAACAAGGTCCATGGAATGCACGCGTTCGAGTACCCCGGCAAAGACCCTAGATTCAACCAGGTTTTCAATAAAGCGATGTTCAATCACACAACCGTAATCATGAAGAAGATTCTTGAGACATACAAGGGGTTTGAGGAACTCAAAGAGGTAGTGGTCGATGTGGGTGGCGGGGTCGGAACTACGGTTAGCATGATCACGTCTAAGTACCCCCATGTTAAGGGTATTAACTTCGATCTGCCTCATGTCATAGATCACGCGCCGCCCTATCCCGGTGTGGAGCACGTCGGGGGAGACATGTTTGTGAGCGTTCCCAAAGGAGACGCCATTTTTATGAAGGTGAGTCTTTCCTTTATTATTGAATATTGGTTTAATTGGAAACCATTGTTGTACATGCTTTGGCAGAAATGGCTGATGTGTTTTAATAACCATATATGTAGTGGATACTTCACGATTGGAGTGATGATCACTGTTTGAAGCTATTGAAAAACTGCTATGAAGCGCTACCGGAACATGGGAAGGTAATTGTGGTGGAGGGGATTCTTCCGGTACTCCCTGAGGTTAACACAGCCGCCAAGGGGCTTTGCCAAATTGACTTGGTCATGTTGACTCAAAACCCAGGAGGAAAGGAGCGGACTCAGCAGGAGTTGGTGGCCTTGGCAAATGGGGCTGGATTTACGGGTATCAGACTGGAGTGTTGTGTTTGCAACTATTGGGTCATGGAATTCTATAAATAAATAGATGATTTAGACCCTCATCGCTATGTTATTCCTAAGATTAATTTAATCAACTTCTCGCGATATGATGTATGAATTTTCTTGCATGTCCAAGTTTTATAGTTCAGAGTAGGCTTGAATAGATTTGATGGAGGCCTGAAACTGGCTCAACCTGAAATGGAGCTTGAAGGTGTGGCTCGAAGCTCAGCCCATTTATCTTTTTTAAAACAAGGATAAATGGGTGAACCTCAAGCATGAAAGCACAGATACTTCAAATAGGTTTTCGTACCAGTATCGGATACGTATTGGATATAGATACGCCTCCGATATGATAGGATATGTATGAGATACGGCTTAGATATATCCTGTTAATTAAAAACAATTTTTTTTATTTCGGATACAACTCCGATACAACATGGATACGACCATAAATAATTTGTCTTTTTTTTTTTTTTGAGACCCTGGGGTGTAATCTTATCTCTTTTATTTTTGCATGGATATGGTCTTTATATTCTGTTTAGTGGATGATAGGATGACTTTCTTTTTGCTTAAGGGATGATTAGATGACATATTTGCTTTTGCATGGAAATGGTATTTTTTATACATAAATAGAACTGAACCAATGGTTATTTTGTAATTATAATACAAAATATAGTATTATTTTTTATTTTTTTTTAAATTATAGACGTATCTTATCCGTACCCATATTCTATTTTTTTAAGTTTTACCGTATCGCCGTATCCATATCATACCTGTATCCCATATCTGAATCCGTGCTTCCTAGACCTCAAGGCTAAGTGAATTTTAACCACAGTTAATGAAGTTAAAAGGAGGACACTGGCATTAAAAGGGACCCAGACGCACCTCATTGCGTCACCTACTGACGAGGTGATTATTTTTCTTCTTTAGATTACATGGTGGCTTGTAAGAACTAAGTATTCAAAACTAAAGGGAGAGTTTGTTGCATTATTACTCTGCCTTTCAAAGTCTTTTCTCTCCCCCACCTTTGTTCCCGTGATTGGTTTGTCACATTATGGGCAAAGCAAATCGTCTGTATTTATCCGTGGCCAGGGGTGTTTTAAGGCCAAGGGTAACTATAAATACCCTGCCACAGGGATAAACAAAGACGATTTGGTTCAACCTTATGGTGGGTTACAATCACGCAAGTCTTTAGACTATACTCTTTTCAAATTAGAGGAGTCGTTCCCAAAAAAAAAAAAAATGGGGGAAGTGATATAAAACTCTCCATGGTACCTACTAACGTGAGCAAAGGCCACATGATCAAAAATCTAAAGGTGCAAACACTTAAGTGGTCCACCATTATGAGAAACTACAGATTTTGACCGTTTGATTTTCAAATTTTCAAATGTGTGGCTTTGCACTCGATAGTAGGTACTATCGAGTGTTTTTAAGCAATTTCTAAAAAAAATTTGAGTGCTAGCACCAATAACTTCAAATTTTTCCACATATGCAAAGTTCGAACACTATGTGAAGATGTTTGATATTTTAACATTAAAAAAAAAGAGATGTTTGATATTTTAACATATAAAAAAAAAATATATAAAATATTTGAACATTTGTAACCATCAAGTTACGTATATGAAACATTGTGACTGGGGCTAGCATTTCAGTTAAAATTAGTCACAAAATATTAGACATAGTACACGATTATTAAGCATGTTATTATAAGACTCGGAATTCTACCAAACCGAACTCGGTACCACGTGTGTTTAGCATGTGTTACTTAATAACCTTACAACAAAAAAACAAAAACTCCAGGCTAGTCAACAAGTCTCCCTTTTATAAAATCCTAACTATGGTTTAAATTCATTAATCTTTAAATTTCATTCATTTAACATTGGTTTTTTTTTTAATGTTTAAAAATATTAACTCTAATGATTAAATTGTTATCCTGAGTTAAAAGAACACTTAAAAGGCTTTTGTGTTGTAACCCAACTCTTTGAGTCTATTTACAATGCAACTTGAGAGAATCACAAATCTATTATAAAGGATGTGATTCTTTCCCTGCGGAAGCGAAATGCACTCGCCTCCACGGCCTGCTACATGCCCATTTCTTATTCTTTTAACTATGATTAGGTTTAATTAACTCAAGATTCTATTTTATAAAAAAATTCTTCTAAAAATTAAGGTTAGATGCATAAACCTTAGGGATAGAGAATATAACCACAGTTAATAGGTAAAAGAAGACAAGTAGCAAGCTGTGGAGGTGATCATGTTCACGCACGGACTTAATCCTTTTACTATTATAAAATAACAATTTTCTTAAACGATAAAATATCTTCTTTTATAAGACAATTTAAAAATAAATAAATATAAAGAGATAGTTTTGTTATTTTGATATAAAATGGTTGAGTGCTTAGAACAAACGCACTGAGTTAATTTCTTTTTTCCAAAGACACATGCGTAACATGTGGTGTTTTTTTTGTTGAAGGTAACAACCACCACAAGGTGAAGCTACAGGCATTAGAAGGAAGACTACACACTCATGTGGTGTTGCTACTCCAATAATAGGGAGATGGTTTGATACTTTTTGTCACCACCTTGTGTCTTTGGAAGATTGCGAGTGGAGCTAAAATTTCTGAAAATACTTTTATGCTATGTTTGTTTGCCGAGAAAATAAGTGAACATGAAAAAGAACAGAAATTTTTGAATTTCTAACACAAGTTTTAGTAGTGTTTTGTCCAATTTTCTTTTATTTTCTATTTTTTTTTACGTATTTTCTCGACAACCAAACATAGGATTATGGAACTCTAATTTCAAGTGCATGCGCCTGATTCTAAACCCAACCCCAAAAGATCACAGAATCATTTAGAGATATAAAATTAGACGATTATCACTAGAGATCTAGCTGGGCGAGGAGAGAGAGAAACATGGAGAGAGAGCTAGGCGGGGAGAGAGAGCTACAAGGGCGAGGAGAGAGAGAAACATGTTTAGAGTATTAGGGTATTTTTAAAAATTATAAAATACTCTTATAATGTGACTTCTAATCTTCTTTATTGTTTAAGATTTAACGATATAAAAGAAATTGAACTGATTATAAAATATAATCAGCTCGATTGACTAGTCAGCTCCTTTATATATATATATAATTTTAACTCCTACAATTTCTTATGAGAGCAATAATCCCCTCTTAAGATGAGAGGACAAATAGTGTGGCTCACAAAGCCCCTTTAACTACCCTTAAACCTGCTTAAGAAGTTTTAATTTGTGTGGTTAATTTTTTCTTATTAAAATAATATTATTTCTTAAATTGAAGGGCTAAAAATTTTAACAACGGTTAAATGAAGTTAAAAGAGACAACGTGCCAAGTTTAAGAATGTAGCTACAAATAGGAGCTATGGTTTAGGTGTAAATTGGAGCTCCTCAAAATAAGCTATATTATAGAGTATTTTGGGAATTAGAAAAATAAAATGAGGATATTTTTGTCGTATAGTTATTGTCAAATAATTTCCAAAATAACCCTACAAAAAAATATTTTGAGGGAGCTGCAGTTATCTCTGTAACCAAAGCTCCTACTCAGTTAATCTCCAAATTTTAAGTGGGCCAGATGCGTCCCATCCCTCGAGAGGGGATTATTTTTCTATGGAAAATGATAACCATTTTTTTCTTCCTCACTGTTTTTCAATAGTACTAGTTGGTGTGGCTCGTGCAAGGCACGTCCGGATTATTTCCTAAATTATTTTCTTACAAGATCTATGAATAAAATAAAGATATGTAAGAATAGGCAATTTTTAGTAGTCATGTACCAATGATGACACTAATGTTTTATAACAGTTTTTTTCACTGTTATCATATATATATATATATATATATATATATCATCAATTCAGAAGATGTATTAATTTTTCCCTATGGTGTATAATTTATAAAGGTACATGTATCAAATTTAAAATCTCATGCCTTCAAAAAAAAAAAAAAAAATTTTAATCCCGTTCTATAAATTTTCAACTCATAGGGCACAAATTCAAAGGAACACTATCAAGATTGAAATTTCATTCTTTAAATTTTCAACTCATAGTGCACAAAATCCATCTAGAGGCAGCTTGATAAACTAATAAATTAGGCTACTAATTGGGCTGTCAAATTTATGCCGATGATTAAAGCATTTTCCCATTCTTTGTTTAAGTGAACTATAACCCAATTTTTAAATGATCAGGATAATTATGGCATACAATCCCATAAAGATGTAAAATCAGTCGCATGGATCATCTGGTCGGTGAATCATTGTACTATAGCAATTAAGGAAAAAAATCCATTATTGTCTAAACCTAAGTAACTAGAGCGGGAGCGAGAGTGGGTGCGGGAGCGAGAGCGAGAGCGGGTGCGGGAGCAAGAGCGAGATCGGGAGCGAGAGCGAGAGCGGGTGCAGGAGCAAGTGCGAGAGCACGAGATCGTCAAATTTCAATTTAGGATAGGGTCGGGAGCGCCTCCGGCGCGCCGATATATATACATAAAATATATATTGATGTTCTTGAAAATTAGTTGTAAATGTAAATGTCTTTTTTAGTTTTTTAAACTCTTAAGAGAAAATTGATAAAATCATTCATAATTCAAATTTTTCATCACAACAAAGAAGATGACTATTGAATTATTAAATTTATCATTCTAAATTCAATTACAAGATCACTAATAATTAACAAATCTTATATGAATCTTGTACCCTACAAAGAAAAATGACAAAATATACTTCATTTCACATGAAAAATTAGGATAAAAATAGAACTTTACACAAAAACCGCACCTTTAGGTGAGAGCGAGATGAGAGCGAGGTTTACAAAAGTTGAAATTGAGCTCCCGAGGTGAAAGCGAGGTTTGAGAGCGGGAGCAGATAGCAGGTTAGGAGGTTTGGGTTACTAAGGTCTAAACTGATGGGCAATGCTCCATCGAATTGCAGTCAGTGCAAAATATGAAATTTGCATTAGATTTCCTGGGAACACATAACCAAAATTAAACAAACATATACAAAATATAAAAACATAAAAACAGTCTCCTTCTAATGGAAAGTGCATAACAATGCTATTCTACTACTATTAGCACCTAAAGTAAGCATCCATTTTAAAACTGATCACATAATTATTTCTGTAAAGAAACTTTTTTTTAAAATGAAATATTATCAATGCTTACTTGATAACAGCTTTGATTTGTTCATATGTGGCCTTCTTCTCAAATTTGACAGTGAGGTCAACCACCGAAACATCATTAGTAGGAACACGAAATGCAGCTAACGTTAGAAACAATGTCACTCTCGGGCTTATATTCCTTCTCATTGACACCCATAAAAACATAGAAGCATCCTTACTCGGGGCTGAAATGACAACCTTTTTTGCACCACCCTGCTCATCATACAATCAACAATTCAAACTAAAATAACTACACAAAAAATTAATCCAATTAGAAATAGTCTAAGCATAAAATCTTCACAAACCAACATCATAAAATGCTAATCCTAAAATTTTAAGTAAATTAATGCCAAATTGACATAAAATAATAAATGAATGAGACAGACAGCAAGGAGCCAGATGAATATGATTACTGAAGAATATTTAATCATATCTGGAGCAGTAATATTAGATTGGAATCCCCTTCTAAAGGAAGTCATAACTTGAAATTTACCTTTAGAATAAGATCCTAGCAAAGACATTTTACTATCACCTACCAAAATGAATTTGAACAAATATATCATACCGAGGTAGAAAAGAAAAAAAAAATGAAGCACCCAGAGTAGATTACCATACATTAGAAACAGTTCTACTCTATTTCTCTTTATCAAAATCATTGAAACTATATTACCAATAATTCAATTTGTCAACACCAACAACCCGAAATGAGATCCCAGCAAACTTTCAAGTGGGCAGCAGCCTTGTGCTTGTTTGTGAAAATTCTAGTCGACTTCATAAGGAACTCAGTTTCAGTCTCAGTCTAATATTTACATAATATAGAGAATATATATATGTATCATTTTTATTTTTGAATTGCCTCCCTTAGTCAATTGTCTTTTCTTACTATTGAGTATTTTCGTTAAGTACAACAATGTATGTTAGACCCAAATTCTGCAAATTTTTCAGCTGGCCGACGTTCTAATAAAAAATTGCTTTCATCTGATTCTCTGCATATTGATACCAACTACCACAAACATTCCATTTAAAACAATCACAAGGCAGCTCTATGCCATCAAAACTAATCTAATTAGTATGGAACCAATGTAAAAACCACTAATTAAACCCAAAGAAACCCATGATATAAAACCAAATTTGCAACTACACATCGCTAAATGGAATTAGAAAAAATTAAACCCGTAATGCCAATAATTAAACCCAAAGAAATACTCAAAATATAAGACCAAACCTGCAACTACACCTCGCTAAATGGTATAGTAAGAAATTAAACCTGTAAGGCCAATAATTAAACCTGGAGAAATGCTCAAAGACAACCAAAAGAGAAGTGAGGTGATATTTTGATACAGAAAATATGAATCAAATGGATGAAAAGTTTAATGGATGTCAAAGAGTGCAGGTCTGGTTGAGGTAATTCCCCAATTACACAGTGAAATGAATTTCTCATATTCACAAATCTTCGTATTGTAGAGTTTTCTTTCCAACATCGTATACAAAAATAAGCATCGAACTTAGGCAACAATCACAAATTGTCACCAATAGAAAATAAATAAGGCAAGAAAGTACACAATTATCAACACTCGTATAATACGACCAAATTCCTACACGACGAAGAATCCCTCAATTATAATTTCGAATGTAAAAAAAAACCTAGAATGTGAAATTTGATAGCAAAAAACTTAATTTTACCACCGTTAAAGCAAATTCCTCCCATCTCACTTGAGTTAGAGTAAGAACAATGTACAGAGCAACAATGAATGAGTAAACTGAAGTACCTTGAGAAGAAGACGATTAAGAAACTCACTGCTAAGACGTCGAACTTTGCTTGTTGAAGAAACTCGAGTAAACAACGATAGTAAATCCTAGAGCTCAATAAGCTATATGAAGAGAAAGGGAGCACCACCAATGATAATTTGAGGCATCTCTTAATCCCCGAATGTGCATTTTGATACATGTCTCGAAGAGGACAACTGATATTAACCATCTGATCAACCTGGAGAAATTGTTGATCAGTGTCAGATAAAAGTTTGAACATCTCCTCATCATTAACTCAAACTTTAACTCAAATTTCTTGAAAAGTAAATGAGTCTTATTAACCCATAACATACACCCTTTTCAGTAACAAATTATTAAGCTAAATCAGTTCATTTGAAGTTTTTACAAATTAAATAATAATATTAGCAACATTCCCCTAGAATAGGAACAACACTATTTGTTTCTAATTTATCATCAATCTTAGTTTACATAAACATAAAGAAAATAAAAGATAAATATAGCTTAGAAATTGCTTCCAAAGTTAAGGGAACACATGTTTCACTTAATTTTTTATGCTTCACTTCATTCTAAACAAATAATTCCAGATTTGAAGAAGTGCACATCAAAAAAAGAGCAACCATCCTTATCATAGTATATAAATGTAAGTGTGTGATCAAGATTGTTCTGAATCTCATCTTGAAGAAAAAGGTCTCCAAAAGAACAGTACACGGGATGATTACCCACTTTAAAGTGGGTGGTTAATTTCAAAGAATAAAAGTAAATTCTTACATCACTTTTTGGTTGCAAGGTAATTTGTGCATAATTTTTTTTTTTTTTTTTTTTTTTGGGGGGGGGGGGGGGGGTAAGCTGGGACTTCATTTGTTTTTTGTCTGCTTTGGCAAAAAAAGATACAAAAATCATAAGTTAGAATAACAAGTTCCTACCTGAACGGAACTGGGGATAAAATTAATTAAGAGGAAAAAAAAATACTAATATCAGCAAGAAGAATGCCAGTAACTGAATGTGAACAATGGGACAAAGGATCTTCCACTCTTGGCTGAGGAAAGAAAACCGTGATATTAGTTATTATAAAAAAAGCTTTGGGAATGGCACGTGTTGGAATCCAAGCAGATCTTGGTGAAATTATCACTATGGGTAGGGTAGGGCTATGGGTGTCAATATATAGATATTATCTAAATTCGATTTGTATCCGCACTCGTTTACTCGGATAATTATCCAAATAGGTATCTGGTTGAACAAGAAACAAATGACCCAATTCGTAGAAGAATATAATCATTTTAGTTTATTATGTTGGTTAAATATTAATTATTTTATTATTTTGTGGATGAGCAATGGACCACACCCCACAAGGAGTGGCGTCTCACCCCTTTAAACTTGCCAAGTATCCCTTTTAACTGTGGTTAACTCCTTTTAATTGTAATTGAAAATATTAACCCTAAAGTTTAGTAAATCTTAACCACAGTTAAAGGGAGATAAAAAGGGAACACATAGAAAAAGGCATCTCACCCCTTTAAAACTTGCAAAGTGTTCATTTTAACTGTGGCCAACTCTTTATTTTGTGACAAAAAATATTAAATCTAAGGATTAGTGAATCTTAACCATAGTTAAAAAGAGTTAAAAAAAAGGAACACATTGCGAATTTTAAGAGGGCGAGATGCGCTCCTCAAGGAGTGGATTTTTTTTTTTTTTTGGATATAATACAACTTCATAATCTTCTTTTTCTATTCTACTCATTTGAACCATACTTATAAAAGTTGGTGTAAACTATCTCTTAACTCCATACCATTTTCCATTATTTTTATTATTAACAACAATCCCTTTTCGGCATATAAAGCATTAGAGATGTGAATCTGTATGGTTTTTTATTCATAATTATTGATTCCATCATCAAATACAGCAAAGAATCAATTTAACAATCAACCCTAAATCCACGCCAAATGCCATAAATTCAACAACTCAACCAATCACAAAAGAAAAAGGAGAAAAAGCCCGGCAACTGAATGACCCTTCAACAACAACCCCTTCTCCCCACATAGCCAAGCTCACTTGATCCCAATGGAATCAAATTAGAAATTAACCCCAAAATCTATTAACATCAAAGCCCATCCATGCTTAATTCTAAACATAAACAAATGCTAGTGGACAAGTAAATTCCCCAAACATCTAAAAAAAGCATTCAAGAAAATCTTCCATGATTCTGATAAATAAAACCCTAGAAATTGGAGCTGATAAACAAATTTAGAAATTGGAGCTATAGAAACCAGTGAAAGCTCGAACCATACCTGCAACATCTTCAATGCTTTCGATAAAAGAAAAAGGAATTAAACCATCCCATATAGAAGACTCACACTAAGGAAAAAAGGATAAGTGGAAAGGGTTGAGATAAAGAGGAGAGCTTCTAAACAGGGGATCGGTGGCGAACTGTTGGAGCTCGTGGAGGAACGTCGATGGAGAACTCAGGGAGGAGTGATGATGGGCGGAATGAGAGAGAAATCAGAGAGCGAGAGAGAAAGTGGAGGAAAAAATGAAGGAAAAAAAAAAAAAAAGAGAGACGGCGAAGGAGAACTCGGGGAGGGAGAAGTGTTCTTTCGAACCCTAAACTATACAGAAGACCGAAGGAGTAAAAGAAATGGGAGAACTTTCGAGAGAGGATTTGAATGGAATTTCTTTAAAAGAATTGAGATGAAAAATATAAGGGGCAAAATAAGCTCATGAAGTTTTGCACAAATACTGCTCATGAAGAACTCAGTATATAGACATTTGAATTGAAAATGAAAGTGGTCTGAGCAATTGAAAATTGCCTAAAAGAACAAGTAATTTTGCAAGAATCTTTCCTTATCTGAGCAAGCTAGTAAATCAAGTTTATATTTTCATAAACATGTACCAAAAGCTAATAAAGATAGTTAAACACTTACATACGAATGACTTCTTAGATTACAACTTTGCAGCGAAACGACTCCCTCTAACTTCAATATGCATCCGGGAAGGGTTTTCAGCTCTCTGCAGAATGAATGCATCATGGCTTTCGATCAGAAACTTACTAATAAGCTGAATATGAAACAAGACTGCATCTCAACTTAAGGGAGTTATCATAAGCATTACACAGTTGAGGACATACTTGAGAAAGAATAAAATGTCTAGAAGCACCACAACCATTGCTCTATTTAAATGAGTCTTCACTTTTGCAGAGAATAAGAAAGAAAGAAGATCAATGTGTCGGAGATAACTATAATGAACAAATCAAATATGAACCTGCAACCTTGTAGCTAAAGCAACATTAAATAGTAACTAAAAAAATAAACTAAACTTTTGAATCAACGTCTCTTTACTTAAAAGAAAAAGGAAAAAAAAGCTTATGGTACATAAGAACACAAACCAATAAATAATATTTGCAGAATTTAGGTTGCATGTCTCATATGCCCATTCCACTTGATACAAAAATAAAGATAAGTAATCAATATTCAATTCAAAGACTGGATTTATGTCTCCTTATTCTTCAGATTTCTTCTTTTGTTTGGATATGTATTTATGATTGGTTTTGTTTTGTGATTAGGCCAACACTGATTATAGTAGTAGTGCCATCTTAACTTGAACTTGATTCCCTCTTTAATAATCATTATCCAAATAGATAATACCAAATGATTAAGAGTCGAAACAAAACCATATACGTTTTAATATATAATATATCAGTAACTCAGTAAAGATTGATAGAAACTTTATCATCAATTTTTTTTTGATCGGTAACTTTATTATCAAATTAAAGACGTGACTTTGATTGTTTCATGGGCCATCGTTAGTAATATATGTTAACTACACATCATTAGCTGAGACTCTTATATTACTTTCTTTTTGTCTTTTACTTATAATGACTTCAATCCACTATTAATAGTTTGCAAGGAAAACAGTCTATGCAGTAAAAAGTTGTCAACTTTGTTCAATCATATATAAGTATTTCACTAATGGCCTGTGAAGTCATATGTCATGACCATAGCTATATTCCTGTGCAAACTTAATTAAATAAGCATATCTTCTAAGAGAATGAAATGCCAACTGAAAAACGAAAGAACTATAAATTCAATATAGATGGTTTTATCCATATACCTTTAAGCATTTGAGCATATAGCATTAAGGTCGAGAATTTCATTATTTTCATTTTGCTATTGACCAGGAACTACAGCCAAAATAACTTCAGTTGCAAGTCCACTAACAAATAAAGCATCATACACGTGTGTTCGTGCTTTAAATTCAGAACGCATTCCGGAATATTCAAATCATTGCCAAAATTAATGGTATCCATGAAAAGATATTATATGGCATGTTTTAAATGCATAACCCATTTGGGAAGCATACATAGTAGACTATACACAATGCCAAATTATGTTAATTAATTTGTTGCATGTATCAGCATAATGAGAAAGAGAGAATTTCTTGAGTTATTGAAAGCACATAACCTGCTCAAGAAAGAAAATTGTGGCAGCAATTTGGAATTCGAAATTTATAATCTAGGAATGGGAATGACTATAGTTCCTACCTTAGAATCTGACAAAGTGAAGCAATTTGTGATTCTTGATAAAGCATCCAACATGTGCAGGAGACCCAGATCCATTTGTTAAATTAGACCCCATCTCCTCATGATCAAACAAAGCCACCATTCTTACACCAGTCTCATCTTCAAGACTACTTTTGGAAGATTTAGAATCTACCAGTCCCTGAAATCAATTTCATAAACTAATAAATGAGAAGAACTGAAACATCAGACAAGACAATTTAGTCATCTTTTCCTTACACACAAACAGAAACTTAAAACGCGATAGAGGTGACCAGATTATGTTCAAAGGCAAATAAAGCATAAATGTTGGTATGTCTCGTGCAAAAACAGATGGTAGGCTATTAAGAGGAGTAAGATGAACCCAAGATATGCATTTAAAAATAAAAATAACACTACTTATTAATATACCAGAATAACATGTCATTTCAAAAAACAAACTGTTATAACATGTCATTTGCATCAAAATTTTATCTTTCACAACCTGATCAATAAGGGTATTTTAGGTATAAGAAGTTTGACTGGAAAGTTTACAAGTCGGTGGCTGTTAGTGCTCTTTATAAGGGTTAAGATATTAGCGAAGTGAGGAAACAAACCTGCCGAGATGCCACAACTGCAGACTTTATCCATAGGCGACAATGGACTGATCTTTGCAAGGCAACCTGAATGAACGACTGTGTACTCGCTCGGGGGTGGGCGTGCCAACAAATTGGTTGATTGGCTAGATTTCCCATCATTGAGCTTTAACTCCTCTATCTGTGTTTATTTTCAGGAGGTCACACATATTGCTTTCCTCAGACTTGCAGTGCTTGCAATCCTCGCACTCCCATGTGATTACCAGAAGCACATGGTCTCCTACCTAGAGGTCTGATACACCTAGCCAACACTCTCCCCAATCCTGCCAAGAAGGATCTATGTAAGAGGATGCACTTGCATCTAATTACAAGAGCTCCAATTCAAATACATAAGTAATTGCAGAAATGCAATAATTTGGCACAACTGATGATGAATAGATTTAAAGTCTATGTAAGAGGATGCACTTGCATCTAATTACATGAGCTCTAATTCAAATACAAAAGTAATTGCAGAAATGCAATAATTTGGCACAACTGATGATGAATAGATTTAAAGCAATCATCAGTAGCTAAATAATTCATGGAATATGATACATTTGGTATTACTTTCTTGAACAGTTTATCGCGATTCCACTTACTTACTTCCTCTAGTCAAAACCAAATATTCTAGTGTTAAATTACAGGGGCATCCCTATACTTGGGTAAGAATCTTTAAGAACTTGAAACAAAAAATGCCAATAATAAGAGAAGGGAAGGAGATATAGTATAAAAGACATACCCAACTGCTTCATCCCGAAATATGCTAGGAAACAATGGCATCTGGCCCTGGAAATTCATACTACAAAATCTTAGGCTCAAAATACTCAACCTAGATGTCAGTCTACAATATACTTGACAAGTTCACAAAAACCCCCCACGAAATTGTGAATGAGTTCAGCTGGATGGTGATGGGAAACATCTGGAAGGGAGGAAATTAACCCAAAAGACCGGAGAGATACTCTGAGGACATCTAGGGAAATATGCAGAAAGAACTGAGAACGAAATTTATAAATGCCCTTTGACTTCTCCTCTTTTATATAAGGTTTATAGATATAGATACCAACCCTTTTTATTTTAAGGGAATGCAAACTCTACTCTCACATCCTCCTGTCACTTCTAACCCTTATTTAACCTTGATTAAGCTTAATTAAATTAAATTTTTTTTTTTGATAATTTTAACTAACCACACACACAGCGTGCACGCACACGCCCTACAATCTCAACTTCAAGCCTATAACCACACACACCCCTCAATTAAAATAAAGTTAAGATTCTGGTTTTTTGGTTTTTTTTAAATCAGGGTTGGATTGCTTAACCTTAGGGGTGAGTGAATATTAACCACAATTGGTGAGTGTTAAAAAAATGGGCCCTTTAGTTACATAAAATAACAACGGGTAAACTAAGCATTTTCCAGTTTCCAATATTTCATGTGGAATGGACAAGTGATTGGTAGAGACTGACTGAGAGTAGGGCTGGCACACCTCTTTATTATTATTTTTTTCCCACTGTAAGCCGCCTGTTAAAAAAACATGAGCAACAACCCAGAAAGAGAGAAACTGATGCTACCTACCATTATCCTTCTTCTGAGTTTATATATATATATATATATATCATCCACCAGATTGATTGCTCATCCCAACCATCCTCAATATTCAGACTAGGCTAGGCTCCGCTCTACATCAGATCCACCAAACAAACATGGATTCATCGGAGAAGCAGCAGCGCAAAACCTCCTCCATTGAAGAGGACTGCTTGTTTGCCATGCAATTGGCATGTGCTTCGGTCCTCCCCATGGTCATGAAAGTCGAGATCGAGCTCGATGTGCTCGAGACCATTTCTAGGGAGGGTCCAGGTGCACATCTCTCCCCTTCTGAGATCGCATCTCACCTGCCCACCCACAACCCAGAGGCTCCCATCATGCTCGATCGTATGCTTCGCCTTCTAGCCAGTTACACTGTGCTCACTTGCTCTCTCACCACCCATGCCGATGGCAAACTCTAAAGGCTCTATGGTTTAGCACCTATTTGCAAATACTTTATCCGGAACGAAGATGGTGTCTCAATGGCTCCCTTGATGTTCTTGCTTCAGGACAAGGTCTTCATGGACAGCTGGTCCGTATAAAGCCCCACCTTTTCTTTTCCTTTTTTTTTTTTGTTGTGGCTATTGATTGTGAATCATCTCTCTCCTAGCTAGTCCTAGATTCTTATCTCTATCATTCTAATTAATGTTCAATTATACTGTAAGGGATAAAATTCGTAAAATTAATTAAGTATTGGAGAACAAGCTAGTTTTTGTTGTTAAGCTCACAAAGGAGTGACACGTGGATCACGTGCTTAAAGTAGAGGAATGATCCGTTGTCTGATGTGTAACGTTTCCGTTGTGTACTTCGCAACGTACCTGTAGTCTTGTGAACAATGTTCCCGATGTGCTCTTGACAACGTTTCCGTTGTCTTATGCACAACGTATCCGTTGTACTCTCGACAACGTTTCCGTTCTCTTAAACACAACGTATCCGTTGTCTTCCAGATAAACACGTCAAACCTCGTTTTAATGCATATATAATGGACCCGAGCTCAAGTCAACAACGAGACCGACTCGCAGGAGGAAGTGATCAAGAGTCGATCGTTTTATTCTGACAAGTAGGTGAAAAGCACTATCTTGGCATTTAATGCTGGTCACTTCTGCGTGCTGTCAGAAACAAACCGACTGAACTAATAGTAGGCTCCCACGTGTGACATGTTAGGTGGCAAATCTGTCTGACATATTTGGTAATGAATGTAGAGCACGTGGTATGGACATCTATGGCCATCCATGGGCATCTATGGACATCCAGAGCTAAACCTATAAATACCTCGAGAAGCTCAGTGCTTAAGGATCAAGAAATCTCTACTCTTTCTCTCTCATTAGTTTTTGTGCTTGTTACTATTCATCATCTTCTACATCTACTTACTTTGGCATCGGAGTACAGGTCAGGGTATCATATCCTTCAACTCCTACCTTCTACCAATAAACTAGAGTGCGTATAGCAACTGCTGACACGTGTTCTTCCCGGTAATTTCCCCTTCAAAATTGGCGCCGTCTGTGGGAAATAATAAACGAACCCCCCTTTGCTCTTTGTGATCATGGTTGATCAAACCCCTGCACTCGTGCATGAGAATCAAACCCCTCAGGTCACGCCTTTTGCACCTACTGTCATGCAAACTTTTATTCCAAGAATTAGGCAATCATCTGGGCAGCCTGAGTGAATTATGCTTCCCTCTGATAATTCTTCTTCCTCAGATCGTATTTTATTAATGTTGCAGAGGCAACAGTCTGTCTTGGACCATATCACCAGGCAACAACAGATGTTGCAGAAGAGGCTCGAGGCTATCGAGCACAGTAGGTTGGAAGTAGATGAAGGGCCATCTCAGAGGCCTTCGGCGAGACGTCAACTTGATTTTTCCTCTTCCCCCTCGGGAGTGGCAGCAGCACGGTTAGTTTCCCCACCGGTGCAAGAGAGTCGCGAGACCAGATTCGTGCTTGTTTCTCCTTATGGTGGTGCAGTGCCAACCCCCTCTCCGCTTGTTCTTGATGGACAACAGAGTCAAGGTCGTGCTGATCAAAAGGACCCTTTTGATCGTGCTGAGTTATGAGAAGATAAGGCCCGAGAGGAGTCACGAGGATGTACTGTGGAGGAGCCTAACGCTCAGAGGACTTGGATGGCATCCAAGGAAGTAAAGGCCATGATCAGTGCTCGTGTCAAGAGTATGAAAGGAGGAGCTTCTGACCACTTTGCTTAGATAGCAAAGGACAACGTTGAGAACTCTCTTTTTTCGGATACAATCAATCAGTCATATACCCCTTCCTGGTTCATGACACCAATTTTCCCCATGTTCTCAGGCAAGACTGATCTGGAGGAGCATTTGTTCGACTTCAAGCATGCGATGGCTCTTCGCAATCTAGATGATAATCTTTTATGCAAAACTTTCCCCAACAGTTTGTCTGGAGCAGCATCAAGGTGGTTCCGAAATCTGCCCCTGACTCAATCAAAAGCTTCTCTGAACTCAGGTCAATTTTTATTGATCAATTCATTATCAATAAAAATAAAAAAGCAAGTGCAGATTCTCTCTTTGCTCTAAGGATGAAACCAACTTAATCTCCAAGGGAGTTCATTCCACGCTTCACTGATGAAGTGCACGGTATCGACAAAATTGATGATGGAAGTTGCATAGCTGCTTTCAAGAACGTCATTCCCAAGCATTCAGAGCTCTACAAATCCCTATCTCTAGACTACCCTGTCAAGTTAGATGATATGCTGGTTCGTGCGGCCAAGTACGGGAGATACGAAGATGACGTTTCAATTGTACCACGGCCCAGGGCGAAGGGAGTAAATGTGGTGGAGAGAGCAAGTCGGCCGTCTTCATCAAGAAAGAAGGAGAAAAGATGGGAAGTACAAGTCTTCATCATCTGAGAACTCACCACCTAGAGAGAGGAAGGAGAAAGTGGTGTATGTGACTTAACGGGATCAACCGGTTCGACGCCTATATGAAGGAAATTCCAACCAGCATTAGCAGCAGCAGAGTGGGACGGAGAGATGTCCAGATCCGAATCATCAGTAGCAAGAGAAGCAAACTTATCAGCCTCGTCAGGAGCAGCCCCAGAAACAGCGAGAGGGGCAATCAGGCGACTGAGAGGCGTCCTTTTGCAACCCGAACTGATCACATCAATTTTACAATCAGTCCAACGACTATCATGAAGTCAATGGAGGACCAGTCGTACTTCGAGTGGCCTGCCAGAACTGTTCAAGATGTCACATCGGGACAACGGGCACACGAGTACTACCATTATCACAAGTGTCGTGGTCATCTTATAGACCGATGTCGCATTTTAAATGAATATTTGGAGAGGCTAATTCAGGAGGGCTACTTAGGAGAATATTTAGATTCCAGTAATGGTGATGCAGTGCATACCAGGAAACCATTATCTCAGCCTCGTGCAGAAGAACCTTCAAATAATCCAAGCACCAATGGAGGAGGAGGACGACGACGAGGAGCGCCCATGGGGACTATCAATGTCATCCACCGTGCACGGACACCGACGGTAGATTTGGAACAAGAATTCAAAGCGAAGACAAGAAAGCTGTCTCATAAAACTGAGGTGTGCCAAGTACAGACAGCAGCAAGATGTGTCGAGCAGGTGCTTACCTTCTCTGATAATGATATGGCAACGGTAGTCCGGCCTTACTATAATGCTCTTGTTCTCACCGTGCGAATCAGGGATTTCGACATCAAGAGGGTGCTTGTGGATTCAAGGAGTGGGGCGGATATCCTGTATCTTCATGCTTTCACTCAGATGAAGTTAGATCCAGCCGTTCTTATCTCTGCTCAGACGCCACTGTTGGGGTTTGATGGTAGTTCGATAAAACCAGTAGGGGATGTCGTCTTACCCGTTGTGACCGGGCCCGTTGTCTTGCAAACACGATTCTCCGTTCTGGATGCCCCATCTCCTTACAACACAATTTTGGGGCGATGGTGGACCCAAGAGATGAAGGTTGTTCCCTCTTACTATCAAGTATTGAAGTATCCTACGCAAGATGAGCCTAAGGAGATCAGAAGAGACTAGTTGACGTCACAGATGTGCGATTTCGCTCCACCCGTTGTGCCTAAATAGCAATTACAGATCGGGTCTGTTGTGGAAGAGAACTCGAAGGAGACGTGCAGACCATCCGTTAAGCCCACGAAAGCTGTCAATTTGGAAACGGATGAGGAGCTAAAGGTGTTGCAGATCGGGACGAGGTTAACAACAGAAGAAGAGGTCGAGTTGCTGAACTTTCTTAAGAAGAATCTCGACGTCTTTGCCTGGTCACACAAAGATATGATAGGGATAAGCCCAGGCATTATCTGTCATCATCTCAATGTTGATCCTATTGTCCCCCCAGTCAAGCAGAAACCCCGGAGGCTTGCCCCAGCTTATCATAATGTCACAAATGAGGAGACAGGTAAGCTCATCCAGTACGGGTTTATTCGAGAAGTACATTATCTTGACTGGATAGCAAATGTGGTGGCAATACCTAAGAAGAATGGGAAAGTGAGAGTTTGTATTGACTTCACCGGTGTCAATAAAGCTTATCCCAAAGACTTTTTTCCTATGCCAAGAATTAAAAGGCTAATCAATGCCACTACTGGCCATGAAATGTTATCTTTTATGGATGATTATTCGGGCTATAATCAAATTCTTCTAGCAGGAGAAGATCAAGAGAAGACTACCTTCATTATAGAGTGTGGCCTGTTTTGTTATCGTGTTATGCCTTTCAGTCTGAAAAATGCTGGTGCCACGTATCAACGTTTGATAAACCTAATGTTTGGTCCAGTACTTGGCAAAACAGTGGAGGTGTAAATTAATGACATCGTAGTGAAGAGTCGAGTGCAAAGTACTCTCGTAACAGATCTCACTGAGCCTTTCTCTATTCTCCGAGCTTTCAATTTGATGTTGAATCCAGAGAAATACAGTTTGGGGTTACTTCTGGCAAATTTTTGGGTTATCTTGTGAGTCAACAAAGTATCGAAGCTAATCCAACTCAAATCCGTGCTCTGTTGGATATGTCATAGCCAAAGACGAAGAAAAAGATTCAGAAATTAACAGGACGTATTGTTGCGCTCAATCGGTTTATCTCAAAATCATCTGATTGTTGTAAACCCCTCTTCGAGCTGCTAAGAAAGGATTCTATTTAAGTGGACTTTAGAGTGTTCTCGAGCTTTTGCTGCCTTGAAAGATTATTTGGGCTCAGCTCCCATTCTCTCAATTCCTGAGCCTGGTGAAATATTGTATCTATATCTCTTTGTTTCAAAGCAAGTTATTGGTTCCGTCCTAGTCAGGAGTTGCGATGGCATTGAGAAACCTATTTATTTTATCAGCAAAACCTTTCTCAAAGCAGAGTGTAATTACAGCAAGCTCGAAAAGGTATGTCTTGCTCTTGTCTTTTCTGCTGAAAAGCTTCGTCCTTATTTTCATGCTCATACTATCATTGTCATCACAACATACCCCTTAAAAGTTGTGTTGGGACGACCTGAGTTGGCGGAAAGGATGTCAAAATGGGCTCTGGCACTTAGTGAATTCGACATCCAGTATCGAGCAAGAATTTCAGAGAAGGGGCAAGCTATAGCAAGTTTTCTCTCTGATTTCCCCATTGAAGAGACCGAGGAAGAGGTAACGTCGGATCTCCATGAGCTCCCAGATGAGGCGGACAACGGAAACGTTAGAGAAGATGGAGATAAATCAGCAGTGTGGAATGATTGGGTATTATATGTGGATGGATCTTCTAATTCCAATGGTTCAGGCTTGGTGTTGTGCTTATTAGTTTGGAGAATATAAAAGTCCAGAAGATGGCACGTCTTGGTTTTACTGTCTCGAACAATGAAGCCGAGTATGAAGCATTGCTGCTTGGGTTGCAAAGTGCACATGACTTGAAGATCACTAAGTTGAGAGTTTTCAATGATTCACAGCTTGTGGTGAATCAGGTAAATTATGTCTATGAATGTAAGAATGATCGGATGAGACAATAGGTTGCTCTTACTCATTCTCAGTGTGAAACATTTATCGTTGTTATGTCAAGCATATTCGAAGAGATGACAACAGGCATGCTGATGTTGTGGCTTACCTTGCTTCCATGTTATAGTCTGATGAACCCAAAGCTATTCTTATGGGGTACAAGGAGTATCCATCGATAGTTTTTCAACCACAATGAGAGATATATTTTATTAATCCTGTTCCGAGCTGGATGTCAGGGCTAACAGCATATTTAAAAGGTGGAGTTCTCCCTATCAACACGAAGGAATCAAGGCGTATCCAGTTCAAGGCGCCACGTTATGTCTTGGTGCAAGGAGAGTTATATAAGAAGTCTTTTGGGGGTCCTTTGCTGAAGTGCGTTCATCCTGTGGATGTTGAAAGGATTCTTGCTGAGCTTCATGAAGGAATTTGTGGCATTCATTCTGGGGGAAGAACAAGAACTCAATACTATATCTCAGCCTTGGCCATTCGCACGTTGGGGACTTGATATTGTGGGACCCTTTCCCAACCCCGCATTACTAGTCTAATGCTTTCAAAAGACTTTGACCGGTCCGGCTTTGAGATGGTTCACGTCACTGGATTTAGAAATGATCAAGACATGGAAGGACCTAACAACTGCATTCGTTGAACATTACTCTTTAAATATGGAGCTCCTACCGCAGAAGGGTGACCTTGAGCTCATATTGAAAAAACCTGACGAGTCATTCATCGAGTATATAGCCCGATGGCGGGAGATGGCTGCCAGGATGAGAATTTCTCAACCCAATGACGAGCTGATAGACACATTTCTCAAGACTCTAAAGCAGCCTTACTCTATCTTGCTCGCTGCAGTTCAGACCTCAGATTTTGCAATAGTAGCCTAAAGTGGGGCCCGTATTGAAGCATCCATCCGGTCTAGGTCTATACATTCTGCGTTATACCAAGAGTCAGCACAAGCTGAAGGCAACAACAACAATAGGCCCAGGGGGAGACGTGATCCCAAGAAGAGAGAAACAGATGTCCAAATGGTGACACTTGTAGCACCAGTCCGAGTTCCTAACCTTGGGGCACCAGTACCACAGGCCCCTAATCAGCATCAAGTTCAGTAGCCAGTTCAATCCCAGTACCAAACCCAGGGTCAAAGGCAGCAGCACAGGCCAATCAGGCAATTTACCCGTCTCCCCTAAACACTTAGTCAGCTCCTTCCATTCCTCATTCAAAGAAAGCTGGTTGAACCCAAAGCTCCAACCGCCATACCTAACCCAGTACCCCAATATTTCCGCATGGATCAGCATTGTGACTTTCATCAAGGACCAGGGCATATAACCGACTGTTGTCGAGCATTACAGCATTCAATTCAAGATCTACTTGACCAGGGAAAGGTTGAGTTAGCTCCCGACAACACCAACATCCTTGAAGCCCCCATGCCAATACATAATAACCAAGCTAACCACATCCAGCCCGCCCAACCCATCCAACCAGACATGCCTGTGCCATTCTGATAGTCACTGGGAATGAAGTATCTTGGGGTAGAGAGCCAGAGAAAGAACGCTTCTAAAGGGGTCGACAGAGATCAAGCCTCTTGAAGTCTGTCTTTTTGTTTTTTGTCAAGTCTTGTAGGTATCGGCCAGTGGCCCATAGTCTGGTCCATGTAAAGTCTGTATTTTGAAGTCAAGCATGTTATGTTCACTTCTCGTATTCAATGAAGCAAACTGTCTTTTGAAAAAAAGTCTCATTTTTGTTATGCCTAAATTTGGCCCATGATGATCTAGCACTTCTTAGAAGCTCTAGTAACCTGAGGCTACCTAAAAGAAAAAATTGCTTCTTTTCTCGTGCTAACTAAGCTTGCTGGTTTAAAAAGGGCTCGCCTGAATCATGATTAAAGCACTTTATTCCAAGAATACCCAATGGCAGCATATGTCAATAAGCAGGAAGAGGAATTTCTAAAGGAAACCCTCAACCTTACAGAGCCAAGGCAAGAAAGAAACGAAACTCAGTAATGACCTTAAGTATGCAAAAATTGGAACCTTGCTACGCTAAGGGCAGAGGGAAAATCAGAGATTTCTTCAAAAAATGCCTCGCACAGTCTATTAGACCAGTGTCAAGATTTCAAACTGCAAATCATTCACACAAAAGAAAGTGCACAGAGCATTCATCATCCATACTGAGGTAATACGCAAGAAGAGGGCAGAACAATATATGAAGCACTCAACAAAGAGATTGACCAAGAACCCTATCTTCATTGGAGCATCACATCGAGGGGCAAGATCAGTCAATTGTCGAAGACCCATACGGTTGGAAACAGATTTTCCAAGAGTATTCGTCATCACAGTCGTATGGAGAATGAAGACCTCCCAAAGCCAATCAATATGGATCAAGTCAAAAGATGTCACGCTTAAGATCTTGTTAGGAAACTGTCTGTACTTTCATTCGCTGTAGGAAAGGAAACGAGGCCATGTTTGGCACCCTATTTCTCTCTACTCATATATCCAATCAATTTCATATCAACAAAATCCGCTAGTTAGCCCTTCGAGCCTAATAGTCTTTCTTTCTTGAAACTCATCTACTGGGACACCCCTATCAAAGCTTTCATTGTATGCCTGAGAGCCCGAACTACAGCATGACCTAATCCTGAAAAATGGTACGTAGGCAACCTGAAAATCAGGTGCGGTCAAATCAATCAATTGAGCACATTAACCTCTTCAAAAAGTAAAGAGCGAAAGGAAAATCAAATCTCAAAAGAAAAGAAAATCAAATAAAAAAAAGAAGAGCAAAAGCAAAAGCTCAAAAGAGGTGCTCGAGCAAGTAAAGCTCAAAAGAAGAAAGGGTGTTCCCAAAACTTTGACCCCTAAGCCTATGTTTCGTCCTATCTTAAGTCCTCCCAGATCCCTCAGAGACTAAGAGTACAGAAAGATTGACAGACAAGCATCCGAAGCGACACATCAAATCCACCAAGGCGATGACGGGAGAAGATAACTCAGCTCAACTCAAAAGTCGCAGACCCAGTGAAAACCAGAAATGGCACTGAGGCGCAAAAATAATGCGAGCCCAGCTCTAGTATAGATACTAAGGACAAAAAAGGGAACAGATTATCAATTTCGCAGGCATAAGTGAAAACCGGAAACGGCCTCATTGCGCAAAAACTATGCGATCCCCACGACTTGGTCATTCCAATGGTAAAAAAGAGAAAAAGTTGAATTCTGGTTCGACGGTAGAAGATTGACAGAAGAAAACTGTGACTCCCCAGCAACACATCTCTGCAAGCTCAGACTGAAAAAAATTAATGTCATGGTGATCCAATGCCCTTAGGTCCAAGTAAGACTCGATTTAGCATACGACAAGGTCAGAACTGAGTAACTATCTCCCTCGCTTTGGCTAAAAAGGTTAAAATTGCTCATTGCTATATCCTGCCCTGGAGGGGCAAGAGATCCACAAATTCCAGCTAGCTCAGGCCCTTTCATGAACTAGCAAGCAAAGAAAGCATTCACCTTTTTCAAACATTGAATTCAAAATTTTCAAAAACTATTTTCAAAACTCAAAATTTTCAAAAGCGAGTCGTCTTCAAGAGTCATAGGGTATCATGGCTTGGTCAAAGATCGATCTCCTTTCAACAGTTCTCCGAAGAGCAGCTGAGAAAAAAAGCGCAAAAATTGCAAGCCAGGGGTAAGTGCAAAATTAGAGCTCTATTTAGCGAGTTATCTCTCCACTCCCTGCATTATCATACCATCTCATCTGTATTCATTCTAGGCATGTCACTGTTCATTATATGCATCATCATGCATCTCATGTCTTATCTCCTTGTATAATAGTCACATCACATACCTGTACATAGGTATCCACATTGCTCACACACCTATATAGGTAGCTGCACCTTACACACACACTTCACAATCACTCATGCAATTAACTGCATTGTACACATACTCACACACTTACTTAAACTTAGCTTACTTTGTCGAATCCCTGCCCAGTTTTACTTAAACTTAGCCTACCCTGTCAAACCTCTGCCCAAATCCCGGTTCAAAACTAGCCCATCTAGTCGAACCTCTGCCCAAATCCCGGTTCAAAACTAATCTTGCCTAGTCGAACCTCTACCCAAATCCCAAGTCAAATATAGCCTTGCCTAGTCGAACCCCTACCCAAATCCCATATCAAACCTAACTTGCCCTAGTCGAACCTCTGCCCGAACTCCGGTTTGAACCTTTGCCCAAACTTTGGTTCAAACCTAGCCAAACCCTAGCTTAACCCTAGGTAAACTCTAGCTTAACCCTAGTTAAACCCTACCTAGTCCAAAACCCCTGTCAGAGCCTCGATTCAAACCCTGTTCAAATACCCACCTCGCCAGGCTCCTCGGCATGAACTTAAACTGCCCCATCGCTCCTGAGCATGAGCTTAAAAGGCCATTTCGCTCCCAAATCAGCGAAATTCGTCAAATCAAATCGAATCATCCAACATTTTACTCCTTAAATAGGAACGAAAACCATCAAACCCTTCAAATCAACCATTCAATTAAACCATAAATCGCCTTCCGGAACTACGTGAGGCTTGATTCCACTGACAGTGGATACGTAGGCAACCCTGATCGGGTTCAGCTCCCATATGATAGAATCCCTATTCCGTTCTTATCTTGTCTATCTCAATTCATTTATTTCTGTTAATAATACATTACTCAGCATATAGATCAAATTTCAAGCTTCTCTTATGGTTTCCCCATTTTGATTTAGACTCAGGGAGTAGGTAACCATCTCCGGATGGGAGTTTAGGGGTGCTTAACACCTTCCCCTAACTCAAATGAATCTCTTACCCTAACCTCTGACTTCCAGACCATGCCTTATCCAACTATTTCAGGGACCTATTTCCCTCAGAATTAGATAGGTGGCGACTCTCAACCCAATTGTAATTTATCGCTTATTCCTCCTCGAGATCTATCCTGATCGGGAATGGGGGTGAAGATTCCAGTACTCACAGGCTACACCCAGACTTATGGGGTTGATTATCAAGAAACGTTTGCTCTTGTTGCTAAGATGAACCCCATTAGAGTTCTCATCTCCCTTGCGGCCAATCAAGGTTGGATCATGCAACAACTTGATGTAAAAAAAAAATTTCTTCATAGTGAGCTACAGGAATAAGTGTATATGCAGATTCCACCAGGGGTCAACTTTCCTTCAGCTAAAGGTAAGGTTTGTAGGTTAAAGAAAGCCCTATATGGGCTGAAACAGTCTCCAAGGGCCTGGTTCGATAGGTTCAGAAGAGCGATGATTGTTTTTGGGTATAGACAAATTCAAGCCAATCACGCCCTATTCATTAAGAATGGTCAAGGAAAAGTCTCTGTCCTAATTGTCTATGTGGATGATATTGTTGTGACATGTAATGATCAAGAGGAGATTGGCAGTCTAAAAAATCACCTAGCAAAAGAATTTGAGATTAAAGATCTGGGGGACTTGAAATATTTTCTAGGGATTAAAGTTGCTAGATTGAAGAAGGGTGTCTACCTATCTCAGAGGAAATATGTCCTAGACCTGTTGAAAGAAACAAGGATGATGGGGTACAAGCCTAGTGCTAATTCTATTGAGCCAAACCACAAGCTGGGGGACAACAGTGAGGACTCCTTAATTGATACAAGGAGATATCAGAGATTGGTTAGCAGACTTATCTATCTCTCCCTTACTCGTCCAAACATAGATTATGCGATGAGTGTGGTCAGTCAGTATATGCATGCTCCGAGGTCTTCTCACTTGGAAGCTGTTCATAAAATCCTCAGATACCTGAAGTCCTTTCCAGGTAAAAGTCTCCTATTTGTTTGTCATGGTCATATGAGAATAGAATGATACATAGATGCTGATTGTGTAGTGTCAGTGTTCGATACTTCAAGATATTACGCTTTTCTGGGTAGGAACCTTGTTTCTTGGAGGAGTAAGAAGCAAGCTATTGTCGTCAGATCTAGTGCAGAGGCAAAATTCAAAGCAATGGCACATAGTGTCTGTGAGCTTGTATGGCTGGAGATGATATTGGGGGAACTTGGTCTTTCCCCTCAGAGACCTATGAGGTTGTACTGTGACAACAAGGCAACTATTACCATCGCACACAACCTTGTGCAACACGACTGAACTAAGCATATTGAGGTGAATAGACACTTTATTAAGAAAAAGCTTAGTTTGGGAATTATTTGTACTCCTTTTGTGAAGACTGGAGACCAACTAGCTGACATCTTAACCAAAGGAGTGGGGAGTCCTCAAGGGCATGCTAGACATTTTTGCACCAACTTGAGGGGGAGTGTTAAGAATATATTTGTGTATGATAAGGGCATTTATGCCCATAGTCTTTTTTTTTCCTTCATTACTTGTAAGGGTATTTATGTAATTTGGGTTCAATACAAAGAATATATCAAGAGGAGGCTTTCATATGAAAGACCTCACTGTCTTCCCTTCTTCTCTCTCTCTCTCTTCCATACAAACCCTAACCTAGAAGTTCTCTCATTTCCAAGTGTGATCTCTCGTGATAGAAAAGTCAAGAAGTTGTGGCTATCACAAGAAAGATATAGAGAGCGGGTAATTGAGAAATTCCAAATGAAAAATGTTAAACCGGTTAACACTCCACTTGTAAGTCATTTCAAGCTAAGTAAAGAACAAAGTCCTTCAAGTGAAGAAGAGAGAAGATACATTGAAAAAGTTCCATATGCTTTGGTTGTTGGAAGTTTAATGTATGCAATGGTTTGTACAAGACCAGATATTGTGCACGCCGTTGGGGTTGTAAGTAGGTTTCTTTCAAATTCAGGCAATGAACATTGAGAAGCAGTTAAGTGGATTCTTAGATATCTAAGAGAAACTTCCAAGATGTGTTTGTGCTTTGGGATGTCTAAACTTGAATTAGAGGGATTCATAGACTCAGACATGGTTGGTGACCTTGATCATAGGAAGTCTACTTTAGGGCATTTGTTTATCTTTGTAGGGGTGATTGTAGTGACCTTGAATTCTTATTTAGCTTCTAGGGTAATTTTGTAATTTCCAGCAAAAAGTGCATGTTAGTAATTTCAAAGTTAAGTGTTAACCATGATGATATTACCAACTTGAAGTTAAAATAAAAAAAGAGAAAAGAAAAGAAGAAATAACTCTTAAACTGGTTTAGTTAGAACTTGTAAACAAACACATATCATTAATTGCATTTATGTAATTATGGATTAGAATAAGTATATAAGCAAAGAAATAACCTAATTAGGGATTATTGTCTCAAATGAAATTAAGAGGAAATGAAGGGATACGTAACACACAAAAAGAAGAGGAAACGGTTGCAAGTTTTGGTGGGTGGGTTAGAAGATGTCGGCATTGGTATAGATGTCGGCACCGTGTCTATCGTGGTCCCTTCTTGGTGGAACGTCAGGAGATGTCGGCATTGGTATAGATGTCGGGGTTCCTCCGTAGACTAGCCAGAAGATGACGATAGGCAGGTTGGTCGAGGTTCCTTCATAACTGATACCCAGGGCGATGGCGGAGAAGACACGGTAGATGTGGCCAGTCAATTGAATGAAAAAATATGTCCTTATTAGGTGAATGCCCATGTTGTGTGTGTAAGCTTCGGATACGAAGTGGTCTGAGTTGGTATACTCAGAGTTGGTGTATTTGTTTGAGTTGGTAGACTCATAGTTCGGTATGGAATCATCGGATTCCAGGTGAGTTGGGTTGGTATACCCAAGGTTTTGTCATGTTCGGGTGAAAGCCGAAACAGCGTGTATGAGTCTAAATGACTCAATGTATTATGGTTATGATTTAGAGACTTTAAGCTAAACATTTGGGGGCTGTGGCCAATTAATAGAGTCTTAGGACTCGAAACGAAACATGATTGATGATCGAAACGATAATTTGGTAATATAATACATTCATAACTGAACCTCATAATTGGAAAGTAATGTGAGGTCGGGAACCTCTGTTAGGGTGACGTAACCCTAAGTGACCTTGGGTCACAATTTATTATATACTGTTCTATTTTACTGTAACATGCAAATTGAACTGCTTATTATATCATTATTGATGCGTGTTATTATGTGGAAAATAGTTTAGAAGGATTGTGGTTTTATTGGGCTTCATAGCTCATTGACTTTTTGTGTCAGCAGATCTTGGAGCTGCTGACCAGTAAGTGAAAAATCTATCTGGATATTTTGGAAGCTTGTACAAGTTGTACCTGGCGTGATAGAGACGCCTACTTTTGTAAAACAAACTTGATGTAAATAATACAGGTATATGGTTTGTATGATGGCTATTGTGATGACAGGTATTATTTGCTTTTTGAGAGCATCTGATAAATGTTTAAATTTCCCGCATTTTTGCGGGTAAAGTCTTCCGCTTGCATGATTTGACGAACGGACACACGTCTCGGAACTTGATTCCCTAGGCGCAGGTTCGGGGCGTCACAATTGGTATCAGAGCCAATAGCAATAACCATCACACAAATCATACTTGAGCATAATACACCTAGGAACCGTTGGATAGGCGATCCCTTAGAGATTTATTTGAAATTCCTAGTTGAGTGATTGTTGTACATGTCATGTTTCGAAATCAGACATTGATTTGGAATATGTACATGTGCAGGAATGGCAAGGACGCACCGAATTCCTACAAAGAGGAAGATAGCTCTGTTTGAATGGGCGGTGACTATGCAGAGAAGACGTCATGCCGGATGGTCGTGTTACCGCACTATACACCTAAAGGCGGTAAAACCACTCCGTAAGGGATTGACCGCACAAGCAATGCGCGAATCCCTAAGAAAGAGCGAGATTGATTGGATTTTGAGAGAGGCCAGACCTGAGACAGAGGATCAGGCACCGCAGGAGGGTAGTGTAGCAGTCTCACCGATAGAGGTTGAGACGTACGAAGTATAGGATCATGGTGGAAGAGCGTGGTGCATCTATATCGTTTTGGGGTTTTGGAATATAATAAATGCCCATTCGATCTTTCCATCATTAGATCACTTTTTGTATGTGTACAGCTACATGATGTTTTGTATACGTTGGTGTACTATATACGGTACAGTGTTGCTTTGTATATATTAAAGATGAAGTAAATGAAATGTCTCTTTTTGGATATCGAATTCTCAGTGCATTTTAGTTTTATTTTATTATTAAAAGTTCGTTACTTTATAATTATAGGTGAATCATGCCACCTCGACGAGCACCCGAAAATACCTTGGCTGGGGCATTCGAGGCTATTACAGCCCTAGCCAACCTAATTTAGCAACAACAGGCCCAGAATATGAATGGAAATTGGAATGGTAGTCGTATCCCCATTGCTACCATGCCAGAGCATGGGAATGTGACCCGATTGGAGAAGTTTAAGAGGCTTGGACCGTCGGCCTTTTCGGGCACTACTGATCCGCTGAAGGCGGAGATCTGGATTAGAAGTTTGGAAAAAGTTTTTAGGGCTATGTCTTTGCCAGAAAATGACAAGCCCGAGTTCGCTATCTTTCTACTTGAAGGAGAAGCGGAACATTGGTGGACCATAGTGGAAAGGACAGTTCCACCGCATCAGAGGCCCGTTACTTGGGCAAGATTTACTGAATTGTTTTATGAGCGCTATTTTTCAGCGTCGATGAAAAAGAGGAAAGAGATGGAGTTTCTTCAGCTGACCCAAGGAAACATGTCGGTTAGCGAGTATAAACAAAAGTTTAATCAACTCTCGAGGTTCGCTGCGAGATTTGTCGAGGATGAGCAGTGGAGGGTTGAGAAATTTGAAGAAGGATTGAAGCCGGCTATCAGAGGGAAATTGGCAGCTCAACGATTTACATCCTTCTCAGAGATATTAGATAGAGCACTCAGAGCAGAGCGAGTGCATGAAGAACTGGCACAGTCTAGTACTGGCAAAGGCAAAGGGACAGTTGGGAAGCCCTGGATAAAGGAGAATAACCGGTAGTTTACTGGGAAAAGAAAGTTCGAGGACATGAAAAACCAAGGGTCTACAGGAAGATTGGGGCTTAAGTGCGAGAAATGTGGTCAGGGCCATTTGACCAAGGACTGTAGAGCGAAGGTTTGCTTCCAGTGCGGAAAGCCTGGACACTTCAAGAAGGATTGCCCTAAGGCTCAACCACTAGCGTTGGAAGGCGGAAAAGGAAGAGTGTTTGCAATTACCCAGGAAGAGGCACAGCAGACGGTGTCATCGAAGGTAAACTTTTAGTATTTCAAGTACCTGCTTATGCTTTGATTGACACTGGTGCTACACATTCGTTTGTCTCTACTCGTTTTGCTAAACACATAAGTTACAAGCCTGATACACTCAAAAGCATGATGTCTGTATCTACACCATCAGGGAAAATTTTGTGCACAAAAACAGTCTATGATAGGTGTCCCATACTTGTCAATAGTGTACGGATGTTAGTAGATCTGATCGTGTTAGACATGAAGGATTATGATGTTATCCTAGGGATGGATTGGTTGGCTAATTACCATACAGTGGTAGATTGTAATGCCAAGAAAGTGATATTTCGAATTCCGGACATCCCAGAGTTCGAAATGCAGGGGATTATCCGAGGTCAAGCACCCAAGCTAATATCCGCAATTAAAGCATGTCACCTTCTAGACAAGGGGTGTACTGGGTATTTAGCTGCAGTGGTGGTCGATAAAGATGAAGATGACACTTTAGGGAATACCCCGGTGGTCAGAGAGTTTCGAGATGTGTTTCCTGATGAATTACCAGGACTCCCTCCTACTAGAGAAATCGATTTTACAATCGATGTTACTCCGGGTGTAGACTCGATATCTAAAACACCGTATCGGATGGCTCCGGCTGAGTTGCAAGAACTGAAGATTCAGTTGCAAGACCTATTAGATAAGGGCTTGATCCGTCCTAATGTTTCACCATGGGGAGCACCGGTGTTATTTGTCCGAAAGAAAGACGGGAGTCTGAGTCTGTGTATAGATTATCATCTGCTAAATCAAGCGACGATCAAAAATAAGTATCCTCTCCCCAGGATCGATGATCTATTTGATCAGTTGCAAGGCGCCCAAGTGTTTTCAAAGATTGATTTACGGTCCGGCTATCACCAATTGAGGGTCAAAGAAGAAGATATTCAAAAGACGGCATTCCGAACTCGGTATGGTCACTACGAGTTCTTGGTGATGCCTTTTGGACTGACAAATGCACCTGCGGGCCTTTATGGAGTTGATGAATCGTCTTTTCAGGCCGTACTTGGATCAGTTTATTGTGGTATTTATTGATGATATCTTGGTGTACTCACCTAGTCATGAGAAGCACGCTGAGCACTTGAGGATTACGCTACAGACATTAAGAGATAATCAGCTGTATGCTAAGTTCTCCAAGTGCGAGTTTTGGATGGAAGAAGTAGCCTTTCTTGGACATATTATGTCAAGAAATGGAATATCTGTTGATCCTTCCAAGATTCAGGCAGTAACCGATTGGGCAAGGCCATCCACTGTTACTGAAGTTCGAAGTTTTCTGGGATTGGCTGGGTACTACCGCAGATTTGGAGAAGGTTTCTCGAAGATAGCAGCTCCATTAACGGAATTGACTAAGAAAGATGTGAAGTTCGAATGGACGGCATTTCGGGAGCGAAGCTTTCAAGAATTAAAGAAGAGATTAACAACCGCTCCAGTATTGACAACTCCCTCAGGATCTGGAGGATTTGAGGTGTATTGCGATGCTTCCAGTAAGGGACTCGGTTGTGTCTTAATGCAAAACAAAAAGGTCATTGCTTATGGTTCGAGACAACTCAAGATTCACGAACGAAATTATCTCACGCATGACCTGGAGTTAGCTGCGGTAGTATTCGCACTAAAAATTTGGAGACATTATCTTTATGGAGAGAAGTTAGTGATCTATAGTGATCACAAGAGTTTAAAGTATCTATTCTCCCAAAAGGAACTCAATATGCGACAGCGTAGATGGATGGAATTCTTGAAGGATTATGATTATGAAATCCAGTACCATCCTGGTAAGGGTAACGTGGTTGCTGATGCCCTGAGTAGAAAGACAGTTGGATCTGTAGCATATATGAGGGCCGAGCGATGGAAGATGATCGAAGAATTCAAGAGTTGGAATCTGAGTCTAGGAGTCCAGGGTAATAGTGCCAAGTTGGCTAGTATTCAGGCCAAGCCAGTGTTATTACAAAAGATTTAAGAAGCACAGTTGGAAGATCAGGAGATCAAAGTTATCAGAGATAAGATTCTTCAAGGAAAAATGGGTGATTTTGAAGAATCTGAAGATGGAATACTTCGATTCAATGGTCGAATCTGTGTGCCTAGAAATCCTGAGTTGAAGAATGAACTGCTCAATGAGGCACATCGATCTCGTTTTGCGGTGCACCCCGGAAGTACAAAGATGTATCAGGATATGAAGAATAACTACTGGTGGAACGGCATGAAGAGAGAAATTGCAGAGTATGTATCTCGATGCCTTGTTTGTCAACAAGTCAAGACAGAACATCAGAAACCACCTGGATTGTTAAATTCATTGCCTATTCCCGAGTGGAAATGGGAGCACATTACGATGGATTTTGTGGTGGGGTTACCAAAAACAAGGAGTGGACATGATGCCGTTTGGGTGATAGTTGATCGATTGACGAAGTCGGCTCACTTTCTTGCTATAAAGGATACCATAACCTTGGAAAATTTATCAAAGTTGTACATCAAGGAGATTGTGAAGCTGCATGGTGTGCCGGTATCTATTGTGTCAGATCGCGATCCGCGATTTACTTCCCGATTCTGGAGGAGCTTGCAAGAAGCTTTAGGTACGCAGCTAAACATGAGTACAGTTTATCATCCGCAAACCGATGGACAGTCTAAGCGCACAATACAAACTCTAGAAGATATGATGCGCACTTGCAGTCTGGACTTTCAAGGAAACTGGGATGATCACTTGCCATTGATCGAGTTTGCATATAATAACAGTTATCAGGCAAGTATTCAAATGGCTCCTTACGAGGCCTTGTATGGCAGGAGTTGTCGGTCACCAGTATGTTGGACTGAAGTAGGGGAGCGTAAACTACTGGGACCTGAGTTGGTGCAAGAAACAACAAAGAAGATCGAGTTGATTCGATCGAGGTTATTATCTGCACAAAGTCGACAGAAAAGCTATGCAGATGGAAAGCGCCGAGACTTAGAGTTTCAAGTCGGCGACCATGTCTTCTTGAAAATCTCTCCATCAAAAGGTAGTGTACGATTCGGAAAGCGGGGAAAGTTAAGTCCGCGATTCATTGGACCTTTTGAGATTTTGGCTAAAATAGGAGGTGTAGCCTACCGTTTGGCGTTACCACCAGAGCTGGCAAGGGTTCACAATGTATTCCACATATCCATGTTGAGAAAATATGTACATGATCCCTCGCACGTGATACGATATGAACCAATTCAAGTCAGAGAGGACTTAACTTTTGAAGAAAAGCCAGTGATAATTTTGTTCCGCAAGGAACAGGTGTTACGAAACAAAACGATTAAGCTAGTTAAAGTTTTATGGGAACACCATAGCATAGAGGAAGCCACATGGGAACTTGAAGATGTCATTAGAAGCAATCATCTTCAGTTATTTGATGACTAGTGTATATATAAATTTCGAGGACGAAATTTTTGTACGGAGGGGAGATTGTAACGACCCGGAATTTTAATATAATAAAATTATGTGTTTATGGGTCCTTAATGAAGGTTAATTAGTTAATTATTTGTTAAATTAATAAGAATGAGATTTTGCTCAGGGTTGAAGTGCACCGAGGAAATCTCAGTATCATTTGGCGAAAATCGCACACAGTGTGCTGGTCGACTGCCGGGACACACCCCTACCGTATCGGCTCCGTCAAGTATCATTTCGCGGAACCGCGGGGCCATTATGTGTGATAAAATTGAGAAAAAACGGGAAATTTTCATATTTCCAGAAATTAAGTGGGACCCAATTTTTTTAGAGATCCTAATAGAAATCCGTGCGGTTGGCACTAATGCGTGTCAGTCGGCCATGGGGACTAATATCTGTCGTCTCGGCAGTTAGTTATCTCAAACGAAGAAACGGCGGCCTGTTTTGTGTTCGAAATCAGGAAATTAGTGGGTTTTGCAATTTTCTTCCGGACTAAAGTGTAGCTGTCAAAACTCAGTATTTTTCCCCGAAATTTTTATAGTAGGTGTCGGACTGCCCCAAGTTCGGTCACCTAAAGTTTCGTCAAAATCGGATGTCTTTAAGTAGGACCACGGAGGCCGTATATATAAGAGAAAAAAAAAATAGTCAAATGGGTCAACTGTTGATTTGGTCAACGGGACCATTAAATATGGTCATGTGCATAGCACATGACCTTATCTATATATAAAGGAGGCCAGCCTTTCCCATTATTTACGTTCTGTAAACAGAGGGGGAGATTCTGCCACAGCAGATTTTAGAAAGAGAGTGAGGAGAGAGAAAGGAAGAGAGAGAAAGAAGAGAGAAGTGGGTCCTTGAGGTTCTTCGACGTCCCCGACGCGTTGGCGGCGTCCGATTTTCTCTCCGACGTCTCGTTTTGCGTGTAGAGAGAGAAAGAAAAAGGTAGAGAGAGAAAGTTGCATGCGCTCTACCCCGGGGTTGATCGTCGTTGGGAACGCGTTGGTGACATCTGTTTTTGCCTACGAGGCCTCGAAACGCGTGAAACAGTAAAACTCCTCCCTTTTCTTCACTTTTTCCGCTTATTTTGTTATATTATTTCATGTGATGTATATGCATGTCTTTTAACATGAATGAAAAAGGGGCGGAGACCCCTATGTGATGTTGTGATTTTATGTGGTCCCTCAGGGAGCCCAGATCGGGTCCCGGGTAAATTGTATCGCCACCCTAGGGTGACGAAAAGTTGTTTTGCATGTCTTGTAAGGCTATGGAGACATCCATTAGTCTGGAAACGCTCCCTAACGGGACGGTGTGTTACCGGAGTTGGTTCACAGGCGCGAGGCCCAAGTATTTCAGTTAATCAAGCGAGGCTTGGGTTAACTGGGGTTAACCTGTGGTTAGAAATCTAACCAGGGTTCAGTTTAGTCCATGGTTCGTCTTTGACTAGGTCAGGAGAGACAGTGCCCAGTAAGGCCCGGGGTTCCTCCGTAACTGGTAGTCAGGAGATGTCGGTCTGTTTGTCTAGGTCGTCCGTGGTGCCTCTTGGACTAGGTCAGGAGTGGCGGTGTCCTGCATGGCCCGTGGTTCCTCCGTAACTGGTAGTCGAAGATGTCGGAGTCCTAGGGAGTTTAAAGTGGCTAAACATCAGATAGTGTATAGTCCGGGGTTCCTCTCTGGGTGGGTTAGAAGATGTCGGCACCGTGTCTATCGTGGTCCCTTCTTGGTGGAACGTCAAGAGATGTCGGCATTGGTATAGATGTCGGGGTTCCTCCGTAGACTAGCCAGAAGATGACGGTAGGCAGGTTGGTCGGGGTTCCTTCATAACTGATACCCAGGGCGATGGCGGCGAATACACGGTAGATGTGGCCAGTCAATTGAATGAAAAAATGTCCTTATTAGGTGAATGCCCATGTTGTGTGTGTAAGCTTCGGATACGAAGTGGTCTGAGTTGGTATACTCAGAGTTGGTGTATTTGTTTGAGTTGGTGGACTCATAGTTCGGTATGGAATCATCGGATTCCAGGTGAGTTGGGTTGGTATACCCAAGGTTTTGTCATGTTCGGGTGAAAGCCGGAACAGCGTGTATGAGTCTAAATGACTCAATGTATTATGGTTATGATTTAGAGACTTTAAGCTAAACATTTGGGGGCTGTGGCCAATTAATAGAGTCTTAGGACTCGAAATGAAACATGATTGATGATCGAAACAATAATTTGGTAATATAATACATTCATAACTGAACCTCATAATTGGAAAGTAATGTGAGGTCGGGAACCTCTGTTAGGGTGACGTAACCCTAAGTGACCTTGGGTCACAATTTATTATATACTGTTCTATTTTACTGTAACATGCAAATTGAACTGCTTATTATATCATTATTGATGCGTGTTATTATGTGGAAAATAGTTTAGAAGGATTGTGGTTTTATTGGGCTTCATAGCTCACTGACTTTTTGTGTCAGCAGATCTTGGAGCTGCTGACCAGTAAGTGAAAAATCTATCTGGATATTTTGGAAGCTTGTACAAGTTGTACCTGGCGTGATAGAGACGCCTATTTTTGTAAAACAAACTTGATGTAAATAATACAGGTATATGGTTTGTATGATGGCTATTGTGATGACAGGTATTATTTGCTTTTTGGGAGCATCTGATAAATGTTTAAATTTCCCGCATTTTTGCGGGTAAAGTCTTCCGCTTGCATGATTTGACGAACGGACACGCGTCTCGGAACTTGATTCCCTAGGCGCGGGTTCGGGGCGTCACACATCCTCTCTAAGAAAACCACATATGTGAGGAACCACCCAACTTTGAAGTCACTCTTATGTGAAAATCAAGATTGTGTCTTCTACAATGTGAGGTAAGGGAAATACATTTTTCTTGTATTTTGGATTTCCACAATTTTTGGTGAGTTGGTATCCAAGAGTAGTGTGTACTCTTGAGTGATTGTTGATGATGATTAATGGGAAGCATGACATGTGGAATAAATGTCCCAAATTATTATTCATGATTTATTAAATGAATGACACATGACTCATTAAAAGTTAATGAGACCAAAATATGTTGATCACTGAAGATTTTCCTTATGATTTGACAGCAAGTTTTCTTATAAACAACACCATTAAAGTTGTCTCAATTTATACGCTTCAAAAAGCTTTCAAAATTCAAATATCAAAAGATGATGTTTAAGTTATTAACGGTTATGGACAACAATCTAGGCCTTCATGCTGATAATTTGGCTCCAACATCTTGCTGATGGTTTGGGCTCCAACGCCTTTGCTGCTATTTCAGGCTCTTACAACTTTGCTACTGTTTCAGGCTCCAACGCCTTTGCTGCTATTTTGGATCCTACGCCTTTGATGTTGTTTTGGCTCCCAATGCTTTTCTGATGATTCGATCAGAACTTCAAGCACCTTTCTGATGTTTCTATCAGAAGGCAAATTTGCTTTGTCAGGGGAGCATGGTATGGATTGTACCTCCCCATGGGAATGGGCGTGTGTGTTCCCCCCATTACCTATTCCATCAAAGTATGAATTGCTTCTTGGGCTGATAGTCAAGAGGAAATTCTGGGATGTATCTTGACTCATTTCCTTGTGAGCTATGCGAAGGTTGTGTCCTCTATAGTCTCATTCTATAGTAGTTTGAGGCCTGACAATAGTCACAAGTTCCGCCCTTGGGCAGAGTGTCTTCATCCAGCACCTATGATTGCCTTTATTGGACTTGAGATTATTATTATTATTTAGAGGATGGTGTCTTCGTCCAAACACTTGCATATTACCTCGTAAGGACAATGTGTCATAAAGCGTATGACCTGCTTTCGTGACAATTTAATCAATCCATTGGGGGAGGATAAGGAGTTGTGGATTGGAACTCTTGGAAGGAGTTTGTTAAAAGATGAGTTATTTTGATAAATAACGCCTTTAACCTTTGAAGAATTCATCCGAAAAACTTTTTGACTGCTGTACATTACAAAAAGGTTAATGACAGCTGTACATTAGCTATAACCTCACATGATCATCTATAAATAGGAGTGATCCCCTCTCAAAAAAGGGATGAGAATTTTTTCTGGAGATTCAGAATAGAAATATAAAGAAGAAATAGCTTCCAAAGAAAGAATAAGGGATTCATAAGGGAAAAGTAGTTGTTATTAATGGAGTTCTTCATTGTTCTTCCTCTCTCCCTCTGAATCATACCCTTTCTCTTCCCCTTTTCTTTCTTTCAAGATGATTCCTACCTTGTTTCAAGTCACCTCTTCAAAGTATTCGTCTAGAACGATATGGATAACAAATTAAGGCTAGCTTGAAGTTGCAAGAAACTCCATTAAAACTCTAAATCAATATCACCCATTTTCAGTGATTTTGTAACCTTATTATTCACATAATGAAAGTTTTTCCTGGACTAGTGTCCCGTGGTTTTTCCCTTCATCTTGGAGGATTTTCCATGTTAAAATATTTGCGTTTGTGCTTGAATTTCTCTTACTTTTATTGTGGTAATTTGTATCCTTGATTTACATTCACAAAAGGGAACAATTGTATTTTTATTTCCCAACAGTGGTATTAGAGCAAGGTTATTGAGTTAGGCACGCAAGTTAGATTTGAGGAGTTCCTAAAGTTGTGGATGCAACTCCTTTGATTTTCCCTTTACTTCCATAGGACCACATGTGTGGCATGCAGAGAGCTCCACGTCTCACAACTGTGTTTTATACATAGACATAGATATCAAATGGAACATATAACATCCCATATTTGATGCCCATTTTCATCTTTATATCGAAATCTAAACAGTTCTTCCCACATTTTTAAGAAGACATCCAACTAAACAAACAAATTTGAAAGAGAAGCAACCAGTACTTTCTTACAGTTATGAATACATTTTTTTCTCAACATTTAAGTTATAAAGCCAAAACTATTAAAGCATTCAAATTTCGTAATATAAAGTGAAAAGACTTTTAATATAGAGAGAGGAAGTTCTAGCAAACAACTATAATGAATTAATTCAGTAAAAAGAATGATAGAACCAGTAAAATTAAGAAGTCGTACCTTCTCCTGAACTTATCGAAAACCCACTTGACAGAGCCTTCATGGTTACAGATCGTGTGGACAACTCCCAGTAGAATCAGTCACAAATCTGTCCAGACATTCAAGCTAATCAAATGATCATAAGCATTTATTAAATATATAAATATTGAAATTGTTTACCTGGTTAAAGTATAACTGTCTTAAAATTCTAAATGACAATAGGAGAGATATAACAAAGAATTAAAAAAAAAAACTAATAGTTTTATTACAGTAAACAAGATCTAGATATCAGTAGATTTCAACTAATTGAAAAATAAACAATAAACGATACAATGGGAAGAAGAAATAGTTTTTTCCTGAGATGGAAGAGGGAAAGAAACAGAGGAAAACATTATCATAACTTCAAATCCACTAAATTTCTAAGCTCTAGTTGTTCCAATAAACATATCTGTATTGAACCCTAGGAAACATCAAACATAATCCTAGAATTGGACCCAGGAGAGAAGAAAAAAAGAGATCAAAGAAACTCCTCACATGGGTAGTCGCTTAGGTATTTGTAATTTATTTTAGGTTGTTTGTTGCTAATGTCAGGTAGATTTGATAGATTTTTCGTAACCTTGTAAGATTTAAAAGGGGTAAATTTTATTTGCCTTAAGAATTTAAGTAAAAGTAGGATGAAGATTTTTCATATATTTCACGAAATTCTTTTTCTCAATTTTAAAAACAAATGTGATGGGCTAAGGCTATCAAAGTCTTAATACCACTTCAGGATGTGTCAGTGGAGGTATAAATTATCTTCCTGGTCAATAATATCATTAGACATCCCATAATGCTCTAGCATGCTAGAGGAATTAAGTTTCAAAGAAAAATAAGAAATCTCATTTATTCAACATGAATTAATTAAGAGGAAGAAAAAGATTGCATAAAAGCAAGGATCTTAATGAAAAACCTGGATAGCCCCATAAAAGCTCTCTCCCTGTTAGCCCACCAAACAACATTGCCAGAGTCAACCACAAATCTCAAACTGCAATTCTACTAAAAACATTACACTAGAGATACTGAACACATGTTATACCTATCCTCAATACTTCAGTTTCAGCTGCAGTCAAATCTATCCCACCAAGTGATCCAAGAATGAGAGAAGGCAGAACCCTTCAGTTTTCGGAACAGATCACCAAATATCATTGAGATGTGGTCACCCTGAGGCAAGATAAAGTAATTTGCCACGGAGTTGAGGTATCAAAGCTAAATTTATCGAAAAACTAAAGGCCGGTTTCTTGATATTTACATTCCAATCAGTTTGGAATTGTTGTCACCTTCAACTCCCTACCTCAGTCAAGAAGTTTTTGAAGGTAGAGGGGAAATTTTCTCGTCAATCAGCAAAGGTTAACAATATGTGAAGGGTATTCGAGTAAGTTAACTATATTTATATTATAAAAGCTATTCATATATAAATGACCATCAGATATAGATAGCGATTATAGACGAAAGCTTTCATGTATTCCTTTTCGACAATTGGAAAGTTTCAACAAGAGATGCTTCTAAATGTAAATTTACATAACAATTTCATCATGATTACCAAAGATTTAGAACCAAAGCAGCACCGAAATAATCAAATTTAGAACCATCCATCAATATTCAAAAGGCTCCACTTCATTTTCAGTCTAATAAACAGAAGTTGAGGACTTGAGGTCAACTGCTTCATATTTCACCATGGTTTGTGGTTATCAACCCATAGTTACCAAAAGCGAGAAGTGAAACTGAGATGCGTTAAACGAGGCTCAAAAAATTCTTACAAAATGGAAAGCTAGAAATGTGATTTATGCGCTTCATTTCCATTACATTACATTAGGATGACTAGTCATACATTTGATTAAGACAGTGCATGCAAAAGTTACAAAACCGAAAGCTCCAAAAAAACAGAAAAACGAATATTGCAGTTGCATGAGAACTACTATGGCAGGAATTAAATAAATGAGAGAGAGAGAGAGAGCAAAAGGGGTTTTAGTCCAGAAACCTATCTTATGCCAAACGGCAATCGGAACAAGGTGCAGATCCCTCCCAGTCCCTATGAAGCCGAAGACATCGTGACATGCGACCTTAGCCGCAATCTGGCGCGGCGGAAACATTTCCTAGCCTAGCTTCTCATAGTCCTCATCCAAAAATCCTAATTTAGACCAGATTGGCACATTCACCGGAGCTGACTGATGGAATTTCACCCAACTCAGAGCTTCTTTCATCACCCACAACACCTATCAATTGAGCAGTGATTAGCGGACCCATGTGTCCGTTTCATATATCTTAACCCCCCGTGTCCTCGTGTCCCTTTTACCACACCCCCCTTTAACCCTTAATTAACTAAATTAAAACTAAGATTTGGGGTTTTTTTTACTGAAAAACTCATGATTGGATTGCTTAACCCTAAAGGTGAGTAGATCTTAACCAGAGTAGGTGAGTAATTAAAATAAAATTAGAGTGTGGACACCGTTATAAAATGGGAACCACGGGGGGGTAACTATTTTCCCTATCTATCCAATTTACTTATCACAATTAAGAGACGCAATCTGTAATTCTAGGTATTTACCCAATTAAAAAAAAATTCGGTAATTCTATGAAAGCTAAGATCAAAGGTGGGGGACTTAAAACTTTAACTTCATGATGGCTGATTTGAGGATGAGATTTGTGAAGTGCGGGAAGAGTTGGGCATAGCGGAAAGGTAAAGAGTTGGTAAGAGATTAACACGGATTATGGAGCCCAAATGTCGTGGAGTAGTTAGTGGTCTAATTAGTAACTTAATTTATCCTATGATATGATATAGAGAAGACTTGGGATCTTCTCCAGTGTCTATAAAGAAATAACTCTCCTATTTGATCTCTTTAAAGGGTCTCTCCACCTAGTCCATTCCCACAAGAGATAAAGTTCAAACACACATTTAAGGGAATTTATCTTTGATTGGTGTTTGAAATGTGAATTTCAACATTGGTATTTAGGCATTTCATTGTCACAGTTTTGAGAGAAAGGCAATAAGATCGAGCTGTCAAAATGGTCCGTTTGTGAGGAACCACCCCACCCCCTGCGGCCCTAAAAGTCATGGACTTTTTGCTCATGGGGCTTGAGGGTTAAATCGGCCCGAAATTCTAGGGCCTTCTTACTTGAGGGCCAAGCTTCGAAAACACTTAGTGGAGTCTGACATGGCCCTCTCTTTCTATATGTATATTCTAATTTCTATCTATACCTATGGCAGAGTGTTTTTTTTTTTTTTTGGAACTCGGGGTGTCCCCAACCCTTTGGGTCAGGACTTATCCCCCTTATGTGACTTGAGCCTGCAACCCGCCACACCAGGTAAGTCCGGGTAAACCTGTGCAGGGCTGGCTCCAAAGTGGGAGAGTTAGGATTCTCTTACAGGAGGTCTAACAATGGGGGCTTGGGGGCGTAGCCCCATAAAAAATTAAAATATATATATATATATATATATATATATATATATATATATATATATATATATATATATATCTCTCTCGAGCCAAGTTAATTGGTCATCGCGTCTATTTGTATCCTTTTTAAGGAATATATTTTTATCAGAAGTTTAGGGGGCTACCACCCCATTCTCTCTACTCTGCCCCTCCCTCAGGCCACGCCCCCACTTAATCCAATAGGAATTTGTTTTCACAATTTTAGGGGGGCTTCAACCCCTTAGGCCCCATGTGACTCTGCCTGTCTATATCTATACTTACTAATATTATAGGTCGATTGGTATCGATGTAGGTTGATGCCACTTATTTGTTGATGAAGTAAACTCACCTTAGATCATCATAAGATGATGCCACATATACATATATAATACTAGCAAAGACCCGATGCATGGGTGTGAATAAAATATAAAATAAATCTCCACACTCTATTCCTCTTATTACAATCTCTAAAATCCCCTCAATGGATCAATACGTCTCTACATTCTCTCTCTATTTCTTTTATCAAAATCTCTTAAAATCCTTCCAATAGATCAATATGTTTCTACATTCTCTCTCTCTATCTCTCTTATTGTAATCTCCTAAAATCACTTTCCTTTAAGTCCACCAATTTACTAACTGAATTACTAAATGGGGTTGCAGCCTAACCGTGTTATATGTACCAAATGAAACTTTATCTGACAAATACATTGCATCTAAAATTTAAAAATATGCATTGGTATATTTTTTGTTTTTTGGTAAACTTAATCATACCACAAGGCAATGACTGGTATATGACAGCTAGAGAAATTTAGCAGCCCCACTTAGCTTCAATCAATTGGCAAAATAGTAAGCAAGAGAAAAAAAAGAAAAAAGTAAAACTTTGAGGAGAATGATTACTAGTAAAAAAAAACAAATTAACATGTAAACAATAGTTTCTGGGGCCAAGTCCCACTCCAAAAAGCAATCATATCATTACATCTAGGGCTGCACTTAAGCTAACTTGGCTCGTCAGCTAGACTCGACAAATCAAGCTGGCATTTAAGGCTTGAACAAACCAATTAAGTCAAGTTTTTATTTAAGCTTGAATGTTTAAACAAGTCAAGTTCGTATCAACTCTTTTAGGGCTTAGTTAGTTTAGCTAGAGCTCGCCACAGCTCGAAATATTATATATTATCTTAGTGGGTAATAGTGTTTATATTAATATATAATAATTTTTTTAACTTACTTTATCAAACCTTATAATACTTTTAACTTGTAATAAATTAATTTATGATTTAATATCAACAACAACAAAAAAAAACGGAAGTCTCGAGATTGAATTTGGACTCCCCTCAATATCGGATGTATAAGTTGGGGGTTTACCTATACATCACATGAGACTAGTTTGAATCTGGGCCAGGATATATACCCATGTTTACCAAAAATAAGAACTAAGAAGTTAAAAGCAAAAAAAATTATATATTTTCTTATAGGGTGTTCTTAGCATTCACTCTGTTTAGTGAATTTGGTAACCTTGGTGAACTTGGAACCTTCACTTAGACATTTTACTTTTACTTTTAATTATGAAACTCAATAATTTTAAAAGGATAGTATAGTTTTTTCATAGGGACCAATAATTAAATATAAGAAAAAAGTGGAGTTTGACTTTCTTGTACTTTTTGTCTTTTTTTTTTAATGAAGTATTTTCTATAAAAATATCAAACTATCCTTATATTTAATGAGTCTTAATATAACGGAGTTTTGCTTCCCCGCATTGAAGCAAGTCTCCTTTTTACTAAGCTGAAGCCAGTTATGTAATTATAAGAAAATAAAACTATCATTGTCCTTTACCATAATTATAGAATTGTCATTGTACATTACATTGAAATGGGGAGCTCCGCTTCACGCATGGAAGCAGAGCTCCGACTCATATTTAAACATATATTTAATAGAATGATATTCAATACAAATTGCTGAAAGAGACTAATGAAGATTACTAAGTTTACTATCAACTTTATTTTCTCTTCACCGTGCTGATTTGACTGAATCACCTTATGAATCTCCTGCTATGTTGCTAGTGTTGAAATTTTATGAACACAAAAATGACTACACACTACAAGAAATCTACCAATTAGTGACGGAAATATTTCGTCTTTAATACATCACTTTTAGAGATGGAAACTAGTGTCGTCACTCATGTTCCATCTCTAACTAGTATTTCGATATTTATTCAATTTTATATACGAAAATATTCCGTCTCTAAAAGTTAAAGACCATTAGTGACGGAATATTTCCGTCTCTAGTACTTATTTTGACATTTAATTCATTAAAAAAAAAAATTATCGTTAGAGACGGATTTATTTTGGCTCTAATAGTAAATGACCATTAGTTACGAAATATTTCTATCTCTAATGCTTATTTTGACATTTAATTAATTTTTAAAAATAAATTTATATTTAGAGACGGATTGATTTCCATCTCTAATAGTAAAAGATCATTAGTGATGGAAATATTTCCGTCACTAAAAATGCTAATTACAATCGGGGTTCTTTCCCGTAAAAAATGTAAACTTTCCCCCATGTGCTCCATTTTTCCCGCTCTCTCTCTTTCTCTCTATTAATTATATTACAGAGGCATTCGACCAAGGCCATGGGGAAAATGGGTTATCGAGATAAGGGACCCTCGAAGAGCCATCTGGATCTAACTTGGCATGTTCGATACAGTGGAAGACGTTACTCGGGCTTACGACGGGGCAGCCATTGATTTATGTGGGACTCGAATCTTAACCCTAACCCAAGAATAGGAGAAGGATCGGTAGGGTTCTTCTTGGTTGATCGGTAGGGTTCTTCTCTCTCTATTATTCTCTCTCTGTTTTACTCTCTCTATTATTCTCTTTCTCATGTTCTCTATCACTCATTAAAGAGAGGACTGTATTTAAAATAAATAAAAAACTGTTTTAGAGAAGGAAAAATTTACGTCGCTAAAAGTAAAATAATTTTAGAGACGGAAACTTACCGTTGCTAATTAGCGACAGAAAGATATTTTCGTCTCTAATAACCTTTATCTACTGTAACGCTTTATTTCGTCATGCGTATCAAATTGTCTCCATTGTTGTATAGAGTTTATTATTTGTGTGGAGGACTATCCTTCCAATCTGAGTAAATTCAGACTGTTAATTACCTTCCCGATTTGGGGAAGAACCTCTAATTAAGAAAAAAAAATAAAGAAAAACAAACTTTGAATAAAGTATTTGTATTTATTCAATGGAGTTGCTCAGATCCCATGTAAGCGTTACAATTGCCTCATTGAGGTCTTGAGATGCTGAAAGTAAAAGAGAAGAATGATGGCCATTTTAGGAAGCTCACTTGATGTTTTCCATGTCAGGGGAAGTCTTCTTCTTTGGCTGAAGCTTGCTGTTTGTTTGCTGTACTTTTAAGGAGATGAGAGAGTTTTCTCTTCTTTTTCTCTTTTTTTCTGTATTTCTTCGTGTGAGTTTCTTATCAGAAACCCTCCATTTATAGGTTTGAGAGAGTCATTTTTGGTCTCTCTTTGACTCCCTTATTTTAGGAAAGTCAACTTGGGCTCTTCTCTTATAGGATGCCTGCTCATGGGTCTCCCTTATTTGAGAGACTCCTTAAGCTGAAGAGAATTCTATTCTTTTTTAGGACTCTTGTACCAGGTTTTCCTTTTTTGGAGGGAAATCCTAGTACCTTTCGAAAATAAGAAGAAGATCTTATCTTCTCCTCAAAATGTGGATGTTAAGTCACATCTCTTCCTAGAATATAGGTCGTATCATGATTATGGGGTGTTATGTGGCATTTCATGAGATTTTAAAAGATGAGATACTTATCTTGGGATCTTCCAAACCTAACAAAGAATCTTTTTTTATCAAAGAATCTTTGTCTTATGTCAGTCGGGTACTGACTGCCAGTTGGAGACAGACTGACCTAGGTCCAAGGCCCATTTGGGCCACAGACTAAGTCTCTAAAAGGGGTCTGACCTTAGTCAGTCCATAGACCAAAGCGGTGAGACCATAGTTAGTTTACGGACCAAAGGGGTGAGACCATGGTTTTGCCTACGGATCAAAGGGATGAGGACATGGTCAGTCCACAGACCAAAGGGGTGAGACCATGGTCTTGCCCGTGGTCTGGGTTAGGTCCAGAACCAAATATGGTGATGGTTGATCCGTGAGGATTTATCCTCATGGATTTGACACGTGTCAGTCTCTTGGAGGTTAGCACCCAAAGGTCATCCCTGAGATTTTAATCTTCACGAATTCGTCATGTGTCAATCTCTCAGAGACTAACACTAAAGAATCATCCATTAGGTTTTGGCCCTCACAGATTAAACACGTGTCAGTCTCTCGGAGACTAACACTAAAGAATCATTCGTGAGGTTTTGGTCCTCACGGATTCGACACATGTCAGTTTCTCGGAGACTGACACTAAAGAATCATCCGTGAGGTTTTGACCCTCACGGATTAAACACGTATCAATCTCTCAGAGACTAACACTAAAGAGTCATTCGTGAGGTTTTGGTCCTCACGGATTTGATAGGTATCAGCCTATCAAAGGTTGACACTAAAGAATCACCTATGAGATTTTGGCCTTCACGGATTGGACACATGTCAGCCTCTCCGAGACTAGCTTTTAGGGTTTGATCCATGAAGTTTTGTCTTCTTGGATCATACATGTGTTAGCATATCGGAGGTTGATACTTAGGGTTGAATCCGTAAGATTCATCCCCACGAATCAAACCCCCTTTTGTCATGCTGGGTGGCATGATAGCCAGCATCAACATTGAATGCTGACAGCTAAAAGGACCGCGCGTGCCATTGGTACGCGCGACTCTAAACCGTCTCTTTGAGAGATAGTGATTAGGTATGTGTAATTATACATACACCTGGACAATGGACGGTGAGATTTCACTGGTCACAGCTACGGTCGCATTAGTAACAGATTAGCGATGAACGAATTTTCGTTTATAATAATAATAGTGATGGAAATCTTCCATCACTGGCCAGTAGATTTTCAACCTTGAAATTTGAATAATCAAGTTTGTGTTAACCTGAACTCGGTTTGGCTTGAATCAAATTTGAGCTCAAGCTTAGTTAGGGGTGGGGAAGGGCCATGCACCCCCCCCCCCCCCCCCCCCAAAAAAAAATAAAAATTTGTAACTCCTTAATATATAGTCACCCCACCCCAACCCAAATTTTTGTCTTATATATATAGTACCCCTCCCCCTCCCCACCTTTTTTTTTGTCATATATATAGTGAGCCTCCAATGGTGTCCAGTTTTTGGGTTCACTTACTTATCCTTAGTTTTTAGAAAAAAATACTAAATTGTTTTTAACCTTAGGTGTTAGTGAATTTTAACTAGATATTTAAAAAAAAAACCAAAGATAGTTGGGTGAATGCTAACTGTGCTAAAGGGTTTCAATAGGGACATGTGGTGACCTCAAGGGCATTAGCGCGAAAAAATTCTCAAAATATAAAACTACCCCAAAAAAAATTTTCTCGGGGGGCTACGCCCCCAACCCCTAAGTTTCAATAGTTTTTTTTTTACATGTATTTCGGGCCCTCAATGAAAAATTCCTAACTCCACCCCTGAGCTTAGCTAAGCTTGTTCAAGCCAATCTCGACCCAAAACTTAAGTTGAGCTTTACCATGTTCAAGTTAAGCTCAAGCTTGGTTTAGCTCAACTCGAATAGAGGTCTAATTACGGTAGGTCACACGTAGCCTGTTTCAAGTAAAATGTATCTTCTTCGTGTGTCTCTAAATGGAAATACATCTCAACTAGGTTTGGCTTGACTTTGCTTCTTCGCTAATTGCCAAGGGTGGACTTGAACAAATCTCACCTCTAACCTACACCCTATTTTTTTTTGAGCACTGATAGGTGTACCCGTGAATTCTATTTAGATTTGTAAATAGAATTCATACGTACGTTAACTATTTCCCTTTTTTTTTTCCTCATCAAAATCCAATACCTAAGGCAGGGCCTCGGATTGTCTCTGGCGAAGCGAGAAAGGGCTCTTGGGATACATTGTGCGACAGTTGGTGGAAAAATGGGGAAAAGTCATTCCATTTTCTCTCCAATAATTTTGACTTCTCCCCATTTGATATCTCTCCCCCTTATTCTCCCACATTTCTTGCCACATGTCTTATAATGGGTGGAGAAGTCAAAATCATGGCCCCATGATTTTGACTTCTCCACCACTTGTCACCTATTCTATAGAACACCGAGACAAGCCCTTTCTGGATCAATCCAGAGCCCCAAGGCAGATCGTGCGCCGAAAGCTAACTTACGCCTTTACCTGATATTTTCATCTTCTCTAGCAACAAAAGTGTCTGTGATAAACGGCTAACCAATCGGAAAAGAGACCAGACTCGTGACTGTTGACCAAAGTAAGCTTCTTGTCCGTACAATGCAGACCTGGGACTGCCGGTCAAAGAATTGCAAAAGAAAGTTGCTCATCCCGAGAACTCCGGTTTTCCAAAGGAGTATCTAAGGAGATCTGTGGTCCTGTTGAAACCTGAAGGCTGATCAGGGAATCGCTGACTGGCACCCGAAACTAGATGTCAACGATCCGAACAAAAGCCGGCAATACGTACAGAGAGAGACAAAAATTGGGCTTCCATTTCGAGATTCATATTGAGTTCAAATTTACTATAATAACCATTTTTTGATTTACTCTGTTGCAGCTATCCCTCTTTAGCTATACTCTTGGAAGAATAATGGGGGCATTTGGATTGGATTTTATTAACTAAAAATCAATTCTGATAAAATTTAATAATTTGAAATTAATGTTTAAATAATTATTTTTTAAAAAAATAATAGTTTTTGGAAAATAGGAAAGTGAGACTGAACTTTGTATTCTCCATATATGATTAGTTGAAAAAAATAATTATTTGACCATTAATTTATACATAATCAATTTTATTAAAATTGATTTTTCACTAATAAAATCCAATACAAACCCCACCTAAAGCTGCCAGTCTCGATCTCACGACTAGGCCGCAGCCCATGTTACAACTGTTGTTGATGGTTAGTTAATGGGTTATAGAGCCCACTATTTAAAGCTATGGTAAACATGTCAATTCTCGCGCCACAAAGCAACTGAAAATGCTTCTAACTATGTATCATATACCTCATTTGGGACCAATCCCGCAGAGAATTTTTCTCAAACCATTCTCAGGTGGTATGTTGCGGGATCTCGTTGCACTCTCAGGGATTAGTTCTCATCCAAAGGATTGGGACATCCCGAGTTATTAAAAAAAAAAAAATTATACGCATATTTGCATAATAGATATTTACATGTCTTTTGACTTCAACTTCTAAAAATACCCATTAGGATTACAAGAAGAGAAGAAAGGTCTCAAAAAAATAAAAGTCCTATAAACTTGGAGTCAAATCATCTTTGGTGCAAATCCGGTTATCACCAGTAGATGTCACCACGGGTCTCCTTTTGACACCCCTTAACCGTGGGTAAGGTTCACCTACCTATTTTTTGTTTTTTTTTTAAAATATTAATTCTTTTTTTAAAACTAAAAAACCAATTTTAATATTTAAAAAACTCTAAAAACAGTTTTATAATTTTAAAAAAGAATTAATATTTTTTTTTAAAAAGGATGAGTGAACCCTAGGGGTGGGTGAACCTTACCCACGATCAAGGGGTGTCAAAGGAGACATGTGGTGACCTCTAGGGGTGATAATCGGATTTGCCGAGCCGAATCCAGTTCACCATAGAGGATTTGACTCCTATACACTCTCATTGTTAAAAAGTACCCCGCGCCTCTCTCTTGCATGAGTGGTGGGTGTGGTCTTTCATAGAAAAGGTTGGGGAATCCCCTTGTAGGGGTAAAGGTGGCAAGAGCCTCAATGCCTACTGACCTTCCTGACTATTGATGTATGCCGATACGGCGATACCGAAAGAAAAAAAAAAAATTCTCAACGTTAACAAGAAGGAGAATCAATCATCTAACCTAAATAGAAAATTGTAGCCATTTACCAAGGTCGTTTTCGGTATTGTGAAGCAGAATTGGGGTTGGGAAAAGCTGTGGAAGAAGAAACACGCGCATCAATGGAACCGCAGGCGGAAGACGTCGTTAATTGCACATGCATATCTCTGACACTAAGGACAGTCGTCAATTTTCTAAAATTTCGATTCCCGACCGTTTGACTTACTGATACCGTCAAACCTTAGGGAAATTTTTAGCCACATCATCACCCTGAAAAGGAAATATCGACGGTAAAATTTAGGAGAGGGGACCATGATACTGTAGTGAGCCTCTGACCAAGGTAATGACGTGTCAGTGAATGGACGCCGTTGGGATTCGGTGCTTTTTTAATCTCTGCTCTTCCAAAAGTTCTCAAAGTTCGCATCGCACAATTGAAATTTATTTTTTGATTTTTTGTTTTTAATGTCAGTCCCAATCGCAATCCTCCCTCCGTAGACGCAATTTGGAGCAAACATAAAAATTTTGATTTATTGTGACGTGTTATCCCCTCCTAAAGTTTTGAAAAAAAAAAGTTTTTTTTTAGGGGCGTAATCTTCTCCGGTTGTAATCAGTTTTGCCAAAATTGGTTACACCCCTAAGTGGCCACATGTCCCTTTTAACTCTGGTTAAGTTTCATTCACCCTTAGGGTTCACTAACCTGTCATTGGATTTTAGAAAAAATAATCAAATAATTTATTAACCGTGGTTAAAATTGATTACCTTCTAGAGTTAAAATTTTTTAAATATTTTTTTCTAAAAGCCAAAGATAGATGGGTGAACCCTAGGGGTGAGTGAATTTTAACCACAGTTAAAGGGTGTAAAAAGGGACACGTGGCCACGTTGGGAGTGTAACCGATTTTGGCAAAAACCGGTTACAACCGGAGAAGATTACGAGTCTTTTTTTTAATACATATTATACATGGTATAGCATGGGCATAGAGGTGGATGGAGATTCAATCACAACCAATTGCAATTGAACTCAAGGAGAGCTCAATCGCAACCACATGCCAACACATGTCTCTTTTAACCATGATTAATTGTGTTTAAGATTCACTAACCTTAAGATTCACTAAAGGGTTAGTAAATCTTAACCATAGTTAATAGGGTTAAAAGGGACGTGCCCCAAGTTCAACCTTGATTGGCTGTTATTTGTTCTCGAGTGGTGCCACTCAACTACTATTGATTGTTTTTATAAAAAAAAAAAAAATGTAGTTTACTAAAGATTTAGAATCCTCTACTATTATAACTAGATTCTTTAGAGTCAGTTACAAACCACAGGTGAACACATGTCTCTTTTAGTACCTCTTGATTGTGATTAAGATTTACTAAGTCTTAGGGTTCAACCACCTAACTTTAATTTTTGGAAGAAAATAATTAATTTTAAAGGTTAAAGTTGTCAATTAGAGTTAAAAGAGTTTTGTATTGTAATCAGATTCCAAGTAATTTGATTATAACGGTAGAGAATTTGTGTTGTCATTGGATAAGTGGATACTCTTGAACTTTTCAAAAAAATTATATTATGTTATTTAATGGGAGCTTCTCCATAGGGCAAGAGGACAACTGCTCCGGTAAACAATGAGAAACAATATATATAAGATAAGACAACTGTTATATAAACAAGGAGAAACAATATGTGTAAGATAGGACAACTGTCCCTATCCCTTAAGCCACATGTGCCCCCTACTGTTACTTCCTGGCTCTGCCCCTAGTTACATTGTAACCTTTCACACACAAAAACAGAGAACCTTTCACACAAAATAGAGTTAATTTGAAATCTCAAAATAAATTCTAACCTTGCACTGGAAGTGAGAATTTTTTGGTGAAATTAATATTTGGATTATTTTATTATAATACAATAAATTATTGAGATTGCCCCAAAAACTTTGAGCCTAAAATTTAAGATTTCGTTCAAAATATTTATACCTTTCTTTTATTATCATTAAATTTCCAAATTTTTATATAATTTTAAAATAAACTATATAATTTTAAATTTAGCTTATACGAAAAGGGAAAGGGGCCACGTGATTAGCTTCCAAGCTTACCGTGTGATCTCTTTGGCCTACGTCTTCCTTTTTAACACCCATTAATCGTGGTTAAGATTCACTCACCCTTAAGGTTCATCTATCCAACCTTGGTTTTTTTTTTTAATAAAAAATATTTTTCATAATTTGTTTAACCTTAACCATGGTTAAAAAGGGGTTAAAATAGACACAATGACACAGTAGTCAGTTAGGAAGGGGACCTCGTGGTCCCCTTCTCGGGACTCTTAATACATATACTATAATTATATAATGTACACATTATTTATAGTTTATACATTAATATAATATAATTTATACATTATATTTAGAATATAATTAGTTTAAATTTTACAAATTATAAAGTATATTTATAGTTTATCAATAATAATATAGTTGATCACTTAACTGATTAATAAATTATTTAGATAGATTAATAGGTTAGTAAAAGTAGTGTATGAATATTTAGATTTTTTGGTTTAAATATGTGGTAAAAGTGTTTAACAAAATATTTTAATACAAAATTTAAAATTTAGTAATTTCACAAAATTTTGATAAATATATCAAAATTTACGATAAATATCATTTTTTTAAATTTAAAAATAAACCAATAATATATCTGCCAAAATTTTAAAATCTTAATTCTGAAATCTTTAAAAACCAAAATTTTTTAGGGCCAAGTTCGTGGGTCATCTCTTCTCTTTGTAAAGATTATACATTCTATAGTTAGGGTCCCCCCCCCGCCCCCCGCCCCCCATGGTTATGCTCTCTTAAATTAATTAATATATTATAAGACTCAACCTTTTTTCTCTAAAAGTTCAAGGGAAGCATCTCCTCTCTTGGTTATGCCCTCTAAAATTAAATAATATATTATAAGACTTAACCTTTTTTTTTTCTCCAAGAGTTTAGGGGAAGCATCTCCTCTTTGTCTCTTGCTTATGCCCTCTAAAATTAATTAACATACTTAAAAACTTTTTTCATCAAAAGTAGGGGTACTAACCCCCTTATCCCTTGACAACATGGTCCTCTCTCATGAGGGGTTTGGGGAGGGGTTTTATCGAGCTGAGTAGTGGTGTGTTCAAGCTTGTTTGTTAATTAAAAGAGTTTGAAAATCAAGCATGAGCTTGAATTGTTTATTAAATAAATGAATTCGAGCTTTACTAAACGAACTCGAACAGTTCGTGAGCAGCTTGGTTCATTGGATATACTATTTACTAGGTAAAAAAATTACGGTGTTAACTAAAATTGTAGTAAGATGCGATTCTAACCCGCGAAGTTCAATGTAAGATTCCGGTTGAGCCCCAATGTTCCATTTGTGATACTCAGATCGAGACTGTCGACCACATTTTATTTGAGTGTCAAGTTGCTCGTAGTGTTTGGTGGGGGTCTTCGCTATCTCTTCGCACAGATCAAAATGAGACTAGAAGCTTGAAAGAATGGTGGCATCAGTGGACAACTCAAGTTCTGGCGGAACCTCAAAAATCCTCGTTGCTCATGCTTTGTGCGTCCATCATGTGGAGTTTATGGAAAAGCCGGAATGAGAATTACTTTAAGACAGTTCCTCCTAATCCGACTCACATTATTCACAAAGCCAAAGCCCTCGCCTAGGAATGTCTTCATGCTTTGAAGGTTGACAACAACAACCAGGCATCAGGGATGCTCCGAACAAAGCCTCTCGGCGATAGCTGGACTCCTCCTTCTAACGGCTGGATTCAAATAACTTCAGATAGAGCTTTCAATCCTCGTACTCAAGCAGCCAAATCGGAATCAATAGCTCGTAACTCCAAATGGTCCATTCTATGGGGAAATCTCCAAGCCTTCCCAAGTAGGCCGGCCTTAATAGCTAAAGCTAGCACTTTTCACAATCCAATTGCATTAGATATCCAAGGGTCAACTGAGATCTCGGTCATCATGGGGGACATCAGAAAGGAAATCTGTCAGGTCCCTATCCATGTGGTAAACCACATCAGCAGAAGAGACAACTCATTTGCCCACAAGATTGCTAACCACAACATGAGATTTTGTTCATCTGAAGACTTTTGTTATCATCTGCTATCTCCATGGGCATGTAGAAAAATTTTGTCTTCAAGGAGGACTCCATCTGTTTTTGAGGATCCTTGATGCAGCATGTATCTTCTACCAAAAGAAAAAAAAAACACTAAAATTTTAGTATAAGTTTATAATTGTATTAAGGGTATTCTTATCTTGTAAAATAGATTATATACAATTAATATTTACTTGTATGTAATAAATGTATGTTTTGTGTATATATATATATATATGAGCAAAACTATGTCCACTCTCCATAAATAAATAAATAAATGATCCACAAGCCGAGGAGCAAAGCTATGTCCACTCTCCATAAATAAATAAATAAATGATCCACAAGCCGAGTACTTGTGTGCTTGAAAATCTAGTTTGGGCTTAGCTATGTTCATGAGCGTAATGGTTCTTAAACCACCACTCGGTCTGACATTAAGTCTCCAAAAATGAAGATATCACTAAATTACTAAGTGATTAAATATATGATCCTTATAAATTTTTTGATGTTGTTGTGGATATTTTACCTAGGTCTTAGTGAGAATGGATCCCTAAACCTCTCACTATCTCGCATAAGAGAGGCCACACACAACTACTGGAGTAAGCTATGGGACGTCTAGGTGTGTAAAAATAAGTAACTCTTAATAACTATTTTTTACTACTATTTGGCAGTGAATAATGATAGCCCTATGTAATTTTGCAAAGAAGAAAGTTGTTGCTTGAAGTGTGTTCCTACACTCTAACATGTTTCCATTATCTGGAATTGAGGGGTAAGTGGGCTCGTTTGGCATCACTTTCAAGGAACAATTCTCTATTATTTAGGAATAGAAATATTAGAATTTTTATTCACAGAAAATAAAGAATTGTTAATTAGAAGTGATGCCAAATGTTGCACGCTTCTCTCATTCCCATCTTCCTATTTGTGTGCTTGTCACGTGTTGGGATTTAAACCACGCGTTTAATCCCTAAATCCTTTGGATCTTGAGAGACTATGAATCACAGAAATCACACAACAAATAGAAAAATTTGCAGAGAAGAAAATAGAGACAAAACACACGGATATACGAGGTTCGGCAACGTGCCTACGTCCTCGGGAGCCACACCAATTCAATATATTGAAGATACAGAATACACAGAGTTTTTCTCTCTTAGAAAAATTACGACAACTTCTCACACTCGTTAAACCTAAAAAAAAATAAGCATACAGCTATATGTTTAGGGTTAAACTGTAAAGCCAAAAACACCCCTGCAGAAACGTAAAATATCGATTTTCGTTGTAATTTGGGCCTAACGGCCCAGATTGTGGACACACTTCGTGCGTCGCAGGCGCCTCCCTTGCCACCCCCCCGGACAATCTGCTAAAGGGTTTTCTACATTCCCAACATCACGCTCTTTGCCTTCCATAAAATTGTAACTGTACTAAACCTGTTATGGTATGTGAATGTATAAACCAGTTAATGTAAAATCCATGGGAAAGTGAAAACATAAAGATAAATTATGAAACACGACGAAGGACAAGTTTTAAGTTAATTCATCACTTCAGTAATAAGCAAATATAGCCTAATTAGTAGCTTCTATTACACTTAAAATTACAAATATTACACTATCAAATATCAATAATCCGCTCTTTTGAGATCCACAAGAATAAAGTTAGTTGGGCCATTTTGGATTGGTTGCTTGGACTTACCCTTACGGCATTTTAGCGGCTACCTTAGGTTTGTTAGTTACATTATAATCTCACCCAAAAAAAAAAATATATCTTTCGCTGAAAGCTAAGCCACCGAAACAATAAACCTATATCATAGTTCTATTTAAGGCGCATACAAAATTTCTGTTGTGAGTTTAAATTTGAGGTGGAGCTCCTCTTGTAAACCATATGATGTAGTCCCATTTAGCCTTAAAAGTAGCAGTCTTGTAATTAGAGAAATAACTTTTTTCCAAACTGTCACTTCATTTTTCAATAATTACAAGGTTATCACCTTGTTTACGATTAAAATGGGAGTTCTATCAAAACTGTCTGAAGCAAAGGTGGCTTGATATTTAAACTCTTCTGTTTTAATGGAGTTTCTCAAATTATATTTAATTAGGAATTATTATAAATAGAATTTTACTAAAAAATTAGAGAGGCAAAAAACACCATTACCTTCTTATTTATTTATTGAAATGAAAGAAAATTCCAAGCAAGAGATTGGGGCTTGCTTTGGCTGATCCAAGTTACTCCTATTTTGTTGTTTAATTTAGTGCTTCTATTTTTCCTAAACTCCTTATAATGTGGATAAAGTTCCCTCTTGATATTTGCATTTCATGGTGGAGATTTTGATTTGTAGGTCTAACGTTTGATAATAGTGTATAACAAATTATATATCATAATTGCCATCTTTAAAGCACTCAATAGCATCAATCATATTATATTAATATTAGCATTTTGTCGATTATCTAAAAGGTGGACATTTCAGTATCCTCTAGCTCAACATATATCTTCTAATTATTTTCAATAGAGTTTGAAACATTATTCAACACGAAAATACGTTGTAAATTCTATTTAGGCCGTTCTCTTTTGGTTTTAAGCAATGCCAACAACCTGCACATGAATCCGAACCCATCCTACTTCTTTAACCAAAAAAAAAAAAAAAACCATTCTACTTTAATGGCTGAGCCACTTGTTAAATGGACTGTACACAAATCTCAAGTTGATTTAACTTTCTTGGTGTGGTGCACCACAGAGATTGTATGGCAGCGACATTGTAAAAAGAAATTGAAAATTTTTTTGACATAAAAAAATAAAAACGAGAACCAATGGTTCTTGTGCCTTTCCCCAAGTGGGAGGTCCTGGGTTTCATTTCTCACTCCCCCTTTGGGGCCAGCCCTGCACGGGTTTACTTGGACTTACCTGGTATGGCTGGTTATGGGCTCACGTCGCATCCTGGGGGATTTGTCCTTACCCAAAGGTTTGGGGACACCCCTAGTTCCAAAAAAAAAAAAAAAAGGATTTAATGATTCCTATGTGAGTGGCTATGTCAATAAGTGAGGACAATTTAAAACTTTTTTGAAATTACATGATATCAAGATACGAGAGTTTGCTAGGATTAACGTGAGTCTACTAATTTTTTGAGTTCTCTTCTTTTTGAGAGTTATCTGTTCTCGTTCTCTCAATGGACTAATGAGACAGTCACAAGAAAATTGACAAGATTTGTGCAAATTTTTAAATATTATATTTACTTTTTATTATTTATAAATATTATATATGATGATGTGTCAGGATCCAATTGATCATGTGCAGCCCTAACTGCTCTATAAGTACGGAGTCAAAAGCTTATTTGCATTTTATTCCTTAGGCATTGCACTAGCTACTAGGCTATGACTATGAATATGGCTGTGTAAACGGAGGATATTATCTAGATTCAATTCAAATTTGTATATGATTAATTGGATAATTATTTGAATTAGTATTCGTTAGATCAAATTCGGATAGTAAAATACTATTCGTTTAAAATTGGAGCAGTTTCAGATAGTGGTGTACCCACTCTACTAAATATCCAACTGACTTGTATCAATATGTAATTAATATTATTATATCTTTACAATAATAGAATTTGATTTTTCAAGGTATTGAAATGCAAATTTGGTAATAGGATGAATAGATTAAGATATTTCAAATATTAATCAAATATTATTCGAATTTGGTTTTTGTAATTGGACGAATTCAGATGATATTCAAAATCTTGTTCGATTTCAGTTGATATAATCAGACAGATTCAAATAATATTTGAATTCAATCGGATATTGCGGATACATATACAGAATTTATTTTTTATAATCCGTCGGATAATGGAACGAATTCGGATAACAAATATTAATAAATGGATAGGATGCTGATACTATGGTATCTGCTTCAAATTCGCTCCGTTTACATCCCTAACTATGAGCAGCTACCATGTGATTCTGACCAAAATGGAGGAATGTGATTAAATTTCTGTTGTGATGCATATGAATTTCAATTGATCAATTACCCAGATCTGCTATACAAAGTCTACCGGTCTACCACTGGGCTTTACTTTATCAAGGAAGCTCTGTTAAACGCTTTAAGGTGGAGCTCGACTCATATTTAAACTCTGTTCAACGCTTTAAGTCATGTCTACACATTTTCTAATGGGTACGTGGCCAAGTTTCACTCCCTAAAGGGGATTAATTTACACTAACAAAGGGGTAGAACTTAGCAACAATGCACATCATAGCCCTCCATTACAAACTACCACCTAGGTATTGTCACGTAAGAAGATACACTGAAAATATATAACCATATATTTATATATGGATGAAGATTTGCAGATATTTTTTGTTTGCATGCATTGATAATGCAAAGAGGGAAACCAGCAAGGTCTTCTTGATTGTAAGAATTAGATCCATTAATCTCAGGACTAATTAGAACAGTACTGTGTACCAATTTAGGATATTATAATAGAAAATTTAAAAAGAGAAATCAATCAAATAAAACAGGAAATCTCAAATTTAAAAATAAGTACAAATTATGAAATTTCACACTTAAATATCAAATTTCAAATATGAATAATCCAAAAGAAACTTGTGAAATCAATGATGAAAATCCACAAGAAAATAATAAATAAATAGAAAGATAAGAATATATCAATATAATCACAAAAACACTTTAACAAAAATGGTTAGTAAAACTTTCAATTATATTTAATAGGGGTTGGAATAAGCCCATTTGTAATTTGATAGCTGATTGGATAGATATCAACAGGAATGGGCCTGGCAAGAATAACTATTCTTCTAATGTCTACGAGAACATTCCAAGGACATGTTTTGAGGATATGATATATTCTTGATAACCCATAAATTTTTCGAGTTTTAATATCAAGAATATCATAATCAGGTTTGAATTTATTTTGAGGTCGAATATCATAATGTGGGTCAACATCATGAATTAAAACAAGGTGGGTTGTTCGATGATATCTATACCCATTGTCTGGCCATTCTGGACAAGAACTAACTGTTTTCTGAAAAAGGAATAGATGAAGATTTGCAGATCTTTGTTACTTGCATGCATTGATAATGCAAAGAGGGAAACCAGCAAGGTCTTCTTGATTGTAAGAATTAATTTATTTTGTGAATACATTTTCGAAAAGCCAATGTTTTTATCCTTTCAGGGGAAATGTGGTGAAACATCTCAAATGTCAAACAATCAGCTATCAAATTGCAAATGAGCATTTATATATATATATTTTTATATATATATATATGTGTGTGTGTGTGTGTTTGTGTTAAATTCTCACAGTGAGTGTTTGGTGTTAGTATCCCATCAATTTATTAAGAAAACTAGTTTTTTTAAAAGAGAAAATTATGGTTTATACTATTCTAAGGTAACTTAGAAAAAATAGAAACACTTGTCCTTCTCAATAATAATTTGGAAATCTCGACGTGGTTAACATTTTTCAAGATATGATTATACTTTTTTTTATCTTATGTTTAGGCATCATTTATTTAAGTTATTAGATTAGAAATTAGTATTCGTTTGCTCCTGAAATAATTATTCTCACCTTTATATATATAAAAAAAATAAGAAATGGTAGACTTATCAAATATCGCAACAATTCATGAGAATCAAACTAATCTAATCTATAAGAGGAATACACAGTGCCTAAGATCAATGGACAAGTGTATAACTAGTCTTCTTTTAAAAAAATAAATAAATTATACTCATTCTTTAAATAATATAATTGTAATGTTGCATCACCTAAGGAAGGTTTCAAGTTCTACCAACCAGTGTTGTCAGAACCGGATCGAACCGAACTGTCGAACCGATCGAAACTATTTGAGAACCAGTTAGAACTAGTAGAACCGGTGCTAGAACCGATTCAGAACCAATTGGCATTGGGAAAGATTAAGAAAAATTGAAAAAAAAATTTACAAAAAATACACGAGTGAATCGGATCGGCTGAACCGGACCAGCCACTCTGTCGGTTCGATGCTCAGTCTGGTTATGGAAACAGTTACCAAACTTGCTAGGGTTGGGGAAGGACGGAAATTCCGTCCCCGGAAATTTTATAATTTAATAGATTAAAATAATGTAGAAACAAAAAGACAGACAAGGCCGTATGATCGCATCCCGATACTTTTTCATTAGTAATCCAAATCACAGCTCAGAGGTGAGACTTTGGACTAGAAAAGGTATATTAAGAGTAAAACAGAGGTAATGATAAGAGTCGAAATCCAAAATCATCCAGTTAAAATGGGTCCCACATCTAAACACCATCTGCCCGCACCCCAATCCCTCTGTTTTCTCTTCTTTGAAATCATTGACCAATCAGATGCTGTTGATGAGGCCGAAAATTTGATGAACCGCTGCTGCTATCTCATCAGCTGATCCCAGCTTACACTCGTCTTCTACCTGCATTCCCGAACCACAAAAGAGAAAACCAGGGTTACGGATGCAAAGAACAGTACTACAACTACTCAAAGATGTTTGACTTAAAAGAAGAAGAAGAAGAAGAGTGCCTTGAGGTTGAAAGAGTAGAGAACTGAGCGTTCCAAGGAGGTAATGTTGAGGTGTAAGATGGTTAGTCTTAGATCTTCTAAAGCAGCAATGGCTTTCAGCAGCTGTCCTGGCTTTCTTTGAGATAGAATCTTGAGGTTCACATGCGTTTGGATTAGAATCACTTCAATGTCGGCCACCGCCGACCGCCTGTCACTTCTCCGACCATCTTCCATGTCCTTATTTTCATCATCATCATCGGAACGCGTCGATGGCGAGAAGTAATTCGTGTATTGCGGCGACGTAAAGAAACCACTGAATGGAGGAATTAAGGAAGATGATGATGAGGAGTTGGGGTCTCCCGAGGTCCTCATTCTCTTCTGAGCCTCTAGAGACTGTAATAGCTGCTCCAGTTCTTTCACAAAGTCTATTGCACCTCCGATTATAGACGCTTGGTCACCCTTTTTCAAATCAATTACTCAAATTTTTAGACAAGTATATATGAAGCAAAGATATTTGAATAATCTACAGCAAATTAAAAATAGAATTTGCTAATTATTCTATCAAGTGGGAATTGATTACCTACCCTTTGAATGAAGGAGGTGGGCATGAGGGACCGGAGTGCATTGAGATGGTCGTTCATTTGCCGTCTCCGGTTGCGTTCGACGGCAATGTGGGTCCTACGCTGGCTCTCTACCTCCTCTTTATTCTTGCTCGGCCTTGTTCTCTTTCGCTTTTTTCTCTCCCGGGTAACTGGGGCTGATTTGGTGAACTCGGGGGATTTACGCTTGGTTTGATTCTGAACCCACGCAGATGAAGTACCTGAATTTCCATCTCCCCAACAGTTATCGGGGGAATTGGGTTCTCTATTGCAAATGGAGCTCACGACTTCTAGTTCTGGACACGAAGATGAATGTGGGTACAGAAGGTCCTTGGTTTCGGATTTGACAGGCGAATGCGCTTCCGATATGTCATGAGTGATACAGCTTTCAAGCTCTAGTGCCTGAATCCGAGAGTCCATTTCAGTGAGGTAGTTCCTCTTCCACGGCTTCTTCTGGTGGCTCTGGTATCTCAACAACAGCTCATTGTTGGGTTCTGTAACTGGGCAAAATGCTGGGGATTCTACGCTTTGTAACATCTGCAGAAACGGCATTTTGTCTTCTAAACTTGGGGCCGAAAAGGGTAGTTCTTGTTCCCCAAATTTCAAGTTCTCTATGTTCACAAACGGCCCATAACTGAAATCGAAAGCATTCCCTCCTTGTTCCAAGCACTCCACATTGAAATGTTCTCCAAACAACTGCAAAATCCCAAACCAAGAAGATATGAAGGAAGAGAGAGACATGAGAGAAATGCATAGCCGGGTTTCTCACCTAAACTTCAGAGAGTGCCAAAAAAAAAAAAAAAATTTACTCTCAGTGATTAGGTGGGTTGTTCAGTCTCAACAGAGAAAAAAAAAACAGAATAAGAATAGAATGTTAAGAAGAAGAGCAGCAGAGCAGAGATTATAATTTCCTTCCGGAAAAAAAAAAAAAACATGACATTGCATTGAATGCAAGCATTGTAAGAACTTAATGCACTACACTCCTTTTCCTCAAATGGGGATTCTAAGGAGAGTAGGAATCCCAAAAAAAAAAAAAAAAAAAAAAAGAGAAAAGGGATTAATGGAGTGGAGCTAACATACGCAGGGATTAATGGATCCATGGTGGAGCCTCTCCATTACTGCAGAGCAGTTGTAGAAGTGGGTACAAAAGCAGTTGAGTAAGCTCTCCTTCTCGGCTTCTCCCCCTCTCACCACTCAACCAGTGCCTTTAATTCTCTATCGGTTACCAACATTCCCTTGTAATAAATGTAGCCAAGAAGCAGAACAAGACCCCATTGACAAAGCCCAATATATTCTTATATTAGGAAATATAATAAATGCTTTGGAGAGAGAGGGAGGGGATATGTAGGTGATGAGGAACGAAGGGTAGGAAATAGCCAATAAAGTAGAAGAGATTTTGAGGGAGAGAGTTGGTGTATGTGTAGACTGGAGAGAGAGAGAGAGAGAGAGAGAGAGAGAGAGAGATTGTCTGGTTTACAAGGTCTAATGCATTATTGGGGTTGCAGATTTGTCCAGCAGCGGGGACAGAGTTTGTGGGGACTCTCTCGAGGCGGTACAGAGAGAAAGGCTTTGGAAAGTCCTGCCATGGATTCTGTCACTCGTCTCATGATGGGTCATCCCAACCTCCCAACACCCCTACCCCCCCCATCCCTACACTATGTACCATTTCTACTTACCTACTCCTCTCACCGTATTCTACACATTAGATATACCAAGAAAATACCCTCTGTAAACAAGCATTAAGGCTTGTCTTATTCCTATTTTTGTTGAGTCTATCACTCAAACTTCTTACTTGGCCCACCGAATTAGTGATTTTTTTGTATGGGCAAAAACTTCAGTGAGCGTGCATCTTAGTCCTCTGACTTGTGCGAGATTTGCATTCTGAATGTGGATTTGACATATTTCACAAATTGAAGACTTCCTAATTTGTCTAAGACTCCAATTTAAATTTATAAAGAGGTGTTTATTGGTCTAGAAATGAATTAAACATACTATGGCTTGGAAAATGTTTAGGAGGGGGATAAATAGGCATTTTTCTTCGGGTTTATTGAGAAGGTGACTTGAGTGAGATGTATAAAGGGCTTTGGGCTTGAGTTAAGAATTAATCTGAGAGGAAAATGTTTTTGTACTGGTTTTTTAAGGTTTCTCTGAATAAGAAAGAAGTACAGATCTTAACCCGTATACAAATTATTTCTAAACCACGTATATCTCTTATGTCTGTTGCTTGTTTGTCTTTTCCTTTGTATTTATTGTTTACCCAACATATTTTTATCTTAATCTTAAGCTCCATTTGTAGCTCTGATCTCCAATCAAAGGTGCCTGATCTCCAATCAAAGGTGCTATGCTCAATCATCCACTTGTCTTGGGGTGATATTGAGAGCGACACATCTTTGTTATTCTCCATAATTTCGCCCACCGATTGGGTTCGGGTCGAGATCTCCGCCAATTGGGGCTTGTTTTGCAATGCTTGTGTCGAGCAAGCCTTTTGCAGAACTTGGGCACCAAGTTATTCGAGATGGAAAGCCTCAAGTGGTTGGACCCTATAATTATTCAATCTCCTCTTCGTAGTCAAAGATCAACTACATGTCTACTACTGAATTATTAAGCAAAGAACACGAACACAACCAACATTACTTCATGACTTAAAGAGGCAAATATCCTATACGAAGTTCGAACAACTATTCCCCCTCTCAAGTCATGTTGCTGCTGCTTATCCATGTCAATCCAACACTTTTAAAGAGGCTTTGTGACAATAAACACATTTTGATTAGTAGAAAGAAAGTCTGAGCATCAGGTACATACCCACACCAACTAGTTTGTGCCCACAATGTGTATTTCCCCCATGTGGGATGGAATGTTCAGGTTCCATTCTTTCAAATGATGGTGTGACAGTTGATAGAGTCATCATGTTTAACCTGCTTCTAAGTTGGAGGTCACCCTCTAACCTACTAACCAACTCTAATTGCTGCCTAACTATATTTCAACTACCAAAAAAGTATATGCCTTTTTTTTTGTGGGTTTCAAAATAACCCAAGTTATACTCAACACACCCACCCAAACACAAACAGGCCCATGCCACAAGGTCATTGTACCCACACACACACCTCTCAAAGAACATGCTTTACTCTTAAGTCAAATCAATTTATTAAGTAGTTGATGCACACAACTATTAACTATATGTAAGTTTCTTTAATTGCCACGAAAAAAAAAACTTTGTCAATACAGTGATTCTCTGTAGCCAAATATTTTATTTGAAGTCTAAAATACTTAAGGAGAAGGCTTGAACTCAAAAGCCTCTAACGGAAGTCTTTTGTTTTTGAGCTCTAACATAGTCTCTTGAGAGGCATTAACAAAAATATCTATCAATATCTGAGCAATCTGTCCTTTACGAAAAAACTGGCCCAACACATTACTAGCCTTTCAAGTTCACAAAATCCGGCAAAAGGTTGCAGAATCACCTGATCTCAAACTCAAGCATGCAACATTAAATCAAGGACACTGGGGTAGCATTTGGGATAGCTAATTAAGTCTTAGTAAGCTTAGTGCTTAATTTTAATAGTTAAGTATTTTTAATTATTCTATTAAGCTTTCAAATCCATGCTTAATTAACTTAATGAACTTTTGTGCTAAGCTCTTTTTATTCATAATGTGCATTGAAAAATACTTACAGTTGTCAAAAATTTAACCCTACAAACATTTTAAAATCTCAAAAAATACCTATTCTCTGGCTAAGGGTGACAATGGATTCGGATGGGTTATGTTCTGAGTTGGATTTGTTTTATGCAGGGTAGAAATACCCTCAACTTGAACCCAACTCATTTATATATTGGTTGAAAAAGACAAACCCAAATCTGGCCCCAACAAGCCTAACCTGTCTAAAATATTTAATAAATCATTAATTATATAAATAAATATTCAAATTATATTAATAATTAAATGTATAAGTTTATTAATATTTTAAATCATGATAATTTTAAAATTTAATAAACATAGTAGCTATATAATTGTAGAATGTTAAATAATATATTAACTAGGTATTGTGACCTATTGTGTTTGTTTTTTTTATCGGACACTCTTAATTGAAGAATTAACAATTAAATTACATATTTTTCAATTACAAATCTTTAAGCTACAGGCTTAAGCTTAATAATTGGTTTCGCAAACTCTACATAAAAAAAAATTCTAGGACGCCTAACACGACTTCCTCCATATCATTTGAGGATATAAAACTGCTGCCTTTCATTTGCCATGTAGGCATAGCTGGTGTCTTATAAGGCGGATATTTGAAAGCAATCTAGATGTGGTAGCTTTCTCATACATAGTGCATCGTGGGTCATTGTCCAACCACGCGTTCATTCCAGGCTCCAGCAGTACGGTCATTAGAGGTAGGCAATGTTTGAGGTCGCATTTGGGTGTGTTCACATGCACACACTCAGAGATACATTGCATAGAAAGAAGGCAACATGAACAAAGAGACAAAGTAGATGGATTCAATCTTCGCTCCAAGACACAAAACTCTATTAGAGAACCACATCCCAGTTCATGATCTTATCCATTTAAGCCCTTCCCTTCTTCCTTCTCTCTTCAAACTATTGGACACCTTAAATCAGAGGCATAGACTACTCATCTCGTACTTAGCCAAGTGTGAATACATCATTTCCGACAACGCGTCGATTGGACGTGGCTCTGGAAGCGATAAATATTTCATGGCTGCAACCCCTTTGTAGGGGAGGTGAACTACCAAATAGCTAGGAACCTTACCTTATCACCATCTTCTAACCTTGATGAGTGATAGCTCTATGGTAGGCCCCTTTTGATGAATACTAATACTCTTGGATTGGAGAATGCCTTATCCTGGCCAGCCCGGACGAGCTTTCCCTGTTAAAAGAACAAGGTATGTAAAAGTACAATTAAATTGCCGACCTAAAATTAACTGATGCAAAACAAAGATTTGGAAAACGGGTACTAAGACTAGAAGCAGGTCACGGGTTATCCATAAGCCTAGGTACAAACATTCACATTAACAACAAGACAGATGGGCGAATCTGTGGCCCAGATTTCAATTTACATGCTCAAAATATGATCGGCTACTTCGCAATGTAGGTTAAGCCATATGATTAAGTACTGTAAAAAAAATAAATTAAAAGATCAATTATACCGTATGAGTGCCCCTCCAATCATCACCCTGATACTCTGAATGGAATCCCAAAGTACATGAAGATGAGCCCCCTGTACATAGGAGTTTCATTGCTGCTTCCGCTTATGTCTGGCTTTCGGTTTTTGTTCATCTTCAGAAGAGTTCTTAGCACTGGCTCGGCATCATGAGCATGATGATGCTCGTAGTTGTGTTCAGAGTGTTCCCATGATGGTGATGTGTTGTAGTTCTTATTTCATGGCTGTGACCATGGCAATGACCACCACGGACATGATCATGCCCACCATGTCCATGATCTGTGACACAACAAAAGAGCCATGATGACATTAACCACTAAACCGAAAGCAACAAAAACAAATGTTGAAAAGCCCCGGACCTCACCTATGTTATGGATGATTCTAGCAATGGCTTTCATAAACTAAAGTTTCAGCAAGGAGCCACATGAGCTGGATGGAAAACACAAAGCCGAGGATCTTGTTCCAAAACAAACCATATGAGTGACATCGCTTCCTACTGTGATGCCCACAACGAGAACAAAGAGATGCTAAAGCTGCAACATTAGACAGCAGATGTGCTGCATCTGGTAATATTGTGAGACTATTTGTTGAGATTTTAACCACACGTTTAATCCCTAAACCCTTCGGATCTTGAGAAATTATGAATCACAAAAATCACACAACAAATGGAAAAATTACAGAGAAAAAAATAGAGACAAAACACAAAATATACGAGGTTTGGCAACGTGCCTACGTCCTCGGGAGCCATACCAATTCACTATATTGAAGATACAGAATAATTTTCTCTCTCAGAAAAGTTACGGCCACTTCTCATACCTAGTTAACCTAAAAAATACGCATACAGCTATATGTTTAGGGCTAAACTGTAAAGCCGAAAATACCCCTACAAAAACGCTAAATATCAATTTTCGCTGCAATCTGAGCAGCGATGCCCCCCCCCCCGGCAGGAAATCTGCTAAAGGTTGTCTACATTCCCAACACTATTGGCTTTGATGAAGATGACACAGAACAATTGCTATCAAAAGCTTGTGCATGGTTGCGGATCATTCTTTGGCATCCTTGGAGCTGGTTCCAGAGTTGGACAATCCACATGCTGCAACTCCCCCACAAATTTTGCTGCTTCTTAGGCTCGTCTCTCCAACAGGGACAAATCCACTCATTTCAATAATCTGTCCACGTTGATAATTTTGTATTTCCATCTGAAAGTTTACAGCATCAACAGATAGGATAAAAATCATAAATATGATCCAGCTGACACATTTATGCATGTGATATTAGACATACTCTTTTTGTCATAGATCTATCAAAAGATACGAGATTACACCATCTTCATCTTTTAGCTAGAATGTCTCTTTTGAAAGACATCAGGAATATTTTTTTTAAATGAAAGGTTTTTGCAAAGTACAGACAAACATTCTAGATTATATACTTGATATAAAAAGAAAAATGACACATAATGGCAGTTCTGTTCCCATGCTAAAATGGGAAGAGGAAGGTAGTGAATATAGAATGAGAATATTCACAAAGGAGTAGCAGGTCTTTAAATGAATTGATGATAATTGAGACTGCTAACAATGTTCTCAATCATGAAAAAAAAGAAAGATATGGAAGGCATATTCTAGATTCCAACAGAAAAATAGCATTTCACGCCAACAAACAGAAATATTACAAAGGCCAGCAGATAAATCCACAATCATGCACCAAAAGGTTGAATATTGAGGTTTTTAGTTTCAATTAAAATTTGGAGCTGCTAATATCCAGACACTAAACCTGACAAAGTGTAATTCAAATGTATGGAATTTCTGAAAACAGAATCTCAATTCCAAAAGTAGGGACTTGTCTTTGCCAACAAAAGAAAACTTGCCAATAGGCTCAAGCCCTAATTCCTTAGCCACCAACTATAGCAGTAATGGCTAACGCCTATATCTCATGAGATCATAGTTACCAAGTATGGGGATGGGTATAATATGGCAATGATCCGTTCGGGAAGTACGAGTGTTATACGGCAAAAACAAGGTAAAAGTATGGAAAAATTTAAAAATAATAATTATTATAAATAAATAGGAATCATGATACTAACTAATACCAATCATTTAATACGTACTATGCATTTAACACAGTAAAAGTATGGCAAAAATACGTGTATTATATAGAATTCACGTGATAGATGACGATATGCATATAATATGTAATACGGCAAAAGTATGTTGTTTTAAATGCGACCCCCCTAAAAGTATTATACGAGTATAATACACGGTATTATATGCAGATTTGGTTACTATGCCTGAGATGGAAAACCTCCCACTACAAGAAAAAGCGGGTTAAATGACAGCCAAAGACCTTCGTTTACTTCATTTCACCTTCGACCCCGTTAGAAGATAGTTTACTCATGCCCCTCACCTACATGCAAATACAAGTAGTTTAAAACCTGTGATATCAATTTAACAAATGCATGATAATTGAATAGTTCTATTCCTTTCCAGCATCGTAAACTTTGCAGTTACTGTAGAACTCAACAAATATGCCAATAACACTATGCTTCCTCAACATTTGGATCACAGTTAAAACCAAGTGAGCAGCTGTGACACCATTACACAATTTCCCAGACAATTTGAAGCCAGCAACACCAAGAGTTGCATTTCCTCATTTGTGGGAGGGCTTCATTTTGCTACTTTTCATCTTTGGAAGATCACACCATTTGAAGTTAAAAGATGTAATCATCCACATTACTTTGGTGTAGTTATAAAAATTAGAGGTCAAATTTTATTTTTGGTGTGTACTAGTAATTTTATGGTGTGCAGTCATCAATTTTTAATAATGGGGGTGCAGTCATCAAATAGTGGGGTGCGCCTAGCAGCACCCAAAGTAAATCTTAAGTACACCTGATTAAATGAAATGAAACTATTTACTATTACTTGGATTATAAGAAACTAAATACCTTTTTCGACTTTGGAGTCTTTACCTTAAATAGTCAGATAATGTGAGTATAAGAAAGATTGTGGACAATACATAAGACTACTTGAATATGTAAGACACTACATGTCAGTGAGCATGCTTTGAGATCAAGGCAAAAAAAAAAAAAATCACATACAAGGTTACAAAATGCTTATTATGAATAAAAAGAATCATCATATAAACTGACATACAAAAAGTTTGAATAAGGAAAGAAGAAATATGCACTACACAAATCATAGAATGAGGAATGCTAGCACTACTCTCAGTCAACCCTTACTCTCACCTTCCACCAACCACCTGTACACTTTGCAATGATTAAAGCACTCTCTCTTATGCAGAATAGACAGGTGGTTAGTGGAGGATGAGAGTAAGAGTTGACTCAGAGTAGGACTAGCACTCCTCATCATAGAATACACCAAAGGAACCGTTTCATTATTTGCAGCTGGTGTAAAAAAAAAATCAAATCTCATGACATACTGATTGATTATAACGACACAAAGGACGGCGCTTATATAAGATATTTCGATATTCACTTTAAGTGTTCGTCACAGAGTGATGCCTGTACTGATCACGAATACGTGTATCTACTTTCAATGCAATAGCAAGCATCATACACTTCTTGTAGTTATTGTTCCAAGTATGAGTTGTTGGAAGAAGACATAAAGAAACAAATATTTCCATTACATTTTACCTGGCCAAGCATTGCTGCCTCTGCTTCAATTCCTCCAATTCCCAAGCCAGCAACTCTTAACCCGTCAATCATAGTCATGAGGGAATCAGTTCCTACCACACTATCAGGGTAGAGTGTGTCTTTAGTATTAAAAACAACCTGTCTCAAATTTCATCACAACAACTTGCTCATGGTAAATCAATCAAAGATAAACAGAAATCATTTTGAGATCCTAGCACAATGCCAAAAATTAGCTCATTCTATTCATCAACTGAAATAATGGATTATTTGTACAGGAAAACCCCAAAAAAAAAAAAAAAATCGAATGTTTCTTTTGCTGAGACTTATAAGTTTGGCACTTTACACTTCATCATGGTAGTTGGTAGGAAATTTGAGTCACTTTGTCAAGGTTTTTTCTTAGATTAATTCTTACCATCATGAGATTTCAAGTCTTACCATTTTTTTTTGAGATTTGAAACCATTCCCAATAGATGAAAAGCATCAATACATCTAGTTCTCATAAGAAAATGCATGTTGTCCATTGACAAAACTTGTAAAGTGTCGGATTTTACAAGTCTCCGCAAAAGAATGGACCCTAAACATCAAGTTCAATATGAATCTCAAACGGTGGAAGCTGTGGAATGTAATGCTCTATGCATGATGCCAAACCCCCTCACCTGATGCACGATGCTGGAACTTGGAGGAACGACAAGCATGTTATGGAACACAGTTGATCCCCATTTAAGGAAAGCAAATCTCTTTTTGTTGCTCTAGAATTTAAGCTCCATATTTGCCTGCACCGCATTTTCTGCTCTTGCTATATCGAGCTGAACTGAATGGTCAATGACAAGATCAACTGGAATCTGGAGTGCAATATATTATTTTAGAACACAGAGGAAGAAGACCAAAGTTGTGATCTATTAGGTGAGTAGAATAGACCTAGGTTTTCTTCGTGCTACTCAAATTGTATCAGATTCAGATATGATTAGTAATAGATTCGTTGTTGATAATTCAATAAAAAACATAGTCATTAACATACTTCATAGAACTACAAACTTGGCATTCCAACAAAAAAGAACATATATATAATCTATAACAAAAAACCTAACAAACCAAATCAAGCATTCATAATAAATACCTCAAACAGTGAAAATTTATTATAAATTCCCAAGTAAATAGCCTCAATATAATGCTTCCACTAGGCACCAATTCATTCCATATTAAAAGTGTGGGGGAAAATACCTCAGGGAGCACGTGTCACGGGCTGAAAATTTGAAGGATGAGTTGGGTTTTGCTGTTGAGCGGTCGTCCAACCTGTCAATGACACTCTGAAAATCAAGTTAGGAATGAGTTTAGAAAGGTTGGAGAAAGATTTGAATATTCCAAGTTGCAAAGGGTTTCTTCCAACGTTATTGCTCAGTCTTAGGGTTTAGAAAAAGGATCATTTTGTCTCCTCTAATTCGTATATTTATAGGTTAATGGGTGTCCACATGACAAGGCATGAAGAGAGCAGTTATGGATGGTATTCTGTTTGTTGGCAGCTCTTAGTATTGTCCATAAGGATACTAATATAGTCATAAATGTACAATCATAAATGCATTTCTTAGCTAGGTTTCAACAAGCTGGAAGAACTCTTTAATGTTGGAAGTTCTCCCAAATGTTGAGTCGGATGGTATGTCCAAACATGTGGGATAATTCGTCGGCCGGTCGTCTTAAAGGTTGCAAAACTTGTCTTACTCTTTGTTTGTCGTGTACGAGTTGTCCTTCTCTAGTTTTCGTTTACGAGAAATCCAAATGTCGGAGCTCTCCGAGCTGCCGTACTTGAGATCTGGATGTGGCTGAGTTGTTGAACTGAAATTTGGATAGGACCGAGTTGTTGGACTGAGTTCTGGACAGATACGAGTTGTTGAACTGAGATGACGGCTGGCACGCTGATTGAGATGACAATTGGCACACTATTTCTTAAGCTTACAAAAAGATCAAAGACAAAATAATAAAACTAGGGGTGTACAATGGGCGGGTTGGGCCGAAGCCAATTTGGGCTTAGCCCGTCTTATTTATCACCATGCCTAACCCAGCCCACACCCAAACCCCTTTCAATACATGAAGCCCAAACTCGGCCCATGTATGATATTAAAAGTTTGGGTTGAGTTCGGGCCAGCCCACACTCAACTCAATTTGTACAATAATGATCAGACAGCTTGCTTCAACCATTTTTCATGAGCACAACTTCGCACTTTATATCTTTGTAACGAATGGTACTTAGCTGAGTTGGCTATCTAGGTGAACTGAGTTGGCGGTCTAGGTGAATTGGCTATAAACACCATGAGTTTAGAGTGTACAATGTCACACCATGTTTGAATCTGAATGGTTTTTCTCCCTCTTTAACTATTTTTTTTTGTATGATTTAATTTTAGTTTAAATATTAGAGCCTCATAAAAGGAGATATTTGAATCCAATGTGAATATGTGATGCTAAAGTTGAAGTAGCAAGTAGGAATGTCACTTGTAGCCTGTAGGACTACAAAAATCTTTGCCGATAAGTCAATCCCAATTCTCAGGGAGGGGGATGAAATGGTTGGGGATTAAAATAGGAAAAGAATGTTCTACCTTAATGTAACAAAAATGGAGCCAATGGTTAAATCTATTTTATGTCAAATTGGTTGTACCCCTCTTCCCTTCTAGTTAGATCTGGTGGGATTTATTTAACCTATGTTTGGTAGCCAAGAAAATAAGTGAAAAATAGAGACAAGAATAGAAAATTGGAGAAAATACAACTATGAAACATGTTAAATATTGGGAGTAAGGGTTTTATATTCTTTTCATTTTCATGTTAGTAATGAGTTAGTTTGGATATAAGATATAAGAAGCATGTTAAATTCAGGTTGGGTTAATCGGGCTTTATTAGGGTATACACAAACCCAGCCCAAACCTAAACACTTAATGAAAATAGAACCCAAACCCCTGTAACCTTAGCCCAGCCTGCCCATACTTCGGGCTGGGTCGCGCGGGCCATGGGCCAGCCCGACCCAATGTACAGCCCTATAAAAAACTAATAGAAAATTCCTCAATCCAACCTCTGGAAAAGAAAAATGAGAAAGAGAGAGATACGATACAGATTGCAGAAGCTAAGATTGAACAATCACCATACCCAACATTGACTTGAGTACAAGGTCTGGATAAAACAAAATTCCTACCGTAATGATTCCCTCCATTTTCAGTGATCTCATTTTGTGATTTTTGAAGCCTTGCGGGAATTGAATTTCCAAGAAACAAGAAGCAACATAAAAATCGATAGTTTTTAAGAATGATAAATTCTGACTTCCAATTCTCGCGAAAAGAACAGGGCCTAAAAGGCAATGATAATAGGGCATTAGAAAATAAACCATTGATAGGCATTCTGCATTATGGATGATGGTTCATAGAGCAATCTATAAATGGAATTACCTGACCTGAGAGGGAGAAATCTTTCATGGATGATTGGAGCTTGGAGGAACGTCAGATTCCTAAATCAGCTGCGTTTAGCATTCTCCATTTAAGCAAATAAGGGTGAGGACCCTTTCCCAAAACTTTGTCTTCTCTAGGGTTTTGCATTTTGGAATGGAAAATAAAATAATCACCTCCTCGGTCGTCGGAACCGAGAATTCTCTCTGTTCCCGCCTTTCGGATACGAGTAGGGTGGTGATCGGGCTGAGTTCGGGCTTTAAAGTTTAAACCCCCTTTGTAAATGTGTAGGGTTTGGGCCGAGCATATTATTAAACAAAAAAAGATACTAAAATTTAAGCCCAAACCCCACCTATTGCCACGAGGTCACCTTCTTTACTACCAAGTAAACGTTTTTCTTTTTTCTTTTTTTGGCATGCATTCAAGACTAATTAGACACTCGCCATTTACTTGAAATTTTATTATTATTATTATTTTTGTACCGGACACCCGGTTAGGCCACAATACTGGTCAATGTTTTAAAACCCGAACTGACCCAACTGGTCGGACCGGTTGTCCCGCCACACAAGACAATCAACAGGTTGGGTTAAACTATTAATGGGTCGATTGTCTAACACCCAGTGAAAACCACCTGACTTGAATGACACAATCAACCCAGACACTTTTCTTTGAACCGAACGGGTTATGAAAAAAAGACTAATTTTCATTATCCATTCTATTCTAAAACTTATGAGCTCATTATCCCAACTAAAAAATTAATTAATAAGGCTAACTAAATTAAAAAAATAATAATAATGTGTAGAACAAAATCCTTGAGAAAAGAAAAATCCTAACTAAAACAGTGGAAAGGAGATTAGAGACGAAGAGAGATCTCAAATCAAGATGAAGATAATAACATAACTTTTTTTCATTGATTTTAAGGGTTGATATACTTTTGCTACTTTCATTTGAATATTAATCCAAATTTCAATAAATCATGTTCTTGATATTATCTTTATGTAATTTCTTTATTAGTATTTTAATATTAGTGAAAAAGTGAAATTATTTTTAAAAAGATTCAATCTTTAGGGGATCCCTTCTTTTCAATGTATATCTTTAGATTACAATGTGCAGTTGATAATCAATGAGGACCGCACATTGCACTGCACCATAGAATGTTAAACATTTCCCTTAATTTTTCTTTTCTGGTTCGGTCATCTATGGTATTTCTTGTGTATACACCATAAGGACAACTCAGTACACCTTATACACTACAAGCGAAAGTGAACACAACAACCCAATAGATTCCAATTCATGCATTTCCCTTATTTCACACTCAAATCAGATAGATCAGACGTTTAAGGAAATCTCATCATGATGATGTCAAATATTCAAGTATTACGATTGACAATGTCAGTAGGGTGTATAATATTGGGGCTGTGTGTGTGTCTTGGTTATCAAAAAAGAAACAAAACAGTAGTGTTGGGTGTGGGTGTGTGAATGTGTTGCAAAAAAGTGAGCTTGATGCCCATTTATCCCACCTCGGGTTAACGAGTGTTGGGTCTTTCTCCTTAAGTACTGAGGGGGTGTGTGTGGTTATAAACTTGAGTTGAGATTTGGGCTATATGTATGTGTGTGTGGTGTGTGTTGTTTATCAAAAAAATAGAAAGGGGAGTGATACTTTACGCGTCCGCGTTCCGCTTGCGTGTCCTTATTTTCTCCTCGTGGTTAAAAGCTTAACTTGAGGTTAAATTTCTTTTCTTCTAAAAATCAAGGTTAGAAGGATGAACCCTAGGAGTGAGTGAATCCTAGCTAACAATAGTTAATGAGTGTTAACTAATCCGGGGTTAATACTTTTTTTATTTTAAAAACCAAGGTTAGATGGATGAACCATAGGGGTGAATGAACCTTAACCATAGTTAATGAGTGTAAGCTAACACGAGGCTAGTACTTTTTTATTTTATTTTTATTATAAACACTAAGTTTAGATGGATGAACCCTAGTGTAGAGCCTCAGTTTTATTTTCGTGATTATATCTTGTTTAATAAGGGTATGATCAATTTGTGTTTGTGTGTCTTTAATCAATGATTAATCGGTCTTCAATGTTTAAAATGCTTAATCGAATAAAAGTGCGGAAAACAGAGTTTGCGATCAATCACAGGGGGACCTACGATCGATCGCCAAGATCAGAAATCTGGGCAATTTTTCTGTGTTGGTTACGATTGATTGCACCAGTATGGGCGATCAATCGCACTGGAGGGCTACGATCGATCGCAGTGTTCGGGCGATTGATCGTAGCTTACGCACATAATTTTTTAAAGAGTTACGAAAATTGAGGTTTTAATCCCCTAAACTATAAATAGTATTTTTAATTCGAGGGTTTTAGGTTCTTAGAGTTTTCTAACCTAATTTGTAAGATATTTGGGGAAAACCCTAGGGTTTCAAGAGGGATTGACTTGGTGAAGGAGGAGATTGCTCAAAGGAGGATAAGAAAGCTTGGAGATCACTTCTCAAGCCTTCTTGGAGTGATTTAGAACGGAGGAAAGGATCCATAAGGTCGATATCCTCTCTAATCTAGCTTTATTATGTGTTATGTCATGATTTAATAAGAACAAGACAATGTTATTGAATGTTTATCATGAACATGGATAGATTATTGCATGAGAAGCTCGAAATGAATTAGTACTTTGTTTTAAGGTTTTGCTCAACATGATTAATAGAATGAATATTGTATTATGATGATTATCTTAATTATTGTCTAAATTGGAAAATGAAAATGGATGTGAATGGATGACGGGATGAAAAACAGAGGAAGGGCACTAGTTAATAAATATGGTGTATGTATTTGGTAATAGAGTGTGTGGTTATGAATAGGTTTTGAATGGATGTTTATGGGCTGTGGATGAATGGTTATAGTGTGGGTTAAATGTATGTGGAGGATGGGCATCTTATCATGAAGAAAATGGTTGATAGGTGAATGATGAAGTGAATGAAACAATAGAAGTGAAATGGAATGTTAAAGTGTATTGTTATGCTATGGAAATTGTATAATCAGGATATGAAATTATTGATAATTGTCGTGATAAATTATGCCTACGTATACTATATGGTGATCGATATTCGGGTAGACCAAAACTTAGAAGAAGTCTTTCAGGTCGGGAATTCTCTAACCAAATAAATCTACCCTGACAGAGTTAATTTCTTGGCGGAGGATCAAAATTTAAGGGATGATCAAGTTCGAATATTAATCACGACACTCAAGCATAAGTTTACATGTGTGGTAGTTTAAAAGTCTCAATGATACACAAACATGTCATAGACCTTGTATGGACACTGAATTACAAGTACAAGAACAAAAACATTGTACATGAGTTACAAGAACAAGAACAAGAACATCGTACATGAATTACAAGTACAAGGACACTATGCATCATAAATCATGGACCATGGATTAAAATGAGATTCGATAATCGTTGATGCTCTCCATTGATACGATTTCAAGTCTTGGATAATTATCATGGATATTGCATTATCAAGAGCTCTAGGGGCTTATGCTTACCGTTGATGCATCTCCATGGGTTTGATATAAAGACCTAAAATACTATCTCATTGAATTCAAAAATGCATGCAAGACATTCATATCACAAGTCCAAGTGTCACACAAATACACGAGTCAAGGTGATAACATGATATGTTCATATGTTTCCGCACTCTGATTATGTTATTGTCATATAAAACCGCTATTGATTATGTAACTGTCGCATGAATTAGATATTAAATATGTACATGAATTATTGCTATTGTTAGTTAGACTGGATATCCCCTCAGTATTTTCAATACTTAGTCGACCTATTATTGTCATCAGGTCTAGAGCAAGAACCCATTGCGGCGGCTTGGATTGAAGAAGATTATCAAGAAGAAGGGAAAGAAGGTTATCCCTTTATTGAGGGAGTTCGGGACCTTGACTCCCTTACTATTAGTCTTATTTCAGTTTATGTCATGAGAAAATTGTAATAGACTTGATATACTTTAGTAGATGTTGCTTAAGACTTAGTTTCATTTTGGTGATTATGGTAGTTGATCTAAACTATGTGTTGATGATATATAGGTTGAATTGTTTATATCGAAATTTTATTGTGGTCATTTTGGAGAGTTAATATTTAGTTTTGCCTTATTGCTATTGAACTACTTGAGGTTAATACTTTGTTATTCTAAAAACCAAGGTTAGTGAGATGGACCCTTTCAACCAAGGAGTGAGTCAATCTTAACCATAGTTAATTAATAAGCTATTTAAAGCACCATGTGGTAGCCTAGGAAAGCATCCGCGCTCCATGCAGTGGAACGCGGAATTGGAAAGAATCATTTCCCTCATTCAAAAGTCATTTCAGTCTACTCTCTTTGTCCTTGATTTGAAAGTATGTATTTTTATCAAGAAAGGGCGCACATGCAAACTTTTTCAATTTTGGATCAATTAATCCAAATTGTTTGAAGAAAAAACATTTGTGCACCATCCATTCCTTGTAAACCATGGAGCCTCCTTCGTTTCTTCTCAACAATGGAGCCCCCTTCGTTGATCCAGAAGAGTCCCCCAACATTTCATTAACTACCATTTCAACTGAGATTTTCATGTACAAGAGAGTTTTGTTTCCACTAGTAACCACAATCGTGAGAGAAAATCATTAATTGAATAAAAGCACTCATTTTCAGGTTAATTAAGATCATTACATGTACGATTAACCTAAACAAAAAAAAATTATAATAATTGCATTTATGATTTTAAACCTTAAATTCTAAGTTAGATGGTTTTACATGCATTTTCTTTACATTTTTTATGGCTTACAATGTGTGCTCAATACTCAAAAAGTCGAGTCGATACTTCATATCAATAATGTTTGTGTTTTAAGGTTGAAGATGATCTCTATTGATAAAAGGTATATCAACCATGTTTATCGATAGGTATTGATACCTGGTGTATCGATAATGGAAGCAAAAATGTCACTGGAATTGAAAAGTGCCTCGAAAATCCTCAAAATAATCTCGAAAGGAAAATCTAAGCGTTGGAGAAACACATAGCAATTTTATTGGATCCATCTCGTCGAGGTACCCCGAATTCATGTATTATAATAGTCAATTAGACTTTGAGATCAAAAGTTATGGCCAAAACAAATTCTACCATTTGAGAACATCATATTGATATGAGTATCGATAAGTAATGTTATGGGTATCAAGCAAATGTCTCGACCACGTGTATCAACCGGTATCGATCTTGCTCGCAATAACTTCATTAAAACTCAGATTTTTTTTACCAATTTTTCATCTTTTTCAAGAAAATTATAATTAAACATCAATTAAAGGAGAAAGGAATTATGAGCTTCATGAGATGGGAAGATGAGGAGAGTAGAAAGCTTCTCCCATCTCATGTGAATGTACATAAATCTCTCTTTTCCTCATCTTCTTTCAAAACTATAAGAAACTCATCTTTAAAGTTTAAGTGTAGGTGGTAGTTGAGGGGTACTTAAGACTTTTCATAAATATTGAATTATGAAAAATGCTCATAAGCCTCTTTAGGGAAGGGTTTTTAAAAGTTTGGGAGTTTGACAACGACTCAAAATTCTCTCAAGTTGTAAACAGACTCATTGGAGTTCAGTCGGTTATGCCTCTGAGGTCACCACATGTCCCTATTGACAGCCACTGGCGGAGCCACATGGGGTCCAGGGGGGCTTCCACTACAAGAAATTAGAGCATTACCCACAAAAATAGGAGATGATTTGAACAATTACCCACGATATTACCGTGACTATTTACCATGGTTTATAAACCACAGTGATATTACCGTGGGTAATACCATTGTTTAATAAATTGGATGCCGACTCTATTCGCCATCACTTCGTCCCGCCTTAATCTCGCGCCCATTTTCCCCTCTACCTGGCCATCGCCTTTACCGTCGCCGATGATCCTCTCCGGTAACCCATCTCTCCCTCTCTCTCTCTGGTAACCCCTCTCTCTCTCTCTCTCTCTATTTCTCACTGGTTCTCCCTCTGTCTCTCGACAGACCTCTCTCTTTGTCCCCTCTCTCTCTCTCTCCCTCCACCATCAATAACATCTCCTGCAGCTGACCCCTCCACGGTCTTCCCCAACTATCGAGACACTGGAAAGAGAAAGCTGGGAGTCAGAGAAGGTTTGGGCCTCCATGGTCTTCACTCATCGTCCCTTCTTCTTCTTCTTCTTCTTCATCATCATCGATCTTAAGGAATTACCCTCTCATTTCCGCTCTTGTTGCATTCGCTCTCGCCCAATCCATCAAGTTCTTCACCTATCAAGTTCTTGATAGGTTTATGTTCCAACTCATTTTCTTTACCATATTTATAAGTGCTAACTTATTTTTCCAATTGAAAACCATATAAAAACATCCTTGATGCATTACAGTCCTTATTATTTCAGTGTTTTTATTTGTAAACGTATTTATGTTCCATAATTTGAACGAGACATTGCTTATGATATAATATAGAGCTCTTGGTGTGTTTGAATGCTTTGGTGCAGGCAAAATTCAGTGGACTTGAGGGTCCAAAAGTGAAAAAATGGGTCATGGGTAAAATGGGTGACCTTTTTCGGGGTTGGCGACAAGAGATTAGAGACAACCATTTTGACCTGGATATGCCTTTGCATGACCAGTACAGACATTTCGACCATCGAGTAGATCCAGATCAATGGAGGCAATATGTAGATTATTTGCATACCCCTGAAGCAAATGTATGATATTGAAAGACACTTTTAACTTTAAGTACATTTATTTTGTGAATTTTCTGCTATTAAAGCTAAAATTGACCCTGTTTCATTGTATTATAGGTAATTTCGAAAAGGAATAAGGCAAATCGAGGGAAGTTAACTATGTCCCACACTGTTGGGACAAAGCCATACTGCCGCTACCGCACAGAGCAGGTATATTTTAACATTACCATCCATAGTGAGGATAAAAAAAAATACAAGAACTTCTATGAATGTTTTCATATCTGCATATTATGAGAATATAAAAATTAGAATGTGCATTGTGCCTTGCAAATGTTCTTCCAATTTCTATCACTTGGATATAAGTTGATTTGCAAAATCATTTTCTTATCTGAATCTAAATATTCAAAACAAACACAGTAAGATCTCAACACACTGTAATGGGCCCTTGTGTATTCCCAAACGAAAAGCAAATACTGCATATGGCAGCAATGGTCGGAAACGCTAGTGGTGCTAGGATCATGAAACTACAAAATTTGAGTAAAATGCAACACGTTTCAGCAGCCTAGCTCTCAAGGAACCTGTTTGAGAGTCTGGGAAGATTTTAAGATACCTAGATAACTCATAGAAGAGATGAGTTGCAGTATACGAAGAGTGCTGTAGTTTTCTCTTGAATTCCTATTCTCTTTGAGAAATGCTACTAAATAAGTAGAGGATTGGTTTTGGGTTGCTTAGAGGCTGCATTGCAGTCCAATTTTCACTTAATAATCTGGTTAGTAAATCTCAACTTTCGATCACTTTTTTACTATTCAAAGTTGTGCTCATTGTCACGTTGCTATAGGTTTGATTTATGTTGTTCAAAGTATGCATTGCAGTCCAGTTTTTTTGCTTTCTAACTGAGTGCCTTAATCTCAATGCTTGATCCTTGTTTAGATTGTATCACAGTTCAGATTTATGCTCGACAATCGATGCTTAATATCTGATTTTTTTTTTTGTAATTCTTCCATGAGACGCATTACATTCTAGATTTTGCTTGATAACTGGGTGCCTCAACCTCAGTATTTGATTTTTGATTAGATTGTATTGCACTCCAAATTTATGGTCAATGATTGGTGATCAAAATCTGAATGTCTGACCATGTTTAGGGATTGTGTAGCAGTCTGAAACTGACACTTATTTTTATATCCAAATTTTAAATCCTCGATCATTCTTTGGATTTAAAAACAACATTATTACTGCATTATATATATTGTGTTTGGGATTTCTGTTTCAGTTTTAATTTTAACATGTTCTTGTTACTTTCTTTAAGGTTGTTAAATTTTAACATGTTCGTGTTACTTTCTTTAAGGTTGTTTAATTTTAACATGTTCGTGTTACTTTCTTCAAGGTTGTTTAATTTTAACATGTTCGTGTTACTTTCTTAACTTTTAATTTCAGTCCGCATACATTTGTTCAATTTTGTAAATTGTTTATATTTATAGCAATGTGCACATCCAGAGGGAGAGGAGCCCGATAGGTTGAGGTTTTGGACGCTCACTCATACAAAATGGGATGGGACTCCTGTGGATGAAGCGTCTGAGATAGTGATGGTATGTGAATGCTAAAGGAATCTATAGTATCATTAGTGTTAAAATGTCTGTATTACCTTAAATTTGGTAGCCGCCTATTTTGATTTGAATCATTTATGGATTTCAGAGGCAGGTTAATGAGATCATTACCCAGCGCCTTGATAGCAGTGCTAGCAGAACTACCCGGAATGAGATTTTCATGCAAGTCATGGGCCCCAACACTCATGGCCGTGTACGTACATATGGGCATGGGGTCACACCTACTGATATGCGTGTAGCAGGCGCCACAGCACATTTTGAGCGGTTGCAACGCCAGTTGGATGCATCTGAAGCTCGACATACGGCATCTGAAGCTCGACATACGACATCTGAGGCGGCGCTCATGGCGATGATACACTCACAGGGGGAAATCATTTATTCTTTGCAAGGCCAAGTGACACGAATGCAAGGCGTTATGGATAGCTTCCAGTGGAATGTTAACAATATGACCACATTTTCAGAGTATGACACAGATGAAATCCAGCCGCCAGATGCTACCCAGCATTGATGACATGATCTGTCTTTATGTATCACGCACCTACTTTTCTTTTTGTGATTGCCCTCGTGGATAGGGTCATTTGTGTAATATTAACCATATTTCTTCAACTTGTTTAGTTAGTTCAATTAAGAAGTTAAGCTCCTTAATTAATTCTTTTTTTCTTATTGTTTTTGCTGCTAAATCAAAAGTTAGGGTCAGAATTCAAGGGTTTATGTTTAAGGATTACTTATTGTTCTCTTCTCTGTAATTTTAAGAGTATTTTTTTAATCCGTTATAAGTGTTGAATTCTTTTGATCTTCTTCGTATTGGAACTTTCGGGAAGCAAGAAAGAAAAAGGTAATATGATTTCGCTGTTGGTTGATTCAAATTAGTTTAAGGTATTTCTCCTATTTTAATTGCTTTATTGTATTTCTTCCATTTCATTAAGTTTTATGAATTGGAAATTAGGGGTTTTGCTAACATTTTATTTATTTATTACAGATGAATTAGCTTTACGCAAAGCTCTACTATAAGTAAATGAAACTGAAGGTTTTCAGCACTTTAGATATAATTCCAATTTTTTATATAACATTCTTTTATTTCAAACTGTTGTCGATCTTACTTGAATTGCGAGTAAAATACAATTTGGTCATACTTTTTCTTAATTAATTTATAATTTTGTGTATTTATATATAGGTAATCTGAAATGGAGCAGCTCAATCCTGATGAAGAAGTAAAAAAAATATGAATTATATATGGTATGTATTTTTTTTCATCTTTTACTTTGTTTTATTTGGTATATTGGCATACTTTCTGTCATTTGGACATGGTTATAGTTCTTGCCTTAAGAGTTGCAATTTAAAAGTAAGGATATACAGCCATAAAATTGGAGTTTATTGGTATATCACCACCTTCTCTCTACACATTTAATTTCTTCTCTTTATCTAAAGTCATTACCTGGGAGTATTTATTTCATTTTCCTCAAACCATCATATGGAAGTAATATGATAAAAACTAATTATTTCTTTACTCACAACGGGTATGCATTTTGAGAGTTGTTCATGTCCTTTTAGTCATTTTATATCCACTTGTAGACTAGTTCTTAGTCAAATTGATCGAGATTTTAAAGCTTGGGTATTTAACTTACAGGTTAAATTATGGACTTGATATTAGTGGTGATAAGAATGGGAATATTTACCCATCAAAAAAAAAAAAAGGGGAATATGTATCTAACTCGGATACTTTTTAAATGGTTATATTATCCATTTTGCTATTTGTCATTGATTGCTTCGATGCACAAATCCCACATCTTGTTATTGGTTTCGTTATAAATGTATATGCCTCGGCACATGTATATATGAGTGCTTATGTATGTTAAATTAATGTAGGACAGTGTTGCAATCAATTTTATGGTGCTATTTATTGAGTTGTAGATATTTTACTTCTTCCAGTGAAACTTTTTTGAGACCATTGTATAAAGGTTAAGTCATTTAGCAGTTTCACTTCTCTGTTATGCAATCAGGCACCATTATGCGTAGAAGGTTGGGATGAATCATTTCATGAGATAGTTAGACTATCATTTGAAATAGTCCTCCCATCACAAAATGCAGCATCATTGCTAAAAGCAGTGGAAGACCTACCCGTTTTGGTTGTCGTAGGTGCTGAGGATGCCCTTGTCTCTCTAAAATCTGCTCAAGCTATGGCTTCAAAATTCAAAAATTCTGTAAGTATTTCTCGTATATCTTTTTCATTTTATGTTGGAACCAGTAGAACTCAATCATCCCATAATAAGTTGCTTGACTATGCTTTTTGTTGAGTATAGTAGCATCATAAATAGTTCATTTAATTAAATATAATGTTGTGCTTTATTGTGTTGCAGAGACTAGTTGCAGTATCTGGATGTGGCTATCTTCCGCACGAGAAGTGCCCCAAGGCATTACTTGCAGCTCTGTCAGTCACCCTTCATTACTAGACTCTTATCACCATATCATCACCAGAGCTTGCAGAGACAATAGCAGGTTGTGAATAGTTAATGTTATATTTCTTTTCAAAATAATATCTATTAACTAATACTAAAACAAAATGTTTTCTCCTCTCCTTCTTTTGCCACGTAGGACTACATGACAAGTGTCACTTTGATTTCTCTAATTTAAACAATGATTTTTACGAGATTCCTATTTTGTTTAGTCTACGCAAATCTTAATTTTTTGGGACGCAACTGTTGAGGCCACGCAACTTTCAGTTTTTAGGACGCAACTCTTCCCATCTATTCTATTACCTAATACTAAACCACTTGATGAGACACGTCAGATGGACCCGCTCATGTTGCATAGTGAAATAGTTTTGGGTTCCAACCGGTTTCGGGTTTGTGTGTGACGTTTCACTCTTCAATCTTTCAAAAACCAATTATACCTCATTCTGAGCCTTGAAAGCATCGTATGACCCCTTTCTACTCTCAATCTTCCCTTTCATCTTCATTATAACACTTGGATAGATAAACTGCCTCTTTATCTCTCTCTTCTTTTCCTTTTCTTATTTCTTGAATCTTCTTCGCATCCCACCCAAAACGAAACCTGCCAAACAAAACCCTTTCAAGAGAATCATCTCAGAATTTTAACCCCATCTATCCCAGCAGCAAAGATAAAGCTCGCCTCCCTTCTTTTTTTCTCTATATTCTCCAATGACAATATCTTTTTGCAAGTTATATTTATTCACATTTTTATGTTTTAAGTAGGTGTGGGATCATTCAAATCACAAGCAAAAGGCTGAATATATTCCCACTTGTGAACAAAATTCCATCTCTTCTAATGACACTAAGTTCCGGTGAGTTAGGTTTATTCTATCTTTTTTTTAATTGAGTCGTATAGATATCTCAATATTGTATTTAGAAATCTGACCCCATGTGCATGGTTAATATTTGATTTAGAAAAGCTTCTGAGACCCCCTTAGGGCCGAGACCACCGAGACCGTGCTCTAAGAGCACGGGATTTCAGGCCTTCGATTTTACAGATGTCGTTTCACTCTTCGCAAGCAATCCATTGCTAAGAATAATGCCCGACAGCGAGAAGAAAACCTGCCCTAGCTCCCTCCTTTTTGTCTCTATATATCCTCCAATGACAATAACTTCCGATTTATGAAACAAAATTTCTCACTCTCTCCATCTCCTTCAACGACACTGAAAGGGAAAAATCCCGTACATGCCACACGTCTGTAGCTGCTTTGCTGGTAGAGGAATAATAGCAAAATTCCACTTGTGAATGAGTCTGAGGGGGCGGGTGTGCACCCTGAAATAAGCTCCGATGATAAAGTCAGTATAAGGCACAAGCACATGATAAAGTCAGTATAAGGCACAAGCACATGAACATATGAACATAATAGTATAGAGATACTTATCGTGAGGTCACTGGGTATATGCACTTGAGGACGAGCTCTGGTGCTATGCTCTGGAGATTGTAGCTCAGGAGGCACAAAGAATATGGCTTAGACAACGTAGCTCGGACAAGGCACAGACAACGTAGCTCAGATAAGGCACAGACAATGTAGCTCGGACAAGGCACAGACAACGTAGCTCTGACAACGTAGCTCAGACAAGGCACAGACAACGTAGCTCTGACCACGTAGCTCGGACAAGGCACAGACAACGTCGCTCTGACAACGCAGCTCGGATAAGGCACAGACAACGTAGCTCTGACCACGTAGCTCGGACAAGGCACAGACAACGTAACTTTGACAACGTAGCTCGGACAAGGCACAGACAACGTAGCTCTGACCACGTAGCTCGGACAAGGCACAGACAACGTAGCTCTGACAAGGCACAGACAACGTAGCTCTGACAAGGCACCGACAACGTAGCTCTGACCACGTAGCTCGGACAAGGCACAGACAACGTCGCTCTGACAACGCAGCTCGGATAAGGCACAGACAGCGTAGCTCTGACCACGTAGCTTGGATAAGGCACAGACAACGTCGCTCTGACAACGCAGCTCGGATAAGGCACAAACAACGTAGCTCTGACCACGTAGCTCGGACAAGGCACAGACAACGTCGCTCTGACAACGCAGCTCGGATAAGGCACAGACAACGTATACGTTGTGCATCAAACAACGGGTACGTTGTAAATCAGACAACGGGTACGTTGTAAATCAGCCAACGGGTACGTTGTACAGCACGACGGGCAACGAGCTCGGCACTATTCACAACACAATCGTGACAACGTATGCGGCACTATTCACAGCAGGCAACGCTACAACGGATTCAGCACTATTCACATCAGACAACGCTACAACGGATTCAGCACTATTCACATCAGACAACGCTACAACGGATTCAGCACTATTCACATCGTCAGACACAAGTTCAAGTGTGATTGCACTCAACAGTTAATCAATTGCAAGGCCCTGCAAGTGGCAGTGTGACCATTCATGGAGAGCATTAGGCGGACATGACCTATTTGAGAGAATCGGGTGGCCATAATCGATTGTGAGACCATAAAGAGCATCAAGTAGCCAGATAACACCAAAAGAAGATGAGAGAATCAGGTGAGTGGCCGCCTGCATAGCCCTTCGGGATAGGGGTGTGAATGACTCAAGCTTCTCAGATCTCCTTCTTCCTCTTCTTCTCCTTCTCTTTATTTCCTCTCTTGCCTTTCGCACCATCCTCCTTCTCTTTCTGGTGATTCTTGCTTATTTATAGGCATTTGAAGTCATCATGACTTGTGTAGTCATGATGAGGTCACCTGCCAGACAACACTCAAGTGAGCCAGCACATAGCCCAAGTGGGCTTATGTCGGCTAAATTGTTAGAATTTGCTAGAGTGAGAAATTCCTATTTTACCCCTTCTTTTTACTCCTTTTTACGAATTTTATCCGTTACAGACACTAAGTTTAGGTTAGTCAGAATTTATTCTTTTTTTTTCCTGACTAGCATAGATATTGCGTATGGTTAGTTTTTGTTTTAAAAAATTGACTTTGTGCGTTTGGATATATTTTCTTTTGTAGGTGTGGAATCATTCAAAGCATAAGCAAAAAGTTGAATATACTTCAATTTGTGAAACAATATATCTCAGTCTCAGCATCTTCTCCAACGACACTACGTGTAGGTGAGTTAGATTTATTGTAACTGTCTATTTTTTTAAAATCTAACTACAGATTTCTCAATATCTTATTTAGGAATTTGAATCCATGTGTTTGGTTAGTATTTGATTTAGAAATTTGACTGTGTGCGTTTGGCTATATTTCATTTAGAAATCTCAGTATATTCGTTTGGTTTGATCTGCAAGTATGAAACAAGATATAAACTAATGCTAATTGTTAGTTTGAAGGATTTTTCCTGTTTCCTTGGTTTCAAGAGTCTAATGAATTTGCAATTTCCGATTACCGTATGGAACTTAGTTCCAATCCACACGCGCATCAAGTGGATTGTGGGTCTATTGTAGGTCTTCTTCTGATTTGATATTTTTAATCAATTTGAATATTTCTAAGGAATCAATTTGATATTGCACATGCGAGAGGTTTTGGTGGTCTCGGCCCTTCTGCGGTCTCAAAAGCATTTCCCTATTTCTAAGGTCCTTTTCCTGCTTTCACTCTTGACTATTCGAAGACCCTCAATAGATTATGCTTTAATTAGTGGTGTGATTTAGAAAAAAAAGTGATGTAACTGATTTTCTTTGGTGCATGGATCATAGAAAGAGCACTGTTTGAGTTGTTAGAATCATAGTCTCCAAGGATTATAGGGCGATGATATCATCCCACTTATGCCTTTTTGACTTAGCGTTTGGCAAGTCTAGAATAGAGCTTATTTGACTTATTCTAAAAAAAAATTAAGATATTTTTTTTTTGATTGAACACAACCCCACAAGGTGTTACTTAGCCAATTGAAAGGAGGACACTCACACACACACCACACACCACACACACCATGCAGACACAACACACACCCACTCACAAAAATAATAATTTAAATGCTCTATTTGACTTATTCTAAAAAAATAAGATTAAAATAAAAATACGGTCCAGGTTATGTGCTAAGGATACTAATATCAGGCTTAAGACATCTCTTAAACCGGACAGGACCCGGACCCAGTAGATTGTATGTCACGCAATCGATTTGAATGTGTCAATCCATAGAGCTGGTTTGGCAGTTAGTATAGTCTACATACATTTGACATCACACCACAAGCTGAAAAATCCAATATTATTCTTCAGAAAACGGATTTAAGCAAATGCTTAAGGGCTGTGATGGCCGATGAGTTTTTGAGACCAACCCACTTTTTGAAGGGTTCGGGCTACAGTTTCCAGCGACTGAGCTGATCTAAATTCATTGCAGTCTTGGTATATAGTTTTGGTTATAGAAATTATATCTTTAATTTTCAATTAAATAAGCTTAGACATGAATGGATATTAAAAAAAATCGGGGGTGATTCTTTACCACGCCTCCACGGCCTGCCATGTGTCCCTTTCTTCTCATTGGAGACCCAGAGGTCAATTGCACCCACAATTTAACAAATGTCCCTTTTAATCTTTATTAGTTAAGATTCATTAACTGTTGGGATTCAACAATACAACTTTGTTCTCTAGAAAAAAATATTTAATTCTGGTTATGAATTTTTTACCCTCACGAGTCATCTGTTTGGTTGTAGGTTTATGATTAATGTAGATTAAGTAGTAGATGAAGTTGATAATTTTTTGGTGGTATATGCATGTATTAAATCAATTAGTCTAGCTATGTCGCACTGTTGATTATACAAATTCTGTCAACATTTTTCTTTGTCTTGTGTTTGAATGTTGCTGAAAAGGCCGACTTCGACTTAGTTTTTTAAAAGAATTAGTGAGTTCTTTTTTAAAATTTTCTTCTTATTACTTACACTGTAGTGAGTTCTTTAGTTGTATCTATGTACATTTATCATTCCTTATTGATTTATGTTTATCATTATTATTCTTTATTTGTTCTATACTCTACCCTCCGTGCATCGCACAGGATGTTTGATAGTATAGTACGAAAGTAATATCTGAACTATTGACAGGTTGTGAAGCCTCTTTTGCAAGAGAAGACGAGGAAGGTTCATGTGTTGCAATGTGGTGGGAGAGATGAGTTGCTGAAGGTAATATGGCATTTCGCTTAATTTTTAGAAATCTTATGTTGATACTTGGTTGGATCCTTAAAAGCCCACCAGCTTGATGGTCTGAGTTTGGGGTTAATTCTTTTGAAGACAATATATGGTGTGTGTTGGCCTCAAAGATTTATAGTGCACTCATACAAGAATGAACTATTGACTATTATATCTACATTTGAAAACAGGTAAACAGGTGACAGCTTCTCTACAAATGCAAATAGGTCCTGTTTTTTTTTTTTTCCACAGGAATTACCCACGGAAATATTACCGTGGGTAATGTAAAAATTTATATGTATGGTATTAGTCACCGGTAAAATTACCGTGTGTAATAAGTATAGCCACAGTATTATTACCGTGGGTAAGACAAATACCCACAGTATTATTTCCGTGGGTAGTAATTATAGACGCGGTTTTATTTTCATGGGTAATTTCTGTGGTAATAATATATAGGCACAGTAAAATTACCGTGGGTAATAATCAACAGTCACGATCAAATTTCTGTGGGAATAATATATAGGCACGGTAAAATTACCGTGGGTAATAATGTATAGTCATGGAACAGTTTCCGTAGATAATAATCAACTGGGTAATAATTTACAAATACTAACGGAATTCAAAATGAAGTAATAGTCAAGGAAATAAGTCCTTGGGTACTTACCCACGGAAGACATTACCGTGGCTATAGGTTTTACCCACACTCGTATTAGCCACGGATCACCGACAGACAATAGTCCGTGGCTATACTACTAATTCTGACGGAATAAGGGTGTAGCCTGGGAAAGGGGTGGAGCCGGAGGATGAGGAGCTCTAGCCTCCCCGAATTTTTGAGCAAAAAAGATTTTTACAAAACGGACACAAATAGAGGCGATGTCCCTTGAACTTGGCCCCCAAAAAAATATCGGGGCCTACGCCCCGAACCCCCATTGTTAGCCCCCCTACAAGAGAATCCTGGCTCTGCCCTTGTTGACAGCCCTTAACTATGGTTAAGATTCACCCACCTTGGTTTTTAGAAAAAAAAAAGATTAGATTTTATTTTTTACCCCGGTTAAAATTCAGTAACTCGTAGGGTTAAAAAGTTTCAATATTTTTTTTAAAAAAAAACCAAGGAGAGGTGGGTGAATCCTAGGGGTGGGTGGATCTTAACCATAGTTAAGAGATATCAATAGGGACACGTGGTGACCTTAGGGGCATAACCAGACTCCAAGGAGTCCGGTTACAACTTGAGAGAATTTCGAGTCTTTGACAACATACCCAAACTTGAGGGTGCAATCAGGAAAAAACCCCAACTACAAACCTTTTAACAGATCTTGCCTACCCAAAAACAAAAAAAATACTCGATCTTGCAAATATTTTTGAAAGTCTTTTTATTCATCTATCTTGACATCTAAGCATCTATTTAGCTAAATTATGCTCATGGGAAGTGTTCACCCAAAAAATCAACATCGGGCATGTTAACTCATAATACTCTGAAAGCACATCCCACTCATCCATCTTGCAAATAAAATGTAAATTAGTAGTTTAAACCATCTGTAAAGCAAATAGATTAATGCAGAAAAGATGAGATCTTATTTAGGCAGTAAAGTGGAGGATACATGACGGAAGTTTTATGCACAAGCGAGCACACACGATGTGCATGACACAGGTTTTATTTAGTACGAAGAGGCCAGACGAGTAAGATCCTCAACACTGGATGAAGATGCTCTTCCATCCGAACGGGTTGCACCCTCTTGCGTTAGAGACGAACCTGGTGTGAGCTACACCCCTGCAAAATGGCTCGTTGTAAACCGCTGCAGTCTGTCCAGTGTAGCCAAACTCATAGCCACCGCTTTGGCGAATGGGGGAACACCCACAGCTGTCATATCGCTCAGCAACATTGTTGCACCCAGGACCACTCCACACTGTAAAATGGCTAGCAGCGACACGGCTGGTGGCTAATTCCATGAACATCACAAGGAACACCAAGACTACTGTAGCAACAAGGATCGAGCAAGGCTTGTTAGAGGCCATTGAGAGGTTCGCGATCGAAGAGCCTACACTACAGTTGAAGCAATACGAGAGCTTGATGATACAACTCATGTCCTCAACACTACTCTCTATTTATAGTAAGAAGAGGTACGTAGAACAATGGCCCACACGATTGACGAAGAACCCTAGTTTAATTTTAAGTTCTCTACTCTTAAGTGCCCACACGTTATCATTTGGTGGTCTACGTTAATTCCAATCTGCCATTTTGGTCAGCTTTGCGTAGCATAAAATTGTAAGTATTCTTCTAAGCGGTTACCATTAGACTTATAAGCCAAAAAACATTGCATGTTGGGACCCACAAGCTTTGGATAGGTTTAATATGAGGGTTACACGATGGCGGGGTCCAAAGCATAGTGATCAATATATATATTGACTGGCCTCGGATTGTCTCTAGCGAAGCCAGAAACCCCTTTTCTCGAGCAACCAAATAGGGGACAATGGTAGAGAAGTCAAAATCATGGCTCATAATTTTGACTTCTCTATACACTACATGACACATGACACATGGTGATAAGGTGGTGAGATAAAAGGGGAGAGATATCAAGTGGGGAGAAGTCAAAATCATGGGGAGAAAATGAAATGACTTCTCTCCTTTTATCGCCACATGTCCCCTAATCTATGGTTGCTCGAGAAGGGTTTCTGGCTAGAGACAATCCAGGGCCATATTGACAACTTACAGAATTACAGACCAACAAAGTCCATCTTCATTAGGTCTATCGATTCTTCTTGTTCCTTTTCTATTGGGGAAATACTAGTGAGCGGATTTAAAAAAAAATAAAATCAAATTTATGAAAATTTTGAGATATGCTCATTACATGCGCTCATTGTGGCCTCGGCCCTTTGCGGTCTCGGTAGAAAGTCCTATTTGGGTAAGTTCTTCTTTTGTTCTTACTATCCAGTCGGGAAATATAAAATTACTTCACTGATCGAAAACATATATTAAAGGAAATGCTTTTGAAACTGCAAAAAGGCCGAGACAACCGAGCATAGATGCATGAGATTTTAGGTAGGGTCCACCATGTGAATGAGGGCCCACCTGAAATCCCATGCGCCCGTGCATGGTCTCGGTGGTCTTGGCTCTCCGTGGTCTCACTAACTAAGTCCTTAATTAGACCGCCTTTACCTTTAGATGATGGAGGTGGCTACTGACTTTTTACGGACTGATCATGTTAAGGTTTTGGACATGGATTATGTTCTAAATTGTTACTGTAAAGGATAAAATTCATAAAAGGAATGGGTAAAATGAGAATTTTCCACTCTAACAAATTCTAACAATTTAGTCGACATAAGCCCACTTGGGCTATGTGCTGGCTCTCTTGAGTGTTGTCAGACAGGTGACCTCATCATGACTACACGAGTCATGATGACTCCAAATACCTATAAATAAGCATGAATCTCTAAAGAAAGGAGGATGATGCGGAAGGCAAGAGAGAAAGTAAAGAAAGAGAAAAGATAAAGAAGAAGGAGAACTGGGAAGCTTGAGTCGCTCACACCCAACCCTGAAGAGCTATGAAGATAGTCACCCACCTGATTCTCTCCTCTTCATTTGATGTTCTCTGGTCACTTGATGCTCTTCACGGCCTCACAATCGAGTATGGCCACCGGATGCTCTCTCAAATCGGCCATATCCACCTGATGTTATCTATAAATGGTACCCTTAAACCTTGTCAATATATGATGTTTTATGTTTATCTACTTGGTGAAATGTTAAGGTCACACTGTTACTTGCACGACCTCGCAATTGATCATCTGCTGAGTGCATGCATACTTGAACTTGTGCCTGACGCTGTGAATTGTACCTGAGCTCGTTATCCGTTGTGAACTGTACCTGAGCTCGTTGTCCGTTGTGAACTGTACCCGAGCTGCATTGTCTGAGCATTGTTAGAGCTACGTTGTCTGTGTCTTTTTCGAGCTACGTTGTTCGTGCCTTGTCCGAGCTATGTTGTCTGAGCATTGTTAGAGCTACGTTGTCTGTACCTTGTCAGAGCTACGTTGTCTGTGCCTTGTCCGGGCTATGTTGTCCGCGCTTTGCCTAAGCTACGTTGTCTGTGCCTTGTCCGAGCTACGTTGTCTGTGCCTTATCCGAGCTACGTTGTTTGTGCCTTGTCCGAGCTACGTTGTCTGAGCATTGTCCGAGCTGCGTTGTCTGTGCCTTGTCCGAGCTATGTTGTCTGAGCATTGTCCGAGCTACGTTGTCCCATTGTCGAGAGCTACGTTCTCTCGTTGTTCGAGAGCTACGTCCTTTGTGCAACCCAAGATACGTCCTCTGTGCCACCCGAGCTACGTCCTCTATTGTACCCGAGCTACGTCCTCTTCCAGAGCACAACATCAGAGCCCATCCTCAAGCGCATATGCTCAATGACCTCATGATAAGTATCTCTACACTATCATGCTTATATACTTATGCCTTATACTGACTTGATCATCGGAACTTATTTCAAGGTGCACACCCGCCCCCTCAGTTTCATTTGTAGGCGGAGTTTTGCTATCTTCCTTCTACTAGGAAACCAGAGATCATCATAGCTACTGACGCGTGGCGAGCACGAGAAATTTTCCCTTCAAAAATGGCGCCATCTGTGGGAAACAAACCCCTGTCTGTGGGAACGAGGCAAATGGGCTTAGACAATCGCAAATGACAAGCGTATTTTATACCTGAATGAAACTTTTATTGAATGACAACAACCAAGAGGTAATTATCGAGTGCATTCTCAAGTGCTTTATCAAATGAACTATCCAATGCATGCTCTAGTGAATTTTTAATATCCAGTGTTTCATAAGATGAACTATCAGCTGCTTTATCAGGAGAAATATCGAGTAAATTATCAAGTGACTTATCAAGTAAATTATCCAAGTGAACTATCAAGTACATGTCCAAGAGTGGTGACCACGAGTCACAAAGTGCAATACATGCTGAACACGGCAATCACAAGTCGCAAGGTTCAATACATGTCCAAGAGAGGCCACCACGAGTTGCAGGGTGTGGTGCATACCTAAACGTAGTGGCGGGACACATGTGGCTTACCTAATGAATTGTCATCTGAGCAAATCCAGTGGCTTATAGTAATGAAATGTCATCTGAGCATGGTGTCCCATCACGAGGCCTCTCATATGAAATGTAAGTTGTCTGATTACATTTATGATGTGTTACGTTATGACACTTCCGTGCTCATTTACTGTCATCTCATAATGTATCCATGTCCTACAATCGTAGAAGTAAAAAGATTATTTATTTTAGAAGTGTTACTGATTTATGTTCCTTTTTGTGTTCTAAGCACTTGGGAGCAAGTTACTTGTTCGTTTGTGCAGCATGTAGGCTTTCATCTTTGAGAATTTTACCCATGATGTATTCTCGGCACCTCGTACAAAGTCTAAGGCACCGAGAATGGGTTAATTTTAAGGGATAAAATTCGTAAAAAGAATGGGTAAAATGGAAATTTCTCACTCTAACAAATTGTAACAATTTAGTCGACATAAGCCCACTTGGGCTATGTGCTGGCTCTCTTGAGTGTTGTTTGATAGGTGACTTCATCATGATGACTCTATATACCTATAAATAAGCATGAATCTCCAGAGAAAGGAGGATGGTGCGAAAGGCAAGAGAGAAAGTAAAGAAAGAGAAAAGAAAAAGAAAAAGAAGGAGAAGTGGGAAGCTTGAGTCGCTCACACCCCAACCCCGAAGAGCTATGCAAATAGTCGCCCACCTGATTCTCTCCTTTTCATTTGATGTTCTCCAGGCACTTGATGCTCTCCACAACCTCACATTCGATTATGGCCACCGGATGCTCTCTCAAATTGGTCATGTCCGCCTGATGTTATCCATAAATGGTACCCTAGCACCTTGTCAATATTTGATTTTTTTATGTTTATCTACTTGGTGAAATGTTAAGGTCACACTGCCACTTGCACGGCCTCGCAATTGATCATCTACTGAGTGCATGTATACTTGAACTTGTGCCTAACATTGTGAACTGTACCTGAGCTCATTTTCCGTTGTGAACTGTACTTGAGCTCGTTGTCCATTGTGAACTGTACCTGAGCTGCATTGTCAGAGTTACGTTGTCTGTGTCTTGTCCGAGCTATGTTGTTTGCGTCTTGTCCGAGCTGCATTGTCTGAGCATTGTCAGAGCTACTTTGTATGTGCCTTGTCCAAGCTATGTTGTCTGTGCCTTGTCTGAGCTATGTTGTTTGCGTCTTGCCGTCTGTGTCTTGTACGAGCTACGTTGTCTGTGCCTTGTCAGAGTTACGTTGCCTGTGCCTTGTCCGAGCTGTATTGTTTGAGCATTGTCCGAGCTACGTTGTCTGGGCCTTGTCCGAGCTCCCTTGTCTGTGCCTTGTCCGAGTTTTGTTGTCTGAGCATTGTCTGAGCTACGTTGTCCCATTGCCGAGAGCTACGTTGTCCCGTTGTCCGAGAGCTACATACTTTGTGCCACCCGAGCTACGTCCTCTATTGCTCCCGAGCTACGTCGTCTTCCAGAGCATAATATCAGAGCTCATCCTCAAGTGCATATGCTCAATGACCTTACGATAAGTATCTCTACACTATCATGCTCATATACTTATGCCTTATATTGACTTTATCATCGGAGCTTATTTCAGGGTGCACACCCGTCCCCTCAATTTCATTTGTAGGCGGAGTTTTGCTATCTTCTTTTTACCAAAAAACCAGAGATCATCATAGCTACTGAAGCGTGACGAGCACGGGAAATTTCCCCTTCAGTTACTTAAATCAGTTTATGATCGGATGAGGTTTGGGTTAGATTTCCAAGACCCAACGGGTCATAATATGTCTTTTTTATGGAACTTGCTTGATTACCAAAAAAAAAAAAGACATTTATCAAACATCAATTTAAGTTTCAAATATAATTTTTTAAAATATAGTTATTTATTTATTTGAATGGAATGCTGTCAATTTATTTATTTAAGCGATTATGCTGTTGGGTTCAGCTGAAGGGTTCAACACTGTGTTGGGCACAAGGTTACCTTTTTTTGTAGGCATCATTTATCTAGTTCAGTAGATTAAAAGTTAGCACATATTAGTTAGTCAAACAAAGAGTCTTTCAACTGTTACACCAATAAGTCTCAATCTACCTAAGCAGCGATATACAGTCACTAAGACCTATGGGCAGGTGTATGTAGGTTGCCTTTTTTTACTCGTTTATAAAATGAGATTCTTAAATGACGAAAACCAACCCCTTCCCTCCCTTTGGCCACATTATTGACTTTCAAAACTTTCTTAGTTTGTTTAGCAAGAAAACATAAAAAAATAATTTTTAATTTTTTTTTTTAAATATAGGTAAGAGAACAAACATACATATCAAACCTAAGGTAACCGTCCTCACTCCACTCACTCCAGAAGGGCTAATGGAGGAGTTGAGTACCTCAGACATTATAAAGTCTAAAAGGGCAATTCCTTTAGAGAGTTTCGTATACAAGTTTGTTACCCCCAGCCCACACATACCAACTAAAACGTGATATGTATCTTCTCAACTTTTATCCGTTAACAGCTAATAAAGAGACACATCTGGGTTGGTATGTGTGGCGGGGTAATAAAAATTGGCATACACAGAACTAGGGTTGCCGATGGATACAAATATTATCCAATTCATAACCAAATTTCATATTCGAATATTGGTCAATTCATTTGATAAATATCTAATTGCCATATATATATATATATATATATATATATATATAAAGGGAAGTATATTAATGAGCCCTCTAGAAAGATGACATGTGACAATTTTTTTATTTTTTTTATCCGATGGTTGGATGTTGAGGTGAGTCCATTGAAAGACACGTGTCAAAAAATCAGTCTGATCGAATATGTTTAGACCGTTCGATTAGACATTAGTTTATCAGTATTAACCCCCTAAGATTCATTAGATTCTACCTGGGTTACAAAAATAATTAATCTTCTCATCTTCAATCAGATTAGTTTACAAATGTTTGACCGAACTGATTTTTTGTCACGTATCTCTTGGTAGACTCATCTTAACATCTAATGGTTGGATTTTAGAACAACCCGCTACATGTCACGTTATTAGGGACTGCTCATTAAAGACTTTAATGAGCAAGATTCGTTAGAATGCTACTCTATATATTAAGTTTGAAAAGTTAAAAAATTCAAAGATATATTAAATTATTTTTTTAATACAATGAAGATAAAATAATAATTTATTATTTTTAATGAAATTCATCTTTTATCTTTTTTTTCTTTATAATGATTTTTTGTAGAGTGCTTAGGCATTTAGTTGGATATACCATTGCTTAGGCATTTGCACTCCACATTGGCAAAATCCTATGGTTCTATACAACAAAAAAAGGTTGTGATTAGTCCACCCCGCATTTGATTATATCAAACTAGCTCATGTGTGATGCACATGAGAGTGTGGGGAAGGGGTTAACCACAGTTAGTAGGAGTTAAATGAGACACTTGTTAACCCGTAGGTGTGATTGAACTCTTCCTGGGTTCAATCACAATTGGTTGTGATTATATTCTTTATATTGATAGATGAGCAATGGGTAGTTAGGGAATTAAAGTATAACATTAAATCAAAATTTTGTTTCATATAAAGGTAGTTTGAGAATTTTGAAGAATGTTAACATCTTGCATTATAATAGTAAAGATAAAGACGTTTTCCCATTTCATCCCTTTTAACTCTGTTTAAGCTTAACCAAGCTTAAAGTTAATATTTTTTTTACTTTTTCCTAAAATTTAAGGTTAAATGGAGAAACCCTAACCCTATGTTGCTGAAAAAATAAGTCAAAACATGAAAAAAAAAAAAAAAAAATTAGATAAAGCACAATTAAAAATGTAATTAGAAATCTCAAATTTTCTTTTCTTATACATGTTCCACTTATTTTCTTGACAACCAAAAATAACATAAAGGTTAATGAATCTTAACCACAATTACTGAGTGTTAAAAAGGTAGGTGAAGCATTTTCCAGAAAAATAAATATCAATGGTTTCAAGTTCTAACATCTACTTTTTAAAAAAAAATTATTATATAGATAAAAAAAACTATATATAAGGATTGCAGCAAATGCATGTAGGAGTCAAATCATCTCCGGTGATAATCGGATTTGGCAAATCCGGTTATCACCCCTAAAGGTCACCACATGTCTTCTTTGACACCCCTTAACCGTGGGTAAGGTTCACCCACTCCTTTTTTTTTTAAATATTAATTCTTTTTAAAATTAAAAAACTGTTTTTAATATTAAAAAAACTCTAAAAACAGTTTTTTAATTTTAAAAACGAATTAATATTAAAAAAAAAAAAAAAAAAAAACCCCAAAAATGGGTGGGTGAACCATAGGAGTGGGTGAACCTTACCCACGGTTAAGGGGTGCCAAAGGAGACACGTGGCGATCTCTTGGGATGATAACCGGATTTGGCAAATCCGGTTATCACCGTAGAGGATTTGAGTCCTTTTCAAAAACTGAATTTCCACTCATTTTCTCTCATCAAATCGAATCAACATCAGCCACATAATAGCTTGATAGCTTGAATACAATTACAAGATTGTAATTGATTGTGATCCTATCTCCTCCAATTCTGGAATGACACATCTAAATGATCTAATGGCCCTACATCATCCGGTCAGGATATTTAAGCTAGAACCATGAGTCCGAGTCTTGCACGGTCACCACACGCCGCCACAAGGGACCAGAATAGGAATAAACGTCGAATAATTCAAAATATCCGATTCAAACCTCAGATTTCCACCTCTTGATTCCCAAAGCATCTGTCTCTTGTTCCTCCTCCTCCTCCTCTGATGATGATGGACTCATCATCCTCAAAGAAGAAGATCAATCTGATCATCCGAGAAGAACAACAGAAGCAGCAGCACTAATGTCTCCTCCACAACCACAACCACAACCAATCACAAACAACAACCCTAGCAAACCCCATCACCATCAGCACCTTCACAAACCCACATCACTCCCCGATCTCTTCTTCACCGCTCTCTCTCTTCTATTTCTCTTCTCTTCCTCTAAACCCCACCAACTCGCCCTCAAGATCCCACCTCTCTCTTTCCCTCAAAACCCTCGTCGTCTCTTTCTCAAAAACCCAACCATGTCCCAAACCAATCGAAACCCTAATCGATTCTCCACCCCAGAATCCCTTTCTGACTGGCTCAAGCCACGCTTGCCTTCAGACTCGTTCGCCTCTTGGGGGCTCAAGCCTGGAACTAAGAACGTTCACAACCTATGGCTCGAGCTCTCCGAAGGCGAGACCTCCCTCCTCGACTCAACCCCTCCGCTCCGTACAGTCCATGTCGTCACGGTCCGTATCATCTGCCCTGACGGCAGAATTCTTATTGAATCGCGCCAAGAACTATCGGATGGGACCGTTAGAGAACGGTGCCGGCCGTTATCCGAGAAAATGAAGCCTGGTGAGACTGTCGATGATGCGGTTGTAAGGGCGATCAAGGAAGAGCTTGGATCCATAATTAACGGTTTGTTTGTCGCCGGCGATGTGAGGATTGTGCCGGGTTCTTATCAGAAGAAGGTGGAGGAGCGGGTATCGGCCTCGTATCCGGGTTTGCCGGCTTGTTATATTTTGCATTCGGTTGATGCTTGGGTGGACGGGTTGCCCGACGGGGAATTTTGCACGGAAGAGGAGGAATATGGGGATTGTAGTGAAACAAGAGTTGCGGAGAAGGCCGTATTTGTAAAAAGGCATTACTGGAAATGGGTTGAGTCTGATTCGATTTGATCTTGATCAGGGTGGTGAGTTGGAGCTCCTCCATTCTTACAATTCTGTGTTTTTTTTTTAATCTATTGTTTATATTATGCTTGTAATAATGCAATAATGTTTCTTGCTGTCCTAGATGTATTTCTCTTTTGAGCTGGTTATATATCATAATTGAAATTTTCGAGCTTAATTACTGAATGAGATTCCCATTCTTAGTCCTGACCAAACTCACAATTAACCTTGAACTGAAGAGATTACTTGTTTCAATTTTAAATATTGGTCAATGTGGTATTCTCTTTAGAACTCCATATTTCCCTGTTGAGAGTTGAGACTGACCCGAGATGTGTAGCTGAATTTATCCGAAAGAACGGGAATCATAGAGAATAAATTGTATAAAAAGAAATTTTAACAAAAAGAGAAGTAAATAATGCTGGTCTCTTGGGAAGAGTCTCTGTCTCCTCCTCCTCATTCTTCTGTCAAGAGCACATGGTTAGAAAAACTTTAGAAAAGGGATATGCATATTTCCCAATTCCTCCTTCAAGGCAGCTGTTTACCTCCCAAAAGTAAAAAAAATCTTCTTCAACTCACTTAATGGTATGCAAGTCTCTCTTTCCACCATTGCCAAGAGTCTCTCCAACTTCTTTTGAAGCTAGTAAAGATAGGCCCTGAGGAGCCATCTTAACCAGCTTAAATATTACCAAACCTTCCCAAAATATTGTATCTAGAGACTCCTTGTTTTCAAAGCAAATTCCAGCATAATTTAGCCAAAAATGTTTCTGTAGAACGGTTACGAATTGAAGTTTTCAAGTGGCAATATATGGCTGGAAAATGTTGCCAAGCAAGTTTTTAGCCAAAAATAGAGGTAGAGAAGGCTAAAGGTCAGAGATTATGAAAGTAGAGGCAGCAGTTGTTTTGACAAGATTAGCAGCTAGAACTAGAAGAGAAAAATACAATTATAAAATGCGAAAGGAAAGAGAGATTTGATTTGCTGAATTAAATGAGTCTCCAAGTGTGGAAGAGTAAGATATATTTTTGCAGTAAGATAGCAAGCCAGTGGCTAACAGATGATTAAAGACACAATAATTGAAGAAAGTCGGATAAAAGAAATCAACTCCACAATGAATAAGGTAATTTACAATTCCAAGCACAGATTTTCCTTTCAGTGAAGGATTGAACCATGAGAGCTCCAATATTATCAATCAAAACAAAACTGCATGAAAAGTCAAAGGGTTTGTCACCTGATCTGTTGTTATGGGTCTTCTAATCCATTATGCTTGTTGCTTCAAGAACTGAAATTGATTATAGTAGCATTTGAGTCTATATATGATCCAGAGTTCTGCATAAAAGTTATGGGTAGCTCCCCATTTTCAGTGTAAACACATGGTGGTGCTTTCATAATTACTGTGCAGTGGAGTGGTATTTTCGAAAACATTTCCCCAGTTATGTATAAAAATGCCACCATATATACACTTTTATGCATAGCTCCGGATCATATTTAAATCCTTTCAATTTCCTGTTTGCTTGTGTAAAATTTACTTTTTAAAATTTCTACCGTCCGACTAGCTGCATCCAAATAGTGGAACAAGCATAAAGGAACAAAACCCATAATAGAGAAGCTTATCTAATAATTAGGTGAAACTCTTGAAACCTCTTCTCCCAATCTTAAATCCTGCACCCAAACCTTTTGGCTAGAAAGTCAGATTCATTTGATCTTCCCCCGTCTTCAAGGGCAATTTTAAATCTCTTGGACCGCTGAACACTGCTTGGTTTTTTTCCTCTGTCAGTTCATAGTAAATACTTAATGTTTCTGGCCTTCTGAGTTCTGAGGCTCGAAAGAATTTTTGAAAGACTAGTTATAACTGTGCTGTACATATCAATGCCTGCACTCAGCTTCTCCAATCTAAGTAGCAGCAGTTCTCATGCCTCCAAGAATTTCTTATTCTGACAAAGGAATCCATCTCAGTGAGCAGCCATTCTTGTAAAGTAACCCAACAATCTCAAATGCTGTGTCCCAGCTCGTGGAGAGTACAGTTTGCGATGTCTGTGGATAGAATGATGTTTATGGAATTCTTCTCTCTACATCATCATAACATAGGAAACAGCTTCTTTAAACAGAGCCCTGTTTGTGTGCAGAATGGAAAGTATAAGTGTTTTTTTTTAAGAGGGGGGGGGGGGGTTGGGTATGTATAGTAAAGGTATTAGCTCTCCAACATCTTATGTAGAGTCTTGTGAGCAAAAACAGGTTACCCTCAACTCAAGAAGCCCTCAGTTTGGAACTCCTGAGTCCCCACATCTGCCATTAATCTCTTCTTAACGTCAAGACCAAGAGGCTGCTACCTTCCAAAAAAATAAAAGACCAAGAGGCTGCCCCGCTTGCAGTGCTCCATGATCAACATCTTGAAAGATTGATGGTATTGTGTTCCTCTCTTTATTGCTGCCTGAACACCTCAGCCTCTTGGTCTTCCTGTGCTCACTCAAATACTTTGAGATTATCAGTTGTGACACCCATCATCCTGTACGAGGATATCCTTCAAGAGCTCATTGAAAAGCCCCTTTGCTCTCTCGAACTCCTCTCTACACAAATTCTGCATAATAACACTTTATATCGCCGGTTAGGTTCACAACCCTTAACTCCTGACATTTTTTCAAACATTTTCAAGGCCTCATCCAACTCCCTGCAATGAAATGATCATCCATTAGTGTCTTGATGATACATTTGTCAGGGAAAGTTGCTACACTCACAATTTTTCCCTCCAAAGCCTTGTTTATCCAATCTAACTTCCATGCCTTACAGAGCTCTTGAAGAAGGCTATTACTGTATACTGGTCTTCTCATCTCGCAACCGATTATCTCTTCAAAGGTTTCCAAAGCCTCAGCGTTGCTGGTTTCATGCAGTACCCTCTTATCAAGGTCGTGTAAGTGCTTTGTTGTGTGCAGTTTGACCCTCCCAGTCCCAGCCCTACACAAGCAGTAAACAAGCATTCCATTAGCAACAGTATGTCCGGGTCACATCTAAACAGTGGCATAACTTTGAAAAAGCAGAACCCCTCATCAACCATCGAGTTCATACAGAGACCACCTATCAGCATGTAGATTAAACGGAATGGCGGTCCTCATTGGTCCAAGCCTCAATTTTAAATACTTACCTACTGTGGTTAGTATTCACTCACCCCTAGGGTTAAGCAATCCAACCATGATTTTTAAAAAAAAAAACCAAAATCTTAGTTTTAATTTAGTTAAGCTTAACTAGGGTTAAAAGGGTGTTAAAAGGGACACGTGGACACGGAAGTAAGATAGGAAACGGACCCCTGGGTCTGTTAAGTACTGTTTGTGTAATTGGGCTAAATCTCTGCACACATAGACACTTAGCAGATAATAATGATATATAATTAAGCAATTTTTAATTAATTAAATAGAGAATCACTTCACTGAGAGGCGCTACAATTGAGTCTTTCTTGAAGATAGTCGAAGCCTCTCATGTGTAAGGGATGTGACAGCTCTATCTCCAGGATACAACTTAGCTTGAATTCTCTCCGGTCTTCCTAACGAGTTTGCATTATTCGGTAGAAGACGAGGTACTTATCTTCTTTTAAGATGCTCTTTAAAATTATATATATATACATATATATATTTCCATTTAATTAGAGTTTGCCAATTACCCAAGTGGTCTAAAGTCTCATCGGATTTATAGTAAGAGATTATCTAATTTATTAGACAATTTCTAAAATTATCATTTTACCCCTTAGGGTTTTTGGTTAGAGGGTTAGGTCCATTCTGATTTGGTCTAATCCTATTTTAACCTATTCCAGATTAGGTCTACTCTTATTCTGTTTAGTTACAAATTCTAGTTCTGTCCAGAATCAATTCTGCACAGAAACTAATTCTAGTTTGGTTAGAATCAATTTTGTTTAAGTCTTGTTTGGTTACAAGTTTTAAGTTAATCCATTTTAACTTAATCGGAGTCTGTTTAGTCACAAGACTGGTTAATCCGATTTATCATGGTCGAGATTCTATTTGGGTATAAGTTCAGGCTTGTCCAGATTAACTCATTCCACAAGATACCCCATGTTTGGATATGATGGTTCCTATAGGATTCATCATGTGGATATGGTAAGATCACCCGAAATTGGATGGTCACCAAGATGGTTATATCCATGTAGAACTGATTCATTATTCTACTTGATTTGGAATCTTAGATCAGACAATCAAACAATCAACATGTAGACTGATCTATGATGGACGGTTGAGAAGCCCAAAGGCATTCTGCAACCTCATTAGGAGCTGGACAGAAGTCCATTTTCTAGCATTCATGGATTTGGTTTTGGGCCACTGGATTATGGGTCATCATTTTCTTCATTGAGCTCCAAGGTCCACCATTAATGGAGAGCTCTAGGTTAAGGTCCTTCTAAGAGCTCCCTAGTACGGAGTCATCCATCTAATAGACCATGGCTCGAAGTGACTGGACTAGGGTGCACCTACTCTGGCCTGGGTCTCCTCTCTGGGCTCACTAATTTGGGTCCACGGATCTAGCTTTGGTCTGAGTTTCAATAGAACCCACCACCTTACCAAAGCCCTCTATTTATAGAGGACCAAGGCTTCCTTGCATGTGCATGGACTTAGCTAACTGGCTAGGCCTTCCTTCTCTAGGTAGGCCATGCCAAGGCCACTTGGCACTCTAGGTCAAGCAATGGTCAGACCATCTCATGATGGGCCTGCACCCACTGACTCAAGCAGTCATTGGGTCTGATCCAACTGACACACCCATCTGTGTACTCGGATTTCACACTCAAATCCGACGGGCCAGATTCAATCCGAGCCAGAGACTAATCGGATGACTTTGATCAACTACTCTGATCATCCGATCATGGTCAACCTAGATCTACAGTTGTGATTAGATCAACGGTCCTGATTTAATCAAAACAAATAGCAATCCAAGTGACTCATGAAGTGCAAATTGCACCTCATAGTGCCCAAATCTCTATACCCGCACCCGTGACAGATTCAATCCGAGCCAGAGACTCGTTCAGACGACTCTGATCATCCAATCAGGGTCAACCTAGATCTACGGTTGTGATTAGATCAATGGTCCTGATTTAGTCAAAATAAATAGCGACTCACGAAGTGCAAAGTGCGCCTCATAGCGCCCAAATCCCTATGCCCGCATCCGTGCGCTTGTTACGAGTGCAGCTTGCGTACTCAAGTTATTGTCTAAAGGATTTGATGGGTAATATTCTACACCACATACTTAGTTGTTGACAACTAAACAAACAATGAGGGTAATTAAACTCTTTAGATTTTCTCCACTTTTCTGATGTGAGACTAAAGAATTAAGGAAAATACATTAAAAGTGTGTTGTTCCTCTTTCAGATCAAACACCCAACTTAAACAAAGTTTAAATTAATGAGGGTTTTAATCCATGATTAAAATCAAAATCCTGGATCCTAATGATCCGATTTTTTTATTATTTTTAAATCAAAATCAACAAGTACGGCTGCTTATCAAATGATCATAACTCTTTATGTTGTATGGACTCTCTTTCTTTCTTATATTTCCAAGATTACTAACCGTTTCTTGCTTTGAGACATGTAAGTTTTTAACATTTCATTCCTAGTAGTAAAAAACCGAGATTTTAAGAGTTTAGTAACATCTCTAGCAAATTGAAACATTAGTTTTCCCATACATTGTGAAATATTCTCCATAAGGATCACACCCTGATCCCTCTCTTTGCCGGGTGGAACTGCTCAGATGGCAGGCGAAGGCTCTTAAACTCGATCTTCGGCTTGCTGAACAAAGCAAACAGAGCAGTGATTAGCATAGGAAATGGATTTTACAATCCAAGGCTGGACCTCCCCCTCTTAAATACCTATTACAGTTGGTTGGTATTTAAGAGGAGGGGAGGGAGAGAGCATGGACCAATGAGGTCCAGCCTTGGATTATAAAAGGAGGTGAAAATGGTGGACCCACTTTAGCCTAGAAAGTGATGTGAAGGTCTTTAATTGATTATCTCAACTTCTCGAGGGAACCATAAACATGCGATTTAAAGGAGAGAGTAATCAATTGGGGAAAAGTCAAAATCCTGGGGAGAAAGTGAAATGACTTTTCCCCCAAATTATCGCTAGGTGGAGCATGTTTTATGGATGCCCGAGCTGAGCATTCAGGCAGCTCACCGAGCTGATCTTTTGCCTAAACTCTTATGGGAATTTTGCTGCTATTCTCTCTTTCCATATGCAAAGACCTCATTTATCTGCCTCCATGCCAATGTGGCAGCTCACCGGCAGGCGAAGAGGGCTTTAAGGACGACTTGCCATGGAATAGGAAGACCCACCTGTGTCATGAGGTTGTAATCAGGGTATTCGTTATCACCACCCATAAAAAGAAGAGGGAAAGAAAAAGAGAGATAGAGAAGTGTTCTTGATGGGAGCTTTTCAGCTATGTGTAGTAGGCACAGGCTATTGAAATCTTAAAAAAGTTCTGTACCTTTTCAAATATATTGCATTTAGATTTTTTTTGACAGGGCGCATGAACTCAATACCTCATTCAACTCTTAGATTAATTATCAAACAAAAAGGCCAGCAAAAAATGAATTAAAAAAATCAAATCAAAAGACTTTTTTTCATCCTTCACTATCTTAACATAAGGCAATTTTAATATCGATAACATCAGCCTTAGTTCGACCCCTTTCCCTATGATGAAATTTGAAGGTGATTTTTAGACACTAGCTGATATATATGTCTGTGGAGTTAATCATGCTCGTTAGGGTAGTTAAAGCCCTAATATATCACTGGTGATGATTAATACTTAAAAGTAAAAGTCACCACACCAAATGTTTGTGGCTATCAGATTCAAAGGGTCCAGCAGTTCCATCAGCTACATATAATTATTCAAGAGAGGGACTGACATGGAAATTTGAAGATTCCTTAGCCAAGAAAAACAACTGATTTTTCGCCTTTTAATTTTCCTTTCTACTTGGGAATCTCATCATCAACAAACCTCTCCCTTGGAAAGAAAACTAAACCTCCTTTCCCATTGTACTGTACACAAAGCGAAATCATATCAAAAAAAAAAAGGAAGAGTAGAAAATAACAGTCCAACCAAGCTTTTCACTCTCAGTTTCAATTACAGAAATTTCACTCCCACCCCACCATTCTTTATAATTTACACACACTGATGAGCCATAAACTTTACCTGCACACCGCCCGGAAAAACAAAACAAGAAAAAGCTCACCAGAAGCTAACCATTTTAATGATCTTATTTAAACAGTTGTAGAACACTGAGTCCCTTGTTTTGTACTCAACGGACCCGTTACAACGCTCGGTCCGAAAGCCATGATGGCAACACAATCGACGTTGAAGCGATACTGCCCGGACACCCACGTACCCACCTTCCAACGGAGCTGTCCTTTTGCCTCTAGACTTAGCATCAATCTGCCAGCAGTCTGATCGCGACCCACTTCATAATCAAAAGACGCAGCCACGGGGATCCCAATTCCGATTAACGAAGCGGTTAAGAGATTGCTATCTTGATGCCCTTGGTAAAAAGGAGGAAGAGTAGCATCGACGGTTATCTGTTGGCCTTTGTAGGAGGCGTAAACTTGGAGCTGGTCGTAGTAAACACCAACTTTCTGATTCGGGTTCTTGGAGAGTAAAGTGATCTGTATAGAGGAGTTGAGAAGGCGAGAGCCCGAGAGGCTGAGTTGGTAGATGTCAGCCTCTCTGAGGTAGAACTCGGGCTTGGAAGGGTGTAGGAGAAACCAGATTAGGAGGACAAGTGAGAGAACAGAGCCTATAAAGGTAGAGAGGGCGTAGAATAGCTTCTTGTAGCGCTTATTTACGTTCAATGATCCGTGCTTGGCGCAGTGTTTTGGAGATTGTACGTGAAATTGAGACATTTGCAAGTGAGAGAGAGAGAGAGAGAGAGAGAGAAAAACTTAGAAATTACAAGGCTAAGGAAGTAGAGGTGATGGGGTTAAATAAATGAAGCATGCACAAAGCAGCAATAATTTTGGTCTACTGCTTTTGACTGGTAGCTCCTGGTGGGGAAATGTGATTGTGAGATATTTACTATTAGCTAACTTCTCCACTTCTCCTTTAATCTTCGGGATGAAAAATAATAATTCTATATAACCATATGATGGGTCCACCAAATCATAGACGTCGACCGGTGGAGCACCTCTTGTGACAGAGCGCAAATCCTCTAGGCCAAATCTTATTAAGGTTTATTTTGTATCCAAGCCCTCATTCACTAATAGAAGCCTAGCGCGTGCCCTTCAATTTTTGGCAAAAGGTTTACTCCGTTGCTCACTAGTGAGCAACGGAATCGGTGGACAAAAAAAAGGTCGCTTCATCATAAGTCATTTGTTTTCCTACCCATTTTTTGGCTTCTTCCCAGTTAATTTTTTTTTTCCTTTTTTTTTAACACATGTCCACTGATCCGTAGCTTACCAGAGGGATACTCTGGAGCAACAGAGTATACCTTTTACCCAATTTTTTGGGTTCTTGCCGACTCAAATAAGTTATAGAAAAAAAAAACTGATATTTATATTGAAAAGGACGCACATGTTGTATTTTATTAGTGACTTGGCGAGTGTGGGTCAAGCTACATAAACTCATATCTGGTTCCACATCCACATCGATAATTTAGGGTCCTTGTGGTAGGCCAATTCCGTAAAAGCTGATATATATATTGGAGATGTCTGCATCCTGCTCATGGGCGATTTGTGGGTGTTGCTAGTAGATTATTAAAAGAGATGGCCTGTTGATGGGGTCCCAACTAGACTTCTTCTTATCTCGAATATGCATGCATCGATTCCATCTTGTCTTTTTCTTGTTTGGCCGCGATGGAAGCGCGACTAAGGCTACCACTCCCCACTACCCTACCATCTTTGAGAGAGAGAAAGAGGTGTAGCAATCTTCTAAGTTAAACTGCTTATTATTTTTGGTATTGGGTCCCACCCAAATAAATTTAACTAATGCGTGTCCTTCAACTTTTCTAAAAGAAGCTTTACATGTGAAACTTAATTTTATTGCTATACATCATACATGAGACTAGATACCAAAAATAGTATATAAGACCACGCCAAGATTTGCTCATAGGAGAGGCCGAGAGGGATACGGGGATGTCCACGTAGAGAGGGATACCGGGATATCTATCTGAGCCCGAATCTGATAGGAGACAAACTATTAGAATAATTGAATAGAAAGTGCGGCACTTAAAAGAGCTAAGAGATAAGAGTAGCCAAATAGACTTTTTATTCTTACCAAATTTTTTTTAAAAAATTGCCTTCTTCTAAATGGGATAAAATAGAAGTGCAATGCAATGGTTTTCCGTCTCTCAAACAGACACTGCACATAGACCCTTGTGTCATGAAATTGGTACTCTGATAATGGTTTTGAAGTTAAAATATGGTAAGAAGGCCATTTACTGTTATTTTAATAAGATAATTGAAGTTGTGGGCCTATCTTTTGATGTGTTGAGCTGTGCCACATAAAGGAATTTAAAAGAAGACATGGAGAATCTGCAGACTGGCCTTTTGGAACTTCACGGGACTCATTCATTATATTGAGTGTTTATTTTCTTTCTTTATAGCCGTTACTTTCTAGCTAAGAAAAGGGTATAATTGGTAGAATCGGGTTTGTTAGAGGCCAATGATGTCGTAGTTCTAGCTGCAAGTTAATACATCGCCACCTCAATGTCAGCCTCCATTGAGCATAGAAACCTATATTGTCTACAGGAAAAGATGGTGTTCATCAAGCAATTTTCAATTTACAGTTTGGTGGCTTCCTCCCCCCAGGAAATCGTAACCATCCCATCTATAAAAAACTTTGCATAGTCGTTTGTTATAATGTCAGATAGCTACGGTAGAGCCATTGGCGGAGCCGGGGGCAGCTGCATATATACTTTACCAAGTCATAGAGTAGTTGTCCTTAAACTTTTGAAAAAAATATTTTTTAATTTTATGTTAATTAATTATTTACTAGGACAAAGCAAGTGGTGCAGAGACCTCCTAAACAATGAGAAACAATACTCACTATATGTACGAAGCGAAACGGATGGACAAAATGGGCCTTAAACTTAATCCTAAAAAATGGACGAAACAGAACGGATGGACAAGATGGGCCATAAACTTAGTCGTAAAAAATCAGGGACAAGGTAAGAACTCTCGTCACCATCAAAACCAATAATAGCTCGTACTAGTCTAATCAGTCTCCCTAAATCCTTCACTAATTACTGACATTATAAACCAACCATGGCCTACCCCTTACTAGAATATCTTGGCTCCACCACTAGGTAGATCAGATGGTCATGATCATGGTGTATCTTGGGTTGCTGTTTGGTGCAACAGATCTTCAAAATGCGACCCACGTTGGTTGGTGACTGGTGAGGGCTATCGATCAAACCCCAGCATGGCGTTGCCACCACACGTAACAGTCTCATGGTCTTGCAAGGGGTACTTAAGTTATGCGCTCTCTTTTATAAAGCTCTGGGACCCTCTCTGTTTAGGATCTTGAAAAGAATATTACAATCTCGGAAGCAGTGAGGTTTGAAAATATGGGTTGTTTGCTTTTAGACTTTTCAGTTGTTGAGCCCTATAATCAGGTGAAAGTTGAAAGTTGGTCGACACCAAACCCCAATAAGTACCCACTTGTTTCGGTAATCAGTCATTTCTCATTCCATTGATGCAACCCTTCGAGTTCGTGCTCACGTTTGCTTTTTTCTTTGTCCTGGGTAGGTTATCTTGAAGTAATTTAGTATTTAGTCCTTCTAAATTTTAAATTTGCATTTTAATCCTTAATGCTCATATAATTTATTTCGAATCCGTTCCTTTATTTTCTATTAAGTGATAATGTAACACTCTAAACACACACACAGCCAAACCTAAGGTAACCGAATCCATTCATACTTAAATGGTTTAAAATGCTCAATTTTCAGTATTTGGCATGTGGGGGAGTTTTGATGGTTGGTCTCTTAATTAAGTTTGAGACTAAACTCATTCTCATTTTGTATTTTTATCTTACAAAATTTTCTTTATGGGTGCGTTCGGTTGGTAAGAAAGTGGGTGAAAGAAAAGAAACTTAAATTTTCTCACAAAATAACCATCAAAAGATGGATGAAGTTTTTGGGAGAAAGTTTGTCACAATTGGGAAAGTGCAAGAAAGTGAAAGAAAATAAAAGTGTGTTTCTTACAAATCAAACACAAGAAAAGTGTTAGAAAACACATTTTTCTTTTCCTTTCCCTCAGTTTCTTGCCTAACGAACACAACCTAAATAATAATGCATTTCCCTTTCACATATGAGACTTCGACTATCTTAAATAAATAAATAAAAACCTCAAATACAATATATCTTACAAGATTTGTTTACATTTGTGACTTAATTTGAGACTATATATAATTTTATATTTTGTACCCAACTAACTTGTGCAGGGAGTTATTCATGAAATCCAACAGGATAGGTCCATGTCTTAAACTACAACGCAAAACAAGATCCTGAACTTTTTGTTTGATTCATTTCTTCAGAGGAATATATGTTGTGACCACATACTATACGCGTTACCCGCATATCGATCTGGGCTGTTCATTTGGTGGTACTGGTGCACTACCTCTTAGACGTGTTATAGTCTAAAAATGTTACCAATCTAAGTCGCTTGTGGTGGAGAAAAAAAAAATCATGCATTGGAGCTTAGGATCATCAGATCATCCGCTGAAGGGTGCCATTTGTTCAGTGGGACACCATCACATACTTTTTCTCCATGCTCCTAAGTCCTACCTCGATAATACAGGACACCATTATTCATACGAAAAGCTCAACCGAACCCTGAGATCACAGCAAGCAGCATCAGTTGTGCCCTTAAGAAGTGAATTGTCTTCACCCTTTGGAGTTTTCAATATTCGAAGTAATGGCCCCCACAATCATCTTTTAAATGCTGAGAAAGTGACAAGGGGAGAAAGTGAAAGTCCCCCAAATGGCCTGTAAAACAACCCTCTAGCCAAAAAGTTCCAAGGTGACTTGTTAAGTTTATATTCGCATGCTGTATGCAGATGGTTGGAAGGGTCACGGGCCGGTGACTTCTAGTTGAGACCCAAAAGAGAGTACTGTATCCTTCCACAGTTCCACCAGACCTCAAGAAACGAGAAAAAGAACATAGAACATCAGACGGAAACGGGAACAATCAGACTAGGGTGATATCGAGCCGAGCCGAGGTGAGTAGTGGGGTGCTTAGGCTCGACTTCTTAATTAAACAAGCTCGAAATCAAGCTCAAGCCTAGCTTGTTTATTATATATTATAGGAAACAAGCTTGATCAGACTTTTTCGAGACAAGCTCGAGTCATTCGCGAGCAGGGGCGGAGCCAAGGGGGAGCCATGCCCCCCACCCCACCCCACCCCACCCCACCCAATTTTTTTTAAAACCTATTATTATGTATATATATTTAAAAAAATATACTTAATGTCTCAATTTTGTATATAGTGGATAGTGGCCCCCACAAATAATTTTTTTATATGTATAATAAAAAGGAGTTGATTCTTTAGGTGTCAATGTATCCCCTTTAACCCTAGTTAAGATTTATTAATTCAAGATTTAACTTTTTTTTCTAAAACTCAAGGGTAGATGTATATACCCTAAGGGTGAGAGAATCTTAACCATAGTTAATGGGGTGTTAAAATGGACATGTGTCAAGCAAGGTAGGTGCGCATGTTCCACCCAGTGGAACGCGCATGGAAATGGTTTTGGGTTGGTCTCCACCTTGGACAGTCTCAATAGCATTTCCCTTATTGGAATGCTATATTAATGATTTTTTTTACCACTATGGACCGGTTTCGGGGTGGTCTCCACCTTTGATGGTCTCAATAATATTTCCCTTATTGGAATGCTATATTAAGAAATTTTATTACCACGATAGACCCATTACTCAAAACAAAAATTGGGGTTACGCCTCGAACCCCCAAGGCCCTATACCACAATCTAATTAAATTTTTTTTTCCTGTATGTACTTTGGTCCCCCCCCCCCAAAGGAAAACTTCCTGGCTCCACCCCTATTCGGGAGTATCTTGGTTTAATTGTTAATCAACCTTATTAACGGATAGAGAAATGCTAGTTCTAGTCTTAGACTTCCAAAGTCTCATTGTTGAAGGGATAACTATGCCAAGTGTAACTACCCTGGCGAGACTCTGGAAAAAATTTTGAACTGTGAGACGAGGTTGCACTCCTACAAATCTGATAAATATGATGAAACGTCTTTTCCAAATTTTTCTCTATATGGAAATAGGGAATGCTTTTCTTTTTTTTTTTCTTTTTTTTTTCATATGCAGATAAGATTAGGGGAATGGTATTTGCTCAAACTTCAAATAGCTTGCATAGGAAGATACATGTATTTAATTGATTACGCTTGCAAGGGTTTAAAGTTGTTTTTCTCAAATGAAACTATTATTTTGTGCTTAATTTAAGTATTCAAATAAATTATATACATATAATTAAATATAAATACAATAATACTTAGCAAAAGTATATAAATAAATTAAGTATATTTTTCATATTTTAATAGATTAGGTATACTTTAAGTAAGGAGATGTACTAATGAGCCATGCTCATTGAAGCTTGTAATGAGTAGTCCTTCTAAAAAGATGACATGTGGCATATTTTTTTGAATCCGACCATTGGATGTTAAGTTGGGTTCATTAGAGATATTTGTCAAAAATAATCAGTTTGACCGGACATGTTTAGACTGTCCGATTATCCCCTAGTTTGCAACAATAACATATTAGGATTCACTAGACACTACAAGAAATCAGAGTTTTACCGACGGTTTCAAACCGTCGGTATAATGCGGGTATCCATTGGTATAGCTTTTAGCAACGGAATAGTGACCGTCGGTATTCCATCAGTCAATCATATAGCGACAGAAACTTGTAACCGTTGGTATTTACCGACAGAACTATTTTCATCACTATCAATTATAATTGTACCCCTATATATCTGTTAGTAATATATTTCGAGTACAATTCCAACGGTTTTTACTATCTTCGATAGTTTCCTGTTCAATTGAGACGGTAAATTGCCGTCACAATATATTTTATACCGACACCATAATTACCGTGGCTAACTTATAAATACCGACAGAAGATGTACCGTCAGCATAACTCTATCTATACTAACGGTTACCTAACCATTGCTATACATCCATTATTCTAATTCCAATACCAACAGAATTATATTCGTGACTATACATCCATTATACTGACGGAATTATATCCGTCGCATATTGTAACTTAGCAACGGAAAAATTATTGTTGCTAATTCCCTTTCAAAAGAAAAAAAAAGGACATGTATACAATGATATCTGTCACCAGTTTTCAAAGACAGACCTATATATATAATAGTCTACACACATTCCTAATAAAAATTAATTACAAAGTATCAATCCATGTAATTTATATACGTATACAAAAATAAACAAGTTGATCGTCTCAAATATTAATATTACACAAATGACCAATCCACGAGGGCAATGGGAAAAAGCAGGTCCATGAAACATAAAGAAATATGTCACCGATGTTGGGTAGCATCCAGCAGTTGAGTAGTGTCTGTGTCATACTCTGAATATGTGGGCATATTGTTCACCTCCCGTCCAAAGCTATTCATAAAGCCTTTCCTTTTTGACATTGTGTCTTGCAGGTAGAAATCATAGCCCCTTGTGACTATCATCACAACGAGTTCCATCTAGCCAGCCTCAACTGTGGTTTCTCGAGCCTGGGATTCAGATACAACCGTCGCCACTGCTCAACATCTACTGTAGCGCCTGCTAGTCGCATCTCAGTATGTGTGACCTCGTACCTATATGTACGCACACGCCCATGAGTGTCTACGCCCATGACCTTCGTAAATATAATTTTGGGTAGTGTTGCTGGCACTACTCTTGGGGCACTAGGTCGCGATGTCATCCATTTGCCTCTGAAATCCATAGATAACGTTTCAAATCAGAATAGGCGGCTGCCAAATTTGAGGTAATACGAATATTTTAACACCGATAATACTATAGATTCTTAGAGGCGTATACATACCATCACCATAGCGAATGTATGTTGCATCCACAGGGGTCCCATCCCATCGAGTATGAGTGACTTGAAACATCAGCATCCATTCGGGCTCCTGTCCGATGTGCCCGTTGCTATAAACATGAGCAATTAAAAAAATTAATACTTACATAGAATGAAATTAAAAATTAAAAAAATAATAAGAACATGTTAAAATTAAACAAAAGACATTCATCGATAGCTAAAGCATAAAGCATGTATCATATGTAGAATCATACATTTCCTAAATCTCGAACTATATCATGATACTTGTTATGATTAGGTTTTCTTTTCTTACAAAGTACCGAGCTTGGTAAGTCTTAGCAAAAGAATGAACCTTAATTAACACTGTACACACCCATATTTTTTTTAACTATTGCATATAAGAGATGATATTAAAGAGTCAAGAATCATTTCCTCTCAATCCATGTCTCTCTCCACCTTCACCATTATTATGGTGAGATTCTTCTATTACTCACACCATTTAACCATTTATGATGTGGGTCACCTATGCTTAGTTAATCACTTTGTCAACTTAAACTTTTATTTGTTTATATATATATATATATATATATAGAGAGAGAGAGAGAGAGAGAGAGAGAGAGAGGATTCATGTGAATGGAAATAGCAAAAGTTTTGAACTCTTGCCAACCTGATGAACCTATCACAAGTGATGATGATGATTTATCTTATATGTAAGGCTGCACTTAAATGGCTATCCTAAATAAAAGGACAATTTATGAAAAATGATGGTTTGAATTGGTCCAAATACAGGTCCCCCTTTATTCAAAAGTCTTCGTAACTTGAAAGAAATGCTAGCTTGAAATTTTAAAGTCCTCCAAAAAGAAAGGTCACGATTGAAATTTTAAAGTTCTCCTTTATTCATTCAAAGGACACTATTGTTTGAGGGTAATCATCTCTTCTCAATCAAAGTTACATGTTCAAATTGGGAGAAGCATCTCTGAATTCATGTATGACATATTCAATTTCTAAGCATCTCTAAATTCATGTAATTTTATCCGAAGACAGAAGAGAGATGGATGGTAATTTTAAAATATATCAGCTCTGCGCAGTACTAACAATATGGCTTCGTCTCAGCAGTGTGGGACATTGTTAACTTGGCCCAATTTGTCTTATTCCATGCCACAATTACTTATATTACAATGTTACAGTTCATTAGGACACTTTAATTGCTGGAAATTCACAAAATACAATTACTTAAACTTAAAAGTGTCTTTTAATTTCATACTTTTTCTTCCTTGGTATGCAAATAGTCTACGTATAGCTTCCACTGGGTTGGATCCACTCGATTGTCGAAATGGGCGTACTACTCGTGCAAAGGCATCTCCGGATTGAAATAGCTATCTTTAATTTCTTTTTTTCGGTCCCTCCAAAGTTGACCTATTTTGGAGATGACCTAATTTTTTCACTTTGGACCTGCAATATTAAATTTTGTCTGAACCAATGCATTCCAACAAACAAGAGAATTAAAGGGGCAGAATACCCATTTTATATAAACAAGAAAACTACTACTACTACTATGATTAAAATAACAACAATTAGATTTGAATAAAGATTTATCCCCAGAGAACTTGCAATATGACTAGAGAAAAGAGGTATTCAGATTCATCGAAAAACTACAGACAATAACAATATACCTAATTCCATAACTAGAAAAAACAAAGATGATCATAGGGAAAGATCGAACCATAATTACTAGATAAACAAGAAAAAATTAAAATATATACCTGTATTTTTTTTAACGATATCATAGAAGGTTATATAAGATGAACTTCCATTTTTATTAGATATCTTTAAAAAGCAGCCACGAGATTTAGCAGTTAACCTTGTGAAGAAGAATATTAAGAAGGAGGAAGAATGTTTTGCAGGGCTTTAATTCGTTACATTTACATGATTTCTAACAAAAACAACAACAAATATTTTAGAATAAAGAACAATGAAGAAGAATATTAAGAACATAAATCTTACAATTTTCAGAACAGATCTGCTTTTGAGAGAGAGAGTTCTTATCCCTTCACTACCAACTGCAAAATCCTCAACAATAAAGAACATAAACCTTACAATTCTCAGAAAGTTCTCTTTGATTTATCCTATTGATTTAAAGCTTATTTTCTAGATGCGAAAGAAGAAGCAAATGACTAAATGCTGAAATTCAAACAAGGCTTCGACCAGATCTAAAGCTTCAGCGATTTGTTCAATAAAATGCAAAAGAGAAGAATCATTTTAAAATTTTTTAAAAAAAGGTTCAAAGCTAGAGCTCTGTCATCAAAAACAAAACAAAAAAATTGACTGAATCAAAGCTCGAGCTCTGTCAAAACAAACCCCTAGATATTTAAGACTCGTCCAAGCTTCAAACTTCAAGACACAACCCTAGATTAGAAAAAGATTCACCAGGAAGACAAAACAACAGAGATAGAAAAACTAAAATCTCTCCCTAAATTCCAAGCTTCGTCAGATAAATGTGAAACCTACGAAGCTTGATGTTGTGAGTGGGAGAGAGATTACCAGAGAGAGCAACGGGGACGGCGTCGGCAACGAGAAGTTGACGTCGATGGCAAGGCAGAGGGAAAAAGGGGCGGGAGATTTCAATATTAAGGCGGGATGAAGTGATCGCGCAGAGGCCCAGGGATATTTCATTAAACGATTTTTAGCGATGGAATTATTTCCGTCGCTATATATGCAGTAAATATTAACGACGGGAATAATACCTTGACTAACCTAATAATCGTACTGACGGTAATTTTTTCCATCGCTACATGTTAAAATTAGTAGTGACGGTGATATACCCGTCGCTATATTTTTATACCATCACTAGTTAAATTAGTAAAATATTTTTTTATTAATATAGTAGTGTAATGATTAATAGCGACGGAAAAGAAATCGTCGGTAAAGGTTGGTTTTAGTGACAAAATATTGAACCGTTGCTAATTTTTCATCTCTTATATGCGTTTTTCTTGTAGCGAGACCCTACTTAAGATATAAAAATGATTGATTTTCCTTTCTTCGATGAGACAGTTTATAAATGTCCGATCGAATTAATTTTTTTACCACGTGTCTCTCAAGCAACTCGTTTTGACATCCAACGGCTAAATTTTGAAACAACTTGTAACGTGTCATGACATTATTAGGGACTACTCATTACAAACTTCAATGAACATGCTCATTAGAATGCCATTCACTTTAATTAAGTACATATAAAATCGAGAGGAGCTTTTATCAAACCAAGTACTGAAATGTTTAGCTTGGGCTTGTTAATTAAATGAGCCCGAAAATCAAGCTTAAGCTTAACTAGTTTATCAAATAAACAAGCTTAGTGGAACTTTTAACAAGCCTGAGCTCGAACCGTTCACATCAGACTACTTGATAAAGCATTGAGTTCAGGCGGTTGCCACAGCCTTGATAAAGCATACCTTTAAACTATCTCAGGGCTCTCTTTTTCATTTCTTTGCTGGCCTACACGGAAATTTCCAACATGTGTCTGCCACTAGAAAAATATCAGATGTGCAACTTTCAGTTATAATCCGCCAGAACTGAAGCTGCAACTCTCTCCGATGATTCGGATGCTTTTAGCAGATCAGTTTCCCAACCTGAAGACATTCATCCAGTGTAAAGCAACTACAATTAACACAAAGTTTGGAAAGTTAAAAACTCTCAGTTCTCTCTTACCAAAAAACAAAAAATCGCAGTTCTCAAGTTAAGAACTATTTTGCAAAGGCTAGTTAATGAAACACCCTTCCGTACTTGGTGGTCAATTGACTCTTTAATACTTCAAGGGCAGAATCCTCCGCTTGTAGCTAATCCATGTTCTATAGCAGCAGTTAATATCTATCTTTTCAACCTACTGTAAGTGTAACACAAAACCATAAGAAACACAAACAGAGATCGGATCACCAGTTAAACCCTGTGAATCTTTGAACCTATAGGAACCCCATAATACTAAGTGAGGCCTCTTCCAAAACCCTCATTCTCTCATCCAACAAGACGCAGAAGCAATGCTTCTCTTTCAATTTGATGACCATATCTAAATGTGCTATTTGGCCACAATTTTGCAATTGTTATTTTAAATCAAAATACCCATATGTCTACTACTGTAGTTGATTCCATTATGTCTACAGTCTCATTTGGTAGGCGATGTCGTCACGATTCCTAAGACTGGTCCTATTGAGCTTCAGAGATGGGCACAACATTCTGGTGTCACTCGTGCTTCCTCTAGTACCACTTAGGAATGACATTTTGTTTGGAAAATTGGTTTCAGAAATCACAGAAATACAGCAAGCAAATCCGAAGCGTAGGTTATACTTTCTTTAAACTGTATTCGCCCCCACAACAGAGTCAGCAAAAGGGTACAACGAACCAGTTCCAGGATACAACGGACACTACTTTGGATGCTGTTTTACAGAATTAGTTTGCTGTATTAAGTCTGTTCCAGAACACAGAAATTACAGAAGTTTTGCTCAGAGACAGGGAGTAAAAAATAAAGGAATTTTGTGAAAAGAAATTATTCTTATTTAAAGAATTAAAGGCACCTTTTCGGAAAGTTCCAACCCAACCCAACCCAACCCCGCCCGCCCGCCCGCCCGACCGACTCGACTCGGCTCGGCACGGCACGGCACGCGCGCGCGCGTGTGTGGTTTAGCATAATGGTTTGACATTTAGCATAATGGGTATGGGTAACAAATTTGAATGCTCCTTGAAGGCTCAAGCCTTCTTCCAACACTATCTTATATATACTTGTCAACGTATTGGTAGTTTTCCAATGTGTGACTAAACTTTTGCTTTGAAAAAGCAACTTTCAAAAAACACACTTTGTTTTCAAAACAAAAAACTATGGTTTATTTTTCTTTAAAATATCCAACAATCCCCCACTATTTTAAATAAAATAAAAAATAAAGAAATTTCTGAGCAAACTAGGAGAAGTCATATTTCAGTGAATGATGTCTTCCGAACTTTAACCATCACCTAAGTTTACAGAGTCAAAATCCACCAGTGTTTTCTGTGACCTTAGTCTTGAACTGCTTACACTTAATGGTGAACCGGACTATGTATACATATACTTTTTTCTCAAAAGTTCTAGTGTTCATTTACATTAGCACTTTTATGGCCCTGTGCTATAATCCTGTTTTCTGTGAGTGTTTAATGAGAATGTTGTTTCTCACTTTAGAAGCGGTCAAACTTCCACACCTACATAGGTAGATCTATTAAAAGTGTAACTGTAAATGGTACACTTCAACACTTAGTTATAGACCTATTAAGAGTCATTGCTCAACCTCTCTTTTGTTATTACAGTTTAAAAGTATATGTTAATACACTTTCAATCACATATTTATAACTTGTTTTTCCCATTGAACCTAATAAATATTAGGTTGGGTTTCTGCTATAAGTGATTCCTATGAATTAATGGATTTCAAACTCATTTCTCTCGATGTCTTGTATACACCATTTCGACCCAGGCCTTTAGTAAATGGATCCGCCAGGTTTTGTAAAGACCTGATACTTAAAACAGAAATTACTCCATTTTTGAGTAATTCTCTTACATAGCTATGCCTTAGATCAATGTGTCTAGATTTTCCATTATATGTTTTACAATAGGCCTTTGATAGTGTGGCTTCACTATCACAGTGTATAGAAACCAGTGGCAATGGTTTTACCATTAATGAAATTTCTAACATTAAATTCCTTAGCCACTCTACCTCCTTGCTGCAAGCCGCTAATGCAACAAACTCAGATTCCATTGTGGAATGAGTTAAGCAAGTTTGCTTCTTTGATCCCCATGAGATCGCGGCTCCACCTATAGTGAATATCCACCCACTTGTGGATTTAAAATCATTAGAATTCCAACTTGCATCATAATAACCTTCTAGTACATTTGGAAAACCAGAAAAATGTAAAGCATAATTCATTGAATACTTTAAATATCTAAAAATACGAGTTAGAGCATTCCAATGCATATATCCAGGATTAGATGTAAATCTACTTAATTTTCCAACAGCATATGCTATATCAGGTCTAGTACAATGCATTGCATACATAAGACTTCCCATTTGACTTGCATATTTAAGTTGAGAGATACATCTTCCTTCATTTTTAATTAGCTTCACATTTGTATCATAAGGTGTAGATGCTAAATCCATATCAAAGTAGTTATATTTTTGAAGAATCTTTTCAAAATAATATGATTGAGACATTATTATTTCATTTTCAGTTCTTATTATCTTAATTCCTAAGATAAGATTTGCTAATCCCATATCTTTCATATCAAAAACAGATTTCAAGAAACTTTTAGTCTTTTCTATCACATTAATATTTGTTCCAAATAATCACAAATCATCCACATATAAGCATATTATAATTCCGTTGTTATTATGAAATTTACTATAAACACATTTATTAGATTCATTTACTTTAAATCCAAAGTTTAAAATAACTTCATCAATTCTAGTGTGCCATTGTTTAAGAGCTTGTTTTAAACCATATAAATATTTATTTAATTTACATACTTTGTTTTCATTTCCTGGTAAAACAAATCCTTCAGATTGATCCATATATATTTTTTCTTATAAATTTCCATTTAGAAAAGCTGTTTTTACATCCATTTGATGAATTATTAATTTATGAATTGTAGCTAAAGCTATTAAACATCTTATTGTAGTAAGATGTGCTACAAGTGCAAAAGTATCAAAGAAATCTATTCCTTCCTTTTGTCTATAACCTTTAGCAACTAATCTTACTTTAAATTTTTCAATAGAACCGTCGGCTCTTAATTTTCTCTTGAATATCCATTTATTACCAATGGTTTTAGATCCTTTAGGTAAAGTTACAAGTTTCCAAGTTTGATTTGCCATTAATGAATCAATTTCATCATTTATAGCTTCCTTCCAAAAATCTACATCTCTTGAATTAATAGCTTCTTGAAATGTTAATGGATCACTATCTATGTTTAGACAATATATTAATTCATGAACAAAATCATTTCGATCCCCTTCTACTAAGTATAGAAAATAATCATTTCCTAAATTAGTTTCTTTTCTAGTCCTTTTACTTCTTCTAAGTTCTGGGATTGGATTAAGATTTTGATCTTGATCTTGTGCTAGTTCTTCAATTTCTTCATTTTGAGTATTTTCCATAATTGAAATTTCTGAAATTTCTGTTACATTTCTATTTATACTATGATTAGAATTTTCTTGACTTGGTTTTGTTATAAATGAAGTTTCATAAAAAACAGTATCTCTAGATTCAATGATAGAATATTTATTTATTACTTGATTATTTTCAATAACCATAAATCTATATGTTATGCTATTCTGTCCATATCCAATGAATACACATTCAATGGCCCTTAGACCAAGCTTTGGTCTTTTAGGATTTGGCAATCTTACCAAGGCTCTACACCCCCACACTTTAAAATAGTGTAGACTAGGTGCTCTTCCCATCATCATTTCAAATGGGGTTTTATCCAAATTCTTATTTGGAATTTTGTTTAGTACATGGACAGCAGTTAAAATTGCTTTACCCCATAAATCTAAACCAAGATTTGAATTGCATAGCATAGCATTTATCATTTTAACTAGAGTTCTATTTTTTCTTTCTACAATACCATTTTGTTGAGGAGTATAAGGGGCTGTAAATTCATGTCTAATACCTTGACTTTCACAAAAAGCATTAAATTCATTAGAAATATATTCTCCTCCCATATCGGATCTTAATCCTTTTATTTTAATATCTAATTGATTTTCTACATATGCTTTAAAAGTTTTAAATTTATCTAAAGCTTCATTTTTATTTTGTATTAAATATATTTGAGTGAATCTAGAAAAATCATCGATAAATATTATAAAATATCTTTTTCCTCCTTTTGTAGTAATTTTAGAGAAATCACATAAATCAGAATGTATTAATTCTAAAACATTAGATTTTCTTACTACATTCTTAAATGACTTTCTAGTTAATTTAGTCTTAGTGCATATTTCACATTTGTCAACATTTGAGTTTTCAAGTGAATGAATCAAGTTTAATTTTGACATAGATTTCATATATCTAAAATTTATGTGTCCTAATCTAGCATGCCATGAATTAAAAGAATCAACCATATAAGCAGAATCAGAAATTTCATTCATTTCATCATAGCCAATACTGGCTTTGAACAATCCTCCCAAGGCATAGCCTTTACCAACAAATTTCCCTTTTCTAGACAAGATACATTTATCAGATTCAAACACTAACTTAAAGTCATGCTTTACTAACAGGCTTACTAACACAAGATTCTTCCTGACTTCGGGTACATGTAAGACATTATTAGTAACTGTCTTTCCGAAAGTGAAATCCATTTCCACCTTCCCATGTCCTTCAGTCTTTGCCGTAGAAGAATTTTCCATGTAGAGAACTTGATTTTCTTCTGTTACTTTTTCATAGAAGGAAAACACGGATTACTTTTTGCACACATATCTAGTTGCACCTGTGTCAAACCACCATTCCCTTTCATCTCCTAAAAGGTTTACTTCAGAAAACATTGCAGCAAATTTTCTTCAACTACATTTGCTTGACTTTTCTTGAAATGTCGGCAATCCCTTTTGAAGTGTCCGGGCTTCCCACAATGGTAGCAAGCCTTCTTCTTGGGTTTCTTGTCCTTAGTGTTCTTCTTCTTATCTTTCTTGTCTTTTTGTTGGAAGGAGTGTTTGAATTTCTGCTTCTTCTTATCAGGTTCTTCATTCTCAACCAGGTTCGCTTTGGAGACCAATTCAGTTTGTTCCTCCAGTTTATCCCTCAAAATTGACTCTTCCTCAATTCGAAGATGCTTGAGGAGATCATCCATAGCCATTTCTTCCTTAGTATGTTTAAGGGTTTTCCGGTATTCTTTCCATGAAAGTGGTAGTTTTGCAACTACTGCTTTCACAAGAAAGAATTCCTTGAAGATGGCTCCTTCTGCAATGAGGTTATTTATGATAATCTGGAACTCATGAACCTGTTCAAGAATGGGCTTTCCATCAGTAATCTTATAATTTAAAAATTGACTTACAAGATAGGATCGATATCCTTCATCCTCAGTATTGTATTTCTTTTCTAGGGCCTCCCAAAGTTCTTTTGCAGTCTTTGTATACTGGTACACATCGAACAGAGAATCAGCCAAGTAATTGAGGATGTGACCACGACATGCATAATTGTCTGCTTCCCACTTCTGCTTCTTCCGAATGTCTTCAATAGTAGAATCATCAGTTGTGGTAGGACAAACTGTAGTGAGAACATAGCCAACATTTCTTCTGTTGCCATCGTTTGAAGTGTGCTCCATCGAAGTTCTCAAGCTTTGGAAGATTCGGATGAGGCTGTACTTGATTTCTGGTTGTCATGGAATACAGTTTAAAATTGTTGGAAAATTGGTTTCAGAAATCACAGAAATACAGCAAGCAAATCCGAAGCGTAGGTTGTACTTTCTTTAAACTGTATTCGCCCCCACAACAGAGTCAGCAAAAAGGTACAATGAACCAGTTCCAGGATAAAACGGACACTGCTTTGGATGTTGTTTTACAGAATTAGTTTGTTGTACTAAGTCTGTTCCAGAACACAGAAATTACAGAAGTTTTGCTCAGAGACAGGGAGTAAAAAACAAAGTAATTTTGTGAAAAGAAATTATTCTTATTTAAAGAATTAAAGGCACTTTTTCGGAAAGTCACAAAGGTTTGAAAAAAGCCCAACAGTCATTAACTAACCCAACAGTCATAAAACAGTTATGATTTAAATTTAAAACTGTTTTGGTTTTAATTAAAAACGTTTAAACAAAAAGTGATTAAAAAATAATCATTTAGATCTTATAACCCAGCCCAGCCCAGCCCAGCCCGCCCGCCCGACCGACTCGGCACGACTCGCGCGCGCGCACGTGTGTGTGGTTTAGCATAATGGTTTGACATTTAGCATAGTGGGTATGGGTAACAAATTTGAATGCCCCTTGAAGGCCCAAGCATTCTTCCAACACTATCTTATATATACTTGTCAAAGTATTGGTAGTTTTCCAATGTGAGACTAAACTTTTGCTTTGAAAAAGCAACTTTCAAAAAACACATTTTGTTTTCAAAACAAAAAACTATGGTTTATTTTTCTTTAAAATATCCAACACATTTGCCCTAAGTTTGGTTGCCGAGAAAATAATTAAAAACATTGAAAATAAATTAAAGCAACTAAAAATTGCAATAGAAATTCAAAATTCTTTTTCTTTTCCATGTTTTCACCTATTTGCAACCAAACATAGCATTGGTTATTTACGTTTCTCTACCCTTCATTTTTCATCTCCATTTATCGGCATCCACGGAGCTTAATTATTGACGCGGGAGTATCCAATCACATGACCAATGAGTCTCATTTACTTTCATCCATGTTGCCTGCCCTTCTCACATGCTAGTGGTAGTGTTTCGTCTTACTTATGGTTCTTTTTTTTTGTTGGTGCAGGGACTGAGTGAAGGCCTCTGCTACTTCTACACTAGGAAAGCACCAACTTTTTCTAGTTTTTCTATATTTTTTGTTGCAAATGAGAAGAGTTTCTTCGTGGCACACTCATTCCGGTCATGCATGTTCCTTTAGGAATTACCTTCAATGGAAATCAAGCCAAAGCCCAGCTAGACTTCTTTAGCAGTCGAACCAGCACGGAAAATCCAACCAATGTATGATACACCCAACACTGCAACCATCTTTTCAATTGGGTCAAGCCTGCCATCGAACCCTAGGCCCCAAGTCTGCGACGTTGGCTCCTCATACCTGGTCAAGAAAGCCCGTAAGCAGTTTGTAAAGGGCGCTCACGTTTTTTGGCTCCTGTTAGAACTATAACTTCAACCCGCAGGGCAGTTACCTCTGCAATTCCCTACTGGGAGCAGAAACCAAAGCCCTTAACCCCCCCCCCCCCCCATCGCTTTGAAAACTTTTACATAAATTTATAAGTTATAACTAATAATGATCAAAAGTAGCTCAGTGCAAAAGCTATCTTAATTAACCGACCTCAAAGCTTAACGGGCCACACTTGTTAAGCATGATCCATTCGGATGTGCACATGACATCTCTCTAAATAAGCTTGGCCATTCGGATGTGCAAATGACATATTCAGACTTGGAAGTTAAACGCTCCCAGCTAACATAAGACATAAATGATAAATATAAGGTGGGAAAATTAGATTGGGAGCTGCATTAGCAAAATAAAATGTGGAAATAGCACTCGCAATAAGATAAATCAGATACACCGTGACACTTGATTTCCATTTTAGTTTCTAGACAATGAAAGTGTATACCAAATTCTGGTGTGGAAGAATTCCTCCAACTTCATCCTTTTGGTTCTATTATCTTCAAATAAATTTGATGAATGAGCTTGATTAGTCACTAATTAGGATTAGACACTAAAAAAGAATCCAATTTGTCAGTGAAGGTCAATTTTTTAATCCATTTTATCTATAGATCATTATATACCTAGAATACCCAAGAGGTCATTGCATATGACTACGCCACAAGTAGGGTGTGCCCACTGCCCATTAATAAACGGGGCAGGCCGGGCCAAACTTGATTGAAAGTATAGTCTAATGGGTTCTGGAGCCTAAGCATCTCAACCCAAGCCTATCCAATTATGTAATTGGGCTGGGCCAGGCAGCAGGTCCGCCCTAGCCCATTGATAACCACAAGCTACATGCCAACATCAAGTTTCATAGTAAGAACAGTACAAAAGAAGGTTACTTGGGCATTTCCGTAATATAAGGTGCTGGGAAGTGCTTGCCTCTAGGGGTGGCAATTGAGCTGGGTTTGGGCTTGAATTTTGAATAAGCTTGCCTGAAGCCCAACACATTTATTTACAAAGGCTTTGAAGCTCGAAATTGTCTCAATTGTCACCCCTACTGGCCTCAACCATTGATCACTAGAGAAAATTCATGTAATTTTTCTAAGACGCCTAACATATCTTAGGGAGCTCCTCTTAATTATCTCTTCAACTAGAACCCGGTTCATATTTAAACTCTGATTAAAAACAAAAGGAAAAAAAAAAAAAACTTCATATATCAACGCTGCAATCTGGGGATCCAAGCAGAGGCACCTGACCTACAAGCCCCTTCTTCAAACCCACAAACATATCGCATTTTACGTACACACCATAACGCGCACTTCTAAATGCTCCAGCCTTCCATCTCAACCTCCCCAGCAACGCCAACCTCAACCCCACCACCCCGTAAGCCTCATCAATCACTAACCCATTCGCCACCTCCATCGACACCGGCACGAAGCCTCCTCCCACTATCGGTGACAAGGCCACCGTACTATGTTCCTTCTGAATTAACGGCGGCAGCGTCGCCGGAGGGGTGATCGCTTGGTTTCTATATGATATGAACGCCGATAGACGGTCATAGTAAATGGAGACTCGCTTGTTTGGGTTTCGGGTAAGGACTGTGAACTGCATGGTGGTGGAGATGCTCGACGGGGACGTTGTGTTGAGATCAAAGATAGCGGCACTGACGACAGTGAAGTGGGGCTTGTGGGGACGATATACGATCCATACTATAAGAGTTGTTACTCCAGCTAAGAGAAGAAAGATGACAATACATGTGTATAAAAAGCGACGGACGTCGTTGGGTGCGAAACGAGAAGCCATGGACTTGTTAGTAGGTCTGTCTTCAGTCATTTTTCTCCGAGTTTGGGCTGCTTCTGGGTTGTGCTTTTCTTCAGCCATGAAATGAGGTCTGAAGGTTTATATAGAGCCAGAGAAAGAGAGTGGGTAGACGGGCGTGACAAATTAGAGTGAGGAAAAAGCTGAAGGAGGAGAATAAGTAAGACAGTTGGAACAAAAAGAAGGAGAAAAACAAATGGGTTAGGTAAAGTGAGTTTATTTCATTTCATTCATTAATCCATCCTTTTGATTGATAAGTGCTCTTTCCTTTATTTCTGCTTCTTTCTTCTTTTCTCCATTTTCCTTTTTCTTTAAAGGAGATCGGATAAAGGTGCACGTTAAAGCACTACTCTTCTCAGTATTTGGTATGGATTTCTTGGATTGGGGATGCTCGCCCCACTTGCCCTCGTTCAATCGTGGAGTCTATTTGGTACGTGCAACTCGGCACAAAAATCTTGTGTGCCCCCTCGTTTAGAGCCCCATGGACATAAATCATGAAAATATTGGCAAAAACGTTTTCAATGAATTTATTCTCTTTGTATGTTTTTAATAACATGCCCTGTTATTAAATAGTAGCGGCATACAAGATCCGTGTGCCGCGAGTTGCATACAAAAAGGACTCTTAATCGTGATAGCAAAATCCATTTGGATGACCACAACGTCCACCGTCCTTGTTATTTTTTATTACGTAAATATTTCATCCAAGTTGCACTGTTTGTAAGTTAAAAGTGCTACAAGTATTCCTAAGTGACGTTCGTTTGGCAAGAAAGTACGGAAAAGTAAAAGAAAACTGAGTTTTCTTATACTTTTCTTAAGGTCTGTCTGTAAAAAACCATACATACATTCATTTTCTTATGCGTTTTCTCAATAATGACAAACGTTCCCTCAAAAACTTCCTACACCTTTTGATGATTATTTTAAAAGATAATTTAAGTTTCGTTTCTTTTTTTATCATTTCTTTTTTCTTTTTCTTTCTTCTTCTTTTACTCACTTTCTCGCCAAACCAACATATCCTTAATTGAGAGTTTAAAAGAAGAGAATAACTATCATCAAGAGTTCCGATTGAACGGTCAACATAACAACCCAAAAATTGTCTTGGGAAGGGATACTTATGGGAAAAATGTACTATTTAGAAATATCCTTCTTTGTGTTCATAATTACAAAACTACTGCTTTCAAAGGCAATTTTTGGGTTGCTTCGATTGATCGGAGCTCTTGGTGATAATTATTGTCCTTTTGTGGACCGTATCGTCTTTCTCTTAATGGAAGACAATAACACGTGTTTTCATTGAAGAAAGTAAATTAAAAGAAGAGCAATAGTTCGCTCCACTGGCGAGGAGGTGAACTTTTGCTCCTCACTCTCACAAAACCAACTCAACTGCCATTAATTTTAGTTAATTTTTTTAACTCCTATGGTAAAAAAAATGTGAATAATTTTGAGTTATTGTCTTTTTGTGGACAGTATCATCTTTCGCTTAATGGAAGACAATAACACGTGTTTTCATTGAAGAAAGTAAATTAAAAGTAGAGCAATAGTTCGCTCCACTGGTGAGGAGGCGAACTATTGCTCCTCGCTCTCACAAAACCAACTCAACTGCCATTAATTTTAGCTAATTTCTTTTAACTCCTGTGATAAAAAAAAAATGAGAATAATATTGAGCCGGAGCTCTGCATCAAGTAGAGCTCCCTTTTTACACCGTAAGTGTGACATGTTTGTAATTATTGATGGACGCTGGGGTATTTTTGCAACACACCGTAATTACACATTTGCCACCTGGTAGTGTAAAAATGGGAGCTCCACACAACGTGGTGATGCAAAGCTCCTCTTTATAATTAAACTGGAAAAAAAATTGTATTTCCTTTTTCTAAAAAATAAGAGTAGATGGGTGAACCTAAGGGTGAGTGAATCTTAATTACAATCGAATAGAGTTAAAAAGGTGTACAGTGGCATTGAAAGTGGACCCAAGACACCTCCTCGCATCACATCACTGACCGAGGATGGGGCGGGCCAGGAATTTTCTCTTGGGGGCCGAAATTTTTTTGGACAATAGGTTCAGGAGAGTTATTATTTAAATAAAATTAATTTTATTTTTAATTTTTTTTATATTGTATATATAAAGAAAATTATTCTTTGTGGCGGAATGCACGGGTCTCTACAGCCGCCAAGTGTCCCTTTTTAACACCTAATAACTTTGGTTAAGATTCATTCATCCCTAAAGTTCATCCATCTAACCTTGGTTTTAAGAAAAAAATTATTAATGTTTAAGTTGATTAAGCTTAACCATAGTTAAAGGAGGATCTACGACCTACCATGTCTCTTTTAACATCCACTAACTATGGTTAAGATTTACTCACCCTTAAAGTTAATCTTGATTTTTAGAAGAATGAAAATATTAACAATTAAGCTTAACCACAATTAAAGGGAGACAGACAGAGCAAGTGGAAATTTTGGAGAGGCATTTTGGGGTCACTATATATAAAATTTTGATAAATTTAAAAAAAAAAAAAATTCTACTGGCTCAAGAAGGATTTGCCCGAATTTTAGGGGGCACGCAAACCCCCTTAAAAGAAAATGTAGTTAGCATACCCCAATGAACAATTAGCCAATCCCACATCCGGCTACCTAGTCGAATGCCTTCCAATTTCATCCTCATTTAATTGTTGTTAAGCTTAATTGTTGTTAAGCTTTGGTTAAGTTAAATCATCTCTGGATTCGAAAGACGGAAAGAAGGCCGCGAGGTTGTTTCTTTAAAGAGAAAAGGCATGCCCTTTGCCGACATACGGATAAGTGCTACTTTAATTTAGTCTTGCATAAGTGAGCCATGAGGGTGAGAATGCTAGCCTTAGCCCCTTTCTTCCTCACTTTCTGAGGGCCAACACGTGTCCTAAACCCCGGTTAAAGCTTCAGCATTCAATCCACTTTCTCTCCCAAGTTTTTAATAGGCTCTAAAGCAGAAAAAGTGGATTCCACAGAGAAAGTGACCAAGGGAGAAACCCGGTCTAGCCTTCTGAGTTATGGGTATGTGGGCGCTCCACGTCTCTGCAAATCTTCTACCGGGGGAAGAAAATTATCTCAGGTCCCACGCGGCCAATGAGAAATCGAAGTGCTAACTATTGCACCAACTCCAAGTAAGGTTTTAAAAAAAAATAATAATAAGAGGACACTTGAAGTAAGTAGATGGGTATATTTGAATTTGTATTCGATTATCTATCTGAACTCAAATAAATATCCGATAGATAATAAAATATGATATTTGTTTCTTATTTTAATTAAAATATTCGAATTCGGATAACATTCAATTATCCGATTAATTAAAAGAAAAAATTGCTAAAAAAACATAAAATTTGTTTTTAAAAAGTATATTAAAAATTTATCTCCATTTATCTTAAAAATAATAATTTAATATTTCAAATTATGTAAAAAGTGTATATTTATAATTTTATTTTAGTTTTATAAGTTTATTATATATATATATATATATATATATAATATGTCGGATATTTATCGATTCGGATTCCATTATCCTAATTTGTATCCAATTATAAATAAATAATAAAATTACTATTTTAATTCACTCTGCGTTCAGATGCCTAACCGGATAGTATAATACAATCTTTGCCTTAAAAGAGACAGATTTGCTGCTGTTTGGACCCCGGGTACTAAATTCTCTACATTTTTATTTTCTCTACAAGTTCCTAATGAGGATATGTGCTCTTGCGGGAGAGGGCCGAGAAAGGATGAGCAACACCGCTGCTGTTGCGCTGGCGTCAAAGTGTAGAAGAGATGATACCATATCACTAACATTCAATTTTAATTTTAATGGATGCACTGACATTTTAAGTCGGGGAATCTCTTTGGCTAAGCTAGAAAGGCTCGGGTAACTATAAAATAGGGGACATGTTGGAGAAGTCATTTCATGGCCCATGATTTTAGCTTCTCCATGTATTATTCGGTACATGAAAATAAAGTAATGAGATAAAGGGAAGAGAATGTGAAAAGAAGTCAAAATGATGGGGAGAAAATTGAATGACTTCTCTCATTTTTATCACCACATGTCCCCTATTTTGTCGTTGCTGGAGACTATCTTTCTTGGCTTCGCCGGAGACAATCCGAGGCCGAGAGTGGGGTGGTTCCTTAGACTTACCCTTGTAGCACTTTGGCCGGTACCTTAGGTCAGGCTGACAAAAAAAAAAAGTAAATGCACTGACATTGACATTATTTTTGTGCCAGCGAAAAGGGCCTACTGCCTTTGGCCATAATATGTGTTTACACGTACGTTACCTTACACTTGTTGCTTTTATGTGAAAAAGGTTTGGATTTTGGAATATCCTTTGCTTCACTGCGAATCCAATACACGCTGTACATTTTTTAATGGTTAAAAGATACCTTGATTATGTATCAATCGCCATTATTTTGCTATACAAAAAAAAAAAATGAGTCGGAGCTCTGCTTCACGGTATTGAAGCGGAGCTCCTCTTTTTAAACCAAAGTTGTGGCATGTTTGTAATTATTGAAAGAGATTGGGGCATTTAAGCAACACACCATAATTATAATATTGTCATTGTAAAAAGGGAGCTTCGGCAGAGCTCCTCTTTGTATTTAAACTAGAAAAAAAATCGCATCATTTTACTTAAATTTTTTTTTTTTGTTAATTTATGATTGTGAGGTTCATCATATGTGATACACACTCATCCCTCTATCCTGCATGTGTCTGCTCACTAGAGGCAGCATTTCATGGTTTTCAAGATCTGATTATAGAGATATAACTTTGGCCACCGGATCTCCGATGTACGTTCAAAGGTGAACGTGGATCATAAACAATACCTATCATTGGCCTCATTTAAAAATTTTCAAGTGTTGGAGGAAAATCATGATTTGATGAATGAGCAAGATCAATCCACGTCCAACCATTGAAGTGTACCTAGTTGGTATAAAAGAAACGAGAGCAAATCTTCTAGTAGGCCCCTAAATACCAATTTTGGTATTAGGGGCCCACATAACCAATTCAGTCATTACAACTCAAACAACATTTTCAATTCTACATTTAATGCCATTTTAATGCCATTGAGGATTGTTAACCTACCATTGAAAAAGCCTGGATGGCTACTTGCTCGATGTATTCTTTGCGCTACCAAATTATGCAATGTAAATCTGACTTACAGGTCTGGAATCGAGGAGTGTTTGGTCGGCTTCAAATCGAATTAAAATGATCAAGCAAAATTTATCTTCCCTGCATAGTATACCAAATCGCCAATTAGTTATTACCCAGGAAAACTCTGCTCTCAGAATTAGACGTCGCTTTGCATCAAGAGGAACTTCTCTAGGCTCAAAAGTCTTGCATCAAATGGCTTCACGCACGAGATAAAAATACATCCTTTTTTCATCAGTCGAAAATCCAGAGGTGGCGGCATAATAGACTTGAGTGCCTACAAGACCCTTGTAGCAACTGGATCTGAGACCCTATTCATCTCCAAGCCCATATAATTGCCCATTTTCAGAATATGTACTCTACCTCAAACCTTGGACCAAGCCATGATTTTCTTCACGATTTGGCTCCCCGAATCTCGGATGATATGAATAAATCTTTTACTTTGAATTTCTCGGTGGAAGAGGTTTAAGCTGTGGTGTTCTAAATGGGGGCCCTAAAGGCACACTGGGATATCGTTAGACCAAAAGTAACGGAAGTTGTCCTCTCTTTTCTCAATTAGAGGGGGATGCCTCTCAGCTGTTGAATTTTATAAACAACAAATCCAAGGATATCCACTGGGATGTCAAAACGGTTATGAATGATGTTAAAGCTATCTGGAGTTGCTTTCCAAGTGCTATTGCCCAAGTCATTCCTCGATCGGCTAACATAAACACCCACAATCTAGCTAAAAGAGCATTTACTTGGCGTAGAAATGGCACCCTAAGTCTGTGTTCTCGGTTGGATCCCTCTTACCCTTTTGATCCAGGAACTGTGTAATCCCCCGGTCCAATTTGTCTTTGTATTCTCGTTTGCAGTTTCTTAATATATTAGCTTGTTACCACAAAAAAAAAAAAAAGAACATTCCACTCAAAGAATGGGTAAAAAGTAATTCACTTTGTCCTCAGTACTTGCTTTTTTTGGATTTGTTGCAAAAAAAAAAAAATCAAGGTCAGATTAGATAGATGAACCCTAAAGGTGAGTAAATCTTAACTATAGTTAGTGAGTGTTAAAAGAGACGTATGGCGGCTTGTAGAGTCTCTTTAACTATGGTTAAATATGATTAAACTAAGGTTAATATTTTATTTTTTTATTTTTTTTCTAAAATCTCAGGTTAAATGGACACAACTATAGTTAAGATTCATCCATTTACCTTGAATTTTAAAAAATTATAAAAAAAACATTAACTTTTAGTTAATTATGTTTAACCATAGTTAAAGGAGACTCTACAAGCCACCATGTGTCCCTTTTAATAATCACTAACTATAGTTAAGATTTACTCACCCTTAGGATTCATCTATATAACCTTGATTTTTAGAATTTTTTAAAAAAATATTAACCTTAAGACGATTAAGCTTAACCATAGTTAAAGGGAGATAAATGGGACACGTGGTAACCTATAGAGCCGTCCGTTCCATCCAACCCATTAAAAAAAAAGGTTAGAAGGGTTATTTTATTAAATAAAATTTAACAACCGTTAACTTGAAAGGAATGATGAATTTGCAAAAGTTCTAAAACCAAAGAAAAACAAGTATAAAAAAAAAAAAATTATTTACATTTTTACCCATTTTTTGGTTGGAACGTTCACAACGTATTAAATGAGGTATTGGAAATGGTATATGAGATGTAGCAACTCAATTGGTTACGTGGACCCTAATACCAAAATTTGTATTAGGGGCGGACTAGAAGATTTGGTCTCAAAAGAAACATATATACATAGGGGCGGAGGATTTGGGACCCTTAGTGGTTAGCCATAGACCGTTAGGATTTGGGACTGACTCATAACTATTTAAGGCAGCCCCCTAACATAGTGTATAATGTCTGGCAAAAGTTAGCATAGTGAGCTTGATCAGATTTTTTAGTAGGTCTTGAGTCTCTTGACCATTCAAAAATAAAACCTAAATCAATATGAGTTTTTGAAAATCATGATCTTGCATGTCAATTAATCCATGTTTACTGCAATCAGCCTCTGCATCAACCTCTAGTTAATCCAAAAGAACAATAGAAAAAAAAATAGTCTTCTTGAGCCTACAAGACGAAATAACCCACAAATAGGAGAATATTTTGTGTGCGGCCCCCACTTGGATCCACCTAATGTTGGTTAATTAGTTCAAACATCTTGCACACGATGATCATAAATCAATTTCGGCTAAGAGGCACGACAAACGCTTCTTAAAGATAGTTGGAACCTTCTGTTTGTGCAAGGGATTAAGGCTACTTTATCCCCAGGATTCAACCTAGATAGGAATCGATCCGTTCCTCAACAAATCTGCACTATCTAGTAGGGATTGTACTTAAACCTCTCTTTAGGATGTCCACAATTATTATTCCAGTTAAGGTCTGAGTTATCCTAGTTACACAGATTGTATAAACTAGATTAGGCTATCACAAGTGATTACCAAACAAAATTACTCTCTAGGAGCGATTATGTAATTGTTCTAGAATTGGATCTGTATAGATTCTGTAAACCAGATTTTGAGAATTCTGTAATCAGTTCCGAAAAGACACACTGTTTGGAAACAAATTGTCTAGGACTCTATTTGGTAACAGTGCCCAAGGGTCAGTGTATTACTATACTGGCTGAGTTCTCCTAATGTTCTCTGTTCTTGGTAAATCCGGGCAGTGCTCTGTTTAGTTACAGAGCGATCTCAATTGACTAGACTAATAGTCAGATTACTTCTCTGTTTGGTGACAGAGAATCAGCTAGTCCGAATGGACTGGTTGAATACTGTGATCTGGCTTACTGGGTTGAGTCGTCTTCAACATTGGGATGGGCTTCAGATCTCTAATGAAGTTCTGGAGCTTTCTTCTCTAGTTCGGGCTCTCTTTCTGGGCTCAATCTTGCAGAGATCTGATACGAATTCCAACTTTTGTAAAATCATCATCTTCATCCTCATCTTATATAGGCGAGGGTTAGGCCTTAGGAGCCACTTGGGCTTCCTAACCGACCCACTCACCGAGTCTCTTGAGTCTCCTCAACTGACCCATTCAATTGTCCACCAAGTTCAATGAACCTGGACACACACCCATGATCCATAATGGATCATGAAATCCGAACCACCATCTCAATCCTGATCAGATCTACACCGTTGATCTGACTTCTATTCTTAAAAAGAATAGGCAACTCAAGACGATGAGGCGTGCGAAGTGCAAAGTGTTCCTCATAGCGCCCATTGCCCTTGCACGTGCGCTTGTGCGTGTCACGTTCGGTGCGATGCACCTCACTAGTGCACCCACACTTGGTGTGTGAGCACACAAAAGATCGAGAAAAATCTCTAAGGAGAGGGGATTACTTATTAAGTGGTTTAAAGTCTCACAATTATCCAATGTAGGACTATTAAAAGCCACAACAGTTTTCTTTTGAAAACATGATTTTTTTCTCCCCAAAACCATTAGTATTGTAAAAACACAATTTTAAATCCAACCAAATGGTTTTCTTCCAAATCATTAAAACCCAACTTTTATTTTATTAAAACCAATTAAAAAATTATGTTTTAATAAATCAAAATCAACAAACCTCCACTTGATTTATAAAAAAAATTATTTAAAATTATTATAGGATGGGCATCCTAGAAAGTTCTGTGCATAAATAAGAGTACCTTTAGGGTTTGAACTTTCACTTAGTGCAAACTAATCAAAGTAAATCCGAGAATCTAGTGGACGTGCCTTGAACTAATGGACCCATATGGAAAAATCGGACCCGTCGCACACACACTTCTTTCAGAGGTAAATTGTACACATTAGCTCTGCACTTTTGAGTCTGTGTCAAATCTCAGTTTACTGTGCGCTTTAGAGATTAACTGTAATCTCATAGGAAGTGACTAGCTTTCACACACAGAAAGGTGAGCCATCAAGAGCGTCTCTATACTCACTCTAACATGAATAGATCCATGGTCTCATTAAGAGAATTATTATAAAATTTTCAGCCTCAACAAAATACAAGAGATCATTTATAGGATAAACATTTATAAGAAATTACACTATGCCTCATTTTCATTAAAATGTAGTTCATACAAATAAATAAGACCGTAGCTTATTTCTCCCGTTGAACTTGAGAAACTCATCAAGTAGGGTTCCCACTATGTCTTCTATCATTACAAGTTCTTCAGTCTCATTCCCCTCGATATCTATGAGATCATATCTCTTCCAAGGCCCTTGGATAAAGGATCTGCCAAATTTTCTTTGGACTTAACATATTGATTGGCCATAGCACCATCACCAATTAGACCTCTTACAAGTTGATGCTTCAGATGTATCTGTCTGGACTTCCCATTATAATTCACTTTGTATGCCTTAACCATAGCAGCCTGATTATCACAATAGATTGTGATTGCCGGCACTGGCTTGCTCTATACTGGTACGTCTACCAATACATTTCTAAGCCATTTAGCTTCCTCTCCTGCAGATGAGAGTGCAATAAACTCAAATTCCATTGTGGAATGAGTTATATAATTCTGCTTCTTGGATTTCCATGAAATGGCACCTCCTCCCAGAGTATAAATCCAAGCAGTCACTGAGGTAGATTCATCTTATTCTGAATTTCACGTCGTATCGTTGTATCCTTCGAAACCAACGGGGAAACTCCCATAATGCAACCCGTAGTGCATGATACCCTTTAAATACTTTAAAACTATGTGAAGAGTGTCTCAATGCACTTGAGAAGGGTTGCTGGTATATCTGCTCAACTTTCCTACTACATAGGCTATATTAGGCATGGTGCAGTGCATGGTGTACATAAGACTGTCAATCACTTGGGAGTACTCTAGTTGAGCTATACATCTGCCTTCATTTTTCGTCAACTTAATGCTAGAGTCATATGGTGTGAGAACCGGTCTATAATCGAAATGATTGAACCTCTTGAGAATTTTTTCAATATAGCTCACCTGAGATAGGGTAATCCCATCAGAACTTCAAAATATTTTGATTCCCAAAATAGCATCAGCTTCACCCAAATTCTTCATATCGAAGTTGGAGGATAAGAATGCTTTAGTGTTCAAGACACTATCTAGATCAGTCCCAAAGATGAGTATGTCATCTACGTACAAGCATATAATAACACCGGAAGCTCCATTAAATTTGTTGTACACGCAAATATCTCCATTATTGATCTGGTAACCATCAGCTAGGAGGATTCTTCTAAACTTGTCATGTCATTGTTTAGGTGTTTGCTTGAGTCCGTATAATGACTTGCGCAACTTACATACTTTCTTCTCATTTCTAGGCAGTATGTAACCTTCTGGCTGGTCCATGTAAATCTCTTCATCGAGATCCCATTAAGGAAAGCAGTATTTACATCCATTTAATGAATAATCAAATTCTTAACAGCAGCTAGAGCTATTATCATCCTAATGATTGATATCCTCGCTACAGGAGCATAGGTATCGGAGTAATCGAAACCTTCTCGCCTTCTAAAACCTTTCGCTACAAGCTTAGCCTTGTACTTGTCAATTGTTCCATCTGGTTTTAGCTTCCTCCTAAAGATCCACTTGCATCCAATAGTCTTGGTGCCTGGAGGTAGGTCCACCAAAGACCAGGTGTTGTTGGACATGATAGAATGCATTTCATCAGCAATAGGATCCTTCCAAAACATAGCATCATGTGAAGACATGGTTTCTGTATAGGTAATATGATCTTTTTTCTACCAAACATACTTTATAGTCAAGACAAAAGTCCTTTAGAACTCTTCTTCTAGAACTCCTTCAAGATTCAGAGGTTTCAGCTGGTTCAAGTTCCTTTCTCATTGTACTTGACTGAGCTTGGACCGCCACTAATTCTGAGTTTTTCTTCAACGGAAAAATTTACTCAAAAAAGTCTGTATTAATTGTTTAACAATCGTATGTGGAGTTGATGACTCTAGGTTCAGAAACCTATATACCTTACTGGTCATTGAGTAACCAACAAGTATTGCATCAGTTCCTCTGGGTCCAATGTAGAACCCCGGAACTTTTTGTATATGCCTTGGACTGTGTGTCAAGGCATGATGCCTCGTAATCTCCAATTTCATGAAATGAGAATGGGGAGCCCTTTTAGAATTGTTTCAAGAATGCTATAATTAATTAAATAAATTATTTAATAATGTCTATAAGACTTGAAAGGGTCCTAGTCATGTTTAGAAAATGTTAGGGTAGGAGTGGAATAAGTCCGAGTAATGGATTGAGTGAAAAATGGACTCAGTGGCGAATTTTGCAGAGCACCGATCGCTCGGTCCATATTAGCGATCGATCGGTCCATAATCGATCGATCGGTAGCTGTCGACTGGTGTACTTTTTTGTATGGGAAAAAATTTCAGAGAGCATGTTTTTGACCGATCGCTCGGTCAAGAACACTGATCGCTCGGTAGGCGATCGATCGCTTAGTATTGACCACCGATTGATCGATATATCGCGTTTTACAGAATTTCATTAAGGGTTTTTTCATCTTTTGAACGTTACACCCTTGCCTATTAAGGCTTGCTCGAACCTTGAGGGTCTCATTCACCACACTTAGAGTATTTGAGAGAAAGGAAGAGAGGAGAAAAGAGGATTCTAATCTAGGATTTTCACTTGAGAAGGAATCAAAGGTTTGAGAACCCTAGATCCTCACAAGCTCGGATTTCATCAAGTACACGGCTCAAGTACGTGAGGAGCACGTTCTTCAAGCTAGGGCAGCGACTCCACACACGTTTTTGAAGGATTCCTTCCCTTTTCAAGGTCAGTACCTTTTGCTACCCTCCTAATCATAGTTTCCTCTTTTCCTTCCTTATCATTTGTTTTCCCTAAACTATAACTATAATATGAGTTGGGATACATAAATGGAGATGGATGTTGGGCGATGGGTGCCGTGTAGATGTGTTGTGATGAATGAAATGGAAAGGGTATTGTACCAATAATGAATACACATGTATGTTGTGAACATAAACCCACCTAGAAAAGCAAGGTATAGGCTTTAATAAATAATGTACACACCACATGTTTGATGAAATGCCAAGGTGAAGAAAATGAGTTGTAAATCAATAAATGCATGCTTAAAAGCGTATGGAATTGCTAGGGTTTATGATAGTGTGATTAATTATTTTCTCTAAATGACATGAATATTTACTTGTTTAAATTAATGATATTCTATGAATTGTTGAAATCTCAAATGTCACATTTAATTCCAAGTAAAAGCATGTACATGATTTCACAAGCATGGCATGCATGACATGGTTTACCGATGTTTTCAAGAATAAGGTTTTAGAGGTAGGACATATTTTACGATATATTTTGCGTCGTTTTTGACAAGAACAAGAACAAGCATTGCGCACGAGGGAGTTTATACTTCCCTCTCTTCAACATTGAAAGGGGGGTCTCCCCTCACTCACAAGTACATATCATTGAAAGAAGGGTCTCCCTTTCCTCTCAAGTGCATCTCATTGAAAGAGGGGTCTCCCCTCCCTCCCAAGTGCATCTCACAAGCGCATCTCACAAGTTACATGAGCATATTTAAATTCTAAGCAAGCACGCATGACATGACATGACACGCATGACACACAAGCAAGACAAACATGACAAGTTTTTCAAACACGAAAAGAGTATTTTAAGTCAAGTGCATAATGATTTCAAGAGTTTTATCGGCTTTTATGTGATGCAAGCATGAATATAAACTGTTTTACTTTCCTGTTATTATATGAATTGCTTCCTGCTTTATATATCGTTATTGTTATGCTATGACTGTTGGTTAGCATTTGGTACACGCTGAGTATTTCATGCTCAGTCGTACGTTTATGTCGGCAGGTACTGAGGGAGCTACCGCTCCTTTTGACATTTGTGCTTCTGACCCATGGGTGGAGGAGTTTGTTGAGGAACCTGTGGAGGAACCTCCTGTAGAGGGCTACTACTAGGTGGTAGATTCTAGGTGATTGTGGGCGAGCTTGAGAGAGTTATACTCATGTATTTTTGGCGGGCATGTTCGCACTTTCTTTTGTTTCATTTTGTACAAAACTTGGATCATGTATATAAACCTAGAGGTTTAGTTAGTCTTCCACTGTGCTATGTTAGTCTATGCTTCCGCTATTATGTCCTCTATTGTATATGCTCCATGTATTTTGCAGGTGGTTTGTCAAGCAAGTCATGATAAGTCGTCCAAGATTCACTCTAACTCGTAGGGTGGGTTTTGGGTCGTGACATCCAACCTTAGGGTTGTGCAAATTCGGCAATTTTGCATGAGCAAAGCATCCTCATACCTTCAGATACTTCAGATTTGGCTTTCTTCCCTTCCAGACTTTATATTGAGTTATCTTCAATTTTCGTTAGGGTACTCGGTTAAGTATATGACTTGCTGCCAATAAAGCTTCTCCCCAAAGATTAGATGGAGCTCCTGAACTGACCAACATGGTATTGACAATTTTAGTTAATGTTTTATTCTTTTTTCGGCGATTCCATTTTGTTGAGGAGTATATGGTGTTGACAATTCATGAAGAATCTCATTCTCTTCACAAAATTTGTTGAATTCTATATCCAGGTATTCACCACATCAATTCATGATCTTAGAGTTTTGATCTTGGCTTCATGGAAGTTCTCAACTTCCGCTTTATATGCCTTAAACATCATGAACGCTTCATCTTTGGAGCGAATGAGGTAAACATATGCATATCTAAAAGCATCATTAATAAAAGTGATGAAATACTTCTTATCACCTCTAGCCAGTGTATTTGTCATTTCACAGATATCACTGTGCACGAGATCTAGGACGTTGGATGTCCTTTCAACACTCTTGAACGAGGTTCTCGTAATTTTACATTTATTGCAAGCTAGACACTTTTCTTGGTGGTTATTATTATGGTAAGTAATTAACCCTAGATTAGCTATTGCTTTAATAGTTTCATAATTCGCATGACCTAATCTACTATGTCAAAGATCACAAGACTCAGAAACATAAGTAAAAGCAGATGAGTTTTCATTTATAATATTAAGCTTGAACATGCCACCAACAGAATAATCTTTACCCACAAACACCACATTCTTGGTCAAGACAAACTTATCTGACTCAAACACCATCTTAAAACCATGATTGCTAAAAGCAGCACGCGAGATCAAATTCTTCATGATGTTAGGAACATACAGGACTTCCGTGAAAGTCAAAGACTTCCCAGAGGTAAGCACTAGCTCAACAGAGCCATTTCCAACAACTTTGGAGTATAAGGAGTTACCCATGAATATATTCATCTCATCCCCCACTAATTCGTAGGAAGTGATCATATTCTTATTACAAGAGATGTGACGAGTGACACCGGTATCGATGAACCACTCAAAATCTCCACCAATCGTAAGGACCTCAGAAACAACAACGATCATCTTATCGTCCTTATCCTTGCCATTTCGGTCTCTTTTTTCCTTGGTGTCTTTGCATGTCTTCCTAAGACGACAATACTTGGCGATGTGTCTAGTTCTTCCGCAGGTGTAGCACTCTAGTGGCTTCTTGTCATTATTCCTGTAGGAGTCCCTCCTGTCATTATTCCTCCTTATTCCTTGCTTCTTGAAATTGTTCTTCATTGGTCCAGAGCTATTCGGACTAGTCTTCTTCTTCTTAGTCCTTGCCTCAGCAACATGAGTCTTTTCAACTGGCTCTTTCTGCTTCTTGTCTCAATTGCGAGACTCTTCCTCCATCCTCAAATAGTGCATCAAATCTATAAAAGTGATGTCTTCCTTCCTATGCATCAACTTGGAGCGATAAGACTTCCAAGTTGGAGGCAGCTTCGAGATGATGACTCTAACATGAAAGTTCTCATCAAGAGTCATCCCACCAGCAGTGATTGCATCTGTTATCTTCTGCAAATCCTGAATCTGGGGCAGGATTGGCTTTCCATCTTCCATTTTGAACTCAACATACTTCACAACTTCAAAGTTCTTCTTTCCAGACTCTTCTATCATGTAGACAGTCTTCAGTGCATCCTAAACCTCCTTAGCTCCCTTAGTTTTCTTGGAAAAATGATTGTATAATTTATCAGAAAGAAAGTTCAAAATGTTGTAACGAAAAGTGTAGTCGTCATCAACCCATTTCTATGCAATTGCTGTTGCAGGGGCAATCTCCGCGGTGGATGCTCCAGGTGCAGCAAGAATATTAGGGCATTCATCAGTCAAAACATAAGCAACCTTCAGTTGCCTCGTGAAGTATATGATCTGTTCTTCATAGCATTTGAAATTGGTCTCATCAAACCGACCATCAAAACGGTTTGTGTTGATAGGGACAAGGCCGAGTGGAGTCACGGTGGCCATTGGAGTAGACATATCTTCAATTTGTTGGTTAATTAGTTCAAACATCTTGCACACGATGACCACAAATCAATTTCAGCTAAGAGACGCGACAAACGCTTCTTGAAGATAGTTGTAGTCTCCCGTTTGTACAAGGGATTAAGGCAACTCTAGCCCCAGAGTTTAACCTAGTCAGGAATCGATCCATTCCTCTACAGATCTGCACTATCTGGTAGGAATTGTACTTGAACCTCCTTTTAGGATGCCCATAATTGTTATTCCAGTTAAGGTCTAAGTTATCCTGGTTACACAGATTGTATAAACCAGATTAGGCTATCACAAGTGATTGCCAAACAGAATTACTCTCTAAAAGCGATTCTGTAACAGTTATAGAATTGGATCTATATGGATTCTGTAAACCAGATTCTGAGAATTCTTGAATCAGTTCCGAAGAGACACACTGTTTGAAAATAGATTGTCTACGGGCTCTTTTTGGTAACAGTGCCCAAGGGTTAGTGTATTACTACATTGGCCGAGTTCTCCTTATGTTCTCTGTTCTTGGTAAATCCGGACAGTGTTCTGTTTGGTTACAGAGTGACTAGACTAATAGTCAGATCACTTCTCTGTTTGGTGACAGAGAATCAACTGGTCCGAATGGACTGGTTGAATACTACGATCTGACTTACTGGGTTGAGTCATCTTCAACCTTGAGATGGGCTTCCGATCTTCAATGGAGTTTTGGAGCTTTCTTCTCTGGTTCGAGCTCTCTTTCTGGGCTCAATTTCGTAGAGGTCTAATACGAATTCCAACTTCTGTAAAATCCTCATCTTCATCCTCACCTTATATAGGCAAGGATTAGGCCTTAGGAGCCACTTGGGCTTCCTAACCGACTCACTCACTAAGTCTCTTGGGTTTCCCCAACTGACTCATTCAATAGCCCACCAAGTTCAACGAACCTGGACACACACCCATGATCCGTAATGGATCACGGAATCTGAAGCACCATCTCAATCCTGATCAGATCTACACCGTTAATCTGACTTCTATTCTTAAAAAGAATAGGTGACTCAAGCGACATGTGAAGTGCAAAGTGCGCCTCATAACGCCCATTGCCCCTGCGCGTGTGCGTATCGCGTTAGGTGCGATGCTCCTCACTAGTGCACCAACACTTGGTGTGTGAGCACACACAATAGAATAATCTCTAAGGAGAGGGGATTACATATTAAGTAGTTTAAAGTCTCATAATTATCCGATGTAGAACTATTAAAAGCCACAACAGTTTTCTTTTGAAAACATGATTTTTTCTCCCCAAATTCACTAGTGTAAAAATACAATTTTAAATCTAACCAAATAGTTTTCGTCCAAATCATTAAAACTCAATTTTTATTTTATTAAAACCAATTAAAAAATTCTATTTTAATAAATCAAAATCAACACCTGATTCAACCATCTCAACTGCATATTAGGACCTAGGGGTTGATAAACTTCAGGGGACTACATCTTAGATATTAAATTGAATTGAAACAAAAATTTAAAATCTAATAGCAATTTCGTAATTTATTGTAAATTACAGATTTTGTATTTATTATCAATTTTTTCTTAGAAACATATATAGAGTTGAGTAATTATTTAAATGTTGACTATCATTGACTTGTGTCTTCAATCATTCATAAAGTCATTGATAAATTAGGAATTGTTTATTTTTATAAGCCTTGCTTTACTTCTAAACCAAGTTAGTTTTGTTATTTATGATTTATAGTAAATTTCAAATATCATTTATAACAAATTTTGAGTTGAGTATTTCGTTTCCAAATATGAGTCCCAATTATTTTACAAGTCTTTTATATTACTTATTCGAGTTGGAGTCTAATTTAGAGAGTATTATGATTTAAGGACGACCAATTTTCCCTATAACAATGTCTCTTTACTCTTAAAGAGAAAGATTTGGATTATTAGAATAAAATTTCAATAGACTTCTGTTTATCAACCTGGTTTTGCTTGGTCTAGTGCAAGGGTATTTGTTCATTCTTTTATTAATCAAAGATCTTGGTGATTTTTTTTTTTTTTTTGCTGACTGATAATCGGTTAGTCGCAACCCCGGTTAGCAAGTTAGTATCTGTTCTGAGTTAGTGGCTGTTCTGAGTTACAACACTCACCCACTCGGGACTCGATCACAGACCACACTTTCATCAAATCAATATTTTGGTTTCCACCAACATTTTTTTTTACCGTCCAAAAAATAATAATCAGATTATCATAGTAGTTTACTATTATCTAATAGTTTCCATTTACCATAGAAATTCATATCTCCAATATATTCTCATTAATTCGAACCCTACCCATCCGAATCCTAACTAACCCAAACCCTAGCTATCCAAAACCTATATTTTGAACATTGTTATTTTTAAATCCATAATATTCTCTTATTATTAATCTATTGAGAAATTTTCAAATTTAGTAAGTAGTTTTAAATTTTCCTTTGATCATTAAAACCCTAAAATTTCAGATGTTGAAGAATTATTATATTCCAATTCAATTATCCATATTAGAGCCTACTTTTTAGATTCAAATTCATTCTTCAAGGTTTATAATTTTATTCATTAAAAATTATAATATTTTATAAGCCTTAGATTCCTTTTTAGGGTTTATAATTATCAACTTGAATAACCCTAATTTTTTTGGGGTGGTGTTAGGCGCACCCCATTATTTGATGATGGCACTCCATTTTTATTTTTTTCTCTCATTTACAATTTTCTATTACTTTATTAGCCGCACCCCAATCGATTCAGTTCAAGCTCTGCAATTTCAACTCTCACATCTCTTCCTGTCTTCAAAGCTCAATCATGTCGGATGAAGAACATCATTTCGAGTCTAAAGTCGATGCAAGAGCTTTGAAGACTTATCCTCAGCAAGCCGGAATGATTCGTAAAAACGATGACAGTCTGCTCTCCCAGAGCAAGGAAGGTTTTGGCGAGGGAAAAGACCTGCTTGTGTCTGTGATGTCTACAATGTGGGGAAGAACAGATTTGTGGCCTCAAGGACATTGGCCCAAAGTAATTCTTCATTCGGTTGCATACTGCTGCAATTTTTACCAAGAAGATTTTTGTAACAACTCACTGTTTTCCATTTCAGAATGAAACGATATATATTAGTAGGTTTTGGAGCATTTTAAAGTTGGGTTCAGACCGGAGGAGCCCATTTCAAGGAACAAATACTTCATTGTTGCGCTGTTGTTTGCCTATGCTCTTCTCTTTATTTTAAAAAAAATTTTATGGACTTTCTTTTCAATGTATTGGAGATCTGTCTCAAATCCACCAACAACACTATAATAATAATAAAAAGATTCCAGTCAATTTCATTCTATCAAACTTCTCATCGTCTGGGATGTACACACTGGCCTTAATTGTGCCAACAAATGACAATGGGTCAGAATTTACCATCGAGGTAGCCTTACTCATGGTGTTTCCCACTGGATGGATTCCTACTTGCAGTTGAAGAAATCTGCCCACCTCTTGCTCTCTACCCCATCCCATGAGGATGAGTTGGGTACTCAAGAGAGCACAAAGAGAAGGGTGCAATTGCACCTGGTCAGCACCAGCCTCAAACCATGAGATACCACTCTGGGCTTGCTTAACCAATAAATCTGTCAACTACTCAACTACTGATGTCATTGCCCATCGACCGTGAATTAGCTGAAGCCTCTCTGTACCACTTGACGAGGGCTAGGTCTTGCCTAGCCTGTTGTTTCCGGTTGGTTTGGCTTAAAAGGTAATGTTTAAAATTGTGATTGGTGTGTATACATAAAATTTATAACTATTTTTTTTATTGTTAGGGTGTAAAAGTAATTTTATTAATTTAATGGTGTATAATAAGTAATTTTTTACTAATGGGGTGTAGTCATCAAAATATGGGGTGCGCCTAACACCACCCTTTTTTTTTTTTGTAGCCGTAAAAGATCCATCTGAATTTATTTTAAAAAAAAATCTGATTCAGTCCTAGCTCCCCTGGACAACAAATTTTGTGAAAACCTTTAAATTTCTCCAAAATCCTATGCTTCGAAAAAAAAAGACCCCTACTCCTAGCTACATCAATGCAGGTAGATGAGATAATGATCAAATAATCAGTACACCATTTACAGTGGATGCAAGAAAACTGAAGTCAAAAACCACAATGGGCAAAGTTATGATATTTGCTAGCATCTTCAGATCTCCTTATATTATCATTCCACCATTGTTTCTCAAGCTTCAAGGATACAAGAGGTACATATAATTTTAACCATACAACCTGATCATCAGCTACTGCTGGCCCATCTCAATTGGTGATGTCCATGATCATTATCATTTTAACCGATTGCCGTTGCACATTAAATGAGTCGCATCAGTAACAATCCATTTCAGCAGGATGAGAGTCAGTTTGCACTTGACGAACAAACTGACCTTTAATTCTGGGACGTTGCTCTGCAAGTGTTTTCCTGCTTTGGTACCGAACCTAGTAAGGAAAAACCACATTTAGAGATTGAAGAAATACATCAAGCAAAGAGTCTTTACATATATAAAGTATGCAGCCCGCCATATATATGGAGACCAGTGTACTAATTCACGTTCACACAGTTCACACACAGTAGGTGGAGTGACGTTTGCACCAAGGTGATTCATATCAGCCTGAGGTGGGGTCACCAAATATGCTTATGCTTCATCCCCCAATCAAAAGTTGAGGTTTGCATCAAGGTCTGGGCAGGATTCACAATTTCCCCTTCATGATCATACCACTATCCATGATGCAACAGTGGAATAGATGATGGAAGAGTCACAAGCATTCGTAATAATATAATAACACTAATAATAATTGTTATTCTTATTCTCAGAATCAATGTACCTTCTTATCATAGCATCTATCTTTCCGCTTCAGTCGGAACTTAGTTAGAGCCGCTTCTCTTTGAGTAGACCGATGAGAATTCATCATCCTGGATCCATCATGAATTAAGATGCCTTCGTTATTCCCACACTCTTCAGCAGTCCCAGAAAGAGTAGCTGGAGTGACGTTTACATTACTTCCATTGCAAATGCTTCCACATCCACTGCTGTTAAGATGACTTATTGCACCATTACAAAAACTGCTACTTGCACTCTGAACAGTGGCAGGTGAAACGTGTCTCCGATCCTCTAAATACTCCAAATTGTGCTCCTGCTCGGGCCTAGAGTGGTTAGTAGAATTGTTGGCATTTTGATCAAGTGCATGATGAACTAGCTCAGAGTTGTTGGTTTCAGGGTTGGACTGATGAGATGAATGAATTCGAAAAGAGGGTTCCTGCTGGCTGTCTGAATTTGAATTCCACACTGGTGGAGGACCTGATTGTGTATAAAATATGGGAGGCAATACAGCACCAAATCCAGCACATGGACTATCAAACCTTATGCCTCTGACAGGAACCGGGACAGAAATGACTTCAACTCGAGGGCATGGAAATACAGTTTCAGCTAGTCCAGATTGACCAGTGACTGGAGGGGTCATATTTTTCCGAGTATTTAGTGGGGCACCATGACATTGAGGAGCATCAGCTATACTACCATGGACTTGATTGAACAAAGGTTTTCGAGTGTTACTCTCATGTTCTTTCGTTCCAGTACTGGTCGATGCTGGACAAAGGGGCGGCAATTTCCTGCAATTGTACCTGCAGACAGTAAAATAAAATCCATTGTCACTCAATTTAATGTCAAAAACACAAATAATTATCCTCCCATTTAACTCAGACAGTTCTGCAATCACAGAATATTTTAAACTACTTCCTTTTCTATTATTTTATTTATAATTCTGCATCTTCCCTCTCAAACACAAGAATCCATAAAACATTGAATAATCTGTTAAATTCATTTTATCTTCTATATAAGGGATTGATGCATCAACTTATCCACCAAAGGCCAGACCCAATGCACACACATGAATATTTCATCAAGATGAAAAGTTAATGAAAGACTAGGACCATATAGAGGAGAATAGATTTGTAAGTTTTCCGCAAAGGACTTTTCATTGATCAATCAAATCGTCACAAGAGTTCAACCCTGCTCCTGAGGAGAAAAATAGAGCCTCTAAAGCCTAAATTAATGGAATATAAGCCTCTAAATGTGCCTTTCACACTCCTGTCTCTGCCCATCAGTACGGAAATTGTCTTCTTCTTCTTCTTCTTCTTCTTTGTTAGTTCCTTATCCCTACTAGTTTGGGTCAGCAACATGAATCATGATCTAGAATTCTAATCCATCAATATCCATATCTTTGGTTAAAGCATGGGTTATCAAATCTTTCCCTACTATTTTCATCCACGCCCTTTTCGGTGTGGATTGAAATTGAATATCACTGCTAGTAACGAATATAGAAATAGAAGATCACCGCCACTATTTCCAAATCCAAGATCCAATAAGTAAAAGTTTTCATTGGCTGTAATTGCATGATAACTTGGAAGGATCTTACACCAATAAAGGAAGCAGATTACCATAATGTCCTCTACACGAGTTATTCATATAATAGGGCAAAATCCAAAAGGACAAAAAAAATATTATGTTTGATTGCCACTTATCGATAAAAAAGCCCATTGGAGATTCTCTGCGGCAGAAGCAAAGAATACCTCAATGAAGCCCTTGAAACTTGAAAGAGCTAAGTTATATATACAAGAACATTAGGAATGATTTACATCCTGGCCAGGAAAAAAATGAGTACAAATTTCGAGTGGTATAGCTATTGTAATCAAAGCGTCCAAACGATGCCTATTTGAACAAAATTTTATTTATTATTAAATTTGTAAAAATTAAAGATACTCATGTATTATTGAAAAATAAAGATACAAATGGAAATAAATAAGAGTTAAAAAAAAAAATTCTTACTACCAATTATTGAAGTAATCAAATCCAAATAAACATGAAAAGGAAAATAGTTTAGTAACTTAATACCACATGCGTGAGTGAGAGAGAGAGAGAGAGAGAAAGAGAGAGAGAGAGTAGACAGAGTTCCCCAATATCCTCTTCATACTTTTTTCATTCTTCTTTCCAAGAAGTCTTCTATACCCCCAATATAAAATAAAATATGTTTTTTTTGTTTTATTAAACAGAGTCCAACTTTAAGCAAGTGTCAGGCAATTGCCTCTGCCACTAGGACTACATGATTCAACAATGTTGCCAAGGCACCACTAGTTGATCGCATCTTAATGAGTGACATCCTAGACTCCGATAAGGTGTTGCGGTCCCTGCTAGACGAAGTGTTTGGCAACACCTAGGTTGATGCCTTGACTATATTGGTCCTAGCAAAAGATGTATATAACAACAACTACAAAATTCCTGGTATTCTTTTCAAAGGACTGCATTTGTATGCTACTATGTGATTGATGTATTCATTGAAAAACCAAGTGACAATTAATTAGTACAGGTCATCTTTTTGTCCTTAATTTTTAGTTGTTTCTTTCACAGAGAACACCACTTGCTTCAGAGATAATTGGTACTGGATGCTTTAAGCAATTGCCCTTTGCTGCCGGGATAGATCAATAATTTTATTTCATTTAGCCTAGAACAGATATGCTATTTATGTAACTTAAGTAATATGAGGTGCATAACGATCAATACACTTTCTGTGCCAATAATAGAGGTGAAGAAATAATGTTGCATCTAATTGTAAGTTATGGAGATAATTTGATCCTGAATCATTCATTAGAAGGCATTTTTGACTAAGAAACCATGGAAGATATACCACCTTAATAATCAGAAAATCAACAGTCTCATATTAAATTTTCGAAAAGTGATGTTGCCAATAAAGACAATGAAGTATCAATCAAAAAAGAAAGAAAAAACAATAAAGAGAATGAAGTATAGGAAACAGCATCTCACCGTGAAAAGGCTGAGGCAATAGAATGATTCAATGTATGTCTTTCATCAGTTCCTTGGATCTCACCGCTACTAGGATGAGATCTTCTCAAGGAGAGCTCCAATGGTAGAGAGGAACCGAACTTGTTTGTGCCATCATTTGAACTGGAGTGTCCATAAGTGCGTTTCGGGGGAATATCAAATGTTCCAATTAAGTCAATGGCTTCTGCAGAAGGTTCCCCCGCTTCATTATTGTTGTCATGAGTCTCACTACTGATATTAGCATCCTCTCTGAGACTTTTGGGTGACACATCCTCACCCCTGGTCATTTGTTTAGCACAATTATGGCCATCTTCCAGAATTAATTCCGTTGAGTTGTTAGCTTTGTTGCAGAGTGCCACCTCTGATCTTAATCTAACTGATATATCTGCACAAGTAGCCAGTCAGATCCCCCAATACTGATAAAGCTAATGGATCAAGAGAAAACTAAGCAAATGCCGAAAGGAAAACAAAAGAACAGGACACACCTCCTGCTTCACTCTCATGCACAAGCAATTTATGATCCAGTGTAACACACTCTTTATGCTTCTGTATTTTCTTGTCACTCACAAGAGATTTACTCCAACATTCCGGCTGCAAAAGATCCTGCATATTTTGCATATATGCACTCTCAGCTTCCAAGTCTGGCTTTGTAGAAGAACTCTGCACAAGAGGCAGCAAAACATGCAATTCCTATGTAAAACTTCACGTAAACAACCTAAACTGGAAAAGAAAATTTTCATTGAGCATTAAGTAGATTAATACCCGTATAACATCATGGAACCTCGAAAATACATATATTCCTACAAATCCATGAGCCATATAGAATGGTACAAAACAAAAGCCAAATACACCTAAAACACAGCATGCCTTGTTCCAAACATATTATATCGGATTTAGCATAAGCAATGGTTACTAACTTAAAAGAATGACTAAAAAAGATGGGAAGACACTTACTTGAGCATCACTCCCTTTCTCACTGCATTCATTATTTTTCTGTGTGGAAGTGACATAATCACTTGAGTTATTACTCGCAGCATTGTTTTCAGAAGTGGCTTCAACTTTTTGTTGTGCAGGGCTCCCATCTTGGGGACCATGATAACCACAGGTTGACTGATAAAACAATATGAGGGAAAAAATCAAGGTTAAATGCAAAGCTTTAAATAACTACAAAACCAAGAAACAGATCAAGACCAATAATTCAATGAAGTATTTAAAAGGAGATGTGCAAGGATAGAGCATACAGATTGTCTTCTCCAAACATGCTGCCACAAATTCCTCAGCTCATTCCTCCTAACAGGCTTAATGAGAAAGTCGGCAGCACCTCTTGACATGCATTTGAAAACCATGCTAATGGAATCATGTGAAGACATCACTGCATAACCGTGAAAAGAAATGATAACTTGTTCAGAACGAAACTTTTTGACATTGATCGAAAATCGAAATAGTGAAAAGATTATCCAAAATTTTCATTTCCATTGTATCATACTTATAACAGGAATGCTTTTGCAGATCTCATGCTCCATCATCAATGTAAGAAGAGCGAATCCAGATATTGACGGCAACTCCATTTCTGTCAATATGAGGTCAAAGCTATGGGGTCTCCTTTTCAGTGTCTCCCATGCCTTTAAGCCATCAGGAACGGCAGCAACTACCAGAATAAAGACAATAATCGTTCAGTTTCCAAGAGTGTGGCACATCACATGCTTTGAGACAGGTCTAAATAATTTCATTAAACAAGAATTTAGGTTAGAGGCATGTAAAACAAGTAGCATAAATGTGCATGTACTAAACAAACGTAATTAACAAGACTTGTACATAGCAAAAATGAAGATGTATTAAACAGATTCAATGAACAAGATTCGCATATTTACTCTTTAAACTCAATGACTTAGATATGTTGCTATCACTAGCAGTTCGTATTGATACTGCCCAAAACCGAGCAGACAAAACCAAATCAAACCTGTCTGGAAAGAAATTCTAATGCTTTTATAGAGCAAGAGACAAGTTTTACCACCAAAGACGAACAAATCTCAAAAGAACCATTGCAATCCCATTTCCCCGTCAAAACTAATGGAGTTGAAAATGGAAGAAAATCAATAGTTCATTGCAAATCAATGAGGGCCTTTCAGCTCCTCTTCTCCCGAAGAGAAATGTTAGCCCTGGACACACACTTCCAAGCTCTCACCATGGTGGCGAAATGTGTTGAAGGGTAGCAAAGCCAGGTGTTGCACCCACATTGAAAATTTGGGGAAAAAATGAAATCTATGTTTGGGGCTAGCACTCCTCTTCTCCTGAATTGGCTGACAAAATCACATGCGTTTGGCCAAATAATGAATAACAAAGATTTCAAAAACTTAATTCCCAAATAACACTTCTCAACCCACTTTCTCTCAGCAAGATAGAGTCTGATCAATGCTAACGCTATACAACTTCTAATCCAGCCCCGAAACCAACTTTCATTCATCACGCCCTTCAATTCACTAGCCAGCCAGTAAGGGCGGAAGTCAGGGGGCACGTGCCTCCCCCAACTTTTGAAAAACCAACAATTTTTTTTGATAAGGCACATAGCATGGGCATGGGGGCAATGCCCCTGAATTTTGAAAAATAAAATTGGGTAATGCTAGCTCCACTTTCTTTTAAAGTCACTTTCTTCAAGGGAAAAACATGTGTTATTGTCTTCCAAGTTCCAATGATAGAAAAACGTGTTTTGACCCAACACATGTCTTTCCCTTAAAGAAAGTTACTCTGAAAATAAAGTGGAGATAGCATTACCCAAGAAAATTTATAGTTTAATAAGGTATAGCCATGGAGCATGGAGGGTAGCTGCCCCGCTTGAACTTTTGAAAAAAAAATCTTTTATACTATGTTATTTAATTATTTAACAAGACATAGTCATGGGACAAGAGGGCAAAACTTTTGAAAGATAAAATTATACTATATTACTTAATTTTTAATAGGGCATAGCCATTGTTTAAAGGGGCCTGAACTTTTGAAAACAAACTATATTTTTTATATTATGTTATTTAATTATTTAAGAGGGCATAACGATAGGGCAAAGGGACAGTTGCCCCCTAGGAAGCAGGGATACGGATACGGATACGGGATACAGGTACAATACGATACGGGTACGATGATACGGCAAAACCTAAAAAAACAAGATACGGGTACGGCTAGGATACGTCTATAGTTTTTTTTTGAAGGGTGCAGATGCCCGTCAAGTACCTCTGGACTTTGCAATAAATGATCTCCATCGTAGGGTCAAATGATTCAACCATTCAATTAGTAGACTTGATTTGGTGGACTCCTTAATGATTGTTGACCATTCAAATCACGGACCGTGGATTATATTAGTAGGTTTATACTGTTAATTACTGTTGAAGCTGGTGATCCATATCAATAGAAAGCATTAGCACCTCACAATACCCTTAATTATGGTAGCCTGCAAGATGTCATATCATACGGTACCCTGCAAGATGTCATATCAAACACATGGGAAAAGACTACCAAGAAACACAAATTCTCATTTTCGTTTAATTTTCATTCAGTTCTATTCAACATTTTTTTTTTATTTCGTATCCCGGCAGTATCCCGACCGTATCCCCGAGTATCCATGCCGTATCGGAGCCGTATCCGAAATAAAAAATATATCTTAAATTAATAAGATATGTCTACGCTGTATCCCGTACGTATCCCGCCATATCAAAGGCGTATCGGTATCTGATACGTATCCGATACGGGTACGGAGCCCTATTTGAAGTATCCGTGCTTCCTAGGTTGCCCCTGTAAACAAGGAGAAACAATCCTAGTAGGATATATAGTATGGACGAAATGGCCCAGTTACTTGGTCGTCAAAAACATATTTTAAACCCAAAATATTTTGTACCGGACTGATAATTTTCCACAAAGTCATCAAAAATTACTAGCATTTTCAATATAATTTTCCACAAATTCATGGACAATTACTAATATTTTCAATCAAGCATTGTGTGCCCGGTGCCCCCCACAATAAAAATCCTGGCTCCGCCCCTGCCAGACAGCATGGATCAAAGCTTTACAAACCAAACAACTAAACCATCCCAAGGCCAACACTCTTAAACCAGTCAAATTCAAGGAAAAATTGTCCGTCCCCACCAAAATGTATATAAAAAAAAAAAATTGGAAAAAGACCTATTTATTTCGAATCAAAAGCCCCCCTACCAGCACAATACAAATTTGTCAACAACAAACAAATACGAAAATTCATCACCATGGACAGAGCAGTCAAATAACATATAGAAACCAAAAGCGAACAAACCTCTGTAATTGCATTTCCGGAGAAGCGCGGAAATAATCTGGCGAGTCGAATCGTCGGCTTCAACCAACAAAACTCTGAGAACCATCCGAGGAAGAAATCTCTCCCATCTAACCACACTTGCACAACTATCCTTCTTTACTGTCTCCTCCACGCCTTCTTCACTACTCACAACAACAACTTCCCCCATCCTTCTGTAAACCCTAAACACAAACCAGGCTATGAAGAAAAAACCCCTAATTTCGTGGTAGAACTGGAACAGCTGCTGGTGCGGAAAACTACAGTATTTTTGGCTCAAAAAATATCTGAAACCCACTAATTATATTATATTATAGTGGAGAAGAAAAGATCTAAGGTTGAACACGATCGAACGGTGGGCTTGTATCGATTTCAGCGGAATTGGTTTTGGATCCCAAACGCTAAAGACGCAAAATATCTCTCTCCATCTAAAATCTAAAGTCTAAAATCTAATCCATGGCCAATATCTGCCATGTCAACTTTCAAAATTCACTGAATCAAGAGGGTGGCCGTCATTGGCTTCTCCCTGTTCACGCTGAGGTGGCACGTTTCAGTTCACTCGCTATTTTTGTGGCTGTGAGCTTCTTTACCCCTCTTAATGTGGGACCCATATACACGTGCTAGTGAAGATTTCTTTTTTTTCTTTTTTTCGGGAGTTGGAGGGGGGGCCCGGGGTAAATACGTGCTGCGATTGGTTTGCAAGAGAAGATATTTTCTTAGTAATGCCACGTCGGCTTTGTGCCACCACTGACAAGAGTCACGAGACCGAGTTCCGTTCACGAGATAGAGTTCAATCCCATTGACAACGAATCACAACTCAACACGTGTTCCTTTGCAGTGAAAAAGTTTTGATACTTTTGATTATTTTTTTATTTTTAAAATAAAAAATCTAAAAATATTAATTTTAAAGGTTAAAACTTTTCCGTGAAAAAGTTTTGACACTTTTGATTGATATTTCTATTTTTTTATTTTTATTTTTAAAATGAAAAATCTAAAAAAAATAATTTTTTTTTAAATTTTTTTGTGATAGAAATTCTTAATAGAGTCAAACGGTCATTAGGGGTTAACTTGGGCATGGGAGCTCTTGCTTACTCTTACTCGAGTGGGATTAGATTCCTAGACCTCCAACATGGGAATGCCACACCCCTACCACTCACGCAAGAGATGGGGTAAAGGTTAAAACTTTTTAACCACATTTAAAACAATATGTGTTGAATTGTGAATAGAGGTGTATTTTGTGCCCCAAAATCCTCTTGTAAATGTATCGGACTCCAACGGAGCTACAAAAAAAATTACAAAAATTCAAGCTCAAGCCCGGCACATTGACACTCCTCGTTGTGGGTGCAATTGAACTCTCCCAAGTAGGATTGTCAATAAGTCGAGTTAGCTCGTGAGTTAGCTCAATTCATCTCAAAATGAGCTGAACTTGAATTGGGTATTTGAGCTTGTTGAGCCAAGCCGAACTAAATGATTGAGCTTGTTTGTTAATCAACCCGAACAAAAGCAATGAGCGGCTCAGCTCGGCTCGGTTTGATAAGTTTTTATTGTACGACTTATAATACCCTTAATAATATTAGTTTTCAGGTAAAACTTTAATATAATTTTTTGTTGAGATAGAACTTCATAAGTAACTTATTTTTCCACATTTTATAGATTCTCTATATCATGTTTCTTTAATTCGACTCAGGAGAATAACTATGTTCAATTCTTAAGTGGTTTTTTTAGAGAGAATCTATTAAACATGTTCAACTCTTAGGGCTTGTTTGGACGATAGGAATTGGAATTGGAATTGGAATTGAAAGATAAGAATTCCAATTCCGATGTTTGGACGCCCCAAATTCATTGGAATTTTAATTCTCATGGAATTGAAAACTAGTTCAATTCCCATGTCCCTTTAGAATTGCAATATCTATCCATGAGGGTAGATATTGCAATTCCAATTAGTAGGAATTGGGCGCTTTAAACCCCCTATAACTTTTTATTTCTTTCCATCTTCTTCTCAAACCTCACCATATTTCATCCATACACCAGTGACGGCAACGGTGACGGCATTGGGGTTGGCGACGACATATCTCTCTCTCTATTGTCTTCTCTCCTAGAGCTTGGATGTTGATCGCCAAGGGGCCACAACGTCATATCGAAGAAATTCTTCTGGATGAGGGTTTGATTTGTTGTAGATTGAGAACAAATCGAAGAAATTTAGACATTTGATGATATGATGCTCATACCGAGCTTCAATTTGAGTTTTTTTGTCGATTTTGTGATATGTTCACAATTCAGAATTCACACATAACATTCCCACTTCAAGGGTGGATTCCTCCTTTGTTCCAAATAGAAGTTTCAATTCAAATTCAGCATATTTTTTAACTAGACACATGTCTTTAAATACAACCCTGATTCACAATAACTGAATAATAACTACATACAACTATGACTCACAATAACTAAATAGTAAGTAAACAAAGGAAAACACAATAATTGTTTCCACCATTGACAAAACTGTAAGCACATGTTTCTCATATGCTATGCATAACTGTATCACTCCAATGTCCTTGAGTTCAACCTTGTCCTCAAGGTTGTAATTCCGTAAGGTTGGAATGCCAAAAACCCGTTGGCTAATCAGGGGCTTTTCCTTGATTTCTTCATTGGGAATTTCAGCTACATCTGCTGCCCATTCTCCCTCCATAAGATATAGGCGTTGGGTTCTACATTTGTGTCCGGGCCTCTGGGGTTAAACTTTTCGTCACAGTTGTAATAAAGGCCCTTATCACGCTTTTCTTTGATCTCCATAGGGGTAAGGTGTTTAATGGTTGTGGTAGGTAATTTATGACTAGAAGATGAAAGGGTAAATGGTGAAGTTCCTTGGAAAGACGGCTATTGGTTGCTTTGGCGTTGACAGGCTACAAGTTTCTCATCTTGCAATCTAGCAACCCCAATCACAGTAACAAGAATGTGGGGTCGAAATGCATGTACCTCATATCGATGTTCTTCTTTAAGTCCACATACAAAGCAACTCACAAGAAAATACTCCAACAAGTCATGAGTTCGATTAGATAATTGTTCGAACTTGGCTTGGTATTCCCGTAAAGAAGAGGTTTGTTGCGGTTTGGCCAATACGCCGGCATGATCATCAAACTCAATGGGTACAAATTGGGCACAAAGAGCTTCAAAAAATTCCCTCCAACTAGGCACATCAGTGGTGTTTCGCAGCCAATGATACCATTGTAATGGCTCTTTTTCTAGGTGAAAAGTCACTAATGGGACTCTCTCAGCATTTTGAGTTTGATTAAACTCAAAGAATTGTTCGGCTCGACAAAGCCAACTAATTGGATCATTCCGATCAAAATTAGGAAAATCAATTTGCACTATTCGAGTTTGGATGCGAGTCCCACTTGGTCTATCTTCCTCTTTCTCATTGTCGTTGAACGTTGGGTGTGTACATCGACTGTATTTAGCATCCATGGCCGCCAACCTTTGAAGGATTTCTTGAAGAACTTCTCCTTGCCGAGTGCCTTTCTCTTGTATATATTATGTCAGGTTCATACTCAATTTTCTACAAACGTGCATCCTTAGCCATGGTAGTTCCCAAGAAAAAAAATGGCTTTCAGACCAATTTCATATGTTCACAATTCAGAATTCACACATAACATTCCCACTTCGAGGGTGGATTCCTCATTTGTTCCAAATGGAAGTTTCAATTCAAATCCAGCATATCTTTTAACTAGACAATGTCTTTAAATACAAACCTAATTTACAATAACTGAATAATAACTACTTACAACAATGACTTACAATAACTAAATAGTAACTAAACAAAGGAAAACACAATAATTGTTCCCAACATTGACATAATTGTAGGCACATGCTTCTCACATGCTATGCATAACCGTATCATTTTGATTCACGTAGCCCTAGAATTTTGTGCTTCTTGTTGATTAAGCATTCATTTGGGGTTTTCTGGTAAGAGCAGTAGATTTAACTAGCTTTATCTTTTGAAGGAAATCTAGAGTTTATGCATGTACATCTTTGTTTTTATGGAAAATTTGATGTTATTGTTTGTCAAAGAGAGCTAGATCGAGATGCAGTTTTAATGTCTAGGGTTTTTGATGAATTTATGATTCAAAATATGAATCTTAGACACTCTTGAAAGCTTTTGCACGATCTCCCTGAAGGTGTTTGCGTCTGCCTGAACAGAGTCAACGCTAGGGTTGTTGTCGTCAGCGTGGCCGGCTAAGATCCCATAACGGCTATGCGTTTTTCTATTTAGAAGGGGATTTTGAGAGAAAGGAGGAGGAGGATTTAGTAAATTAAAGCCATTGGAGAATTTTTTAAATGTGGAATTTTAATAATATTTTTAGAATTCTAATGGTGTCAGCCAAACAGTGGAATTCCAATACATAGGAATTCTAATTCAATGATATTGTAATTCCAAAGAATTGTAATATCCACGATATTGCAATTCCTGCGATCCAAACATACCTTTAGGATTCTGATTTGAATTCTTTTGTTACAATTAGATGAACGAACCTAAAATAATAGTAGCAGCTCGCGAGCCGGCTCGAACTCGATTATTTATAGACGAGCCGAGCTCAAGCAAGCATTTCAGGGCTCTAATTGAGCTCGAGACGAGCTTGAGCCAGCATATATATGTCATGAGCAGAGCTTGAGCAGCACCCGGCTCAGCTCAACTTGGCTCATTTACACCCCTACTCCCAAGTTCAATCTCAATTGACTCTCATAGACCTTGTGGCTAGAAAAGACTCTTGATTTCCTTGAGCACTTCAGAAAAGGAAAAGAAACTGCAGCTACCATATGAAGCGTCGGATTGAGGGGCACTTGCCCCCTCACCTTTAAAAAAATATAAGGCATAGCTACGAGATAGTTGTCCCCATAACTTTAGAAGAAAAAATATATAATTTAATAGGACGATTGCCCAATTGGATTTTTGAGAAAAAAATATTTTTGCACTATGGTATTTAATTATTTCAAGAGAGTTTTGGATCACAGTCAATTGCAATTAAAGTCAAGAGCGGTCAATTGCAATTGAAGTCAAGAGAATTCAATTGCATATGTGGCACATGATGATAGGAAGAGGAATTTTTTTTCAAAATCTAAATTTCCCTCATCCAATCACCATCTGCCACATGCAATTGAATTCTCTTAAATTCAATTGCAATTAGTTGTGATCCTTTTTCATTTTAAGTGGGCATAATCATTGGACAAGTGAACTATATCCTGAAGCTTAAGAAAAAATATCTCTACTATTATAATGTTGATGCCCTGTTCAAAACGTGGACTGCAATTTTTGCCAATTCCAAAATTTGCCCTTTACAATCAAAGGTGTTAAAAACGTAGATTTACTAAATTCCAATACTACCCCTTCTATTACTAATGATAAGATAAAAATATTGATTGATATTTTACTAAATTCCAATACTACCCCTTATGAGTCCTCCACTTCTAAGCAAACCCAAGTGTCCCGTGTCCCTTTCAACCCATGTTTAACTATGGTTAAGTTAAATTAAATTAAAATTAGTAATTTTGTTTTGTTTTTTGTTTTTTTTTCTAAAAACCATGGTTAGATTGCTTAACCTTAGGGAGTTAACCATAGTTGATGGGTGGTAAAAAAGGGGCGTGGACCAATGAGGTCACTGGGTCAGCTTCTAAGCTGACCTTGGGGTCCATTTTCCATTTCCCTTATCTTATTTTTCCACATATGTCCTTCTTAAAAACGTACTATTTTTTCCAAATTCACCTAAGAGTCCGGTTACGCCACTAAGGTTGCAATGTGTCCCTTTTAATACTCCTTAATTGTGGTTAAGATTTATCCACCTGTAGGGTTCACCCACCTATCTTTGGTTTTTAGAAAAAATATTAATTTTTTTTAAACATTGGTTAAAATTCATTAACTCTAGAAACTAAGGATAAGTGGGTGAACCCTATGGGTGGGTGAATCTTAACCACAGTTAAAGAGTGTTAAAAGGGACACATGGCGACTTCAGTGGCTTAACCGGACTCCTCGCTCTCTTAGCAAAATGCTCCAAAAGAATAATGTTTTGCCAAGGCCCTACCCGCCCCCTTTCTTTGTTATATCCAAAATACCCCTAAAGTTTTTTGGTTCTCAAAACATCCATATGTCATATTTCTATAACCAACGGGCCCCTCACAATTTTTTATATCTAAAATGTCCCTCAAGTTTCTATACCTAAAATATTCCTTAAATTTTTTCCCAAAATACCCTTACTAGATTCCCACTTTCCAATCTCTCCCCCCTTCTCCCTCTCTCACGTGCATCGCACGTGCTGCCAACTAATATTATTTAATATGACATATGTATGGGACAAGGGGCAACTGCCCTATACTTTTGAAAACAAAATATATCTTCTACACTATGTTATTTAATTATTTAATAAGATATAGCCATAGGACAAGGGGACAACAAACCCCGTAAACAAAGAGAAACAACACCCGTAGGATTTGTACGAAATGCATGGACAAAATAGCCCAGCCAATTAGTCATTAAAAAAAAAAGTTGGGGACTACATCCTCGGATGCGCATCCCCTAAACCCCATTTTTTTTGTACCCGCCTAATAAGTCTCAACAAATTCATCAATTACTGATATTTTCAATCAAACATCACTTGCCCCCAAAAAAAAAAAATCTTGGCTCCACCCCTAGTCTTATGTCTTAACAACTATAGACTTCACTATTGGTAAATGAGTTTTTTTATACTCACGTTTTTTATTCCTATTTAAAAAGTTCAACTACTGAAATAATTTTTTGGAAAGAGTTTTGTTGTTTGTGTTCACTCATTACTTGGTCTCTCGCTTGATTGACAAAGGAGATGTGGATTTATATAAGCAATCTCAAATATTTCCAAGACATCTACATGTGGACTACTTCGATAGTTGATCTGGTGGCTGGAAGCGCCTGAGTCCACTAACCGGAGAACTGGTTTTATCCAAGTGGGGTGCCAAGAAACGCCAGTACTCAGTGACAAAGTTTGTTTTGTACACTGCCGGGGGCGGGGGCGGGGGGGGGGGTTCTCTTAATAAGAATTCTGGGTATGAACCAACATTAAATTTTGAAACATCAGCTCTAATAAATCGTATTACGTGGGATTGGAAATAATATTATATTTTGGATTTCTTTTTCTTTTTTTCACTAAGAATATACCATTTAACAACTAATGCTCTGTTTGTTTTGAGGTAAAATAAGGGAAAACAAATGAATTCCACGGAAAATATCACTTTTCAAGTGTATTTTCTTTAGGACAACGGGCATTTTCCGTGAAATTCATTTGTTTTCCTCTATTTTACTTTAAAACAATCGGAGCATAAGGGAAAACAAATAGTGACTGAGTGCCTCGAGCCACAAGAATTTTCCTACATCGTCATAGTGACAGATCTTGGGGAAGGAAATCATAGGCATTACAAAGACTTAAGCTAAATCTAGCTAGTTTATGTGCAAAAACGTTAGAGGTCTGAGATGAATAAGTAACTGAATAACATGGGATTCGAAGAAGATCAAGGTTGATTTCTATCAAAACCATTGCGATTTCTGTTGTCCCCACTTTCTTGGTTGAGGATTATATCAACTAAAACTTTGGCATCGAGTTTAAATTTCACTCTCCTCCATCCTTCAGAGCAAACTAGCAAGGCTGCATTTCAGAATGCTACTGCTTCAGCAAGTACAGAGGATCCTTCCTTTAAAGCTTGAATGTGGCATCAAAGAATGGTGCCTCTTGAATCCCTTGCAATGACCCATGTACTAGTTGCTTGTCTTGATAGATGAACGGCTCCGTCTGAGTTGATTTTCACTCATCTTGGTTTCCAACTATTGCTAATGAACTGAGGTTGTTGGCAACTGTTTATATTGCTTCCGGGCCTCATATTGGAACCTCAGATAACTTCTGCAACAAGTTGTTCTACTTGTTGAATAATTTGCATTGGTTCGTGCGTCTTGGAGTTAAAACACTCTCGCATTCATTGCTTCTCAAGGGGAGCATTTCATCAATGATTGCTTTTGCCTTTTACTTTTTGTCCATTGGTTCCACTATTATTTGAAATCTCTAATATTTCCCTCATTAGTACGTAGAGAAAGAGACGAGCCCCACGAAATGCTTGTAGCATTTGGGCATTCAAAGAGAAAGTGGTAAATTGATCCCACATTGTTTTCGCATAGATGACACCATTTGTCAATTGGAATTCTCTTCCTATATAGCACTTCATTCACTTGAATCGCTTCTTGTAGGCATCACCACACAAACCAAAAGATCTTTGGAGAAAGCAGAAGGCTCCACAATAGTTTTCAATCTTCTCTAGGGGTGACATTGGATGAGTTTGTTATTTTTGCTCATTTCATCGGATGGTCAGTTACATATTTGTGGTATGCCGTGCGAACCAAAAATTTTATGTCGCTTTGGTAAATGCCATATACAGTATCTTCAGCAATTAACACCTTGAGTATTAAATTATTTTTGGGTGATAGTTTTTATCTTCATCTTATAGAACGTTTACATAGGTCTCTCCCTGTACCATGGGTCATTTTCTTTGTTAGTAAAGTTAGCAACTTTGTTCATGTGATGTGGCCGGCTAAAAATCTAAACAAAGATGGAATCCATGCATCCTCCCATGGATCAATTATCTCCCCATTACCAAGTTGCTACCTCAATCCTATTTTGAGAATTTTACATCTTGCAAAGATACTTCCAAGCCCACGATGGTCAGTACCCCCATATTGGCCATTAGAAACCATCCTTTAGGGTAGTAAATACTTTTTACAAGCCAATTCCATATTGAATCTGTATTTTTAAGAGTCACCCGTGCTTGGCCTACAACACTTAGTTGAAAGCTACTAGATCTTGAACCCAATTCACCCAAAGTTGGGTAGCTTGAATCACAACTTTAATTAGGACGCTTCAGTCTGCTTTGTTCAAAAACTTGCCCTTCCAACTTTTCAGATTGACTAAGATTTTGTCTTTGATTGCCGTAAAAAGACGAGCCTTAAATTTACCAAACACCGATGATAGCCCAAGGTAGGAGCCCGTTTAACTGAACACTTTGATTTGTAACATGCAAGCAATTTTATTTATTTATTTGGTTTTTTTGGGGGGTATTTCTACTAAAGATGATTCAGAATTTTTGGTATTTCTGTTAGGGTTTTTCTTATTAAATAAAAAACCTATGTGGTCTGGCGCAATCCTTAGTTTTCAAAACTCGGATTGTATTGCTGTCAATAGAGAATGTTAAGGATAATGGGTCCCACTAAAGAGATGTGATCAAACAGGGACTCTTTAAGTGTTATTAAAGCTAACAACATGGTCAGGGTTGGCGACCGTTAGATCTTTGGTGTGATCCCTCTTAACCCTTGGATCTTATGATGGGTAGGGTTCCAAGGGTATATAAAGCAAAGAGGGGGTCCCTCTTTTCTCTTACGTCAATTGGAAGCCCCATTGAATCAGACCTAAGGAGAAAAGAGAAGACTCTCTCATTCCTCTCAAGCGCCGAGAAACACAGCATCACACCGTGAAGGGAATAGGGAAATTCCAGCGAAAGGTATGAGATCATCTCTTTTAATCTGTTTCCCCTTTTGATTATGAATTCTAGAAAAGTTGATTGCATGGTCTGGATCCAGTATTTGAATAATCTTGTTTTTGTTTTAACATTATTATTCTTGAATCCTAACAATTGGTATCAGAGCGCAGGGTTGACCTTGTGATTAATTTTTCTTAATAATCAAATCTAAGTGGAGTTTTATTTTCGGATCAAAATAATCAATTTTTTTTATTTATTGATGTTGTGATTCGGATGTAAGGTAAATCAAATAAATAGAATGGATTAATTTTTGGGATTGAAAATTATTATTTTTAATGATTAAGGTGTTTCAGATTTATTAAAATCAAATCATATTCTTTTATTGGATTATTTTGGATTTTTAATAATCGTATCTAGGATTCGAGTGAATCGGATTAAAGGTTAACAGTAAAGAAATTTTCAGAAATTAAAAAAAAAAAAAAAAAAAAAAAAAAAAAAAAAAAAAAAAAAAACAGTCCGGGTTGAGAAGATGAGCCACGAGGGTCAACCCGACCCTCTGACCCGAGTCGAACCCAAAACCGAAATCCAGGTGGATCTTGGTTCGACCCGTATAACCCGATCCAAATTTGGTATAACCGACCCGAATATTTTTGGCCCGACCCGACCCATATGGATATGACCCGAACCGAATGAGATCCGATCCGGTTTAGATGGACCGAACCGGTTCGGCCGAACTGGGAGCTTAGCCGAACCGGATTGCTGAATGAACCGAACCAGAACCGGCCCGATGCCAGACCGGACCGCGTAAGACCGTCGAACCGTATGCGCGTGATGCGCAGACCGCGCGTGAGCGCAATCCCGTGCGCGTGCAGCGGTTTCTCCGCGCGTGCAGCGCACATCCAGCGCGTGGCGCGCACTACCTGCGCGTGAGGCGCGCGTGACACTTGCAGGGAGTGTCCCCTGCGCGTGACACATCCCCAGGACACGTCCAGGACGAGTGTCCGACCTATTTTGAGGTTTTTGGGTGTTCTGATTCCGTTTTTGGGGTCCATTTTGACTTCTGAGCACTGTAAAGAGTTGTTTTAGTGCATGAATATTATTTTCATATGGTTTTGACATTAAATAAAAGAAAAACTTGATGCTTTTACCCAAAATTAATATCAGGAATTAAAGTTAGATCATCCTATGGGGTTTAGGTTTGATCTGTAAGGCGTTCGTTCGAATGGTCATAACCAAAGTAGGTTAGATTGTCTTGCCCAAAGGTGACCGTCCTATAGAAGTTATGGTTATTCGAATTTAGGGATTTCAATCTCTTTAAGATCGCGAGTTTGCACTCACCTACATTGAATAGCTAGTCTTGCCCAAAGGTGTCTAGGGACTTCTTGTAGACTGAGTGGGGCAGAATGATTTGTGCGTGGCGGTGAGAGAAGGATAACCCTCTTGCCCAAAGGTGTGGAAGTGTCCTAATCAATCCAATACGTGATAGATCAGTTCTGTGCGCGACTGTTGTTGCCAATTGGGGGGTGAATTGCATGTCGAAATCTCTTGCCCAAAGGTGTGATTAGATGATGCGCCCACCTGTCCCGTAAAGTGGAAGTAAGCAATTTTAAAGTAAACCACTTTAGCTATCCGGCTTAACCCCAAGACCGGATTAGAAACATAAAACTTAAATAAAGTCATGCAAGGACAAGTATAAAGTAAATTATTATAATTTGTGCAATAATTTGTTAGACATACCATAACATAGTAAAACATTGACATTTTCAGATATGGATAGGTCTGTTGTTCAGAAACATTTGACTGGGATTGAGCCTCTGAATGGTTCAAACTATAGTTCTTGGAAGATGCAGCTAGATATAGTTCTGGGTTGCCTTGATTACGACTTTGTCCTATTGAAGGAAAAGCCGGTTACTCTCACTGCTGAGTCTTCAGATTCAGATAAGTCTTTGTATTCGAAATGGGAGAAGGCCAATAGGATGGCCATGATGATCATTAGGGCTTCTGTTCAAGAAGCCATCAGAGGTGGTATTCCTGCTGCTGATACTGCTAAGGTTCTTCTTGAGACAATCAAGAAACAATTTATGGGATCTGTTAGGTCTCGTCAGTACAGTTGTTTAACTCAGCTGATTTCATTGAAGTATGATAGTGCTGGAAATGTTCGGGAGCACATCTTGAAGATATCTAAGTTAATTATCTCTCTTAGAGAGCTTGGGTTGACAATTGAGGATGACCTCATGGTGCATTTGGCTGTAGCCTCACTTCCTGAATCATTTGATGCTTTTAAGGTTAATTACAGTGCACAGGATAGGAAGTGGGATCTGCATGAACTGATAGCTGTGTGTGTTAGTGAGGAAGAACGCTTAAAGCGTGAGAAAGCTGAGTATGCGAACTTGGCTGTGAATTCTGATAGTAAGAAGAATTTTAAGAATAAAGGGTTCAATAAACCTAATTCACAGAATTTCTGGCAAGGACAAAATTCAGGATATAATTCAGGACAGAGTTCAGGTCAAAATTTAGGACAGAGTTCAGGACATCAATTTCAGAAAAATGATAATACTGAGGAACTAGAGGAGATTGAGTGTTTCTTCTGCAAGGGGAAAGGTCACATGAAAAGAAACTGTTTCAAATATAAGGATTGGTGCAGGAAGAACAAAGGAGTTCATTCATCGGCGAAGCGCCAAGGCTGATGAGCTGCTGATTTTTGAAGAACTCTACACCAATAGTATTAGAGGCTGTTAGAACTTGCTGATTAGTATTAGACTTTATTTCTGGTTTTTACTATTAGATGTTATTTTCATTGTGCCGTTGTTTAGTCGAGATATTATAGGATTGGATGATAAACTTAAAGTAGTAATCTACTTGGATTGATGGATATATGTTAAGGTCAGTGGGAGCAGGTTTGTAAGTTATAATTTGGATATCAAGATTACCAGAGATCATATTTCTAGACATTTGGAGTTATCTCATAGGATTTCAGTTTGGTTTACAAGAAATATATCGAACTAGAAATTTAAAAGTTATTCAGACTCTGATTTTGCTTGATTTCAAGATAGTTTGAAATCCTCATCAGATTTTGTGTTGTTGCATGTTTGGATTGTGAACCCATTAAGTAAAGAACTCTCCACCAGAAATTTTTTAAAGAACTTGTCACTATTATGGAACCTTTTAGAATCGTTTGATTCTTTTATTTAGTGGGAGTATTATTCATTGTTTTATATTTCAGACTTTTATATGATATACATGTCATTGTTTTACACTCTCAGATATTGATATGTTATGGTTATGCAAATTAAATAATTGATGCATCATTTGATTATGTTATGTAATTGAACTGCACGTGCAAAAGGTAAAGACATCAAGTGATGGATTTCACATGACGGATGTCATTGATGTCAGGTTTGCCCGAGAGCCTCGCACAAAGCTCTCAAGTTGCTTGGGCTGAACATGGTTGGGCACCATGTTTGAGGCCTTCATTCTGGATACAAGGTGATGGACTTCACATGGCGGTTGCCGTAAAGTATCGGAATGACATGCATATGCTTAAATGCATGTAGCGTGGACAATTTTTGGACGTATACATTTTGATCACATAAGGTTGTGTATAGTCCATATCACACCATACTTTGCCACCATAAAGAACCGCTCTGAAACATTAGTATTACTAGCTGTTTGACCATGGAGTGGCTTGTATCATAGTAAATGAACACTAGTAGATGCTAAATGCTTCCATGATCACCGTTAGTGGTGCTTTTGAATCAAAGTGACAGTTAAAGAACACTTAATTCTCGACAGCAATGTTTTTCAAAATTAAAAGAGTGGCCACTCATGTTTTTAAGGTTGTTCAATCCGAAAAGTCATTTTATTTTATTTAAGGATTGCTTGGACCAAGTGGGAGATTGTTAGGGTTTTTCTTATTAAATAAAAAACCTATGTGGTCTGGCGCAATCCTTAGTTTTCAAAACTCGGATTGTATTGCTGTCAATAGAGAATGTTAAGGATAATGGGTCCCACTAAAGAGATGTGATCAAACAGGGACTCTTTAAGTGTTATTAAAGCTAACAACATGGTCAGGGTTGGCGACCGTTAGATCTTTGGTGTGATCCCTCTTAACCCTTGGATCTTATGATGGGTAGGGTTCCAAGGGTATATAAAGCAAAGAGGGGGTCCCTCTTTTCTCTTACGTCAATTGGAAGCCCCATTGAATCAGACCTAAGGAGAAAAGAGAAGACTCTCTCATTCCTCTCAAGCGCCGAGAAACACAGCATCACACCGTGAAGGGAATAGGGAAATTCCAGCGAAAGGTATGAGATCATCTCTTTTAATCTGTTTCCCCTTTTGATTATGAATTCTAGAAAAGTTGATTGCATGGTCTGGATCCAGTATTTGAATAATCTTGTTTTTGTTTTAACATTATTATTCTTGAATCCTAACAATTTCACCTTTTGGTCTGATTGCTGTAGAGCTCGAAAATATCTTTGACGTTGCCTGCATCATATAATGAAGCCTTACAAAAGAGAATGTTTCAACAAATAGGCCATGGACGTAATACTCGCACTTGTCCTCCTCACCCTTATCCCTGTGATGCCACCTCTCTCTTTAGCCTTATCTAACATGTCAAAAATGCAACTAGAGGCTATAATGAAGATAAAGGTTCTCCTTCTTGGAGTCCTTTTGGTGGAGAAATGTAACATTTTGCTTTGCCATTTATAAGGACCGAATATTTAACTGTTGATATGCATTGCATAATCAAGTACCCATCGCTCACAAATACCTATTTTGCGTAGAAGCTTATCCACAAAGGGTCATTCCAACTTATCGTAGGCTTTGTTCATGTCAAGTTTGATGGCCATGTTCTATTTGGACTATTTTCCTTGACTCTTCCTATGGTGAAGAAGTTCATGAGTGATGAGAACATTTTCTGGCATGCTTCTCCCAAGGTGCTTTAGGATGGGTGTACTAAATCCCCAAGGAACGGTTTTAAACGATTGACAAGATTTTTTGTAAAAATTTTAAGAGTGCTATCCCCAATCGCATTTACTGCAAAAGTTTCCATAGACGCAAGAATAGCCATATAACTTGGAGCTGTTTCATATTTTAACACATTAAAAAATTAAAATAAAGAAATAGTTTGACATTTGTGGCCACAGTTGCGTCTGTGACTGTGGAAGACTTGTGACTGGTGCTAGCAAATCCAAATTTTAAATAGAACAATACACAGGCTTACAGGACAGAGTTGGGCCAGTTGGCCAATATGCTAAAGCACATTAGAAATTAAATATGCTTGAGCCCGGTCCGCACTCAGCCGCAGGGCCAAAGCGTACACCCAGCTGGGAAGCCTGGGATGACTTCATTTGGGTTGGGCCTCAACCCAGCCATCGATATGAGCCCGGTTCATCATGTTGCACTAATTTGGGTCATTCAGGTTGGGTTGAGCCCGCCCAAGTAACTCGTTTGGATAACGTGGGAACCACAATAATAAAACGACGGGCTCCGCTCTACAGGGACTTAGGATCGTCTCTGGCTATAGCCAGAGACGTCCTCTCTTGCTGTAAGCATATGATGCCACGTGTATAAATCAATCAGTGCCCCCAATTTCCTCTTTTGCCTCTTCTTTCACCACTTCTAGATGAAGTTATTGTACTCGTGACATTACGACAAGACAGCCAGAGAGATCGTCTCTGAATTTAGGCAGAGACGATCACTCACTCCACAGATATGGTTCACTCACGTGTCTTGAAATTATCCGGATAATGGATGAGGCGACACTCGAGAGAGATGAAGCCGCCACGCCACCGACACCGACACGGCGACACATCCACATCTCATAATATCTCAATTCTCTTCTTCCCCTAAACCCTGAACCCTCACCATCTCTTCTCTGCTCTTACTTTTTTCTTGTCTCCTCCATTGGTATTCGCATTCGAAATCTCAGATATCCTCATATAAAGATCAAAGCAAAACCCTAATAAATTTCCCAAAAAATGGCGACTGTGTTCGCTTGCGTCGCTGGACAAACAAGCTTCAATCCATATCTCTCGTCTTCTTCTTCCTCTTTATCTCTCCCCAATTCGAGGATCTTCTTCTGCAGCTCCACAAAACCCCACCCATCCGCATTATCATCTCACCATTCCAATTTCCTCAACTACTCCCAAATTGTTGGACCCAATAAGATCTCTCCCAACAAGTACAGCAACAGGCCCCCAGTAATTCGAATGTCGTGGGACGGTCCGCTTTCCTCAGTCAAATTGATCCTCCAAGGAAAAAATCTTGAGGTAGTTTCTCTTTCCTGAATTTTATCCTCTATATGAAATGGAAAATTGATTTTTTGGATGTAATTACAGTTAACGGACGCCGTTAAGAGCTTTGTGGAGGAGAAGGTCGGTAAGGCTGTTCAGAAGCATAGCCACCTTGTAAGAGAAGTTGACGTTCGGTTATCTCTTCGTGGCGGGGCTTTCGGGAAAGGCCCCAAGCTTCGGAAATGTGAGGTGCCCACCGCAAAACGTTATCACTACTTTCATTTGCTTTTATGCTCTTTTGGATTGTGTTCTTTTTTTGATGGATAATAATAGGCATATATTAATCAAAGAAAGAAACATGGAGTGTTCGTAGTTTGAGGGTTTGTGTTTTTAGGTGACTTTGTTTACAAAGAAGCATGGAGTGATTCGAGCAGAGGAAGGTACAGAGACGCTCTATGGGAGTATAGATTTGGTTTCTTCGATGATACAGAGGAAATTGAGGAAGATTAAGGAAAAGGATTCAGATCACGGTCGACACATGAAGGGGTTCAATAGACTGAAGGTTCGGGAGGCAAATGCCCAAGTATTGGATGGGGATCTGGATCCAGAGGCACAAGTAGTTGACGAGGATCTGGAAACAACTCCTCAACAAGAGGAGGGAGACTTCATTGATAAGGTTTTTCTCTCAACCCTTTATTGAAGTTTTGTTCCAAAGCTCATCATTCTCGACAATGCATTTTCCTAAGTAGTTGGGGCAATCAGTAGCAATACTTTTCTAACAAATAGAGCAGATGAAACAAATAAATGAACCACAGTAATGCAGGAATTACCTGGTTCACTCAATGCGGGCTATGTCCACAGAGAAAAATGAGATCTTTTTCGTTAATCACAAGCAATAAATACTAGGGTTTTCTCACTCTTTGTCTCTTTCTCACTTAATATGTCCAAACCGTCTCAATTGACTCTCATTTATTTTATCATGTATTCAAGCTACTCTAAGACTTTCTAAATTCCTGCAAAATAATGTACATATCGCTTCGTGTGGAATTTGTAGTTCCTTTTATTATTTATTAACTTGTTTTTATCTTTGAGAAGCTCGGTGTAGTGATACATTTTATATGGCTGGATAAGGAAACTCTCTATGGATTTTAATAGAGTGGAATTGCGAACCTGAACATGTTGTCAACCCCAAATATTTGGAATAAGGGATGGATGATAATGATTTCATATGTCTAGATCACAAATTTGTTGATCATATAACACTCAAGAAGCACATTTTCACTTTAGACCTCCAACTCTTAATTTGTGTCTAAATTTCTACATTGTAATGTGCTTACCACTTCGTATGGAATTTGCCATTTTTTTTATTTTCTATTAACATTATTTGAATTTGATCTTTGAGCGCCCTAAGGGATGGCCATCCAATTCAGTATGATTATAAATTTTATATGTTAGTCATGACTCATGACTAGATCATCATTATCATTGTCCAATCCTTGATCCGTGTCTATTTGGTGTTGGCTGCACGAATCATGTTTCCAATGTTCTAGAGACACATATTCTATTAGATTGTGAGACTTCGTATCTTTTGTCACTACTTTCACCCATGTCCTTTTCGGAATTTCCCTTTCTTTCAGAATCTTCAATATATGCTATTATCAAATGCATCTATGACCAAATTTATGATCCCCAATCTCAGATTTTCTTGCATCTCAGGGCTGTACTTTGGGGTTAAGATTTGGTAAAGTCTGAGTTTCATATGCGACGAAGGAAAAGATTTTGGGTCAAATGACCACCAAAACATTTGATATATGTGCTGCCCATTAAAGAGTAGTAAGCTAAGTTCAAGTATTTTCTCAGCTGAATTATTTTGCTCAGGTTGAGTTGACTTAGGTAGTAGGCAAGGCTTAGGGAACTTCATCAAAGGTTGGGCTGCTGGATCAAGTTCTTGATTTTATGCAAGATAACCTTTGTTAGTGAATTCCTCGATGACTGTCTTCAGCATGCTGCTATTCAGCATCCATAGTTTGTGCAAAAGTATGTTTGCTGAATTGAAGATACTTCAACATTATTCCATTGCTTGCTAGATTTTGCATATGTTTTGACTATCACTAGGTCCAAGTCAGAAGTAACCATGAAAGAAGAGCTCAGCAATTTCTACAAGCCCAAATGACTGACAACCTTGAGCACTATAACTGATGGATGAGAGCATAATGAGTGGTGAATTTTTGGGATACTCCTATAAGCATAGTTCTTTTCTTGCCCAACTTAGATTCCCCAAATTGTATCCAGATCATAATTTTTAATCCATGCATCCCAAGTCCTTGCCTCTTTCGTTTATTCAAGCAATTTGGATTGAATTATTATTATCAGCAGTTGAACTCTTTCCCAAGAGCACAATCATAAATGCCTTATCCCAACTTGTTGGGGTCAACAACATAAATCCTGCTTTGTCATTCAAGTCTATTGAGCATGGTTTAAAAAATCACCGAAACCGTTACGTAACAGCCGTTACGTAAAGATTTCGGTGGCTTCCGATATCTGATACCGTACATTTACCCGTTTATCCCGAAACAAAACTGTAGCGCCCGAAACCATTACGTAATGGACGTTAAGCCCGATACGGAAAGGTTTTGGTCGTAGGACTGGGTTCCGACAATCCCTAAACCCATTCTAAAACCTTATCTTTGCTTCCTCTCTTCTTCTCTACCCATTCTTAGTACATTTTTTTTTTCTAAAATCCTTTAGTTTTTTGTTGATTAACTTGATTTGAAGTTTAATTCAAAGATTTGAAGGAATCCAAGGTAGGTTCTTTATTTCGGGTATGTTTCAACCATAGTTACCAGAGCGAGAAGCAAAAACGAGAAGCAAAGCAAAAGCGAGAAGCGAGAAGCGGGAAGTGGGAAGCGGAAAGCAAGACTCAAAAAAACCTTAGGAAACGGGAAACGAAAAATGAGATATAGGCTCCTCGTTCCCATTATGTTATTTATGGGTAGTTATACCTTTGATTTTATTTTACATGAGATTTTTGTAGAAACATTGGTGCCTTTGGTTTCAAGCCAACAATACTTGCTTAGAGTCTACACCATAGGTTATAGATTGTGGTCTGCCACATCACTTCACACATACAGCTTCCTTTGACTACTTGATGAGACGTGATGGAAGCGAGCTTCCTAGGAAAAGAGTCTATTCGAGGAAACGAGCTTCCTAGGAAGCGAGCTTCCCATCTTGTACATAGCTTTCCGGCAACTATGGTTTTAACCCTTGACCCATCTAATTTCCTTATTTCTAAATTTTGAGCTTCATATTGGCTTTAAAAGTATCTTGTTACTCATTTATTATATGTTTTTTTATATTTTTTTTTTCTATTTATTGGATTTTTTAAGCAAAAAAGAAAAAAATTAAGTAAAGGTCGAAACCGTTACGTAACGGCGTTACATAAAGGTTTTGGTTGTATCCATACGGTGTTCCGAAACCCTTTTTTTAAACCTTGCTATTGAGTGCAATTTCTTCTGTTAGACCGTGTTTCCAGATCTTTTCTTCGCTTACTCGATCACGTCCTCTTTGGCTTTCATATTGCACCAAATCACTCCTTTAATAAAGCAGAGGTAGGCTTGTAATTGTCTTATAATTTTTTTAAATCCAATGTGTAGGTTGCATAATATTCCCCGAAGCACATCTCCACTTTAGTCGTTCATCTTGGATTTTATGGGAAACATTCTCTCTCTCTCTCTCTCTCTCACACACACACACACACATTACAAAAACAGAGTTAGGATACCGAAAATGGTCTCTTTGGAAAGTCTTCTGGCTACCAATCTTAGCTATCATAGGCGTTAAATGGTAGGGCACGTGATGTGAAAAACTCTATTGGTTTTTATACTAAAGTTATTCATTATGCTTTGTTTTGGTTTAACTTATTTTAAAACCCTTAGATCCCGAGGTATGACACAGGACACAATGCTCTCTTCAACAGGAACGAGGATTGTGGTACTTAGGATACATGGATTTTTCAACATATGCTCGACTTACAATACCAATACTAGCACCAGATATTGCATGGATATTTGTAACATAATTTAGTTTTTCATTCCACCATCATTTATTTTCTTAATTTTTAAGTTTCTTTTGGCCTTTATTTTTGGTTTTGGCACTGAAGGGTCGTCTGCGCAATTGGGTTATCAATCTAACCACGCTTACAGGATACGTAAAAAGGGAATGGTCTTCTAAATGGACTCAAACTGAATAACACCCCTAGTTGACATTGTGTTGGTATGCATCCTTTAACTAATGGATGTTGATCAATATTAATTGGGTCAACTCAATATTAGGGTCTTCTTGGATTAATGATTGCACGACTCTTAAATTATTTGTTTTCAAGTCATTTCAGGAAATCGTGTTGGTATGCATCCTTTAACTAATGGATGTTGATCAATATTAATTGGGTCAACTCAATAGTAGGGTATACTTGGACTAATGATTGCACGACTCTCAAATTATTTATTTTCAAGTCTTTTCAGGAAATCAATCCCAATAAAAAATAGGATCTCTAGGATGTGCACTTGTCTTGGGTCGTCCTATTGCATGTGTAGGCTTGTTAATTTTTCCCCAACATGTACTTACTTTTTGAACTCATCTTCCAGATTGTTCGTACAAAATACTTTCAAATGCCACCATTGACCGTCACTGAAGCCTTGGAGCAGTTGGAGAATATTGATCATGACTTCTATGGCTTCCGAAATGAAGAAACTGGTATGGAGATATAATGGGGTTTCTTTTCTTTTCTTTGACATGAATATATCACAGGCTGTTCTCCCACTAACAGTAGGGATGCTCCATGCTTTGGCTCCAGGTGAGATAAATATTTTGTACAAAAGAATAGCTGGAGGGTACGGACTGATTATTCCTAAGGGTGCCGGAAAAGCTGATATGCTAGAACCTGTGGTGGTAGAACCAGCTAGAGAACCCTCTGGGGTGGAGTAGATGGACCAAAGGTGAAGGAAGGCCAGGTTGTAATATAATTTAGATAGCTAGTTGTTCAAATTTACCGTAGTTCTCCAATGACAACAAGGTATGTGAAGCAAGCCAAGACATGCAGAGCCCACCCATTTTGAGGGTTGACCTGTTTGGTAGTATCTTGGTCCAATGCGATTAATTAGAGACTTGACTTACTAAATGTTACCACTTACTTGGGTCAGTGATTTATTTTTAATGATGAGATGAACCATGTGGTGCCTGACAGGAAAAAACATTGTGCTGTTATTTTGTGATCTATGAGTTAACCTGCTCAGTTGGTTTCGTGTTCTTTTTCTTTCATGTTGTTACAAGTTCGTCAGCTTTCAGTTGAGATATCATTTCTCTTCGTGGCGGGGCTTTTGAGAGGATCTTAAATATGTAATATGAAGCAAAGAATTGCGACCACGGGACATATGGTTCAGGAATACGTAGTGGCTAGAGGCCTTTGATCAGTCTAGTATTCAGGTTGGTACCCTATCCTTAAGAAGGCTGGCTAACAGAAGGGCTAAGTTAAACTGGGTTAAATTTGAGGCAAGGAGTGGTATGGGGCACATTCCAGTGCCACGGGCTCCCACACCTTGTTGAAACTTGACACAATTATGCTCTACAACGGGGCAGGGTTTTCGCCTCACCCATACTAGGTGGCCCTACACAGCAACCAGAAATTGAGAAATTAAAGCAATCACAACCCTTGGACCTGTAACTTTTTGGCACTGCAAAACTCTAGAATGTGAACATTTTCAAAGTGGTCCAAGTGCAGGGTCTTTGGTACAGCAATAAACAAAGTAACTTTAATGCTTCTGAAATTAATAAAGACGAAATATTTGTCAATTGCAATGCGGAATCATTCCTAGGCAGCTTCCCCACTACAAGGCCAAATGTTTTTCCAACCCGGTGGCTAATTCAGCACCTGTATTGTTTCTTGCTTTGTAAAAAGGCATCAAGTCTTCCCTATTCCTAGCATAAACAAATCCGTGCAACCAACAAGGATTAACAGCATTGATAATGAGGACAGGTAGCAGCCAGTAACAAAAATGCCTACAACAACTGCAAATCTACTTGAAGAGATCCGAGTTCAACCAGTCCCTACAGAAAAAAAAAAAATTTCAGTATTTTATCAATACTCGAACCAGTGGCAAGCATGCAATACAATAATTACATCTATGGAATGAATCAAAGAGAAAAGGAGGGTAAATGCCTACTTGCTGATATCATCAAGGTGGTCATCAAAATCAACAATGTCCTGCCATTTCTTAGATGATATATAATCCAGTAAGACTACATTTGCCAAGGGCTCCTTGATGGCCAACCGGCTACTTCCATCTGAACCAGCTTGCTTCCAACTCTTAGATGTATCTCTTGTATAAAGCTGGTCCATGAAGAGAAAAGAAAATCAGCTATGTTAGGAGGAACATTGTTTCGCTCAGAGCAATGAATTCAAACATCATATTGAGAGTTTATGGCCATCATAAGAAGACCAGCTAGCTTTCAAGACAAACTAGCATGAAAATTGCCATGATATGTGTCCTATGTAAAACCATAGCTCCTACATAAAGGCATAACAATAGCTCCGTATGGGCCTCTTTAATCATTTTATTAATACCATGATGTTAAAAGAAGAAAAATACTTGGTCAACACGAAGCAAAGAAGATTACTGCAGGGCAGACAGTGCTAATAGCTAATGGCTATCACTTCTTGAAGGCAAAGTTGTGATAAGAGCATCTCCAAAAGACACAGCAAACCGGGTAGCAAATCTGGTTTGCTGTGCCACGTAAGCAAATTGATGCTCCAACAAATACGGCAACTTGAGAAGCAACTTTGCTACCTCCGAAACCACATTGCAACTTTGCTACCTCCGAAGCAACACGGTAATTTTTTTTTTCTCATTAAAATATTAACTAGGGCCCACATAACCAAAGTCCAAACGGTTGAGTATTCGAGAGCTCTTTCTCCAACAGCTCTTTTATTTGAATTTTACTGCACTCTATGCCAACGGCTATTTTGTTTAAATTGCACTATGCCAACGGCTAGTGCTATTTGAATGCCAATGGCTATAAAAAAGCCAAGGTCAGCCATATTTGTTTCTCACTTCTTTCCTTTGTTGATTTAATATTTTTTTTCAAAAATTAATTTCGACATGGATTCTCAATTTTCCTCTCAATCTAACACCCTGCCCAAGAGCGCAAAAAAACGTGCTTAAACATTTGCTACCTCCATTTGCGACCTACCCTTGGAGTGACAAATTTAAAAAGATGCAAATGGAGGTAGCAAATATGTAAATGGAGTGGTAGCAAAGGACACTACTGATGTTGGGTCATGCCGTTGCAAGAAGAATGTCTTCTTGTACGTTGAAGCTAACACCTCGTCTTTTTTCTTTTTTTTTGCGCACTCGGTCAGGGCATTAGATTGAGAGGAAAATTGAGAATCCATGTCAAAATTAATTTTTGAAAAAAATATTAAATCAACAAAGGAAAGAAGTGAAAAACAAATATGACTGGCCTTGGCTTTTTATAGCCATTGGCACTCAAATAGCACTAGCCGTTGATATAGTGCAACAAAATAGCCGTTGGCATAGAGTGCATTAAAATTCAAACAAAAGAGCTGGTGGAGAAAGAGTCATTCAAATACTCAACCGTTTGGACTTTGGTTATGTGGGCCCTACTTAATATTTTAATGAGAAAAAAAATTATCGTGTGGCTTTGGAGGTAGCAAAGTTGCTTCTCAAGTTGCCGTATGGCCCGTATCCAGTGTTACTTAGGCACTTCAGTTTTCACAAATTTTGTTGTGCCGATACTTGGACACGATACGACACGACACTCCATGACACGACACTTCTTGGTACGTGTCTATACCATGTCATGGTGACATCAACATTATGATTAATCACATGGTGCTTCAAGTATGTCGTGTCATTTTAAAAATACAATTGCAATGAACTTTTTGTCAAATTTTGTTACTTTTTTGGAAACATAGACGAAATTTTACTAAGAGAAAAGTGACAACAACAACGATCAATGTGTCTCTATTTTCTCCTCTCTTTCTTGTTGCTCATTTCTACTCCCTATATAAGTATTTTTTATAACTTAGGTATATAATTTTTTTTTTAATTGGGGACTAATGATCCCCTTCTTTTTATTTAAAAATTTTGAGTTATAATATATATATATATATAATCATTTAAAAAAATTATACGTCTGTGCTGCCGTATTCAGATTTTCAGAGCTTGTCGTGTCGAACACCCCTAGACACCTGGCACCCGTACCACATGCCTAGGTAACACTGACCGTATCTATTGAAGCATCAATTTGCTTACGTGGCATAGCAAACCAGATTTGCTACCCGGTTTGCTGTGTCCGTTGGAGATGCTCTTAAAGCATTGATAGAACACCCTGATTGTTGGGACTAAAGTCTGTAATGTAGGAAAAGCTTATCTCCAGATGGTGAACCTGTTTAATGCTGGCCGAACAATCATAATCACAATATCCCATCGTTTAACCCATGTTATAAGCATAGTTCAAAATATCGGTATCGATCGCCGTATTGGTAAGTCCAAAATAGGATACGTATTGACGTATCGGTACTATATCGGTTGGATACGGCGGAAAAATTTAGGATACGTTAAAAAAAGTTGGGATACACAAGGAAAAACTTGGATACCTTACATAAAATCTCTTTTAATGCAGATATAAGCTAAAAACAAACTAAATAAAGACCTCCAACTACATTTATAATCATACATATGAGAGTTATAAATTTTATAAGTTAAAAAAAGAGTGTGCGCTGATAAATATGCATGAAAATACAAATAATAGTCAGTTAACCAAGTATAGGAAATACAGTCTAGAATTAATGATCATTAATATTAATCAACTTAGAGTTGAAAATTTAAGTTATGTATACTTAACATTTCAATGATTACATATTATATAGGAGATTTTTTACAAAATATAGAGAGATTGGATCATAGTCAATTGCGATTAAGATTTACTAACCCAAAGGGTTCAACAATATAACCTTAGTTTTTAGAAGAAAAAATTAAAAAAATATTTAACTCTGGTTAAGAATTTTTAACTCTTAGGGTTAATATTTTTTTCTAAAAACTAAGGTTATATTGTTGAATCATAAAAGGGGTATGTGTTAACTCTGGTTAAAAATTTTTAACCCTTAGATTTTTTTAACAAAAACATATGCAATGGTTAGTGAATCTTAACCACAATTAATTTTTAAAATTTAAAAAAAAAAAACAAGGTTAGAAATGCGTCCCTTTTAACTCCTATTAAATGTGGTTAAGATTCACTAACCCTTAGGGTTCAACAATCTAACCTCGGTTTTCAAAAAAAAATATTAACCCTATGGTTAAAAAAATTTAACCCTAGGATTAAGTTTTTAAATTTTTTTTTTAAACTAAGGTTAGATTGTTGAACCCTAAGAGTTTGTAAATCATAACCATAATTAATAGGAGTTAAAAGGGACACGTTAGCATTTAGAAGGGACATCTTGGGAGAGTTCAATCGCACCTATTAACTGGCCTTTTTAATACCTATTAATTTTAGAGTGTGTTACATGATAGAATTTCAACCCAAAAAAAAAACTCCTATTAATTATGGTTAAGATTCACTAACCCTTAGGATTCAACAAATTAAAGTTAGTTTTTTTAAAAAAAACTATTTAAAAAATTAACACTAGAGTTAAAAATTCCTAACCCTAAGGTTAATTTTTTTTTTTTTTAAACCAAGGCTAAATTATTGAACCCTAAGGTTAGTGAATCTTAACCACAGTTAATAGAATTAAGTGGAGCACGTTGGCCTATGGGTGGGATTGAACTCTCCCCGAGTTCAATCGCGATTCACTGTGTTCTGCTTTTTTATGAAAGGTAAACACAATACACACCCGCATGACTGAGTGAGTCTAGCAATCCTCCTTTGTATAAATATCCACCAAACCCAACCCATGCCCATTCCAATTTTACCCGAAAGAAAAAAAGGAGCAAAGAGGGCTGAGGGTCTTTTGTGCAAGACTGCTATCGACGAAAGGAAAGGGGCTTACCCTAAGGGATGGGGAAAGAGCCTTCTGCGAGTGATGGCAATGGATGAACGGCAATGACGATTGGCGATCTCACCACAGGCACAGGTATGTACCCTAATCCTCTCTTCTCTACTAAAAATCAATTTTCCTTTTTTTTTCCCCTACTTCTCAATCATTATGTGGGTGTATAGAGAACCCATCTCATTTTTTTTCATGGGTTTTCTGTGCAGACACTGTATAGAGGTATAGAGATTTAGAGAATCCATTTTCTACATCTCAATCTCATCAGTAACTTGCATCAAGCAGTCCATGCAAATCTGTAAAAGTCATTTTTAAAAAACATTTCTCCTTCCTTTTTTTTTAATCCCTCCCTTCTTTTTTGGATGGTTATGGTGCTGGGTCGATTATCGCTCTTTTTTACTGTTGGAAAACCCGGATCGACAGTGTATCGCCCACATTGGGGTGTATCGGTACCGATACGGGCGATACACTGTCAATATGTTGGATTTTTTTTTTTTTCAGGCGTATCTGGATATCGGGTTGTTGAAAAACCAATACGTATGGGTTGTTGAAAAACCAATACGTATCGATATTTGAAACCATGGTTATAAGATATTCATGGTGCACTGCAAAATATTACTTTTAATTTAAAAATCAGTTATTCACAAGCTGACAAGAGACTGGTGTTGTGTCGATTGTTTCAAGAGGCGAAGGCGATAAGCAAGGAGTTAGGACCTCCAAAATTGTGAGGTATGAGGCCCCTCTTATTTTACAAACAAAAAATAATCAAAAATGGAGTTTTAAAAAATGTGAGACTTATACCTCTAGGCTTGTCTCATGATGAGGATATTTGAGATCACCTCGAGGGTTAACCTTGACGCTTAAATCCCATGAGACTTACGGCTCAAAGTATGAGGCGCATGCCTCAACAGCCTCATGCCTTGAGGGTTGCTTTATGCTTGAGACATGCACCTTATATAATAACCTAAAACAAGGATTCACACACCGATCAAAAAAAAAAACAAGGATCCTCACACCGATCAAAAAAAACCAAGGATCCTCATCCAGTCACATTACCGAGACTTATTTTTTCTCCCTCTTATCCTTCTCCTCCTTTTTCCGCAACTGTCTTTGAATCCATAATTTGGCATTTGAGTTGATGACTAAATATCATCTTTTCAATATGTATATGGAAAAGGGCAAACCTAAATTGCATCTATTGCTTGCCTCTCTTAAATTGTATCCTTTTTTTCACATGACAGACGAATAATTTATTTACTATTCCCTATAATAATAATAATAACAATAATACCAATCAATAATAATAATAATTGAATTAGTGTAGTCAAGACTCGAGATGGATTGGGAAGACGGAAAAAGATGAGATCTGAAATGAGCACATTCCAGAAAATATGAGTGGCCCCAACAATTGAAAAATAAGGGAAGTCAGCTAAATTGGTTTAGACATGTTCAACAAAGACCACTTACGGCTCCACCGCGCCAGTGAGAATGAGTGAATTGGTGTAAGTTAAAGGTTCTAAAAGGGCGAGAGGGATGTCAAAAATGACTTGGAGATAGCTTCATAGTGAGGAAAGATTTAATGACATGAGATTTAATTGAATTTGTATAGCTTTGAATAAAAAGGAATGCCAGGGCAGACCGCAATATATTTACAATGAAGATGTTGAATTTGTATGGACATTTATGTGTGTATCTATACATGTATGTATGTATGTATAGAAAATGCCATATAAATAGTTTGACCATCATATGGAAAAATAAATAAATTTGAGAGGCAAGAATTGCATTTTAGATTGACCTCTTTGTTTGTACTTCATTTACATATTGGAAAACAAAGGATGAAAAGTCGTCGAATCATATGGCAGATTTTTTTTTTCCAACAAACAGTCACGAAGAAATTAGAAAAGCTATATTAGGTCGATGGTTCCAAATTAACGCTACTAGGGAAATCCAAAATGTGATATAGAGAATCAAAACGGTTTTAAAACCTAAAGAAATAATACGATAAATTAAGTGCTACTTCAAAAAAATGAAAAGAAAAATATTTTTTAAAGTCTTAGTTTCTTCACTAGAACTGTATGTTTGGTTAACTTATGAGAGGCATGCCTTAGATATAAGGCAAACCTCAATGCCTAAGGCGAGCCGTCAGGGATTTGAGCTTATAAGGTTTTCTCTCGAGGCGCAAGTCTCACACGACTTTTAAAACACTGTTTGTTTCTATTGCGGCCCAGATTAGTCGATATTTTGCTAACCCAATAAAATGCCACATATGTGAAACATCTTGTTTTCAGATGAAGTTCATGCCCTTGCAGTTGTGTGTCATAACAAGCCCCTAATTGTCTCTACCAAAGAAGATTTCCCCCTCCACTAAAGTCGTCATCTGATTTCCTCACTCATCAAGAGAGAATGGCATGGGTCAGTCCCTGTATGCAGAATTTAACAAGCGAACCAACAACCATTAGCATCAAATCTTCACCATAGATTTATTTTTATGGATTTATCTGCTGAATGATCTCCTCAAATTTGGAGTATCATAAAGTACTGAAAACAGTCAAGTTGCGTAATTTAAATCGTTTAGTTTTAATTTGACATAACTGTGATTATCACTTTTCTGTTAGTAAGTCATTAAGTGTTCTATTCCTCAAGTTGCAAACAAACATGGCTTAGTTCTAATTTCACATAACTAACAATCATTAAGTGCTCTATTCTGCCTTGTGAGTCCTCATGTCCAAAACATGTTCAGTAAACTGCTCTCTGAACAACACTATCCACATTCAAAGCATTTCTAATCTCGATATTTCATTGCTTTGTCCCAGTGGTAGTGTATCCCCTGCTTTGGGGGGAGGTATCGGGTTCCATTCCCGAGAGGGTGGGGGTTTATATATACTCTCCACCCACCCATTATCTGAACAGATACTAACACCTAACCGGCGTTGCGGCCTAAACGTATATCTCGAACCAAAAAAAAAGGTCCATATATTCACCAGAGCATCTACATCACAATGATGTTTTAGACATATAGAATATTTCATGAGTCTTCGCCCTAGCAAGTTGACTCAGCACGGGAACCCAGTATGTATTATCGTCCTTTGAGTGTATTCACCACCATGTCTTCCCATTTTCTGCTATCTCAGAAATTCCTTTATCTGCACACGCCCTCAATTTACTTGGTTGTCCCAGGAAAAAATCCCACAGCAATACATTCCCAAGAATAAAATCCTTCTTTAATATTATTAAACTAGTCATCTATGAGTCAGGCCCTCAACATCATGGTTCTAATCTACTTGTGCTTTCTTATACACAAATAACAAGAGCGGCAACTGTACCCAGATGAGTTGGGAGCTAAGACAGGCATTGGAGCACACACAACATGTCGGAAGTACAAAATGTTCAGCATAACCTTAAATGTAGTCATGTAGAACATCACAAATAGATTAGCACCCGCAAACAATTACAATCTGTCAAGGATACTATAGAATGCCCAAATGGTGTCATAACAAAAAATCAACAATTTTCTACCACATCCATCATCAATTCCAGTACCGTCAATTTCATGAATTATGTAATTTCCAAATTAATCAAACATATTTACAGCCCACTTCCCACTATTACTGAAACTAACTTTAGCGACTAAGAACCATTGCTCAAACTACTTGATCTTAAAGCAGAAGTAACAATTACACACAAGATAATTGCTCAAAAGCATCAATTATAAAAAGATAGTTTAGAATAATTTTCATTCAAAGGTGAAAGATGAACAAGTACACAATGAGGGGAAAAAAATGTAAAATAAAGACTAACCTGCACAACCGGGTTCTTATCTTTCCCCTTCTGTAAAGCTTCAAGCTTTCTGTTATCCAACTGAGATAAAGAGAATGATCTAACCATCAACACGAAAAGCTCGAGAAGAATCAGAACTATCTATGAACTACCAGGGCAGATCGTAACCATAGAAACCAACAAAGAAACAGAGATGAAACCTAGATTAATTAAAAAGACAGAGAAAAAACTACCAAAAGCAGTGCAGCCTGGGGAAAGTATCTGCATATGTGATCGCCAATATTCTTCGCTATGTTTCCGAGCTCAAAATCATCGAATCTCTCGTTCGCGTGATAATAACCCACGACGCTCGCGCCTTTCTCACCAAAATGCTCCTCAATCTGGTCAATCAATCACAAGGCACTACAAAATTAGAAACCCTAGATCGAGAAATGGAGAGCTAGGAGGAGAATTTGTAGGTATGCAGACCTGAATTAGGGCAATTTCGAGGGTTGGGAGAAGACCGATCTGAGAATGAGAGAGAGGGACTGCATCGGTGATCTCCACGATTTCGTCGTTGACGAGACGGCCGATCAGAATGCCGTTAACGGCGGAGGTCTTGTGATTTAGGGCATGGAGTACCAGCTTGATGTAAGCGTTCTGTCCGATCTCGTACCTTAACTCGCCGCCCATGACTCACCGAGTTGCCACTTGCCCAGAAATTGTTGTTGTTGTTGTTGTTCGGCCGGCTCTACGAAGCAAGCGGTTCGCAACAGAGCTATAGACTAAGGAAGATGCTCTTCTCTCTCTCTCTCTCTCTTCGGTTTTGTTATCGCTATCGGAGAGCTTAAGTACTTGGAAAGGGGAAAGTACGGAAATAGGCTTTGGTTTTTGAATAATTACGGAAACCACCTCCCTTTTCAGGGAGTTATTTTTTCCAGCCTCCACGCGTGTGTAGAACTGAAGCGTGCGGGAGGACTTGTGAGAATATCCAAAATGCCCCCGTAAAAACTTAACAGTTTATGTTTCACTGTTCTTTCTCACTATCTCGAATACAACTTAGATTACCCTACCTATTTCGAACGAAGAATAGAGATAACCCTTTCACCATTTCGAACAGAGAATACCATTGCATCAGAGATTCCGGTTCCCTACAAAGTAGATTAATCCTACATCATAGTTTAATTAAAGAAGAAGAAGTGGAAGTAAAGGAAGAAGAATAAGAGGAAAAAGAAGAAGAAGAAGGAACTGATTCTTCGTCACTCATTCTCTACAACTTTCAGATTAAGAGGTATGTGTAAAATATCGAAATTAAACTTCCTTTACACAGTTTAAATTCGAGATAATAAGTCTCGAATTTGTTAGGTTGAATTCGAGATAACCATATAGAATTCGAGATAACAGTCTGGAATTCGAGATGGTTATCTCGAATTCTATATGGTTATCTCGAATTCAACCTAACAATCTCGAATTCAAAATTAAGCCTTAATATTTATTAGTGTGAAGAAGGAACTGGTTCTTCCCATGTATTACCCTGTAGGGGAAGGTATATTCATTATGGAACCTTAAAATTAACAAAATTGAAACCCTAAAACCTAAGGAACATAAACCCTAAGGAACTAAAACCCTAACGAAGATAAACCCTAAACCCAGATAGAAAAACCCAATGTTTCTTTCAACATCCTGAATTCGAGAAAACAATCACGAATTCGAGATTATTATCTCGGATTCGAGATAACCATCTCGAATTCGAGATAACCATCTCGAATTTAGGACTATAATCTCGAATTTATGACTATTTATTTTGGAATTCAGTTTTTCTATGTATTACTAAGCAATTTTATTAATACTTGCAGATTCAATATGCCAAAAAACAAAGAAAAACGGGAAGGTAGAGGTAAAGGGAAAGAGGTAGAAAAGGCCCAACCCTCTGTGAAATGTACCATGAAAGAATGGTTTGAAAAAATAAAGCCGCACTTGGAGGCCTATCCTGAGAGGAAGTCTTTGTGGATGCAGACTTGCTTTGGGCATCTTTATGATTTGCCCAAAAATCTCCAATGTGGTCAGGCATTACACCACCTACTTCAGAGGCGGTTTGCAAACCCAACCAAGATCATGCACTGAGCTGACGGAGTTCATTTAAGTTGATGCCAATTTCAGGCGAGTCGCAGAAGCCAGATAGGAATATATGCGAGACTGATCCATAGAGGAAATTGGTGTGGTCGTGTGTTATTGTTCGGAGCAATGACCTAATTATTACCAAAAGCTGCAAAACCTACTCTCGAGCAAAAGAGATATCCTTACCAATTTGTATATCCAATGAACTTTTCTCAACTCAAGAGCACAAGTAGCATTTACTATATTTCAGGAAAATTAAGGTTTGAGTAGATTCCTCTCAAACAGTTGTGTGGCACTATGGCTTGAAGTTCAGCAGCTCATGTTTCAAGCCTTGTAAACGAAATCATCAATAGCATTTACAGACCTTAAACTGATTGAAGCTGCAGTTTCTAACACTTATATCATCAAAGAAAATGTATGCTGTAATTTTTTAGCCACGAAACTAAAATTCAAGGGAGGCAAGCACTCCGAAGAAACAATATCTGCCCCTACTGAGTCATTCCTGACTGCACATTGTAATTTGCATATTTTTTTTAGGAAGTAAGAGATTGCACTAAACAAATGCATTTAAAATAAGTGAAACATCATGCACTATCATTTTCTTTCCTTCATGGTTCATCTTTCTTTAACATTCTATTAGCTTTGGCAATAGTAGATCAGGCCATGGTTAACCAGCTATTCGGGGTTCAATTTGCCACGGTAGTTTTGAAAGTTTTTACATGATTAGTCAATGACTACAGGAACAGCTGAGAAACTCACTAATCAATAGTAGTAGAAGTTACTGCTCCTGCATAATTTTCTTGAACTTTTCACCCAGATGTAACAAGTAAATGATATATTTAAAAATGTATAATTGATCACTGTACTAGGATGTCAAATTTAGTTGAATCAGGCCTTTAATTTAATATTTTTATTTAAATTAGCAATTCGCAAGTAAGTATTCTTCCACAAATGTTAATTGAGCATTCAATTTGTTTTGCAATTCAAAGCTTATGGCAGACATTGATCATACCACCACAAGATCTTGTTAGATTCTACATTCTCAGCTCCTCTAAAAAGCCAATGATTCCAAAGGCTTACTCTCTTTTTTTTTTGGATCAGCAAGAGAAGGTCAGATATACAGAAAAACTGAAGAGAGGCCAGATATACAAAGAAAACAACGAGGTTCACAAGGCTGTAAACCAAAGAAAAGAAAAAGGTCTAAGGAGCTACAAACTCAAAGCAGTTCAAAAAAACATGGTAAGGTTTACTTTTGAAGTTGTTGAAGGATTTCCACGTCTTCCTTACCAAATTTAATACGAGACACAACTAACTCATGGAACTAGAATAAATATTCGTCAAATCCAACCTTGGCAAGACAAAACGAACTCACTCCAAATTCCAAAAGGCTCCCAAATAAAAACCCCTTATCCACTCCCTCCATAAAGGAAATCCACTGAGTAATCTACCCAAAAGCTCTCAGAATCACTAACTCATCATTACTTAAATATCAAACAGACAAAGACTCCATAGACTCTCACACCATCCTGCCTAAGGCTCCCAAATAAAAACCCCTTATCCACTCCCTCCATAAAGGAAATCCACTGAGTAATCTACCCAAAAGCTCTCAGAATCACTAACTCATCATTACTTAAATATCAAACAGACAAAGACTCCATAGACTCTCACACCATCCTGCCTCAACTTTCACTTCAACACTGTTATCGGAGGTTTCAGAGAAACCTTCCAGATCAACTAGATTCAAATTTTGACCTCACAAGAACTCTCCAATCTCTGAACTTTCTTTACTTGAAGAGGTGGCAGTCTTCCAACTTCCACACATTATCATGTTTTATTGCAATCTAAGAAATAATTGCGTTAAATAGGAAAGGGACATAGATCAAGCATGTGACGTATAATCGAATCAAGCCTTAATTTCTGTATTCCCTATTTACGGCCACAAGGGGATTATGAAGTTGTAGCCACTCTTTTGATTCATATAAAAGAAAGAGACCACCGAAGCTATCCAGAGACTTTTATCAGCTGAAGAAAAGCAACATCGCTTCTCGAAGGACAACAGCCCTTTGTTATAATTTTAAGAAGTAATTTAACGAGTAATACATGCACTTGACACATTCCATGGTAATATATTTCACCGAACCATTACAAAATGACCGATACATAAAGGTTTCGGTAATTCCCAAACCAATACGAGCCACATTACATTACTTATGAGTGTTACAAAACGTTTGATGTTATCTTACATACCATGAGTTTTAGAAACTCATTCTATCTCACTTCTTTTGAAAATTCACTTTCTTTCCCTTTCAAAGTAAATATAACCAATCCATCTTCTTTTTTGGATAATAAGCAAGATCTATGCTTTGAATCTTCATGACTCACTTTCGATAATTGAAAAAAAAAAAAACAGTTTGGTACTTTTTTATTGGGAAAGACTTCTCAACTTCTTTCGATCATTGTTTGTTAGTTAATGCATGCAAATTTAGAACATAAATTCATGGATTTTAAATAAAATCAATGAATCTACGATGATTGGAATATGCATTTACATTCTTATCTTATTATGTGTTCATTATGATACATTAGTATTTTCCAGCATAATACACAGGTGTTTTAGTTTGTTTATTCAATTTAAACATTGTTTTCTCTTAATTTTACGTTGTTAAATTTTTTATCTACAAAACAGTGGGCAATACGGGTCTGACTGTAATGGCCGATACGATTACATTAAGCCATTAAGTAAATGTTTCGGTCAAACCTGTTACACAAACTGAAAGCGTTATTTAAATCCTCACACTTCCTCTACCTCGCTCAGGAAAGATGAAGATTAACGTCCCAAGTTTATCATTCTGCACAAATGCCTTCACTACCTCAGGTTCCTCCATGCCCCATGACACCACTTCCCTCACAAGAACATAATTTGACAAGTTCCTCAGGAAGAATTTAACTAGTAAGTTACTCAAAAAGCTGGCACAACCTTGCTTTCTGTTCACTGAATTCAGTTCGCTAAGAAGTACTTAACTAACAAGTTACTTGCATACCTAGCTGTACCATGCTTTCTGTTCAATGAATTTTGTTATCCAACAAAGGGGAAAAATGATACAGAAATGTTTACTTCCATTTCACTAGAATTTCCTCAAGAAATCCATGTTCCTAACTCCTAAGTTAACTTTCTTCCTGAATCCAGCAAATTGATCAACTTCCAAACTAGATAATGTACCCTATGATGTCTTTGAATTCATCAAACAAGGAAAATCATTTCTTTCCACTTTTACACTCCGTAAGATGGAAACAGAATTCCATTGCATCTTACTTAAATATCTGGCCAAAATAAATGGGAAAATAACTTTAGTTATTCAATGATATTCAGCATTGCATAGTTGAGTGATAAAAGAATTTGAGTTTCTTGTGGCAGTTTAATTAAGATCAAGTAATGGCTACAAAGTTCCAATCGGCTCATACCTCTACATCCAAACACCATTTGGGGTCAGCACTCCCATGTTGAGAAGGCACACAATACTATATATATTCTATTAATAACAGATACTATGTACATTGTAATTGATGTTGTTGGATCATTATAAAGTATTCAAGTTTCTTATGTTTTATACTTCACAGCAATATATGTATATCTATACATATCTGCAGCTTCTTCTACCAACCAGAAAATAAATATCTGCAGCTTCCTCAGCTGCCTGCCTCTATATTCATTGCATTGCCAGTATTTATATAATCATAGTCAATAATGCATAGGCCAAATGACATATTCGGATCACACTCAATGGTAATCTAAAAGTTAAGTTATTGCAACAGGGTATCACAACATAACATTGACATGCATAAGCAATGTTAACAATGTTACGTGTGCACAAATGTAAACCCTAAAGGAACTATAATAACACAAAAAAAAAAAAAAATTTAAATCAAGTATAATTTTTTTTTCAATAGCTGGTAAGGGTCCTGCCTAACCCATCTTACCTTCCAGAAAATTGTAAAACCCGTGGAGATACCCGGCTTGAACAGTTCAGGAACAGGAAAATGTTCCACGCTACTCCATTTCTATTTTCCAGAGGATATCCTCTATGATAAACATAGAACATCCAAAACTTGGTTCATGTCTCACTCCTTGAAACTTCTCTCACCAATATTGTCCGGCCATGGAACATCTGTACATGAAATGGAAATAGATAACATAACTGACGGAACAAAAAAAATCAAATAACTAAGCCGGGAATGGACTAACCGCTCCACTTGAAGAGATTGCAATCTCACGTTCTGCAGCCGAGGAGAAAGAAAGAAACCCATAAATGCGATTTCTTCCTGCTTTGCGGTCATGCAGCACTCTTGTACTAACCACAGTCCCAAATTGGCTGAAATGCTCTCTCAAGTCCTCAGGTTTTACAGACCAAGCAAGATTGCCAACATAAACTTTATGAGGGCTTTCAAAGATCAAGTTCTTCTTAGGTGCCGAATCCAAAGCTTCAAGGTTCTTCCTTCTAGGATTCATATTGACAGAAAGTGTAACCCGCATTTCACGCCCACAAACATCCTAGAAAAGAGCATCCAAACTCAGGCAGGAAAACAAACCAAAAGAGAAGAAAGATAGCATGAATAAAATAAATATAGCTATCAATCATCAAATTGGCTAGTTTCCCACTTACAGATCCATCCAAAGCAGCAATTGCAGCTTTAGCATCGTTGATAGAGCTCATAGTGATAAAACCACAGCCTCGACTTATGCCTGTCTCAACATTCCGCGAAACCTGCAACCAAATTGCCGAATATCGAACACTCAGCCCAGTCTAGGGGAGTTTGTTCTGGCTTTTTCCCAATTTTATAGGATTACCACAAACAATATTGCTGAAGCACAGTCTGCTTGAAAAGTTTGAGAATTTGTAAGGACTTGACTCAATATGGCAATGGAATTGAAAGTGATTCACAATTACTGGTCCACACAATATATACTGCTAGTTTCTGGAAATTCTTGACATCTTCAACCTTTAGGGTGCTTTCATATGTCATTCATTTTGAGAGGATAACCATAATGTCGATTAATAAGAAAATAAGGTATGTGAATTCAGTGAGAATATCATCTTTGATAAATGAGAAGATCCCCCCATCCAATAAGCTGTTGTTTTCCAGGATAAGTTCCTATATAACATAACACTAGCTAACAAAGAGAGAATGAAATTTATCTGTTCTTCGAAGTTATAGCAAGGTCAAATTTAGATTTTGCAGGGGTAGGGATTTTTACGTCCCCATCTATGTTGGAACAAAAAGGGTAAAAACAATAGAGCAAAGAGCGAGTACCTCAACAGAGTGAACTGTTCCATAAGGCTTAAACATCTCCAGAAGCTCTGAAATGTCACAACTCCTCGGAAGATTACAGACATAGAGTTCACAGGGTCTCACTCGGTTCTTGAATTCTGTGGGCGAACCATCCCCAATGTTCTCCACTGCGGCTATGGGTTCCTCTTGGACAACGGCTAAAGCTGAAGAAAGCCTAGTTTTATTGGTGGAACCGAGCATAGAAGAAGCAAAAGAATCGTGAGGGTGAGATATAGAGATGGAGGAGTATGAAACCATTGAATAAGGAAAGCGAAGCGAAGAACGAAAGGAGGACGAGATGAAGCGTTCCGTTCTTCTTGTTTTGCAGGTCAGGGAGGATGCCGAAGGGGTTAAGGAAGAAGTCGCCATGCCTCAGACTTTTCACTAAATGAAAACCCGTCTGTGCTAGAAGAAAAGCCCTCCCTAGACCTAGTAAATCGTAATGGATAGAATGGAGAATCATACTTCAAATTCTCTACAGTTATAACCGGACTCCTTGGATCCGGTTACGTCACAAGGTCAACACGTGTCCCTTTTATTAGGGTTCAACCATCTACCTAACCTTAGTTTTTTTAAAATAAATCATTAAAGAAAGATTAACTCTTAATTTTTTAAAATAAAATTATTAAAGAAATATTAAATCTAAAAGTTAAAATTGTTAACTAGAGTTAAAAGAGCACAGAGTTGTAACCGACTCCAAGAAACCGGTTATAACGGTAGAGGATTCCAAAGTCCAATGGAGAATTGATATCAGTGGCATTTTTAGTGGTGCCAACTTCGGGGGATGGTCCAACGTTTCTGGGTCAATTTTTAGTGGTGCCCAATTTTCCTAAACTGTTTTTTTTTTTCTTTTTGGCAAGAGGTAATATTACCTTCCTGAACTGTTGAACAATAAGCAGTGGCATTAAATTTTTTGGATTGGTCATTATTTATCTAGGTTAGTTAGGAATTAAGGTACGTTAGTATACATGGTAGGCACCAAAAACAAAAAACAATAAAGAAATGTACAAGAAGAAGAATCTAGTGCAAAAAAAAAAAAGATGTACAAGAAGAAGAATCTGTTGCACTAAACAACCAATTCCGTCCAATCAGCCTTTGTAATGTGATCTACAAGGTAATAGTAAAAATTTTAGCTAACCGTTTTCGTGAATATTTACAGGACATCATACATCCAGCCCAGTCTGCCTTTGTGAAGAATCGCCAAATTACCGACAATGTTCTTTTGGCTCATGAAATCAGTTTTTATCTGAAGAAAAAAAATCGCGGGAAAGACCGAAGGGCGACAGTCAAGCTTGATTTAAACAAGGCATACGACCGTGTGAAATGACCATTCTTGTTTGCCATGATGGAAAAGCTGGGATTTTACCCTCAATGGATCCACCTTATCCGCCAATGTGTTACGACAGTTACTTATTCAGTCCTAGTGAATGGTGAACCAACGGGTTATATTCAACCTGAGAGAGGTCTCAGACAAGGGGACCCACTATCCCCTTATCTCTTTCTTCTCTGCACAGAGGTCCTCTCCTGTCAACTCCTACAGGCCCAAAGGGAACAAAAAAATCAGTGGCATTTTACTAGCCAAGAATGCCCCAAACATCTCCCATCTCTTCTTTGCCGACGATAGCCTCGTCCTCTTAAAAGCCAACCTCGATGAACCTAGCACCCTTATGGAGATCCTAGCAAAGTTTTAGACAGCTACCGGCCAAAAAGTTAATTTCAGCAAATCGGGAATCCAATTCAGCTCCAATACTCCTTGGAGATTCCGAAGAATGATCGCAAAGATCCTCAAAATTCCCAACCTCTCTTCTCCCTCTAAATATCTCGGTCTCTCCACTGTATTTGACAGATCAAAATCCCAAATTTTTGAATATTTAAAGAATCGGATCTTTAACAAGATGGCAGGTTGGAAAGGGTCATTGCTATCACAAGCAGGAAGAGAAGTACTTATACGATCAGTTGTCCAAGCTATTCCCGCTTATGCTCTAAGCTGCTTCAAGCTCCCCAAAACTTGGATTAGTGCCATAAACTCTGCGATAGCTAGATTCTGGTGGAGCCACAAGGATGGAAACAACATTCATTGGGTCGGATGGGACAAACTTTGTCTTCCAAAGGAGAAAGGGGGATTGGGGTTCCGCGATTTAGTAGCTTTTAATGCAGCCCTTCTGGCTAAACAAGGCTGACGTCTGCTAGTTCATCCAGATTCTCTTTGGTCCTAGGTCTGCAAAGCCATTTACTACCCAAATAGTTCGTTTTTGGAAGCTCGGATGGGGCATCGGCCCTCTTGGGGATGGAGGAGTATCCTCACAGGTCGAGATATTCTCAACATTGGCATTCGGTGGCAAGTGGGCAATGGGGAATCCATTCGAATTGCTTCGGATCCATGGGTGCCAAACCTGCCTTCTTTTAAGCCTCAGCTGAAGTGTCCCCTCCCGTCGGAAGACATGAGAGTATCCCAATTAATCGACTCAAATTCAAGCCTTTGGAAAATGGAGCGGCTTCAAGAATTCTTCCTAGATGCAACAGTTACAGAAATCAGAAAGCTCCCACTTAGCATACAACAAATTCCAGACCGCCTTATCTGGCACTTTTCAAATTCAAGCTTATTCAAGGTGAACTCGGCGACCCATCTCGCATTGAAGCTAGCTGCCAGCCATCGACCTTCAACAAGTTCCTACCCGTTTGATCCTGGCCTAAAATGGTGGAAGAAGATTTGGCAACTCCCCATCCCCCCCAAACTTCAGGTATTTATTTGGCGAGTTGGCCATAATGCCTTAGCAGTGGCCCATAATCTTCGTCAGAGAAAAATGCTAGTTGATGACTGGTGTCCTCTATGCAAAAATGAGATTGAGATGATGACGCACCTGTTCCTCGAATGCCCATTCTCCAGAGGAATTTGGTTCGAATCTCAACTGTCTTTACACCTTCCCTCTCAGACAGGTATTACTTTTCGCGAGTGGTGGGAATCATGGACCCAACACCCAACCTTCACCACACCAAATTCAAATCTGGGAGTTCGTTTTTGCACCATATTATGGAGTATATGGAAGTCAAGGAACGCTGCACTATTCAACATATCGGAGCCCAATCCCCTAGCCACCATCAGTAATGCCGAGAGATTATTTCTTGAACTGACGGGTTGTACATCAAACTCTTCTCTAATAGCCCTTTCGGTTCCAACCGTCTGGCAACCCCCTATTAATGGATGGATAAAGATTAATGTGGATGGTGCAGCCCTTATCAGCGGGATTGCAGCAGGTGTTGGCATAATAGCAAGAAATTCTCACGGGTCTATACTGTGTCAGAAATCTTTTGGGTTGTCGGGTGGATCAGCAAGAATAGCAGAGGCCTCAGCGATCCGGGCGGGAGTTCAACTAGCCATCACTAATCACTGGCATAACTCAGTGGTAGAGTCGGACTCTAAGGAAATCATAGACTACCTAAACGGCTTATCGGAAGTTAGCAATGTGGAGATTCATCCGATACTCATGGACATCAAGTCGTTACTGCAGATTCAGTCTACGATTACTTTTCAGCATGTTAGCCGTGATGCCAATTCCATGGCACACCACCTAGCCCAGCAAGGGCTGAACTCTAGCATTCACGTTTTTCTTCCCACAAGGGATTTTTCCAGGCCCCCAGCTGGGCCATCTCCCCCATTGTAAATTTGCATCTTCAATGAAGTTACCTTTATTACCAAAAAAAAAAAAAAAAAAACAAAAGCATAGCCACATGAATTAGGAATAGGCTTCATCGCGAGGGTAATTTTATTTTTTTTGTTTTTTTGGTCTAGGTCAGTAGTTGGGGTTAGTCCGTTAGTAAATGGTGAGTGGTATGGAAACCTTTCCTGGGCACCGTCAGGCCTTACCTCACCATCTGAGCTAGAGTTGTCAGGTAATGCTTTCAAGTTCTTCCAACCAATGCAGGCAGCAGGAACTAGAATGGATCCAGTTCTGTAGAAGCCCTTGTTGGCATTCCTCCATCAACTTAGATGTCATTGCATTGTCCCAGCAGCCGACGAGACTGAATAGATGCATTCTCAACAATATGGTTCTAAGATGCAAATAGACACACACTTATCTCAGTAATTTGCAAGCCAATTGTAGAGCTATGGAATCTGTTCTCTTTCTGATGTGAACAGTAAGAACAAAGGAGGGATATTTTAATGGATAACATAGGCAACAGTGAGGTTCTGAAATGGGAACCACTTCCCTTCAATGCATGAGAGGAAAAGAAGGGACTACAAAACCTCGTTGTTGCAGCTGGAGCAACAAAGAAATCCATGAGATAGTCATGGTGACCCAATTCCAATCACCTTTAAGGTGTGTCAGATATACGTTTATATGAGATCATATTGGACGGAGCACCAGGCAGTATATATAGTGTTAAAAAAATATTTGTATTTGTGGAACCCAAATATCCAATGCACTACTGCTAAATGCTGGCTTCCATACCTGCAAAAATACAATAGAACTAGGGACATATCACAATATTTTGGAGGATAATCCAAAGGAAGTTTTGAAAAACCTTCCCACCCTCTCTACATACTCTTCACCAGGGGGGAAATCTCTACATGCACATTCAATCATCCATTGTGTTCACCGTTGTATAATTCAGTAATCAAGCACCAGAAGCTGCCTCCATTGTAATGACATTAATGCCACGAACCCAAGGTTCCAAGCCAACCTCAAATTGCACCTCTCCCCGAGTCAGTCACCACCCTGCAAAACTTCCCTCTTTCCATTTCCATTGCCCTTTCTCTGATTCTTTAGAAAGCTTGCACTGGGCCCCCCTACTGCATCCTTGCACACCACATTCCTCCGCCTTGACTTCCCCCATGTCAAAAATCCAGATTGAGCATGTGAACGGTCTTTGAAAGCGGCAAGCCTCATGGATGGTCCTGCAAAGTTCCTCCCTTAATAGCACGAGTACTAGCCAGATAGTCGAAAATCACTCTTACTTCCATTGCTTCTCCTTGCCAAAGATAAGGAGGCTGTTTCTCCCCTACTGTTGGCATGCATACATTCAGCCCCTCCTTGTAACAACAGCTTGTAGGCATCGGCATGGCTTTCCCTGGCCACAAGCATGAGAGATGAATGCCATTTCATCCAGAAAAATTATGAGAAATCCCATTTTTAAGAGCTAGACGGGTACAGACAAGTTCCCTCTTGGTGCTGCATGATGAAGCTCTGAAAAGTATATGAGCTAAATAGCTAATACAGTATCAAGCAAGATGTCTTCAAACCGATCCCTGTCACCAGCATACACTTGGAGCTGTAAGAGGGACATCACCATTCCCATCTCTATTCTTCACACTGATGTCGGCCCCAGACATGATTAAGAGCCAGAAAGCCTCAACATTGGAACCTGACTCATCTTGCTTATTTATATCTTCTCTTGACTGATGAAGGACTGGATGAAGAAGCTCTGCATTCCCAATTCCAGCGACAAAGTGCAATGGAGAAAATACCTTGAGACTGGTGGAGTAGATTCTTTTAGCAGTGATGATTGCCTGCAAAAATATATCATTGATTGAGGATCCAAACGCACTCTTCTTTGCCAGTTGCACTGCAATGTCTCTAGTAATACTGACTAGACCCCAAGCCAGCACCCGCAATAACCAGCTGCAGGAAACAATCAGCCTCATCAGCTTTGGCAGCCATCATTAAGGCTGTCTCACCATATTCAGTTCTCGCATCGACTTGGCACATGCGCAAGATTAACTGTTTCAGAATGGGAAGGCAGCCCAGTCTAGCAGCCAAGTGAAGAGGCGAGATTCATGTCCTTTCTTGGTTCTTATGGGAAACTCGACCTCGGCAGCAGCATCGAGGAACACACCAACCGCATCAGGATTCCTTTTTTTTTTTTTTTAATCAATAAGACGTGTTAATCAAAATAAGACTACAAAGAGATTTTACAAGGTTGTAAACCCGAAAATGACAAACCAGTATACAAAACAAGTAGGAGAGAAAGCAAACGGCACAAATGATCCTATGTGATAATGGAGGTGTGCGCACCGCATCAGGATTCTTGCAGAGGATGGCATGAGGGAGAAGGGTTCTGCCATTATTCTGACTTTCAAGAGACAGAGTATGGTGTTGAAGCAACCGGTTTAGATTTGCCCACTTGCTTCATTATACTCAACCGCAAACCACACTTCGTTGTAATGGTCACCCAAGCATGAACCACCCTCAACTCCTGGCTGGAGAAAATGCCCCAGGACCACGCCCCAAGACAAACATAGCAATCTGTCTTTGTGCCTGCCTGAAACATAAGCATACAATAGTCATACTTAAGGGCAGATATTGCACCACTATAATTGGTCTAGAAAGAGTGTTATTCTAAAAGGAAATGGAAGAAGCCACACAGACCCACGCAACCAGTGGGACAGATTTCATGTATATGATCTTTTATGCAAGGGTACTGGACAGTTGAGTAGTAGAAGTAACAACTAACAATACTAACCATTTAACGGATTTCATCTGAACTATGATAACTAGCAGTTTTTGCTCATAAATGGGAAAATATATAAATACTTGCAGTACCTTTCAATTTTGTAAAAACCAAAGGAATTCAAGCAAAATACGAAGATAAGGAGACAAGAACACAAATCTTTGATCCTTCTAATTGTTAGAAAAGAAGTGACCAGTCCTGTGGCTGCAGGAATGCTGCTATTATTGAGAAAATAACCTAGAAAGAAAAGAATCTCCTCTTTCCTGCCTTCGCAGCAAAAATCACATTGAAAACCACTTAAGACCATCTCAGGCCATAGTGGAAACATAAAGCAACATCCATGGTTCTATGTGAACATGATGAACCTTTTAATTACACTTGCTAGTGGAAAGGATATTGGGTTCTACCCAAAACATCCTGGAGATGATATATTAAATCATTGTCAATGAGAATGACCAACAACAGGAAAAGAGTACACCATCACCTCCAACAATATTTAACCATTGACACTGGTCGGCTCACAATTGTGGCTACCAAAGGCATGCAATCTATGTTAGCGTGCAAGGAGGGCTTGGCTGAACGCAAGAGAATCCTGTCCATGCAATTTTTGTCCACCCCATTCTGCACAAATGAAATTAAAGTAATTATACAAGCTCCTAGTTTGAATCCCATATACTATAGCTCCTTTACAGACCTTAATTAAGGTAGTGGCCACATCTTCAAAGCTTTTGCAGCTTGCAGATACAAGTGCATGCTGAGCAACATCAGGCCCCATCATCTCCGAGCAGATCAATAATTCTGCAGCTTTAGCCTGACTGCAAAGTCAAGTTTCTGCAAAGCATCCTCACAATACGATTAAGTGGCCCCTGCCTTCAGAAGCATGTCCAAAAGGTCACAATGACCTTTGTGAGCAGCAGCAGTAGCATAGCCTCAAAATAACTCCTGGTTAACATCAGCTCCAGTCGACTGAAAAGAAGAAGAATGGAGATGAGAATGAAAGAGACAGAATGCGTATGCCATAAGAAATGGGATGTATACTTGATAAATGATAATGACAGACATAAGTTTGTGAACAATCACAACCTAAGCCAAGTCAGCATGCAGTCTAACCAGCTGATCAAGCAATTATTATGAGGACATTCTGACATTTTAGTTCCATTATTTTAACATCCTAGCAGGATTCCAAGTAGATTTTCTTTTCGTCTTTTATAATTAAAATGTGGATGAGGTGGATTTTCTTTGGAACTTCATAACCCTTCCCTTGAACTTTGGTGAGGCTACATCAGCACCTGATACAAAAATTTGATATAGTTTAAATCTATCAAATCGGCTGTCTATTGTATAAGATCACATCCCAAGTGGTAATTAGCCATTTCTGAGACTGGATTATGTTCACCATTTCACACATTTGAATAAAGCTTTTACCGACTCCACACTAAATTTTGACTGCTATACCTAAATGTAAACAAAAACAGGATCAACTGAGGAATTGGCTATATTCTCCTACATTTTTTTCATTAGGAACCAAGTTGAAGCACTTCCATGATTTGCAATATTCCAACATATTTCAATGTGATGGTCATTAATATACAATATGCAAAGAAACCAAAAGGATCAAGAATTATATACGTAGAAACAATAGTGCAGAGAATGATTTTACTTGATGAAAAATTTTCGCCCTGATAGCACCATGAATTACCAAAACTGTAAAGGAATGGATATATGCTTGGAACTGCTTGTTGCATTGATGAACATAATGTGGCAGCTTTTCTACAAATAACAATATGCATTAATGAACTTGAAAATACAATTAATAGCAAAAGAGAGAATAAGAATAAATGCTTGAACCGGGAACAAAGTCTACATGCACTAAATTTAAACAACTTGGCAATTCAAACAATTTTCAACTCCAACTCTGGATATTCATAAAAAACCAAAACAGACAATACTTAAGAAGAGAAACACCCAATAAGGTTTCAGACCACCATAAGAGAATTTGAACACTGTGAATACATACACATTAAAGAAATAATAGAATGTGTGTTGACAGTCGAGTAATTAGATAAAGTCAAGTATCGGTTTCCCATCGCAAGACTTGATGACTTGCTTGATATGATGACAGAAGTGATTGTCTTCTCCATTAATTTGCAAAGTGGGTACCAACAAATCCAGATTTGTCCAAGAGATGAATGGAAAGCCAGTTTCAAAACGAAAGATGGTTTGTATAAATGGTTGGTCATGCCGTTCGAACTGACTAATGCACATAGCACTTTCATGAGGGTGATGACCCAAGTTCTTCGTCCTTTTATTGGCCAGGTTTTCCGCCTTCTATTTTGATGATATCCTGGTATATAGGTGAACCCACGAAGATCACAAGGATTACTTGCACTAAGTGATGAGGACCTTGCAAACTGGTCAATCGTCTTCCTCATCCTTATTTTCTCTTTTTCTTTCAGTCTGAACCTACTGTTTCATCTTAAACTAGAGGCATGTGGATCCACAAAATTTGTAAAATATCCACTGCTAATACTACAAAAGGGGACCTATGAAGAATGCTATCAATTGTAAAGATATTATGAACCAATTTATCTAATCTTCCCCTCCTTTTAGACTGTGTTTCTTGCGTATGGAACTCTTCTTCTTCTGAAATTTTTCAGTAGACACACTCAAGAGCTTGTTGAGTGACATGCCTTCCCCTATTATCTCCTTCTTAACTTCATACCTATGCCTGATCCTATCATCAAGCTTGTAACCGAGAAAGGCAGGAAAGGCCAACAGCTCTCCAATTTCTCTATCCATCTCCTCAATCAAGTACTCCATCTTCTTCTCCAAAGACTTGTGATTGTACTGCAGTATCTGAGGATGCTTCTCGCTCATTGCAAGAATGTCCTCAAAAGAGAACCCATAGCTCAGGAAGACCCCAATCACCTTCTGCATATTCTCACAGCTGGTTCTGGTCACCGCTCCCATTGCCAGGGCCAACTCTTTTGTTCTATTCTCATACCCGATTTTCACCAAAAATCCCAGTTTGGTCGATAGGTTCTCTTTAAAGGACAAGCCTATAAACAGAGGTGCTTTAGTCAGGAACCTGAAGATATCATTCGAACTCAATCTGCATTGCTTGAGGAACTCAATTCGAGGACGCAATTTCCTCTCCTTGCTGGCACTGAAGACATTGGGGTAGACCAGAACAATTTTAAAGATTTCCAGGTCAGTCAGGCCGACAAAGGATCTCAAGAACTCTACATGACTTTCAAAATGCTCCACAGTGTAGGTCAGGATTGCCGGGAGTTTACGCAAAACAACTCCTGTGGCATCCTCATCTCCCCCACTAAGCTCCATGAGAAACCCAGTTCTTGGAATGAGTTGGGTTTCCAAATCGTAATTAAGAAGCGATGGACGTTTAACAATTAAATGAACACCACCAAAACGGTTCAGAAAAATGATTGTTCTTTCAATTTCTTCATCTGGCTTATGACAGAAGACCTTGCTGAGATTGACATTGTTGAGAACATGGGTAAGCTTTTGTGGGGGAACTCCATGATGAATGAGCAATCTAACCTTTCTGGCAAAACCCGCAAGTAATCGGGGTTCTGTGACAGTTAAAAGACGTTTGAGCTGAACGGGATCGACCTCTCCTTCCAATTCATCCCGAATAAAACATATCAATGGATCAATTTCCTCCGCTGTTAGTACATCAGGACGTTTAGTAATCAAGCGACAAAGCGCGAAGCCATCGATTCCTACAGACCGCAAGGAATGAACCCGGTTGCGGAGGGATTTGGAAGATGTAAATCTTAGAGCTGGGTTAATGTCCAAGAGAACTTCGGTTTCTCTTTCCTCAAATCCAATTTCTCGGAAGAGTGACAACAGAATCCCTAGAAACAAACAAGGAAACATGTAAATGCAAGCGGGATGTTCCTTAAATTTTTATTAGAGAGAGATTTTGGGGTTACAATATACAAAGTGTTTGAAATTTGAACAGTGAAGTTACTTACACATCTCAGTGAACGGATTGGATAAGGAAGAAGTGGTGCTGCATCGGATGGCCACCTGCTTAGAGGGTCGAACATCCATTGGTGGGGCTGATAGTGGTTTTTGTTCCCTATTTGTTCTTCTGAACTCACTGGTCCAACACCTTTCATGGCGAATGAAAGTTACAGATGAAGAAGTTGTTAGTAGGGTTGGGGTCTTCGAGAGGGAAGAAGAACAAGTAGGAATGGTAACCGTCATCAGTACAGTAACCATCTATCCTTATGTTCAGTCTCGTAGGTGTGGTACTGGTTTCTCACCGTCTGTTGCCCAAAGTGAACAACACAATTGGTAAAAGGGGGAAACGGGGAACGGACCGCGCGGCCAAATTGGTCAGCTTCCAACCTGACCGCGCAACCTCCTTCGTCCTATCTCCTCCTTTTTTATCGCCCGCTAATTGTGGTTAAGATTCACCCCACCTTATGTTCATCCATCTAATCTTAATTTTTAAAAAGATAAATAAAAAATATATTTATTATAATTAGAAATAAGTTAAAAGGGACACGGGCCATTACGGTCAGCTGAGAAGGGGAACGTGTGGTCTCCTTGTGTGTAATAGTATTACAATTAGAATAAAAGAGAGTCTGTGGCTACTCTCAAGTATATTCTAAAATCTTAATCATTTAATTCAAATAATTTTATTAGGACAGTGCTCCGTGCACACCAATACTTATTAGTAAACACCAAATTTAAAATTTACACAGTTAACTCCTGAAAGCACACTAAAACAGAAGAAATTTTTACAATTACGCCATATTTCCTTCTTCCTATCACAAAAGATTTAGCAATCGGTGGGTTCTCCAAAGAGTAAGAATTAAAAGGCTAAAAATAGAGATTAAAAGGGCCAGTTATATTTGAGAATGGATCGTTTCGTGGATGCACAGTCCACACCAACCCTCAACCAGTGCCTCCACCCCGACTGCTTTCAGTTTCCTCTCTCAGACAGTGACAACAGGTTTCCTGCCATTTGCATTTCGTCCTCCTCCGGTTAGAGGAGGAAATACCGAGGAAAAGATGTTTAACAAAAAGGATAAACAAATAAGCCAAAGAGCTGACAGAAACCACCAAAATACTCTCACAAATGACCGGAAGTTGAAATCTCGGCTGTAGCGCATGGTAAAAATGAGCGTCTATTGTAATTCATCCTTGTGTCTTTCTCCACAAAATCTAGGCAAGTAAATGGAAGTTTATTTAGTTTTTTCAAGATTTTGTCTTTGAGCTCTTACCTCATACATAGTATTCGTATCTCATTGCCTTCTGTTTGGAGTTGGATGCCCGACATCACAAAAATACTCTGAAATGAGAGAGCTAGAGAGTTGAATCGGAATAAAGTACATTCTGTACAAAAAAAAATAGAATAAAACGTATGATCTAAAAAAGAAGTTAACAACGAAGCAACATATATAGTCCATCATATTTAGCCTGCTACTAAGTCCATTGCTAACGAGGTATGGCGAGACTACTGAAAAAACAAAAAAAAAAAAGTATTGTCATACACCAGCTCCTAGTTCAAATGCCTAAGTCCAATAATTGGGCATCTCCAATTATTCAGACAATGGTGCGAAGGTTAGGTTCACCCCTGCTCAGTACTAAGATTGCATCTAAAAAACAGATTTGCGCTAGTAGTGGGTGTGGCCTCCCTGTTGAGGGAGATCTGGGGTTTGAAGCCCCTGGGTGATGAGTTTGCAAGAGCTCCAATCCTCCCCCTCCCCCGGAAGCAAAATAACTAAAGGGAATGATAGGCAGCTTCTCTTGTAAGTGGGAGTTCCAACCTTCAGTGAAGGATTTGGGGGCATAGTCTTTTTTTTTTTTTTCAAAGATCAAGTTTGTAGGTCATCTTATCCATTTCGTACATATATTGTTTTTCATTCTTTTAGGAATAGCTATCTCCGTGCCCAATGATTATGTCTTATTAAATAATTAAGCAACATATTATATATATATATATATATATATATATATATATATATATATATATATATATATTATGTATATATATCAAGATTCAGGAGACACTTTAATTATTAAAGTACCACCAACTTTTGGTTTAAAGGAGTGCTCAGCCTGTTGTAGAGCCTCCTTAGTATAAGTGTTGTCTTAAAAAAGGGTTTAGGAGGTAGTTGCTCCTTACCTTATAACTATGTCATATTAAATAATTAAATAATATAGTTTTTTTTTTTAAAAGTTGAAGGGCACCTCCTCCTCTGTCATGCCCCGAAAATCAATACAATTCATATCTCATAAATACACAGATTTCGAGGCGTGGACCTTGAACAAATTCCAAGACTAAATGAAAATAATTCAATTTAATCCATTAAACAGAAGTGTATATCGAGTCACTAAAATAAATCAACGATAATAACCAAATAATAGAGATATTTTTCAGTCTCAAATTAATACTCACCAAACAAGTTCCTTAAATAACTCAATAAAAATCTAATTAAAACAAAGAGTTCCACTGACTAATTAAGCTTCTGTTGACTTCTAATTTCTTCAGGTTTCTCCTGAAAAGAAAAAGTACAACAAGGGTGAGCACGACGGCCAAGCAAAAGAACACATCCAACAAACAATAATTATATCATGACAGATATAATAAATTAAGCAACAAAATATTACAACATATGCAATTTATTTATACACAAGTTTCACAATTTACCTTTAATTCAATTATTGGTAACAGTCTCATGTCCATAGGATTCAAACTGATATCATCCTACTGACATTCTTTTACTAGCAACACTAAGTTTATCCAGTCGGGTTCCCACAAAATTCGCCCTTCATTTATTTGATCTTATGAGTGTCTCACTCCATTAGTCAAAGGTTCAGTTAGTTTATCATTGATTTTCTAATACTATTCTTTGGATCACACTAAGTTTACCAAATTTTTATTTTTTGGGCTCCCACAAAGTTCACCTGAGGATTCTCTTCTGGGCATCATACTAAAGTCCTCCCACAAGCGAACCCTACCCAAGGTTTTTGGTCTCTTATTAAAATCTGGATTTATTAAATGACATACAAGACAATATTCATAGATTAAACATGACATGTACATCAACAATTAATAAACAAAATAATAATTGACAAAAGCATGTATGATTTCATCTCATAATTCATTATAATTAAGAATATTAAATATAAATAATATATTCAATTAAAATATCTTTAAAAAATTAATATGAAAAATATCTCTTTTCCCGTTTTTGATTTTCGACTAAGGTTTTGACCTACAAAACTATTGGTGTTGGAAAAACTTTCTTCACGAAAGTTGTAGATCTTTTCAAGCTCTTCAAAATGATGTACTGTCAGATCAAAATCGGACTTAAAGTCATAAAGTTATGTCCCATATACCGAAACTAGGTAAATTTCCTTTAAATTAATTTAATTCCGAAAATTCACCAATTATAATCTTATAGATTTCTCATATTTTCTTCCTTAAAATTATGTTTTTCTCAATAGTTTTCATCCCTAAATTCAATACATTTTTTTTCTGACATTTAATTCGTTTTATGAGTAATTATAGATGTAAAACAAGAGTTGGAAGAACAAGATTTAAACATCAAAATATACTAAGTTTAATTCCAGGATTTTAAGAATTACCTAAAATCTTAATCATAATTTTAAACTCTAATTTATAAGTTTCTAGCATGGATCATCATTCGTATAAATCAAAAACATAATCAAAACCTAGAACTAAGGTAGAGTGTTCATTTGCCCCAACGATTTAATCTACCACGAGGAAGAACAAGCTTTGGAATTGCGATCTCCTTCTTTGAAAACTCTTCCAAATTTGAAAGCCCTATTTTTCTTCTTTCTCACATTCTATTCTTCAGAGATTGTGTTCAGTGTATTCTGAAATTAGGTTTACCACTTTCTATTTATATTAACTCTATTATTTATTTACCAGAATGTCATTAGTGACTATTGTTTGTCTACACTTCTAATTAAATCACATTCAAAGTTATTCTTATTCCCTCATTTATTTTCACACTATTTAATTAATTTCTAGGTCACTACAATCTACCATCCTTAAAAGAAATTTTGTCCTCAAAATGTGGATACTTTTGAGGTCACTACAATCTACCATCCTTAATTAACATACCTAACCAGGAGAAAGATGTGGATACTTTTCCTTCATCTCCGACTCTAGCTCCCAAGAGGCTTCACCTATGTCATGATTGTTCCAAATAACCTTCACTAAGGTGATGGACTTAGCTCTAAGTTGTTTCACCATACTGTTCAAAATGCGAACCGGTCTCTCTTCAAAAGATGCATCCTACTTAAGCTCCAAGGTATCTGAAGTTAATAGTGTGAGACTCAGCTCTCACGTACTTCCTCAACATAGATACATGAAACACATTATGTACCCCAGACAAACTAGGTGATAAGGCCAGTCTATATGCCACAACTCTAATCCGATCCAATACTTCAAATGGTCCAACGAACCTAGGAGATAACTTTCTCTTCTTCTTTTCGAATCTCACAATACCCTTCATTGGAGAACTCTTAAGCAAAACATGATCGCCAACTGCGAACTCTAAACTTCTTTTACGCCGGTCTGCATAACTCTTTTGTCAACTCTGAGCGGTTCTCAACCGCTCCCTGATCGATGCTATCTTCTCAGTAGTCTCACAAACCAACTCTAGTCCGAGCAAACTACTATCGCCTACCTCTGCCCAACAAATAAGTGATCTACAAGGTCTACCATATAGATCCTCGTACGGTGTCATCCCAATACTGGCATGATAACTGTTATTATATGCAAACTCCACCAAAGGTAGGTGATCTAACCAATTATCTTTGAAATCCAAAATACATGCCCAAAGCATGTCTTCCAACACCTGATTAACCCGCTCAGTTTGGTCATCGGTCTGAGGATGAAAAGTAGTACTAAAATCCAAAGATGTCCCCAGAGACTTCTGGAAACTCTTCCAAAACTGGGATGTGAATCTGGAATCTCGGTCTGAAACTATCGATGCCGAAACTTCGTGAAGTTTGACAATCTCCTTCACATACAACTTACTCAACTCATCCATCAAATAGGTAATACGAACAGGGAGAAAATGAGCAGACTTGGTCAAACGATCTATAATAATCCACATTGCATCATGCCCCTGCCTCAACTTCGGCAATCCAACCACAAAATCCATGATGATCCGCTCCCATTTCCACTCTACAATGGGCAAGGATTGCAATGGCCCAACCCTTGGAATCCTTGCCCACTGCAAGGATTGCAACGCTAACAAGTGAAGCATCTAGCAACAAACTCCACAACATCCCACTTCATGCCATCCCACCAAAACTGTCTGCACAAATCCCCGTACATCTTTGTACCTCTCGGATGTACAATATACCTAGAACGATGAGCTTCCTCTAAAATATCATTCTTTAAATCAGCCACATCTGGGACACAAAGTCGTTCCCAAAATCTCAAACCATCATTTGACCCTACAGTCCAATCAGGTGATTCCTCAACTACAACTCCTATCATTCTTGCTTTTATCTTTTCATCATGCAAGTGAGATTGGATGATCCTATTGATCAAAGTTGGCTGAACAAACAATTTGCACAAAAATGCTCTAGCATCCCGCCGGACTGGATGAACATCATACTCTGAAACGGTCTCTTTAACCCCAGCCCTTGGATATGCTCAAAACAAATCTAGACCATTGATAAAGTAAGACAAAAGGATCTACTAACTCGATATGGATTGAACCAACTGGATATGATAAGTGAAGGACCTTTCAATCAAGGAAGCGCATAGGTCTTCAGATCTCTCTTTTTGGCCCCTCCTTGGGTGGGTTTTGATTCAGTTTAGCTGCAGCATCATTCCAAAGAACCCCATCGCCATCACATTTGCTCCTGGTTTTGACGGTTATGAACAAAATAAGGAAAACAAAATTCAAGCATAGTCACCCAAACCCAATACCACATTTCAATCTTTCCACGATTAACCCAACACTCTCTCCCCTTTTAAATGAAAGAATGATAATGAGAGAATGTTGAGGCTCTGTCCCTCCTAATTAACCATCGTGGTCATCCTTGAAAGCATACTGAGATGGAGTTTATATTTGAAATCCCTTATTCATCAACAAATTGAACCCATCTTGTTCGTCAAAGGCTTGAAACTCCAAAGCATACACGGGAAAGGGAAATGGAAAGAAGGAGGAGAAGTCGAGTAGGAGCATCGTTACACCTTGAAACATGAACCCTAAGAAAAAAAGCTTCTCAATAAAAGTCATAAAAAAAATGAAATAAACAAAACTCGAATAAAAACCTTGTTTTGGGACGTGAGGAACTACTCCAATTGATACAGATATAGCTTGCAACCTTGGGTCACCTTTAAGGATGTCTCAGATATTTGATTAGGCTCGAGGGGTTCAGTCGTTTTTGGAGAGGAACAAATGCATGATATGGGAACAGACTTGGGATTCTTATTAGACGTTTACCTTGGGGAGATGAGTAGTTACAATTCAAATTCTGCCCAGAAAGGAGCGTAGGAAGAATGGAAAGGAAGAGGTGAGCATTACCTAACTTCCCTATCATCACACCTGGGATTCTTCTCCATCTCTCAAATTGCGTTCATTGTTCAGTTTAGTTTAAAAACAAAAATGTGGCATTACCTGGAATTTTTCTTGGGGGTGGTTGAAAACTTCTATATCTTGAAACTAACTGGTCTCCTGAGGTCTCGAAAATCATTATGCAACATGATATACATAGAGGGATATTCCAATAGCCAAAGTCTAATATCTGTTCTAACAGAAATCTACACAATTGTGATCATGAATCTTTGCAAGTGTAGGGCATGCTCAGAATAAGTACAGTGAAATAGACAAAGTAACTTAGATGCATTATAAGCATCTAAGAAAAGATTCTATTTGTTTGCCAAAAAGAAATGCCGACCATGAAGTTCCGTATAAAAATCAAAACACACTCATCCATGAATGCTTCCATTTCCCAGGGGGTATGTGTTAACATACATTGTCACAATCCAACATCACTGCCTTAATTGACTATGACCATATTCAGCTTCGACTACGATGTCATGGGCCCCAAGCCAGTAGCCTAAATTTCCAGCAGATCTATTCCAGGGGCAGATAATCTATTCCCAGAGCAGCAGTCTCGTTGGCCTAACATAAACGCACTGATACATGAAAAACAGACAGACCACCAAAATACTACCGTGGCAGGAGCAGGGTTGGTCAAATTTTCCTAGTTTCATTTGCCTCTCCTTGTGTGTTTCTTCAATCAAATATGAATGGTGGTGAAAAGGCATAAAGCACTTCTGATTTTTTAATCCAGTACCATGACCGTGAAACACCAAGTACCCAAGGATCTTTAGACAGCTTCATTTTCTCGAACCAGCTAGCAGAAATTTTATGGTCTAGAAAATGACGTATATGACCGAGCTTCTGAATTAAGTTTTGCAGTTTCAGCTATGATTAAAGTTGATTAGCAAAAGAAGCGAAGGGTAAAAGGTACGAAGCAGAGAAGCATAGATGCAGAGAGACCCCAGTGCAGTAACTTCCGGTAAGTAGTGAAACGGTGTCATTTTAGAAGAACCACACCTCAAAACAAACAAAAAGGTACAGGTATTACTCAAAAAACTTTTCAACCTTTCCTAAAGTTAAAGAGTTAACGTTGTGACAAAAATATGTAAATAGCAATAGAATGGAAATATGAAGTAGGAAAATGACATCTTCAAGTTTCAGTAGGATGAATAGAGTATCCAATGCAACAGTGAGGGATCCAAAGCACACCTTTTGCAGTTAAATCAATTTGTAGAAGCCAGATGCTCATCCAAAGCCAAGTTTCTAAAATATCCAATTGCCATGCAGCAAAACAGAAATAGTCAACCATTGATTTCTGCCAATACTAAACATAAACACAAGGTTTTTGTAAACACAAGCTTCCTCATCCTAGTTTTATGTCGCTTTGCTGCGTTGTCGTCGTAGCCTTTCCTCTGAGGTAAAAACTCTAACCCCAACTCTAGAAATTATGAAAATAAAATATTAATCAGGTACAGAATTAAGACCAAGCCTCTTCAGATTGATAACAATCCCCTTGATTTCCCGTCACAATCCCTCATGATAACAATATTATAGACCTTCCCAAATTCAGAGACTTTTCTTGGAGGATTTCCACAGTGAAAACTTGGTCCAAATTTCTCACATTCAGATTTGAAAATGCCCAGAATCTAAAACGAAGAAAAAAAATAGTAGGCAGGTGAGAAACCAAATGCTAACTTAAAGATACTCTGGTTGATCCTTGTGCTGAAAATATACATAGAATTCTTCTTTGAGTCACATATGCTGGACATAAATTTCAAAATTATCATACAACCTAAAAATCTACTTGCAATCAACAGCTCTAGAAAATGTTTGCTATCGAAATCCCTGTGCATCGTAAAATAACATGAATGAAATAGGAAGAGGAAGAAATTAAAATAATATCCATCAATTAAAGAAATTTTAATCTTATTCAACATATTTAATTTTACAAAATAAAATGAAATTCAGAAAATAAGAACACTATGCTTGGGTATACAACAAAATTCAGAGCACTATGCAAGTAAGAACAATGATAAGGAAAATTCAGAAAAATTATAGAATTATTTTGAATCCACATGTGATTGCGTGGTCTCAAATCAAACAAAAAAGGTACTGTTGAACGAAAGTGCGAGCTCATTTTATGGGTTGTTCGTAGAAATTTTCAAGACAAAAAGCTTGCTCTGCTAACAGCCTTTATTAGCTGATTTAGCTTAAAAGACAGTTGCAGGTACAGAGAATTTTCATACTGGTATGAAAATTTAAAGTCTATATAAGAAATCATAACAAAATTTCATCAAACAGAATTATAATTATATAAAGCTATTTGATATTTGAAAGACAACTAAAGAGGTTAATAAGAAAAGAAAGACTTGTAAAATATGAAAATTTATGAAGAATTCAAAGATAACTATTGGTGACTAACCTATTGGTGGCCCATCAACAAAAACTTTTGATTCGAAATAGGACCATTAAAATGCATTTGTTTACCTTCTTATCAAAATCCCTTTTCACTGACATCTACCATTCATCTAATCCACACTCATAAATTGCCTGGATAGTGGATGGGCCACCATTTGCAAGAGGTTGGGCCAAACTCCCAAGCTAACCAACTTATTCTCTTTTTTTTTCTCTTGAGCATCAACCTTCCAAATGTATTTTTATTACATTTCAAAATGGTGGCTCTAGATCAAAAGGTTAGTAACATCCAGCAAGGCTAAATTTTGGCTTCTGCAGGCCTGCCACATCCAAGAAGTAACCTATTAATAAAATAATCCAATCAAGTAGGTGTCAGCCCAGCCTGTACAAATGGACCATGTGTAATATGGAACCCTATAATTAAGCACTAAACACTAATTGTCTATTCCATGTCATAGATTTTCTGATTATCGTAATTATCTTATTACATTTATGATCAATGAAATGAATGGAAAGAAGATATGTGTATGCTTACATCCAATCAAATAGAGAAGATAATGATATTTTTTTTAGTAAGGAGACCCAACAGCTAGGAAATGGGTACTGGAAGACATACAATCACATGTTTGAATTCCAACAGCTCAAGCAAATGTAGATAGGATGTTTTTCTTAAGGGTGAACCCTGTTGCCTTGGCTGGGCGGATAGACTGCACCAACAAAAGTACCAAATAAGAGCAAAATTAGGCCCAAATCCAGGGTGAATGACACTCCATTAATCTATAAATGTTTTAATTTTTTTGGTAATTCGATCTAGAAGATGAGTATCAACATCTAATGAGTAAGCTTGCCAATCTCTAAGTTAAAAAAAAAAAAAAGTATGGCTTTAACAGAAAAGCAGCCCACTATTTTATGGCCTTTTTTAACAGTTTAATATTTATAAAATCAAGAATAGAATTTTACCTTATTAAGCATGCGCTGAAGCCGCTCCATTTCATTTTTGGCATAATCAGTACCTTTTTCCATAAAGTTCTTGGCAGCTTTCAAGTAGATCTTGTCATACCTGACATACAAAATGTGAAGAGGAGTGCCTTTAAAGTTCGCAAGAATTTGTAGTTCAAATTGCCGTTATGTAATTCCTTTGAGCATGCTAGCAAACAGACACAGCCATCAATGGTATCACATTTTAATCAACCACTATAGTTTCCACTTTTCCTAGAGGGTAGACTTAGTGAGAGATGAGATGGGTAAACCTTGAGAGTGTGTAGATGGTATTTGGATAATTGGATGTGAGAAGGAGGAAGTGAAGCGTTATGTCTATTAAGACTTAGAGGTGTGAGGGGTTTGGGACATAGAAGAATGACGAGAAGAAGAAAATAGAGGACAGGTTAATGAGGGAAAAACCTGAATTGCAAAATGACTCTTATAGAAACTGAAACCTAAAGTTGAGAACAAATTCAGATATTAAGATTTTGCATTTTGAAAGCCTTAAAATTGGCTATTAGGAAGAGGTGGGGGTCAATTCAGATTGAGATTGACACGAAATCTGCTACTGACATGTTGTGATCCAACATTTGGGAGTTCATTTTGTATGGAAAAACTGTAATTCAAATGGCGTGTTAGCTAAGAGACTAAGGGGAGACCAACCAGGTTATATTAGTAGTATAGAAGCAAACAACCCCGTGCAATGCACGGGTGAGTGAAAAAGAAAAAATAATGATCTATTTTGATGCATGTTTAGATGAAATCATATACCATCATCCAACTAACGCAAAATATGAAAATATTCCCAAAGTTATGTTTTTAATTCAACCAATAAGAACATAAAAAAGAATTTACAAATAATTGCATCCTCTCAAACGTATAACAAAATTAATATGCTAAAAAATATTTAGAATTAATTATATAATAGGTGGCCCTAAGAAAACCTGACTCATTACTCCAATACCTCAAAACATACATGTGGATTAGGCTCTTCACAAATGTTAAAAGAGACACTTGGGGATATAATGTTCTTTTTATCCCCTCAAGAGCACCCCTCAAGCACAGAAGTACTAAGATGAGGTTGTGTCTACACTAAAAGGCATCCTATCCAAGCTTGGTTAAGAGAAATTTATGTACTTTGGTACAACCTTGATTTTCTAAGAGATTGAATATTATTCAAAGAGAATTCTGGTTTCGTGAAGAATTCTGTAATTTAGTAATAAAATAATAAACATTTCACAAACTAAAGAAGACAAAAGGATAAGCAATATCATATTTTGTATAGATAAGATCCCAATGAGTCGCATCCTAAACTGGTTGTAGACCGAAGATCGCTTGGAATTTAGACTGGGTGCACCTGTCTACAGATGATAATTACGAATTCAGATCAAAATGAGATAGTTATCAATGAAATCTCAATATATAAAATTAAATGAAAAATAAAGGGGGAAACTCTGATTTTGCGTGAATTCAATAATGCTTTTCCCGGCAAACCATCAATATGTCTCAAACACCATGGGTTATGGAATTCAGAGTGCTAAAACCACCCATATTCTTTGATAAAAAGTTGCAAGTTCCTTACCAAGAGTAATGGGTTATGTCTCAATAATCTCACAAAGTCTGTGAACCGGTTCTAGTGATGGCATTTGAAGAGACAAAAATTCAACCTAAATGGAAGAAAATTTTAGAGGATGTTAGCAAAAAAACCATTATCAGGAACGAAAGAGGATTTTATTTTTCTGGGTAAAGAAACAATGGCTCAATAAGCTAAAGATTGCATCATTGGGGTCATGTTGTTTGCTGGGGTTAATATGTAATGGACTACGGAGATAGCTTGATATTCAAATGTAAACGGGAACCTAAATCGGAGAGGACAGAGCTATTCAATTATCAGTGGATCCAATCCAAGTGTGAATCTATAAAAGAGGAGATGCTGGCGTTGCATCTCATGATTCAAAGATTGTAGTTCTCAAGCAGAAGGTATGAAAAAAGACCATCACAAACAAAATTTTAAGCGAATAATTAAGAAAAAACCAAAGATTAGGGGTGTACCATCATCAATAAACGATTACAGCCTCCTATCCTGATGCCCTCTACATGAATCTGCTTTGGGTATGAAATGAAGATGAACACCAGATTAAAAAACTATGGATGGGAGGACAACAACTAAGGGAATATAGTTGGATACATTTTCAAGAAATAAATAACTATGGATGGGAGGATAATCTCAATATAAATAAACAGTTCACCCAATTTTGAAGGAAAAAAAAGAGGAGAAAAATCAGAATACTCTTAACTCTAAAGCAAATTACATAGTTGACATGATAGTCACCAAAAATGGGAAGTGCACAACAAATTCTAGAACATGAAAAGTAGACACCACAAAGCAAGCATTTACAAACTTTGAGATGGAGCTTTCCAGTGCCCAATACAAAACCTGCATCAGTGTTGCCAATTCCAGTAGCAAATTGGCCAAAAGCTCCAGCATTGCATGTATGGGAGTCTGTACCTAATAGGACCTGGAGCAAGGTTTAAAAGGTTCATCAAGGGCCATGGAAAACATCTGCATCGATAGTACAAAAATTCTAATGATTTTCTCGACATTGAGTTTTTTATTTTAAAAAAAGCACCTCGTCAGGCCTGCAATGACCTTCTTGGGCAAGAGCATATGACATACACCTTTATAATATGGGTTAGCCTGCAAAGCCATTATAAAGTTGATATTCAATTTTAATCAACTGGCAAAGGACTATTAGATCTTTAGTATGAGAGATTAGGGATTGAAAAAGGGTTACGGAGAGCCATACCTTGAAATTACCAAGATATTTGATATCGTAGTACTTGATATTTTGCCTCATGCATAAATCCCTTAAAATATCGACATTGCAATTTGTGCATTCATCACTTGTGAATATATTATAGTGACTCTTCTCACGGTCCCACACCTTGAATTTTAAATCAAGGATTCCATCAGGTAAACTTAAAAATTATGTATAAATACACTATACTTCATTGTCAATTTCTTGAAATCTGTAAGCTCTTAATCTCAGTTATGAATAAAATAGAAATTTGAATTGCCAACAATAAAAATTCAAATAACTTGATGATTGTACTCTATTTAACTTCATAATGTCTACTGCCATTATATTCATAATATTAAGCAGAACAGTAAACACACACACACTGACACACACTCATATATAAATCATATATAAATCAATCATTTAGATTATTTTGCGATTAACAACTAATTCAATCCTCTAAGCCACCAAGGAAAGATCAGAAAGAGCTTGGATCATGTTTGACACCATATGTGAACCAAAGTGGCATCTTTGTGGCAACTTTTGTCATATACAGATGACATTAAGATTCTGTAAATTCAGTCTCTAAATCCAAACAAACCATGCATTAATTAATGAAAGTATGTGTTATGGATTTTCTTTAACATATGGATTAACATACGAAGGATTTTTTTTACGCCGCTGAGAAGAAGCCAAGGGCGCTTGAACCGCTGTTGCCACAACGCTACAACTTATTTCCGCACTGCTCTTCAGTGCATTCCATCTCTATAAATTCACGCGTCTTGTGAATTTTTTTGGTACATGTTTTTCCCAAAATAATTAGTGTGAGTGGAAATTACCGAAAGGACACGCGTCAGCAACAGCTCCTCCCAAGTTCTGGTATACTGGTAGAAGGCTGGGGTGGAGGGTGTGATACCCTGACCTGTACTCCGATGTTTAAGTCAGTAGGTGTAGAAGATGATTAACAGTAAGAATATATAGAGAGTTTGAAGGTCTTAGCTCCTCAAATTCTCGTCCCCCCCAATGTTTTTCACAGGTTCATATATAGGCCACCCCTGCCATGGCCATGGGCACCCATTGATGTCCATGCACACCTCAAATCCCTTATGTGTACTTCAGTAATCATTTTAGATAGATTTCCCGGTCATTCATACTGCACGCGTATCTGCACACAAAAGAGAGCAGGCAAAGAGTAGGAACTCGTCCGAGGTGACTGGCATTAAATGGCATTTAATGCTGCATTTAATGCCAAGGTAGCGTTTCCCACCTACCATCGTAGAGGTAGGATCAGTCCCAGGCGACTGGGCAGTAACGCCAGATCTCATTACATGTTAGGATACGCAATCGTTGACAATAAGACGACGGGTACGTTGTCAGAATGAGGACGTGATCGTCGTCCATGAGACGACGGGTCCGTCGTCAGAATGAGGACGTGATCGTCGTCCGCGAGACCACGTTCCGATAGTCTTTTTTTTTTTTTTCAAAGATCAAGTTTGTAGGTCATCTTATCCATTTCGTAAATATCCTACATATATTGTTTTTCATTCTTTTAGGAATAGCTATCTCCGTGCCCAATGATTATGTCTTATTAAATAATTAAGCAATATATTATATATATATATATATATATATATATCAAGATTCAGGAGACACTTTAATTATTAAAGTACCACCAACTTTTGGTTTAAAGGAGTGCTCAGCCTGTTGTAGAGCCTCCTTGGTATAAGTGTTGTCTTAAAAAAAGGGTTTAGGAGGTAGTTGCTCCTTACCTTATAACTATGTCATATTAAATAATTAAATAATATAGGTTTTTTTTTTTTAAAGTTGAGGGGCACCTCCTCCTCTGTCATGCCCCGAAAATCAATACAATTCATATCTCATAAATACACAGATTTCGAAGCGTGGACCTTGAACAAATCCCAAGACTAAATGAAAATAATTCAATTTAATCCATTAAACAGAAGTGTATATCGAGTCACTAAAATAAATCAACGATAATAACCAAATAATAGAGATATTTTTCAGTCTCAAATTAATACTCACCTATACAAGTTCCTTAAACAACTCAATAAAAATCTTATTAAAACAAAGAGTTCCACGGACTAATTAAGCTTCTGTTGACTTCTAATTTCCTCAGGTTTCTCCTGAAAAGATAAAGTACAACAAGGGTGAGCACGACGGCCAAACAAAAGAACACATCCAACAAACAATAATTATATCATGACAAATATAATAAATTAAGCAACAAAATATTACAACATATGCAATTTATTTATACACAAGTTTCACAATTTACCTTTAATTCAATTATTGGTACCAGTCTCATGTCCATAGGATTCAAACTGATATCATTCTACTGACATTCTTTTACTAGCAACACTAAGTTTATCCAGTCGGGTTCCCACAAAGTTCGTCCTTCATTTATTTGATCTTATGAGTGTCTCACTCCATTAGTCAAAGGTTCATTTAGTTTATCATTGATTTTCTAATACTATTCTTGGGATCACACTAAGTTTACCAAATTTTTATTTTTTGGGCTCCCACAAAGTTCACCTGAGGATTCTCTTCTGGGCATCATACTAAAGTCCTCCCACAAGCGAACCCTACCCAAGGTTTTTGGTCTCTTATTAAAATCTGGATTTCTTGAATGACATACAAGACAATATTCATAGATTAAACATGACATGTACATCAACAATTAATAAACAAAATAATAATTGACAAAAGCATGTATGATTTCATCTCATAATTCATTATAATTAAGAATATTAAATATAAATAATATATTCAATTAAAATATCTTAAAAAAATTAATATGAAAAATATCTCTTTTCCCGTTTTTGATTTTCGACTAAGGTTTTGACCTACAAAACTATTGGTGTTGGAAAAACTTTCTTCACGAAAGTTGTAGATCTTTTCAAGCTCTTCAAAATGATGTACTGTCAGATCAAAATCGGACTTAAAGTCATAAAGTTATGACCCATATACCGAAACTAGGTAAATTTCCTTTAAATTAATTTAATTCCGAAAATTCACCAATTATAATCTTACAGATTTCTCATATTTTCTTCGTTAAAATTATGTTTTTCTCAATAGTTTTCATCCCTAAATTCAATACATTTTTTTTCTGACATTTAATTCGTTTTATGAGTAATTATAGATGTAAAACAAGAGTTGGAAGAACAAGATTTAAACATCAAAATATACTAAGTTTAATTCCAGGATTTTAAGAATTACCTAAAATCTTAATCATAATTTTAAACTCTAATTTATAAGTTTCTAGCATGGATCATCATTCGTATAAATCCAAAACATAATCAAAACCTAGAACTAAGGTAGAGTGTTCACTTACCCCAACGATTTAATCTACCACGAGGAAGAACAAGCTTTGGAATTGTGATCTACTTCCTTGAAAACTCTTCCAAATGTGAAAGCCCTACTTTTCCTTCTTTCTCACATTCTATTCTCCAGAGATTGTGTTCTGTGTATTCTGAAATTAGGTTTACCACTTTCTATTTATATTAACTCTATTATTTATTTACCAAAATGTCATTAGTGACTATTGTTTGTCTACACTTCTAATTAAATCACATTCAAGGTTATTCTTATTCCCTCATTTATTTTCACACTATTTAATTAATTTCTAGGTCACTACAATCTACCATCCTTAAAAGAAATTTTGTCCTCAAAATGTGGATACTTTTGAGGTCACTACAATCTACCATCCTTAATTAACATACCTAACCAGGAGAAAGATGTGGATACTTTTCCTTCATCTCCGACTCTAGCTCCCAAGAGGCTTCACCTATGTCATGATTGTTCCAAATAACCTTCACTAAGGTGATGGACTTAGCTCTAAGTTGTTTCATCATACTGTTCAAAATGCGAACCGGTCTCTCTTCAAAAGATGCATCCTACTTAAGCTCCAAGGTATCTGAAGTTAATAGTGTGAGACTCAGCTCTCACGTACTTCCTCAGCATAGATACATGAAACACATTATGTACCCCAGACAGACTAGGTGATAAGGCCAGTCTATATGCCACAACTCTAATCCGATCCAACACTTCAAATGGTCCAATGAACCTAGGAGATAACTTCCTCTTCTTCTTTTCGAATCTCACAATACCCTTCATTGGAGAACTCTTAAGCAAAACATGATCGCCAACTGCGAACTCTAAACTTCTTTTACGCCGGTCTGCATAACTCTTTTGTCAACTCTGAGCGGTTCTCAACCGCTCCCTGATCGATGCTATCTTCTCAGTAGTCTCACAAACCAACTCTAGTCCGAGCAAACTACTATCGCCTACCTCTGCCCAACAAATAAGTGATCTACAAGGTCTACCATATAGAGCCTCGTACGGTGTCATCCCAATACTGGCATGATAACTGTTATTATATGCAAACTCCACCAAAGGTAGGTGATCTAACCAATTATCTTTGAAATCCAAAATACATGCCCAAAGCATGTCTTCCAACACCTGATTAACCCGCTCAGTTTGGTCATCGGTCTGAGGATGAAAAGTAGTACTAAAATCCAAAGATGTCCCCAGAGACTTCTGGAAACTCTTCCAAAACTGGGATGTGAATCTGGAATCTCGGTCTGAAACTATCGATGCCGAAACTCCGTGAAGTTTGACAATCTCCTTCACATACAACTTACTCAACTCATCCATCAAATAGGTAATACGAACAGGGAGGAAATGAGCAGACTTGGTCAAACGATCTACAATAATCCACACTGCATCATGCCCCTGCCTCAACTTCGGCAATCCAACCACAAAATCCATGATGATCCGCTCCCATTTCCACTCTACAATGGGCAAGGATTGCAATGGCCCAACCCTTGGAATCCTTGCCCACTGCAAGGATTGCAACGCTAACAAGTGAAGCATCTAGCAACAAACTCCACAACATCCCGCTTCATGCCATCCCACCAAAACTGTCTACACAAATCCCCGTACATCTTTGTACCTCTTGGATGTACAATATACCTAGAACGATGAGCTTCCTCTAAAATATCATTCTTTAAATCAGCCACATCTGGGACACAAAGTCTTTCCCAAAATCTCAAACCATCATTTGACCCTACAGTCCAATTAGGTGATTCCTCAACTACAACTCCTATCATTCTTGCTTTTATCTTTTCATCATGCAAGTGAGATTGGATGATCCTGTTGATCAAAGTTGGCTGAACAGACAATTTGCACAAAAATGCTCTAGCATCCCGCCGGACTGGATGAACATCATACTCTGAAACGGTCTCTTTAACCCCAGCCCTTGGATATGCTCAAAACAAATCTAGACCATTGATAAAGTAAGACAAAAGGATCTACTAACTCGATATGGATTGAACCAACTGGATATGATAAGTGAAGGACCTTTCAATCAAGGAAGCGCATAGGTCTTCAGATCTCTCTTTTTGGCCCCTCCTTGGGTGGGTTTTGATTCAGTTTAGCTGCAGCATCATTCCAAAGAACCCCAGCCATCACATTTGCTCCTGGTTTTGACGGTTATGAACAAAATAAGGAAAACAAAATTCAAGCATAGTCACCCAAACCCAATACCACATTTCAATCTTTCCACGATTAACCCAACACTCTCTCCCCTCTCTCCCCTTTTAAATGAAAGAATGATAATGAGAGAATGTTGAGGCTCTGTCCCTCCTAATTAACCATCGTGGTCATCCTTGAAAGCATACTGAGATGGAGTTTATATTTGAAATCCCTTATTCATCAACAAATTGAACCCATCTTGTTCGTCAAAGGCTTGAAACTCCAAAGCATACACGGGAAAGGGAAATGGAAAGAAGGAGGAGAAGTCGAGTAGGAGCATCGTTATACTTTGAAACATGAACCCTAAGAAAAAAAGCTTCTCAATAAAAGTCATAAAAAAAATGAAATAAACAAAACTCGAATAAAAACCTTGTTTTGGGACGTGAGGAACTACTCCAATTGATACAGATATAGCTTGCAACCTTGGGTCAGCTTTAAGGATGTCTCAGATATTTGATGAGGCTCGAGGGGTTCAGTCGTTTTTGGAGAGGAACAAATGCATGATATGGGAACAGACTTGGGATTCTTATTAGACGTTTACCTTGGGGAGATGAGTAGTTACAATTCAAATTCTGCCCAGAAAGGAGCGTACGAAGAATGGAAAGGAAGAGGTGAGCATTACCTAACTTCCCTATCATCACACCTGGGATTCTTCTCCATCTCTCAAATTGCGTTCATTGTTCAGTTTAGTTTAAAAACAAAAATGTGGCATTACCTGGAATTTTTCTTGGAGGTGGTTGAAAACTTCTATATCTTGAAACTAACTGGTCTCCTGAGGTCTCGAAAATCATTATGCAACATGATATACATAGAGGGATATTCCAATAGCCAAAGTCTAATATCTGTTCTAACAGAAATCTACACAATTGTGATCATGAATCTTTGCAAGTGTAGGGCATGCTCAGAATAAGTGCAGTGAAATAGACAAAGTAATGGTGTGTATCCCCTGCTTTAGGGGGGAGGTCCGGGGTTCAACTCCCGCGAGGGTGAGAGTCGTTTATACTCTCCACCCGCCCACTAATTCGAACAGATACTAACACCTAACCCGGCGTTGCGGCCTAAACGTATATCTCCATACCAAAAAAAAAAAAAAAAAAACTTAGATGCATCATAAGCATCTAAGAAAAGATTCTATTTGTTTGCCAAAAAGAAATGCCGACCATGAAGTTCCGTATAAAAATCAAAACACACTCATCCATGAATGCTTCCATTTCCCAGGGGGTATGTGTTAACATACATTGTCACAATCCAACATCACTGCCTTAATTGACTATGACCATATTCAGCTTCGACTACGATGTCATGGGCCCCAAGCCAATAGCTCTAAATTTCCAGCAGATCTATTCCAGGGGCAGATAATCTATTCCCAGAGCAGCAGTCTCGTTGGCCTAACATAAACGCACTGATACATGAAAAACAGACAGACCACCAAAATACTACCGTGGCAGGAGCAGGGTTGGTCAAATTTTCCTAGTTTCATTTGCCTCTCCTTGCGTGTTTCTTCAATCAAGTATGAATGGTGGTGAAAAGGCATAAAGCACTTCTGATTTTTTAATCCAGTACCATGACCGTGAAACACCAAGTACCCAAGGATTTTTAGACAGCTTCATTTTCTCGAACCAGCTAGCAGAAATTTTATGGTCTAGAAAATGACGTATATGACCGAGCTTCTGAATTAAGTTTTGCAGTTTCAGCTATGATTAAAGTTGATTAGCAAAAGAAGCGAAGGGTAAACGGTACGAAGCAGAGAAGCATAGATGCAGAGAGACCCCAGTGCAGTAACTTCCGGTAAGTAGTGAAACGGTGTCATTTTAGAAGAACCACACCTCAAAACAAACAAAAAGGTACAGGTATTACTCAAAAAAATTTGCAACCTTTCCTAAAGTTAAAGAGTTAACGTTGTGACAAAAATATGTAAATAGCAATAGAATGGAAATATAAAGTAGGAAAATGACATCTTCAAGTTTCAGTAGGATGAATAGAGTATCCAATGCAACAGTGAGGGATCCAAAGCACACCTTTTGCAGTTAAATCAATTTGTAGAAGCCAGATGCTCATCCAAAGCCAAGTTTCTAAAATATCCAATGGCCATGCAGCAAAACAGAAATAGTCAACCATTGATTTCTGCCAATACTAAACATAAACACAAGGTTTTTGTAAACACAAGCTTCCTCATCCTAGTTTTATGTCGCTTTGCTGCGTTGTCGTCGTAGCCTTTCCTCTGAGGTAAAAACTCTAACCCCAACTCTAGAAATTATGAAAATAAATATTAATCAGGTACAGAATTAAGACCAAGCCTCTTCAGATTGATAACAATCCCCTTGATTTCCCGTCACAATCCCTCATGATAACAATATTATAGACCTTCCCAAATTCAGAGACTTTTCTTGGAGGATTTCCACAGTGAAAACTTGGTCCAAATTTCTTACATTCAGATTTGAAAATGCCCAGAATCTAAAACGAAGAAAAAAAATAGTAGGCAGGTGAGAAACCAAATGCTAACTTAAAGATACTCTGGTTGATCCTTGTGCTGAAAATATACATAGAATTCTTCTTTGAGTCACATATGCTGGACATAAATTTCAAAATTATCATACAACCTAAAAATCTACTTGCAATCAACAGCTCTAGAAAATGTTTGCTATCGAAATCCCTGTGCATCGTAAAATAACATGAATGAAATAGGAAGAGGAAGAAATTAAAATAATATCCATCAATTAAAGAAATTTTAATCTTATTCAACATATTTAATTTTACAAAATAAAATGAAATTCAGAAAATAAGAACACTATGCTTGGGTATACAACAAAATTCAGAGCACTATGCAAGTAAGAACAATGATAAGGAAAATTCAGAAAAATTATAGAATTATTTTGAATCCACATGTGATTGCGTGGTCTCAAATCAAACAAAAAAGGTACTGTTGAACGAAAGTGCGAGCTCATTTTATGGGTTGTTGGTAGAAATTTTCAAGACAAAAAGCTTGCTCTGCTAACAGCCTTTATTAGCTGATTTAGCTTAAAAGACAGTTGCAGGTACAGAGAATTTTCATACTGGTATGAAAATTTTAAGTCTATATAAGAAATCATAACAAAATTTTATCAAACAGAATTATAATTATATAAAGCTATTTGATATTTGAAAGACAACTAAAGAGGTTAATAAGAAAAGAAAGACTTGTAAAATATGAAAATTTATGAAGAATTCAAAGATAACTATTGGTGACTAACCTATTGGTGGCCCATCAACAAAAACTTTTGATTCGAAATAGGACCATTAAAATGCATTTGTTTACCTTCTTATCAAAATCCATTTTCACTGACATCTACCATTCATCTAATCCACACTCATAAATTGCCTGGATAGTGGATGGGCCACCATTTGCAAGAGGTTGGGCCAAACTCCCAAGCTAACCAACTTATTCTTTTTTTTTTTCTCTTGAGCATCAACCTTCCAAATGTATTTTTATTACATTTCAAAATGGTGGCTCTAGATCAAAAGGTTAGTAACATCCAGCAAGGCTAATTTTTGGCTTCTGCAGGCCTGCCACATCCAAGAAGTAACCTATTAATAAAATAATCCAATCAAGTAGGTGTCAGCCCAGCCTGTACAAATGGACCATGTGTAATATGGAACCCTATAATTAAGCACTAAACACTAATTGTCTATTCCATGTCATAGATTTTCTGATTATCGTAATTATCTTATTACATTTATGATCAATGAAATGAATGGAAAGAAGATATGTGTATGCTTACATCCAATCAAATAGAGAAGATAATGATATTTTTTTTAGTAAGGAGACCCAACAGCTAGGAAATGGGTACTGGAAGACATACAATCACATGTTTGAATTCCAACAGCTCAAGCAAATGTAGATAGGATGTTTTTCTTAAGGGTGAACCCTGTTGCCTTGGCTGGGCGGATAGACTGCACCAACAAAAGTACCAAATAAGAGCAAAATTAGGCCCAAATCCAGGGTGAATGACACTCCATTAATCTAGAATGTTTTAATTTTTTTGGTAATTCGATCTAGAAGATGAGTATCAACATCTAATGAGTAAGCTTGCCAATCTCTAAGTTAAAAAAAAAAAAAGTATGGCTTTAACAGAAAAGCAGCCCACTATTTTATGGCCTTTTTTAACAGTTTAATATTTATAAAATCAAGAATAGAATTTTACCTTATTAAGCATGCGCTGAAGCCGCTCCATTTCATTTTTGGCATAATCAGTACCTTTTTCCATAAAGTTCTTGGCAGCTTTCAAGTAGATCTTGTCATACCTGACACACAAAATGTGAAGAGGAGTGCCTTTAAAGTTCGCAAGAATTTGTAGTTCAAATTGCCGTTATGTAATTCCTTTGAGCATGCTAGCAAACAGACACAGCCATCAATGGTATCACATTTTAATCAACCACTATAGTTTCCACTTTTCCTAGAGGGTAGACTTAGTGAGAGATGAGATGGGTAAACCTTGAGAGTGTGTAGATGGTATTTGGATAATTGGATGTGAGAAGGAGGAAGTGAAGCGTTATGTCTATTAAGACTTAGAGGTGTGAGGGGTTTGGGACATAGAAGAATGACGAAAAGAAGAAAATAGAGGACAGGTTAATGAGGGAAAAACCTGAATTGCAAAATGACTCTTATAGAAACTGAAACCTAAAGTTGAGAACAAATTCAGATATTAAGATTTTGCATTTTGAAAGCCTTAAAATTGGCTATTAGGAAGAGGTGAGGGTCAATTCAGATTGAGATTGACACGAAATCTGCTACTGACATGTTGTGATCCAACATTTGGGAGTTCATTTTGTATGGAAAAACTGTAATTCAAATGGCGTGTTAGCTAAGAGACTAAGGGGAGACCAACCAGGTTATATTAGTAGTATAGAAGCAAACAACCCCGTGCAATGCACGGGTGAGTGAAAAAGAAAAAATAATGATCTATTTTGATGCATGTTTAGATGAAATCATATACCATCATCCAACTAACGCAAAATATGAAAATATTCCCAAAGTTATGTTTTTAATTCAACCAATAAGAACATAAAAAAGAATTTACAAATAATTGCATCCTCTCAAACGTATAACAAAATTAATATGCTAAAAAATATTTAGAATTGATTATATAATAGGTGGCCCTAAGAAAACCTGACTCATTACTCCAATACCTCAAAACATACATGTGGATTAGGCTCTTCACAAATGTTAAAAGAGACACTTGGGGATATAATGTTCTTTTTATCCCCTCAAGAGCACCCCTCAAGCACAGAAGTACTAAGATGAGGTTGTGTCTACACTAAAAGGCATCCTATCCAAGCTTGGTTAAGAGAAATTTATGTACTTTGGTACAACCTTGATTTTCTAAGAGATTGAATATTATTCAAAGAGAATTCTGGTTTCGTGAAGAATTCTGTAATTTAGTAATAAAATAATAAACATTTCACAAACTAAAGAAGACAAAAGGATAAGCAATATCATATTTTGTATAGATAAGATCCCAATGAGTCGCATCCTAAACTGGTTGTAGACCGAAGATCGCTTGGAATTTAGACTGGGTGCACCTGTCTATAGATGATAATTACGAATTCAGATCAAAATGAGATAGTTATCAATGAAATCTCAATATATAAAATTAAATGAAAAATAAAGGGGGAAACTCTGATTTTGCGTGAATTCAATAATGCTTTTCCCGGCAAACCATCAATATGTCTCAAACACCATGGGTTATGGAATTCAGAGTGCTAAAACCACCCATATTCTTTTGATAAAAAGTTGCAAGTTCCTTACCAAGAGTAATGGGTTATGTCTCAATAATCTCACAAAGTCTGTGAACCGGTTCTAGTGATGGCATTTGAAGAGACAAAAATTCAACCTAAATGGAAGAAAATTGTAGAGGATGTTAGCAAAAAAACCATTATCAGGAACGAAAGAGGATTTTATTTTTCTGGGTAAAGAAACAATGGCTCAATAAGCTAAAGATTGCATCATTGGGGTCATGTTGTTTGCTGGGGTTAATATGTAATGGACTACGGAGATAGCTTGATATTCAAATGTAAACGGGAACCTAAATCGGAGAGGACAGAGCTATTCAATTATCAGTGGAGTACAATCCAAGTGTGAATCTATAAAAGAGGAGATGCTGGCGTTGCATCTCATGATTCAAAGATTGTAGTTCTCAAGCAGAAGGTATGAAAAAAGACCATCACAAACAAAATTTTAAGCGAATAATTAAAAAAAAACCAAAGATTAGGGGTGTACCATCATCAATAAACGATTACAGCCTCCTATCCTGATGCCCTCTACATGAATCTGCTTTGGGTATGAAATGAAGATGAACACCAGATTAAAAAACTATGGATGGGAGGACAACAACTAAGGGAATATAGTTGGATACATTTTCAAGAAATAAATAACTATGGATGGGAGGATAATCTCAATATAAATAAACAGTTCACCCAATTTTGAAGGAAAAAAAAGAGGAGAAAAATCAGAATACTCTTAACTCTAAAGCAAATTACATAGTTGACATGATAGTCACCAAAAATGGGAAGTGCACAACAAATTCTAGAACATGAAAAGTAGACACCACAAAGCAAGCATTTACAAACTTTGAGGTGGAGCTTTCCAGTGCCCAATACAAAACCTGCATCAGTGTTGCCAATTCCAGTAGCAAATTGGCCAAAAGCTCCAGCATTGCATGTATGGGAGTCTGTACCTAATAGGACCTGGAGCAAGGTTTAAAAGGTTCATCAAGGGCCATGGAAAACATCTGCATCGATAGTACAAAAATTCTAATGATTTTCTAGACATTGAGTTTTTTATTTTAAAAAAAGCACCTCGTCAGGCCTGCAATGACCTTCTTGGGCAAGAGCATATGACATACACCTTTATAATATGGGTTAGCCTGCAAAGCCATTCTAAAGTTGATATTCAATTTTAATCAACTGGCAAAGGACTATTAGATCTTTAGTATGAGAGATTAGGGATTGAAAAAGGGTTACGGAGAGCCATACCTTGAAATTACCAAGATATTTGTATCGTAGTACTTGATATTTTGCTTCATGCATAAATCCCTTAAAATATCCACATTGCAATTTGTGCATTCATCACTTGTGAATATATTATAGTGACTCTTCTCACAGTCCCACACCTTGAATTTTAAATCAAGGATTCCATCAGGTAAACTTAAAAATTATGTATAAATACACTATACTTCATTGTCAATTTCTTGAAATCTGTAAGCTCTTAATCTCAGTTATGAATAAAATAGAAATTTGAATTGTCAAGAATAAAAATTCAAATAACTTGATGATTGTAATCTATTTAACTTCATAATGTCTACTGCCATTATATTCATAATATTAAGCAGAACAGTAAACACACACACACTGACACACACTCATATATAAATCAATCATTTAGATTATTTTGCGATTAACAACTAATTCAATCCTCTAAGCCACCAAGGAAAGATCAGAAAGAGCTTGGATCATGTTTGACACCATATGTGAACCAAAGTGGCATCTTTGTAAGATTCTGTAAATTCAGTCTCTAAATCCAAACAAACCATGCATTAATTAATGAAAGTATGTGTTATGGATTTTCTTTAACATATGGATTAACATACTAAGGAATTTTTTTTACGCCGCTGAGAAGAAGCCAAGGGTGCTTGAACTGTTGTTGCCACAACGCTACAACTTATTTCCGCACTGCTCTTCAGTGCATTCCATCTCTATAAATTCACGCATCTTGTGAATTTTTTTGGTACATGTTTTTCCCAAAATAATTAGTAATGAAATGAATACACATTTTAGTAAATAAATGGGTTTGATTTTTACCTTTTCATCAACACAGCGGAAGTTTACAGATACACAAAACCTGTTGCTCTCGACCTTAGCTCCTAGGGTAGATTTGGTTTTCTCTAATAATGCTTTGTAAACCTGAAAATTGATCTTAAAAATTGTTTTTTTTTTAAAAAAAAAACTTATATATATATAAATTGGATTTTCCATGGATTGTGCATCAAATTATCTTTTTCATTGAAAAGAAAAAGCATATTGAGCGAGGCAAAGAAGAAGGAACAAAAAATGTTGATTTTGGGTGAGAAGCCGAGAAGTACTTCTGCATCATCTTGTCGTAAAGAAAGCAATGTCTTCGATTCTACTTTCTGTTACGATTTCTCAGTACTTCCTATCACTAATTGTCAAACTGAACCCCATCATCGTCACCATAAGAGTAAATAAACCAAACCCATCATCCAAAAGAGCATCACAAATAAATTAGAAAAATTGAAAAGTGCAATACCCATTTGCTCAAAATTGCCCAAAAAGATTGAAACGAAATCCGAGGAAAGGATAGTAAGCTAAAGGATCGACCCGATGGACCATTCAAGGTCTTAAAAAAGAATCGGTGAAAATGCCTATCAAATTCAACTACCGGGAAACATGGAGGTGTCCGTCACTTTTAACGTGGCTGATTTGCTGGCATATCATGGATGAGAGTGTAGACTCGAGGGCGAGTCTTTTCCAACCCAGAGGGAATGATGGTGATGGGTTCTTTGGAATGATGCTGCAGCTACACAGAATCAAAACCCACCCAAGGAGAGGCCAAAAAGAGAGATCTGAAGACCTATGCGCATCCTTGATTGAAAGTTCCTTCACTTATCATGTCCAATTGGTTCAATCCATATCCAATTAGTAGTCCTTTTTTGTCTAACTTTATCAATGGTCTAGATTTGTTTTGAGCATATCAAAGGGTTGGGGTTAAAGAGGATGATTCCTTTACGTAAGTGAAGTGGGAACAGGGGTTTAATTTTTTTTCCCTGAAAACGAAAGAAATATATAGGGACTTTTCTCTCGCCTAGACTTGGGTTGTCACGGCTTGAGTTCTTGCTGATTTTTGCATCAGCCCTCTTTTCTTTTCCTTTGATTGCTTTGTCCTTGTATGCGTGGTTGCAATTTTCAGGGGGGGGGGGGATTTTGCTTGGGATTGCATCAAAATAAGAGTTGGGATTGCATTCTTGCTTCTTTTTCAATTATGGTTTTGTTGAACAAACACTAAAATCTTTTCAACTGACACTTTGTGCGGTCAACAAATAGCCAATTCTTACGTGACTACACTGGATCAACGAAAGAGGAAGTAACCAATAACAAACTTGGTTGTTTTAGGAATTAACAGATTTGGGATTTTTTGTTTTAGAAAGTAATTATTATTTAAGAGTCTACTAGTTTAGGAGTTCTTGCTTTTTAAAAGTCTTGCAATACGTCTGAGATTTCTTTAGGAGTTTTGGTTTGGTAAGTTTTGAGATTGCTTTGTTAGGAGTAGAGTATAAAAGGCCTTGTAAGCACAATAACAAGGGACTTTTTTTTACAGAATTTTATAATCTAAGGAAGAATTGAGTTTGCCTCTTCTCTTTTGATGCTTGTTTTCCAAAACTTCTATTGGTGAATCACATAGACTTTTGGAAGATCTAACTCTTGTCTATAGCTGGATTCACCTGCACTCTCTTAACTTTTGTCTACCACTCTGTTTTGGATTGCTTACTTGCATCAGTTGGTATCAGAGCTTGCGTCCCGTTCCAGCACCATGTCGCCTAGAATACGTGGTGGTGTTCGTGACGTTCCGCTAGAGGAAGTAATTGAGCGAGATGAAGTAGCAAGACTGGCACGACAAGTTGAAGTGCTATCTCAGCAACTGGCTGTTTTAACTACCCGAGTTCAACATCAAAACCCACCACTAAATCCACGCTACGTGGAGGAGGATGACAATGAAGGAGAACTTGATAATCCCTTTGCTGATTTTGTACCTAGGCGAGAGCAACCAGCAGCCGCCAATCCTTGAGAGATCCGTGATTCAAGAAGATGGGAATCCGGGTTGAGGGTTGACAAACCCAAGTTTATCAGTAGCTTACAACCTGAAGAGTTCCTTGATTGGATGAACACCGTAGAGGAAGTCTTGGAGTTTAAAGAGGTCCTTGAAAATAAACGGGTCCAACTCGTGGTGACAAGATTCAGAGGACGAGCCGCTGCGTGGTGGCAACAAACCAAGCTCACTCGAGTTCGACGAGGGAAAGATAAAATTGAGTCGTGGGAAAAACTTAAGAAGCACATGCGGATGTCCTTCTTGCCTCATAATTACACAAGGGAGTTGTACCAAAGGCTCCAAAACCTACGGCAGGATTCTAGGTCAATTGATGAGTAGACTGATGAGTTCTATCAATTAGTAGCTCGCATTGATATAACTGAAACAGAGGAACAACTCGCATCCTGCTATATCGGAAGTATGCGACAAAATTTTCAAGACATCTCAATATGTTTGACTTGCGGACTGTCCCCGAGGTTTATCAAAAGGCATTGAAACTTGAAAAACAATTAAATCGGAGGGGGGGCAGCAATGTATGGTCTGATGGTAAGGGGGGTAGTTGAATTAATGCTAACCCACAAGGTGTGAGCGGTAGGCAAGCCGTGGTGGGATAGCAGGCCAAGACACAAACCATGAATTTTGGTTCAAAATGCTTTAAGTGCGGTGAGCCAGGCCATAGGGCAGTTGATTGTAGGAAGGGTGACCGTGTTGGTAAGGGTTTGTTCATTGAAAACGATGATGTTAGTGAAGACCAACATGCTGATTTTGATCAAGGCCCATTGTTTGACATACTTGATGATGACCAACCCCAAGAAGAGCACGTGCCGGGAGACCAAGGCGAACTACTGGTGGTGAGGAGAGCTTGTTTTGCTCCAAGAGAAATTGGTGGAGACGTTTGGCTATGCAATAACATCTTCCAATCTACTTGCACTATTGGGGGAAAGGTGTGTCGCTTAGTCATTGACTCCGGGAGCTCTGAGAATGTGTTGGCGGAAGAAGTCGTTCAAAAGCTGAAATTGGACACCCAAAAGCATCCGAATCCCTACAAGTTATCTTGGCTCAAGAAAGGTTCTGAGGTAACAGTCTCTAAACGATGTCTTGTGAATTTTTCTATTGGGTCCAAATATAAAGACAAGGCATGGTGTGATGTAGTAACCATGGATGCATGCCACCTTTTATTGGGTCGGCGTTGGCAATTTGATAGGAGTGTTGTGCATGATGGGTGAAAAAATACATATAGCTTCATGTTGGACACTATTCGGATTGTGCTTATGCCAGGCAAGGAGGTTGTGCCCAAGCCACACATCAGAGAGGGTTCTAGTCTCCTATCTATGGGCAGATTTGTAGAGGAGATGGAGGGTTCCGGAGTTGTGTATGCATTGATAGGAAAAAGACTGATGGCATTGATGGGGATGTCCCTGGTAGTGTGAAGGACTTAATTGAAGAGTATTGTGATTTATTCCCTAGCGATCTACCGGTTAGATTGCCTCCATTAAGGGATATACAACATCAAATAGACTTGGTACTAGGTTCTAATCTTCCTAATCGTCCTCACTACCGTATGAGTCCGAGAGAGCATGAGGAGCTCAAGCGCCAAGTGGCAGAGCTATTGGCCAAAGGTTACATTCGGGAGAGTTTGAGTCCATGTGCCGTACCAGCACTACTCATACCTAAGAAAGATGGCAGTTGCCGTATGTGTGTAGACAGTCGAGCTATAAATAAAATAACAGTCAAATATCGTTTTTCCATTCCTCGACTTGATGATTTATTGGACCAGTTGACAGAGGCTAAAGTGTTTAACAAACTAGACTTGAAGAGTGGCTACCATCAAATTAGGCTTAGATTGGGAGATGAGTGGAAGACGGCCTTTAAAACTCGCAAAGGGTTGTATGAATGGTTGGTGATGCCTTTTGGTCTTTCCAATGCACCTAGCACTTTCATGAGAATCATGAATCAAGTGCTACGACCTTTTATCGAGTGTTGTGTTGTCGTTTATTTTGATGACATTTTGATCTATAGTGCTGACCCAAAACTGCATGTCGAACACTTGCGAGATGTGTTGTCTGTTTTGCATAGGGAAAGACTTTTTGCAGCCCTCAACAAGTGCTTATTCATGAAGGATAAGGTGTTGTTTCTTGGGTATGTCATTTCTAAGGATGACATTTCAGTTGACGAGTCCAAGGTGGAAGCAGTAGCGCAGTGGCCGCATCCTACGAATATACATGATGTTCATAGTTTTCATGGGTTTGCTTCATTCTACCAAAGGTTCATTCCCCACTTCAGTACAATTATGGCACCGATTACTGATTGCATGAAGGTTGGAAAGTTCATGTGGAATGAGGATGTAGAGAAAAGCTTCCAAGATATCAAGCAGAAACTAATTTCAGCACCTATCCTTACACTCCTTGACTTCACTTCACACTTCGAGGTTCATTGTGATGCCTCAAAAGTGGGCATTGGCGCTATCCTAAGTCAAAACATCAAGGATGTAGCGTATTTCAGTGAAAAATTGAGTGGCCCCAAGCTGAATTATAGTACATATGAGGTAGAATTCTACGCCGTGGTGCATGCCTTAAAGCATTGGCGACATTACCTCATTCATAGTGAGTTTGTTTTGTACACTGACCATGATGCTTTGCGACACATAAATAATCAAGATAAACTTACCTCTCGACAAGCCAAGTGGGCATCATATTTGCAAGAGTTCACTTTTGTGCTCAAGCACAAATCCGGCGGGCAAAATCGAGTAGCAGATGCCCTTAGCCGCAGAGTGACCCTACTCACTACCATGCGCACGAAGGTACTCGGTTTTGACTCTTTTCGCGACTTGTTGTTTGCTGATCCATATTTTTCTCTAGTATTGGATGATGCCTTGACAAGGAAACACTCAGAGTTCGTTATGCATGATGAGTTTTTATTTAAGAGGAATCAATTGTGTGTACCCGATTGTAGTTTGCAATTGAAAATTATCAAAGAACTTATGGTGAAGGACACTTTGGCAGGGACAAAACATTTCAGCTCGTAATAGTTCTTATTTTTGGCCTAGCGTGCGAAAAGAAGTATACAAGTTTGTGGATCATTGTCATATTTGCTAGGTTTCTAAAGGACAAGCAACCAATGCTGGATTGTACATGCCGTTGCCCGTGCCAACTGAGCCGTGGACTGATGTGAGTATGGACTTTGTTTTGGGTCTACCTAGAACACAAAGAGGCATGGATTCTATCTTTGTAGTTGTCGATCGCTTCTCAAAAATGACACACTTTATTGCTTGTAACAAGAGAACTGATGCAGTGAGCGTAGCTCAATTGTTCTTCAAGGAGGTATACTGTTTACATGGTTTACCTATTTCTATTATTTCTGATCGAGATACGCGGTTCCTCAGTCACTTTTGGAGGAGTTTGTGGAAACTTGCCAGCACCAAATTGGATTATAGTAGCGCATACCACCCACAGACAGATGGTCAGATTGAGGTTGTTAACCGATCATTGGGAAACTTACTACGTAGTTTGATTGGAGATAACGTGAAGAAGTGGGACCAACAACTCTACCAGGCTGAGTTCGCCTTCAACAGATCGGTGAACAGGAGTACGAGATTTAGCCTTTTTCAAATTGTCTATGGGTTTAATCCCCGAACAGCCTTAAGTTTAGCACCTGTACCAAATCTGCAGCAGGTTCATCGGAGGGCAGAGGACATGATCGAACAACTACAACACGTACACAAGACTACGCAAAAAAATCTGATGGACTCCATTGCTAAATATAAGGTAGCTGCAGATCGAAAGAAGAGGGTGGTTGAGTTTGAAGAGGGTGATTTCGTATGGGCTATTTTAACCAAAGATAGGTATCCTGCTGTAGAGACCCGAATCTTTTTCATGTTTTTAGTGCATTGCATTAAGGGTATTTTAGTCTTTATAAGGTGTTAAAGTGTGTGTATTTATATCTAAGTATGGTGATGTAAACTAGGCTTAATCAACTTGTAACGGATGGATGTCATGGCACATCCTAAACTTTAGGAAGCTCTAGTTTTGGCACCGTTTACTGGAATTGTGTGATTCTTAAACCATTAGAAAGGTGTTGGAACCCTCTTCGAGGTTCATGTTTAGTATTTTTCCTCATTTTGAGTTTAAGTCAAGTCAATAGTGAGTTTTGTCTAATGGAATTACAGATCAGTCAACTTTGGGGATATTTTAGTTTATTAATTAAGTGGAAATTGGAAATTCTAAAACGCCAGAAATGTTCATTTTCGAGAGACGAATCCAACGCAAGTTGAATCGTCAAAATCCGATGAACGAATAAAAAGTTATGGCCAAAACAGTAAAGGGAGTCAAAACCTGCAGGAACCGATCGCTCGGTCAGAACCAGCGATCGATCGGTATCTATCGACTGGTCCAAAATTTTGTATGGGGAAATTTTTCAGAGAGTGTGTTTTTGACCGATCGCCCGGTCATAAACACCGATCGATCGGTAGGCAACCGATCGCTCGGTCATAACCACCGATCGCTCGGTCCTTCGTGTTTTTGCAGAAATTTAGTAAGGGCTTTTTGGTCTTTTGTTCTCAGACCTTGGGGCTATAAATAGGGGGTCCTACTCGAAATATTAAAATACTCCACCTAGTTCTAACTTAATTTGGCAAAAAGGGGGAGAAACCTTAGGGTTTTGAGAGAGGGTTTTCTTGGAGAAGGAAGAGATTGATAGAAGATTGCGAGAAAAGTTTGGGAAGCTTCTCCAAATCGTCTCGGGAGCGTTTTGAATCCAAGGGAAGGATTCCTAAGGTCGATATACTATCCTAATCAACTTTATTTTAAGGTTTTGTGAATGTTAAGATGCTAGGAATGGTAGAAATAGATGTTTGATGCATTTTCCCTAATTTTCTAAGAAGCAAGCTAATTATGGATGGATATGTGGATTGGAAATGTGGATTAAATGTGGATAGAATGTATGGAGGATGGGAAATGTATGGAGGATGGGATTAATATGTGGATGTGAATAGTGAATTGATTGTATGGATGAATTATGGTTTGAGGAATGCTTGAAAATATAGAGGAGAAATGGATTCATATTATGCGTACACAAGGTGTTTGTGAAAATGCTTGAAAGGATAAATGCTATTATACTCTTACGAAATGGTGGTAAATTGATTATGAATTGCGATATGGATTATGATAAGATATGTATATGCGAATGATTTGTTAAGTATGTCTAATTAATTGTATGGGAATTGATAGTCGGGAAGATAAGAACTTAGAGGAACATTCCTCAAACCGGGAATTCTCTAACTATTTGGTATGGGACATATAGTGGAGTTTCCATGGTGGGAAATCGGAATCTAAGCAATTACCAACTCGAATGTTAATTTCGACACTTAATCACATAAGCACGTGTATGTTAAGATAAGAATCTCACAAGTCACACATGTGGGCCACAAGCATGAGCATGACATATGTATGGCATTCTGAATAAGCATAAGCATGACATGGTCCGTATCCGCCAAGAACGGCATGTCAACCATATGATTTCTAAGGCATGGTCCGTATCCGCCAAGAACGGCATGTCTCATCCTTGTATGATCTGAATAAGTGCATAAGCATAAGCATCTCACAAGCACGTGGTCTCGTAAGCATAAGTACCTCATAAGTGTATGGTTTTCTAAGTCTAAGATTCTCACAAGTACACGAGTCAAGTTGATGATATGATGTATATGCGCACACGTTCTTCCGCACTCTGATTATGTTATTATGCTATTGGATATGTTTCTGACTAAGTACAGGTATATCATTATTGTTGGTTGGATTTTATATATACTGAGTACCTTTGTACTCAGCCGGATTTTGTCTTGGCAGGTATAGAGCAGGAGTACACGGCGGAGCCGTGGGTTGAGGAGACTTATCTCGAGGAAGGAGGTGAAGGTGAGCCTTCTGAGGAGGGAGCCGGAGACTTGGGCGGCTACACCTCTTAGTTTACATTTCTTTTCATTGAGAGAGTTTTGTATTTGACTTTTAGAGGATGTTGCTCAGTAGACTTCTTATTAGTTGTGTATCAGACTTGTTGGTTCATTGTGAGTTATATATATAGACCTTAGACTTGTGCAGGTTGGATTGGGTTTATATATCGGAATTTTATTACTCTCATTTTTGGAGACTCGTGTAGTAGCCTTGTATGCATGGTTTTAAGCAGGTTAAGTGAATATGGCGATTCCAAAGTCCTATTTTAGCCTTAGTAGGATTTTGGGGTCGTTACACCTGCTGGAGAGTATCATAATCTTGGTGCAAGGAAAATTGGCCCATTGGAGGTGCTTGCTAAGATCAATCCTAATGCATATAGACTGAAGCTACCTAGCCACATACGAACTTCTGATGTGTTCAACGTCAAACATCTAATTCCATATCATGGTGACAATTCTGATGAGGACGCAGCGAATTCGGGGTCGAATTCTTTCCGACCTGGGGAGAATGATGCAGTACAACAAATAGCCAATTCTTACATGACTACACTTAATCAACGAAAGAGGAAGTAACCAATAATAGACTTGGTTGTTTTAGGAATTAACAGATTTGGGAGTTTTTTTTTTTAGAAAGTTCTTATTATTCAAGAGTCTAAGGAGTTTTTGCTTTTTAGAAGTCTTGCAATACGTCTGAGATTTCTTTAGGAGTTTTGGTTTGGTAAGTTTTGAGATTGCTTTATTAGGAGTAGAGTATAAAAGGCCATGTAAGCACAATAACATGGGACTTTTTTTTACAAAATTTTATAATCTAAGGAAGAATTGAGTTTGCCTTTTCTCTTTTGATGCTTGTTTTCCAAACCGTCTATTGGTGAATCACATAGACTTTTGGAAGATCTAACTCTTGTCTGTAGCTGGATTCACCTGCGCTCTCTTAACTTTCGTCTACCACTCTGTTTTGGATTGTTTACTTGCATAGGTTTGCATCACTTTGACAAATTTAGATTTTGATAGGCAAAATAAAAATAAAAATTAGGTTTTCATTTTATGGGGATGACACTGGTGTATAATCCATTTATGGGTTTAGTTTGATCTTAATGAGTTTTTTTAATCTTAATTCTTGTCCCGTGCATCGCACGGGGTGTTTGCTAGTATATATATATATATAGAAAATTAACGTTATAGTAAAGCTATAGGCCCGAATCTTGGCACCAAATGCGTGTCAATGACAATTTCAAACAAAGGTCCACTGTATCAGATGGCTGGCCATTTGCAAATCCTGTGGATTTGTATGATGAAGATTGATGTGCATGTGTTCCAATGTTCCTATGTAAATTGACTAAATTCACTCTAAAATAAACCCTAACAAGCAACCCATATTTGTAGCATCTCGAGTGGGTTTATTTTGGTTGGAAAAAATAGAGAAATGCTAGCCCACAGAGAGTCTTTTCCAAGCTCTAACTTGGTAGCAACAAGTGTCACGATAACCAAGGGCAGAGCCAAGAATTTTTCCTTCGGGCCGAACTACATATATCAAGAAAAGTAATGAGATTGGTATGGGACCTTAGGGGTTCGAGAAATTTTTGTTGAATAATGAGTCCATTGTGGTCATAAAATTCGTTAATGTTGCATTCTAAAAAGGGGTTCAGTAACAAGAAAAAATGAAAAACATGGGCCGATCTTCATTGGTTTCTATCCATCATTTTAATACCCACTAAGTCTGGTTAAGAATTATCCACCCTTAGGATTCATCCATTTAACCTTGGTTCTTAAATATAACTTTAAGTTGATTAAGCTTAACTACAGTTAAAGTAGATTTTTTTTTCCCATTTTCATATGCTTTACTTTTATATTATGGAGATTGTTTTTTGACACTCGTGTTCCATGTCCAGTCGCCTCCCCTACTTAACACATTCCCTTTTAACATCCATTAACTATGGTTAAAATCCACTCACTCCTAGGGTTTATACATCTACCCTTGGTTTTTATTTTAAAAAATAACTTCTATGATAATGAATATTAACTAGGGTTAAAAGGGACACATAAAGAATCAATCCCTTTATATTATACAGATAAAAAAATTTATAATATTTTTTTGGGGGCCACTTCATACAAAATTTATATGTTACATATATATATATATTTTTAAATTATACGTACAATTTATTAAATTTTCAAAAAATTTGAGGGGCCATGGCTCCCCCTTGCCCCTAGCTCTGCCCCTGAATATAATAAATCCATCCTTCAAAAAATTTTTGTTTTCTTAATATGTTGAAGGAATAACAATGTCAAATACTGAGTTGAGACTTTTAAAAATATTGAATTTTTGCAAACAGAGCTAGCACTCCTCACAAAAATAACATTGTTGATATAGGAATTGAATCGTCCTTTATGTACATTTTTTTTTTCAAAACAACACAAATTTATTTGAATTTGTTCTTTCTCGTCATATTTTATGTTGCAGTTGCATGCAATGGATTGAAACCAAAGCAAATTTCAAGTGCTGGGACCATCCCCTCTTTGAATTTCGTGTATCCTTTTTCTTTTTTCTTTTTATATGTTGTGTGCAGTGTCTTTAATCTTTAGCTTCGATTACTTTTCCGAAAGCATTGTCGAAAGTGTGATTCGTAATACACGCATGGGATGGACTAATGATGCTTACTTAACCAGGTGGCAGCCGTGATAGGGCTATATTAACCGTTTTGCCCTTCCAGGAAAAACTTTATCTAAAAGAGAGGAATGTAACTGCATGAAAGAATTATCTAGAATAGCTTTCCCCTCTTGTTATCTAGTATAGTCTGCAATGATGCTAAAGGGGTGTAGCTATTTGCAGGTGTAACTTCCTATTTTCTTTTTTTCATATTTATTGATTTGGTAGGGTCCACCTAATCCTAGCTTTCCTTCCAAAAAAAGAAAAGAAAATTATCATCCCTTTAATTTTATTTTGCAGTGGTATCATTTACTTAGGGCTAGAGGTTAGTTGATTAGCATTGGGGAGTGGAACTCTTATGACTCATCACCCGGTGGGATTGAATCACCTGACCTCCCTCAACAGTCAACAGATTAGTCACACCCATCAGTGGTGCAAGAGGAAAAAACCCAACAAATAATGCTATAAAGTTAAATGAATACATTAAATCATTCATTCATGGGCCCACTCTTGATTCAGACGTCCTACCGCTTTCCTTGATCAACCATCTTATCTTAACCTAGGTAATTGGACCCACAGGCCACAATCCTTTAGTCAATGGTCAACATCATATGCCAATTGTGTGGGATGGTTAAGATCTAGCAGGATGTTTGTTGATCACTCGTCGAAAGATACCGTTCAATCGTCGGCCGATATCATTTATTCGATGGGCCATAATCCATTCATCAAACAATCAAAATTAGGCTCAACTTGGTTGGATTTGAGAGTTTGTGTGCTGGGTCATCGTATATTTCTCCTCATTGAAATATGTAAATGAGAAATTCTAGCCTCAAACTAGCATTTTCAAAGTCTCACAGTGGTATTGACAAGTGTCACTACATCTTATGTTATCTTGGGAATGGATGCAAATTATAACTTTGTCTTGTTTGAAATTTTTGTTTTTTAATCTATTCGGAGGGATAATGTCACGTATTATTACCACCGTGTGACTTTGGGGGAATATATTGATTTTGTGAGACTGAGGCTAGCGCTCCTCTATCATATATATATATATATATATAAAAGTTGGTGATGGAGACCCTCATTGAGAACCCTGAACAACATAGAAAAATTGAATATATAGTAGCTATTCTTTTAAATGCACTCTTTTATTCGGACATGCGTTACTGTCTTTCATTAATAAAAAAAAAAAAACAAATAATGTTGCATCAACACTTTATTCAGTTATAAAGAGAGTACATTATTATCCGTTCCATGTAAAATGACACGTCGGGTGTTTCATCCGTGGACACAATTACTTCTGAAATCCGTAGAGAGATGTCAAATCACGCATGACACCTAGCTAAACTGAGCGACTTTGAATCGGGTAGTGATATATTTGAATCCAATTAGTCTACCTAATCCTTTGACATAATTCCTTCACATTCGATTTCGATTAAATTATTCAAATTATCCGAATACACTAATAAAAAATTTGAACAAAAGAAAATATAAACTCTAACCATATTTTCCTATATGCATATTTCTCATAAACCCTAAATAGAAAGAAAAAAATAAAAATTCATTTGTAAAATATGATATTGAGGCTTATGTTGTAACTTTGATGAAATGAAATAATGAATCACATATAAATTGAATGGAAAAATTCATAATTTTATGTTTTTATGATGCAAGTGATCATACCTACTAGGAAAAATCAAACCCAACTAAAAATGAATAGACGTAATGATTTGGATAGAAAAAAATAATCCCTAATTCATGTGGTCACTTATTAGGGTTTGAAGGAAGATGGAGGACAACTTTACTTTGGTAAATGAGGCCACTTGGGTTCAAATATGAGGAAGTTGTGGTGGTGGTGTTTGTTGGTGTTACTATCCAATAACCTGCATCTAGGGCGATAGGCTAGTAGATAAATTCTTCATGGAGCTTTGATGCCATTCGTGAGAGCTAATCATGCTTTTTCATTTGTGAAATATGTCATTATTGAGAGCAAAAGACCTGCTTGGCTATTAAAGAGGAGATGAGAGGAAGGAGACGTGGAAAATGGCATTTCAAAGAAGAGTCAGTCTATGGATACTCCCAATTATACTCCTAAATATATTCCTTAATCCCAATCGTTTATGACTAACTACTAAAGGCTAAGATTTCAGTTGGCTTATTTTATTTTTTCTATTGCCATATCAACTGAAATCCTAAATTAGGGAGTATATATGGGAGTACATTTTGGGAGTATCCCTAAACTAATTCTTTCAAAGAATAAGTTTAGGGTTTGTTGACATATATATATATATATATATATATAAAAGCATTCTAATGATTCATGTTCATTAAAACATTTAATAAACGGTCCCTAATAACGTGACATGTGACGAGTTTCTCTAAAATTCAACCGTTGGATGTCAAGACGAATATACCAGAGACATGACAAAAAATCAGTTTGATCAGATATTTATAGATCATCAGATTGAATATGAGAAGATTAGCTATTTCCATAACCTAGATAAGGTCTAGTGAACCCTAGGGGGTTAATGCTAATAAACTTGGGTCTGATCGAACGGTCTAAACATGTCTGATTAGACTGATTTTTTGAAACGTCTCTCAATGGACCCACCTCAAATCCAACCGTTGGATTTAAAAAATGATTGCCACATGTCATCTTTCTAGAGGGACCGTTCATTTAAAGTTTTAATGAGCATAGCTCGTTAGTATCCTTCCCTATATATATATATACTTATTAGATCCAATATTTAGCTGCGCGGATAACATTCATATTCCCTCCGATTCTAAACATATAATATTGGGTATCCAATCGATCAAATAGTTAAATGGATAATTATTTGCCTAGCCGGATACAAATCAAATTTGTATACTATCTGACTTTGTTGACATGCCTCGTTGATTGACAGCCTGCGATTCAATTTTATTTTTGAATTTGTAAAGGAAAAACACACCCCCACACACGAACCAGGCCACTCATGCTTTAATGGAACCAAAATACCTTAAGAAATGCTAACTCGAGACACAATCTTCCAAGCTCTCACTATGATAGTGACAAGTGTTACTACTTTTACTAGTTACCTCAAGAATTTGTATAAAAATTATTGCTTTTAAAAATTCTATTTTTTTAACCTGTTAAAAGGGTAACAATCAATGTCTGGTGTTTCACCTATAATGAATTTGAAAAAAGTTGAAATTTGCGTTTGGAGATTAGCATTCCTCAAATACTATTTTTTTTCTTACGAAGTTCATAGCAATCTTTTGGGCACTTGTACTACTAACCGTGGTTTTTAATTTTGGCACAATTTTGTAAAATTTCAGTCTTGACTCCCTCTGAAATTGATATCCCTGTTTGTTTTGGGTTGTAGTATTTTAGTCAAAAATTTAAATATAAATTTTCCATACAAAAAATATTGATGGTTTATTTTTAATTATATTTTCATAAAAAAAATCATATTTATAAAAACAATTTTCTATATCTTTATCAAAATTTCCCAACTTTTTAAAAAATTGTTTCAAAAATAAAATAATAAAATTGTGTTACTAAATTACAAATTTAAGTATATGTTTATCCTTTATATAATAGGATACCTAATAAGTTAGGCTACTTGAGGTCCGGATTTAGCCCATTTACACCACTATCAAACACTTCTACTAGCCTATTTAACCTTTTAAAAAAATCTAAATATTTGATAATTATAATTATTTTTTTATAAAGATAATATTTATTTTTAATCTAAAATATTACGATTATAATAGGTTAGGATACTCAAGATCTTTAAATATTTCTACTAACCTATTTAAGCCAAGGTTTGAAATGGCAAATGTTTTGTAAAATTTTAAAAAAAAATTATTCGATCATAATATTTTGAAAATTTACAAAATTTTGGATGAAAAAACTCAAATATTTAAAAAAAATATATCTACATATTTTAAATAAAGTTATTAGATATAAATCACTTATCTAATTTCTAACTAATAGATAGATTGAGGATTATCCTCAAATCTAATTTTGTGTTTTATTAATATTGTGTAGTTTCTTGTATTATAATTTAATGATTTTATTAAGATGCTCAATAATTATAAATATTTCATTTTTATAAAGATAATATTTATTTATTTAATTTAAAATATCATGTTTATAATAGGACACTTAATAAGTTAAATGCTTAAAGCCCTTGAACACTTCTACTAACCTAATTAAGCTAAAGTTTGAAATGAAATTTTTTTGTTGTTAATTTTGAACCAAACCCAAAGCTAAACTAAAGTGAAAATTAAGTAATCATTTGTAGAACCCCGGATCTCACTTTCATAGCCTGTGAATAGTGTCGTGAATAATGACCAAGGAATGAAGTTTTTCGAATTTTGAGATAAAAAGTCCCGGTAATAGTTGTTTATAGGTTAATTAAACTTAGGTAAATTTATGGGATTTTATTTATATGTTTAGAATGGTTTCCCGAGCTATAGAAAAAGTACGACGAACCGGATTTATCGGGTTTTGTCTAAAACTAGAAGATCAGATTTTGAGTTATAAGGAATTAGATTTTCTAAGTATTTTTATTAGATTCAAATGGGGGTATTTTTTTATTTTAATTTAAAACTTAAAGTTAATGAAATAAAAGGTTAAAAACATTAACTTAAATATGCTAAAATAGAGGAAAAACAGGCAAATCCGGTTGACCGACCCTCATTACCGATCGACTGAATAGACGAAATTTTGTATGAGATTTCTGGACAGAAAGATGATTTTTGACCGGTCGACCAATCCTCTCTACCGGTCGACCGATCATGCTGGTTTTACCTTTGTAGCCAACCCTTTGAGATATTTTAAGGGTGTAAGGGTCTTTGGCCATACCCTTTGGCCTATAAATAAGCCAAACTCGTGGCTTAGGGTTTACAACACCCTTAGAGAAGAATTTTGGGAGATTTTTGAGAAAGGAGAGAGTAAAGGCTAGGGTTTTTCTTAGTTTTGTCCAAGATCGAAGTTGAAGTCCGATTTTCACTTCCTTGAGCTTTCTTAAGCTTGGAATTGATTCGATAAGCTTGCTCAAAGCTTTTTCTAGCTTCAAAGGTGTTCTTTGTGAAAGATAGATATGCTCTACTAGTCTCCAAATTCATAATCTTACCCTAGCAAATCCTGAATAAAGTATATATGCTTTGATGAACCATGATGTGATGAAGATATGTTAGAAACCAAATGAAATAAGTGATTCCATGATAAACTCGACCTTGTAACATGTATGAACGATGTTGTGCTTATGTTTTGAATGAATTAGAGAAAAACATATGTCATGTTTTACATCTCTACCATGTTTATTCACAATTGTCACACGAATACGAAGTGCATGATCCAAGTTTTGTATATGTATATGTATTCGGAAAAAAGTAAAACAAAAGAAGAAATACAAGAATATGTAAGTGATAAGGGGAGAATACTAATGGACCCTTACTCTTGCATGGTAAGGCATTAGGCATTTAGTCCCAAAAGAAGATGTGCAAAGATACCAATGGGGAGGATGGTCATGCAAACGCTAATGGACTCTTACCCTTGTATGGTAAGACATTAGTAGAGCTCCCATAAAAGTTATGATCTATTCTGAAAAGGAATGCTTAGATGCTAGTATACGACAGACTATGATACGGCAGCTAGGTATATCCCAATTCCAATTATGTTATGTTCTAAAAAGGAATGCTTGGATGCTAGTATGCGACGGACTATGATACGACAGCTAGGCATACCCCAATTCCAATTTTGTTCTGTTCTAAAAAAGAAAAGTTCTGAAACAAGTATAAAAGATATGAAAAGAAGAAATGAAAGAACAAGTTCTGAAAGATAAGTAAAGACGTAAATGTTCTGTACAGTATGCACATGTATTTGAAAAGAAGGTTTCCGCTTTTGTTCAGCTTTTACATGTATATCCGATGTAACTGTTATTGAAAGTATGTGCCATTATCATATTGTTCTCTAGTGGTGTGTATACGCTGAGTATTCTATGCTCAGCCGAATTTTCATCTTCGGCAGGTCATGTGGATGTTCAAGCTCTTGTACCCTGGATAGAGGAGGAGTACTATGATTCAGAGCCTTCCATGAATCATTCTCAAGAGGATAGCGTACTAGATAGGTGACCCTATTCAGATTATTGGTGAGAGTGATGAGGGAGAGAACATTTATATTTTGATAGTGGGCATGTCCACTTTACATTTATATATTTTGTATATGTTATGACGGACGAGACTTAGAATACATATGGTTTTATGTTTAAGAAATTTTATGCTTCCGCTATTATGTGTCTTGTGTATTTCACAGGTTGATGTATACGTCTTATGTGTTACTACAAGATGGTATGACACGGTGGTCACGAGCTGAAGTATCCCTAACTCTTAGGGGATATTTTGGATCGCGACATTATTAGATTGATATATTCTCTTAATTTATTCCAAAATTTGGTCCCCAAAATTTGATATTTCAACTGAAATGTTATCCTAAAATTATTATATGTAAATCAAGTATCTAATTATTAAACTAATTAGACAGTAGGTTATAGGTAAATGTGTGTGTCATCATAACAAATTACCCTTCCCCCCACCCACCAAAAAAAAAAAAAAGGGCATCATAATTATTGGAGAAAATTTACAACCGGAGAGGAGAGGATGAAGTCGGCAATTCAATAAGTTCAAAAAAAGAGAGAAAAAAAAGACGGGTATTTCTGGTGTTTAAAAGTTGTGCCATTTGCAGTACCTCCGAGTTCTGAGTAACTTGTATTAAATTAATTGAGAGACTCCCTCATTTTCTTGAGAGACGGCATTTCCTTCTACTCTGTAAGACCAAAAAATCTGAAGGGAAGAAACATCGTTGATTCCGAAACTATTGATGGGGCTCACAAGCAGACCCCAAAAGGGTGGAGGTGGATTCTCTACGAGATGGGTATCTCTGTTCTGCATTTCGAGCTTCTACATCGGAGTTCTGGTAGTTAACAGGTGCTCTCTCTCTCTGTCTCTCTCTCTGTTTTCTTCCTCGATTACTGGTTCTTGGAAGCCTTCAATTTTATTTGAGTTCCTAAAATTAGTGGAAGTCTTTCTGGGTATCCGATACAGAACCAAATACAAAATGCTATTCTTGGAATCGTTTTGGGTTTTGGTTTCTGGGTTCAAGGCATCTGTATGAGAATCCCATTTCGTGATTTGGGTGTTATATGGTTTTGTAATTTGAAGATTATATCTAGATTTTGTTTTGATTTCTGTTGTGGGGGTGATGGGAGTGTGAGCTCAGAGGTTCTCTTTTTGTTAATTGGACTGTTGTTTTAATGTTTTCTGTTGTTGTTTTTATTTTTTATTTTCCAGAAAGATTTTGTAAATTTTTTAATTTGAGAATATCAGAGCAGTGCTGCTAACTGTCAATCACATTCTTCTGATTATATGGGACAAAAATAATCTGATAAGCAATGCCATAGAGCTTGATGCTATGAAAAACTCGGTAGAGAGACTCCATGTTTTTCTGATTGGCATGGTATGTTGTGAAAGGCAAGTTGTGCCAAAGAGGAAGTTTATGGTCCATCTGTTGGGCCTATAGCATGACTAATACTAGGAATTCCTAAATCAGCTAAGCATATCTTTTCACTTTTTGTTGAGACTCTTGATTCCATACCATCAAGCTAGCCTCCTAATTAGCTCCATATTTGCCTCCTAATCTCGTCTTTCTAGCACCACCTTGTTGGCTTGAATGGCTATAAAGCCAAATCGTCGCAATGGGTCAGAACAGTTGACTATTGAGGGGTTGCCATCTATTGAACACTTAACCGTTACTTCTCTTTGCAATAGATGTCACCGTTGGATGGAGGGCGCTTCTCCACGATTGAAAAGTACATCCGACCGTATCAGATCTATAAATAGGATAGATCCGAGGATAACATAGAACTCAAGCAAAAAAGAGAGGTCTTAAACCCTCTCTATCTTCTTCTTGGTTCGGCCGTCAGGTCCAGTGTTCAGCACTCAGATCAGTCCATATTCTTCTGGTCCAGACCATATCCAGGCCCATTGCCACAAATATTCCATTTTGGCGGTCTTGTGCTCATTTGGACTCCAATTTACGCCTTCTCAAAACCTCTACATCCAGAATATTAAGGGGAGCAGATTGAAAGCTCAAGATCACATCTTTGAAGAAAATTAGATCCACTGATCAGCAATCAAGTTGGGTCCCACACATTTAAAGTGTCATATATGGTGATAAATGGTCATCTGGGGTCGATTGCAAGACTTTGGAGGACCCATGTGAATTGCTAGACCTTGTTAGGAAGATTCCGAGTGTTGTTGGATTTTCAAAAGATCAAGGATGCTACTAACAATTCCAATCAATCTCCAAAAAACTAAGTTCTGTAATCCTGAATTCCTTTTAATAATATAATGGCACTCAGAGTTATTAAAAGATGAACTTGAGATGTATTAGTGATGCAGATTTGCTAATTTGGAAGTTGGAATCCGCATGTGTGACACTTGCTGGACTAAAGCTCTTCATGTTTAAAGTATTGAATGATGTTAAGTAATTTCTAAACTCTTATTTCAGCATATGTGCTCTTATGAACCAATTTTAAAAGCATAGTAGTTCTGCCTTGAGAGATGCATATAGTAAAACTAAATATGCAGTTGAATTTTTTTATGGATCAGGTGAGTATGATTATGAATTTTTGTTGTTGTTGTTGATGGTAATTCCTATAACTATGCATAACTCACTTAATCTATATGAGCATGTAGTTGTTGTTTAAATCTATGGAAAGAGTACCCATGCTACTAGAAGAATTAACTTAGAGGTGGAATAAATTGAAGCCCTCAGGCTGAGTTATTCCATTATATTCTAGCAAAATCTTTTTAGTTAAGAAACTGAAAGATATTCTTAAAAGGGAAGAGTAATAAACTTTTCATATCTGATGGTGAACTCATTTTATAAACACGTGAATAAAATTGATAGCTTTGCATATTATTGTATTGAATTTTTGTTTATGAGTAAAATTAATAGCTATGTGCATTCTTGCATCATTTTTTTGGGGGGTTTGGATTGGACTATTTTTTATACATCTTATTTGTAGCAATCAATAATTGTTGCTCTTCATATATTTGCAAATGATGTGAAAAAAACCTACTCATGTTATCAGGATTTAAGAGAGGAAATAAATGGAGTACCTCTTTTTAGAACTTCTATTGAATTAGGAGTCAACAACAAAAGGGGAAAGAGGAAATTTGTTTAACAAATTTAAAAATAATTGCAACATTGTTATTCACCCTCTTGTTCTTCTCCGGACTCCTCTTCATTCCAAGGTCCTAAAGCACATATATCGAACCCTCCTGAAACTACTGATATAAAGGTACAACCGAGCAAAAGAAAGCTCAAGGCATGTAAAGTACAAATAACAATATAACATATCATTCACTTTCATACATATTCATACTTTACATAATCAGAGTGCGGAAACATAAGAGCAATGTCCATATCATCATTCCATGCATGACTTGTGAGACACATGCAGATGTATGAAAAGTCATAACAATAACAGTTAGTTCTCATGTCCATACCAGGGTTCAAGGTCCATGATAGTGTAGGTTTCATACCAAATTTTCATACCAAGGTCCATGCCAAGGTTCATGCCAATTTTTAGGCAACAAGGTCCATACCAGATTTCAAGATCCATACTAGAGTTAAGTCAATATCCATATCCATGCATGATCATGTGAGACTCATGTCCTTAACAACTTACCATGCCGTGAACAATGTGCTTGAATGTCTTGATCAAGTTTCATTAGGTTTATCCCTTAGATTCTGATATCAGTACGTTGAATTCCACCAAAACCATCTATATAACTAAGGATTACAAATTCAAGGCTTTGATATCATCTTCCAAGTGTTAACCCTTTTTGAAATTCCACCATCATAATGCATAATTAATCATAATTTAGGATATAATCATCATACTATAATACTTATCAATCTCATGATTTAATGTATTCAAAACATATAAACAGGGTTATCAATTTCCTAGTATAACAATTCCGATAATTACAATTCTAAAATCCTCATTCAATCATCATATAATAATTCATCCGATCAATGTCAATTGAAAATCATAAAAATCAACTTATCATCATATTCATCCAATATCAATAACAAATCGGCTCAGGATCCTCTTGAGTTCAAACCGGGGAGACTCTCTCCGGTTTGAACCCCTAGAGGTCGCCACGTGTCTCCCTTGACACCCCTTAACCATGGGTAAGGTTCACTCACCCATCCTTGGTTTTTTTTTTTATATATTAATTATTATTTTTTAAATTAAAAAAACTGTTTTTAGAGTTTTTTTAATATTAAAAACAGTTTTTTAATTTTAAAAAAAGAATTAATATTTTAAAAAAAAACCAAGGATGGGTGAGTGAACCCTAGGGGTGGGTGAACCTTACCCATGATTAAGGGGTGTCAAAGGAGACACATCACACGTGGCGACCTCTAGGGGTTCAAACCGGAGAGAGTCTCCCCGGTTTGAACTCGAGAGGATCCTGAGCCTAACAAATCCTAGATCTCATCCCTTTTTCATCATACAAGGTCATACCATTCTCTTAAACAAAACATGAGGATACATACAAACATATCCATATCTTATTCATAACATAACATCATTAAAAGTACAGTACATGGTACCTTCCTTGATTGTTTCCCTACAATCATTCGCCTTAGAATGGTCTTGAAGATGATCTTCAAGCTTTCATCTCCTTAAGATGAAAACTCTCTTGCAAAGCCTTACAAAACTCTCTCTGAGATTTCTAAAAGTCTTAGAATAATGAAAACCCTAAAACTTACGAGTTTAAGGCCTTTATATAGACCCTAGAGTCCTTAGAAACCTTCCAATTCGAAATCCTATTCGAATTAGGAGTTTCTGGGCAAAAAACCACGACGAACGGTCGACCGGTGGTCTAGGGCGGTCGACCGGTTTTGGTTGCCCTCTTTGCCAAATTTCACCATAAAAAATTTGAGGCTGAGCAGTCGACCACTATTTGGAGGGGTCGACCGGTGGACTCTGAATATTCCTATTTTGTCTTTTTGTCTTTGCTTTTAACCTTAACCATTCAATATATATTATGTTCAATTATGGTTAAACACTTAACATCATTCTATAAACATATTTATACATTGGTAATCATCAATTAACATTCATCAAGCATATTTAAACATGATTTTATATCAATGCAATGTTTTGAACACAACTTTCTAGATTTTCTTTAAATGTGCACAAGTTTCAAGAAAAACAAGTTTGGGTCTCTACATCTTCATCTTCTTCCTCATCTCGTTTGGACCTTCACATCAAAGTTGAACTTGAACCTCACAATGGTGGAGCTTTGGTTGGGTGAAGTGAGGGAGTCACCACAATTGGAAGAGGCCTGAGAAAAAGGAATTATGTTTATCAGATATCCACCATGGGCAAATGGTTTTGTTCATTCTTTCATCTATGGGCATGATCATGCTGAAGGTGAATTTGATTCTTGACATGTTCAAATTTAGAAGACAAAGTTCTTGAGCACAAAGAGTTCAAGGCTTCAAGCATGACATAGGAGTTGCATGAATTGCTAGACACGCCTACAGATAGTGGGAGTAAGGCGTTGGTTGATGATGCTAATCTTCTCCTTAAGTGTTGACCTGTGAATGATTAACATGAATGGTTGGATTCCTTAACTATTCTTAAATGCAGTAAGTGTTACACATGTTTATTTTTGGACGATGACGAGCTTTGTTCCTGCTTGGTGGTGTCCCCTTGGAGAATTGATTTGATATGGTGAAAAAAAAAATAGTTTTATATTTCAGAATAGAGTTAAGAAGCTTGATGTTATCTTGCAAGTAAGAGAGCAATTGAAAGCTAGGGGCTTTGAAAAGTAAGTAAAAGGCAGGTGGAACTATCGATAAGTTAATGGGAAAGTGCCGGAGGTTTCCAAGATTGAGGGTGTGGACCATGAGACAACATTTTTAGTGAATGTGAGATCACCTTTCCTTGCCCCTTTAGAGGGTCTTTACAATCACCAACATGATAATATATGTATAGGCGACAATGATAACATTGCCGTTTAAGCATGGGTGCATACTAATTTCAATTAGTTTGGTTATATACTGAGTTCATTTTCGTCGCGCATTCTGGAAAATCCTACATAGAGATGTCTGCATTTTCAGGTTAATTTTAGAACTCTAACTTGTTTAGCTGATTTTTTATGATTGTATTTGAGATACTCTTAAACAAAATACTAATGGATTGTTTGTAGGTTTTGGGGTATCCCTGACCCAGTCAAACTGAATGAGGAGGCTTCACCAGTGAAAAAACGACAACTGGGAGAACTTGAACCAGTAATTGACTGTGAAAAGAAGGCAAGTCACACGAATAATTCTGATGCAAGCTACATTTAATTTGTTAACAAGTAGAGAAAAATTTACTTATGCGCTATTACAGGAGGCTTCCGATCACGCTAGAGATATCCTTACTCAAGTTTCACAAACACATGATGTAATCATGTAACTTTCTATATCCTGCCGAGTACTTTTTGAGTTTCTTTATGTTCTATTTGTTTCTTATCATTCCTTAGTCCTTTTTTTTACTTTGTATTTCCTTTTTGAGTTATTAATTCAAAAACATTTCTTCTAGGTATTTGAGATGTATTCAGATGGTATATATGATAAATGCTTGTCACAATATTTTCAGGACTTTAGACAAAACTATATCCTCTCTTGAGATGCAACTAGCTGCAGCTAGAGCTGCCAAAGCAGGCATTCAGGAAGGATCTCCAATGGTTCCAAAATCAGGGTCAGAGCCATTGAAGGAGCGCCAGAAAGTTTTCTTTGTTATGGGAATCATTACTGCATTTAGCAGCAGAAAGCGCAGGGATTCAATCAGAGTGACTTGGATGCCCCAAGGTTCAATGCTTCAATTCTTAACTCTTCCATCATATATCTATCAGAGCAGAAGTAGATGGGGGAAGTAGTATCTTTTTCTGATATTCTTTCTTTAGCATGTATTGCCAGGAGAGGATTTAAGAAAGTTGGAGAAAGAGAAGGGAATTATAATTCGGTTTGTTATTGGCCACAGGTAGGATCATTATTCTTGCAAACAGTGAGCATTATTACTTGCTTCAGGATTATATTTTTGACAGACTATACCAGATTGCTTTTTGTGCTCTAGTGCAACTCCAAGTGACGTTTTGGATCGCGCTATTGAGGCAGAAGAGGAGCAACATCAGGATTTCTTGAGACTGGTTATTACACCTTCAGATGCATCGATCCATTAAGTTGACAAATTTTCTTGAAATCTTTTGTTAACTCAATCTTATATGCAAAGTTATGATCATATTATTTGCAGAACCATGTAGAAGCGTACCGTGAGTTGTCTTCAAAAACCCAAATATACTTTTCAATGGCTGTTGCAAAGTGGGATGCTGACTTTTATATTAAAGTTGACGATGATGTTCATGTCAATCTTGGTTAGTGGAACTGCGTCTCTATTTGATTATCTCTACTTTCAAACATGCATGAACGCTTGAATAGATGAGCGTAGGTGCAATGGGATAACTAACTTGACCTTAATAAATGGCAGGTATAATCGGTTCGACTTTGGCACGCCATAGATCAAAACACCGTGTGTATATTGGTTGTATGAAATCTGGGCCTGTCCTGGCACAGAAGTAAGATGGCCACATTTTGTGAAGTATTTCTGATGTACAGATGCCTATCCATTTATTTATTTTCGTATATGCTTCACAAGACAGACCTAATACAACTCTATGCAGAGGAGTCAAGTACTGGGAACCAGAATACTGGAAATTTGGCGAGGAGGGAAATAAATATTTCAGGCATGCAACAGGGCAACTGTATGCCATCTCCAAAGATTTGGCCATCTACATTTCAGTTAATCGGTGAGCCCATACTACAGTGCATCATTTTTTTCTTTGTATGTGGTCTTGAAACCGCTCATGTGCATAATGTTTTTTCTTGTAGGCACATACTTCACAGATATGCAAATGAAGACGTTTCTCTGGGTTCTTGGTTTATTGGTCTAGATGTTGAGCATATTGACGATCGGAGCCTCTGCTGTGGGACTCCCCCGGGTAAGATTCTTCTCAATATGAACTCTGTTCTTCTCTTTTATATCATAAGTTCCATAATTTTTTGTTTCATCCGATTGATTTGAAGTTAACTTGTAATACACTCTCAACTTTTTGACCACACAATTTCACTCTGTTTTGAAAACACATCTTTAAGTGTATACATGTGATTGCCGGTCCATGTTTTCCTTCGAGATTTCATAATTTTTATCCTTTAGGCTTCACTCAAAAACACTGAGCTTTCATTATATTAAAAATGATTCACTGTACTTAAAAATTTGAGTTGCAAGATGATAACTTTCAGGTGCTGTCCATTAGAATCCATGACTTGCCAATTTGTGGTGTGTAAATGATCTTTCAATTATTCATGGATGTTGATGGTACGTGTAGTCTTGTACTATGGTTAGTCTTTTTGCCAAATGTGCCGATGAAAGACAAAAGGAGGTTACAGGCCAAACGGTCTTCCATGAACATCTCACTTGAAAAAAATGAAAGGAAATAATGAATGAGGTCTTCCATAAACAAATAGTATTGTGAAAAATCTAGTTACTTTGAGCATAATGGTATTTTTCTCCAGAAGAAAAATTCACTCTTTTTTTCTTTATAGGTAATCATAATCATCATATATATCAGGAAAAAAGGAAACAAAAATTCACAAAGAGTAACTTGAACTAAAGAGTAAAGAAAAACTACAAGATGTACACAAAAGAAACTACATGCAAAATACCAAAGACGAAAAAACAAAAAATAAGTCCCTTTAGCCCAGTAAATCTATTACCTCCCACCCTTTAGTTGCTCCCTTGATCAAAGCCCAGTCCCCAAAAATCTTACAAGCTCGCCTGGTCATTCGCCCAACTGGTAAAGAGGTATCATAAAAAATTCGCCTATTTTGCTCTTTCTAAATGGACTAGGCGATAGCACCTTGAAGAAGTGCTCATAAGTGATCCTGACAAGGACTCATCAAACCCAACTACAAACAAGATAAGAAACTCTGGAACAAATAGGGAAAAACCCATGCAACTCCAAGATGAGCTAGAAAGAAATTCAAACGCAAAAGGGCAGTGCAAGAGTAAATGATCAACCAATTCCTCCGCTGCAAGGTACGTCACGCATGCACTAAATGATAAACCAATTCCTCCGTTGCAAGGCACATCACGCATCTATTTGGAAGATTTCAACCTCTACTCTGAAGATGGTCAACTATTAAGATCCACTTGATAGTATAATTGTCCGATCCCAACATTAAAACTGCAATGATTTTGATCATAGATAAAAAAAAAAAAAAAATTCATTAAACAATTGTATTTCAAAATTTAGTATCATTATATGTTTGTGCTTTGCCATTGCTGTGAGCTGCAGAATACAATTGCTAATAGGCTATGTGTTGATTTGGTTTCCCGAGGGAGAGATTCTGATTTGCTTATATTAAATTTGTTGTTGATAGATTGCAAGAGGAAAGCCAAAGCAGGGTACCCTTGTGTTGCATCATTTGATTGGAGCTGCAGTGGCATTTGTAAATCGGTGGAGAGAATGGCAGAAGTACACCAGCAATGTGGGGAAGGTGATGGGGCTATCTGGCACACAAACTTCTGAACCCCTCTCCCTCCCCTTCCTCAGCTCTTTGGATTTTCGTATCATATTTATGTGTATGTGTGATCAACAATGTTTCAAACAACACCCTCTAATCGACTTTTGCCTGTTGATGTCTCAAGGTAGTGGGTATATGATTAAATTGAATATTGCACATACTTAGTCTCATTTAAGCCCATTAAAATGATGATAAGTCCTTCAGATTTTAACGTGAAACCAATTTGCCTAGAAGGGCTCTTTGTTACTGTTGTCCATTTGCATTTTATGCTTCTTCCTATTCCCAAATCATAAGGCAAGCTTGGAGGCTAGGTTCTCTAATTTCAGTAGTTTTTTTTTCTCCTAGCGTACCTAATCATTTACTTGTTAGTGGGGTTAGTCAGGTTAGTGGAGAGGGCATATCCAGACTCAAACTAAGACCATCCACAATAAAGGGGGCCACGCCGCTGTCCAAGCCAGAGCTAGTTGGCTACTTTTCAGTAGTTAACTTCAACTTAAAGATAAGTAATTACATTTAAACTGAATCAGGCAATATGCACATGGCAGGTTTTCAAGGAACTCAATATAAAAAAAAAGGTAACTTGAATTTCTTCTCAGATAATTGAAACTCTTTTTGGAGTGGTAGTGAAAGTCTTTATGGATTGGCAGAAATTTTTTGAGGGTGATGTAGGATTTGGCTCGCTCGTACACGGTACATGCCCCTTTATAAAGGCCAATAATGGGACATCTAAGGCCGTAGCACTCCCCAACAATAAATAAGGTGAATGCTAGCTGTAGTAGCATATATTTTTGCATTGACCAATTGCCAAAGTAAGTGGTAGACGCAACATTTTATTTTATTTTATTTTGTAAGATTAAAGATCACGAGGTTCACATTATTGGGAAGTCAAAAACTGTGAAACCCGTCATGTTTATAGCATTGGGGAGAGAGAGATCTGGTTATTGCCCCCAAACGCAATAAGTCAAACTTTTTCCCTCAAGGTGACTGCGTTGTATTGCCTTATTGGTAGAATGACCGATCGCATTAGCATCAGAAGGCTCCACAACAGAATAAGGGCCCATAGAAATCAAAGAAGAAGACGAAAACAAGTGATTTGTGTTTGTTGCTGGTCGGTCACGAGATGTGATTCTATGCCGTCCACAATTTGACACGCCCTTGGCTTTTTGGAAATAATGCACTCTTTCTAGACACCTTCGACCTAAGAATAAACAACCTTAGATCCAACTGAACTATAGAGGCCCCCCACACTTGGCCCTCTGGCTTAGTGGCTAGGTATAACTCTCGAGATCAAGTCGTAGCCCGCGTAAAAGTCTTTGTAAATGTGTTAGGCTTTGGGCAGGGCTTATTAAAAAATTACTAAAAGTCAAGCCCAAACCCGAAACCCGCCTATGTCCAACCCTACTAACAATAACAATACGTTTTTTAATAGTCACCTCCACGGCTCCACCGTCTGTTGATAATGCCGACCAAGCTCAGTGCAAGCAAGCTGCATAGGAATTTTTTTAAAATTTTTTTTAAGGTAAGTTGGGGTTAGGAGATCCCAACCAAATATATTGAAACGAAAAATGATTACATTTGGAACAATGTTTTACCGGACTTATCCTCAATTAAGATGTACGGGAGGTCCGGAGGAATAGGTGCCGGAGGGAAAAAAATTAGAACTATTCGTAGAACAGTTTTTGGCTAGCCAATCTACAGCCCTATTGATTTCCCTTCACCTATAGCAAAATTCACAAGAATAGAAGGACTATCTTAGTCGTTTAACCTGAGGTAGAAGATTGTTCCAAGACCAATACCCTAAGCTGCATTGGACTTAGGCATTGCGGGCTGCGAAGTCGATTTGGCATGCACGTTGAGTAGGAGATTTGTGACCATGGTTTTAAATTTATCACATTTAAAACGGGGCCATGGCATTAGGTCCACACATCGGGGTGAAGATGATATGTACCATATTTTAGTTTGGCAACAAATGTCAGTATCATGATGGCGTCATGTGTGATGATAGTCATGTTACTTTCTTGATTTTGGTCACACTAATGTTACCTGCAGAGTAAAGAGGAGGTTATGTGTCTCCAATAGAGGCAACTTCTCATCCTTTTAAACAAGTTTTATTTTTCTTATAATTGATGATTTCATGTCAAATCTACTGTCTCTTTACCTTCCCCCCTTCCAGCCTTTTGTCAAAATCGCTTTAAAGCTGATTAAGAGCAGTTTAAAATGTGGAATTTAGGGTTTGCTTTCCACTAACCATCATTATAATCTGGAATTACATACAGGGTTAGATGCCCCACCATCTGGGCCATTGATCAGTCACTTCTTGGATGAATGACGAGAGCTTCACATCCGCTGACCATTGAAACCCACTTCGTGAAGTGGGTTTGGCCGAAGAGTAAGACCCCACCCACCACTTGGACGGAAAGTTAATCCAGACTCGACGCGTACGCTCTAAATTGGCCGGAGAGTAAGACGGCCCACTTGGACACACAAACTTTATTTTGCCTACTTCTAACTACCAAACTAACTGTTATCTGCCTGAGAACTACAGAACTATGTTCAATATTACATAGCACTGGAAATGCAAAACCTGTTCCGACACAAACAGTAACCTCTTAGCCTCAACTCTTAACTAGTTTAGCTGAGTGCATTTTCGTCATTTTACAACTCCTCCGTACTATTTAGTAGGGCGTGTATTTTTTTTCTTCCAATGCATCACCATTTAGGAGAACCGTCCAAAATATGGACCATCTGTGGGGCTATTTGATTGTAGGGCCGTGATTACACTATATAGATCTACAAAGACCCAATGGATCCGCGTAGCCTCTTATATATATATTGAAAAAGAGAAGACAGTCAACGAACGTGAAAAAGGAGTGCGGCGAACCCATTTTATATATAGCGAAGGAAGATGGGAAGGAAGGCTTCATCGAGTTTCTGCCAAATGTATAGTTAGCTATACATAGATGATTCATTCATTAACCATTTGGGAATTGGTGGTGCTTCCTCTAAATATTTAGAGGCATTTTAAAGGTTCCTGCTTGGGGGGAAAAGGTCGAGGTTAAAACGGGCCTACGGTAATCCGGACCAACGTCTCTCTACCGCTCATCTCTAATTCCTTATCCGAAGAGGTGAAGCTTCTTTGTCTTTTTCTCTCTCTCTCTCTCTCTCTCTCTATCTCATCATTTTCCCTTCCTCTTCTCTTCTCTTCTCTTCTTTCTTTCATTCACTTTTCTTCTACAACTTCTTCTCTAATTTTACTGGAGGTTGGCTTTTTTTAAGGGTTTATCTTCTCTGTTTCTCCCTCCCTCGAAGCCCTCGAATCGTCGCTGTGCTTATTTTCCCGTAATTTCCATTGACTCGAGTCGAGGGTTTCTCTTCTTCTTCTTCTTTTTTTTGGGATTTTTAGTTGCTTTTTTTTTATACCTCTCTGGCTTTATGGCTTTGATTTCGGCTTTGTTCGAGATCATGCAAGGACCGACAATTTGGGGTGTTTTTACGGAGCTGTTGATGTTTCTGGGTCCTATGTGGATTGCGGTTCTTGTTGGGGTTGTGGTTGGATGGACTTGGAAGCCTAAATGGGCGAATTGGGGGAGAGATAAATTGGATTCTTTTGTGTCGAGAACCTCTTCTCCGTCGTCGTCGCTGCCTCGTTTGACTTTGCCGCCATCATTGGGTTTTGGGTCGGTTCCGAGCTTGAATACATTGAAGGAGCAGTTGGGGAGCTGCATCTCTTCGAAAGCTGATGATGGTCCAGATAAGGAAACGTTAAATTCTGACTCCGGGTATGTAGGATTTCACTACTTCTCTGTGATAATTTTTGGGGTTGGGTTCAAATTTTATTAATTTGTTTAGTTTCTATTATTTAGTGTAACTCCCTTGAATTCATATATTTCATTAAAAAGGGGAATTAGGGATTCCATGGATTTATTCTGATATTAGAAAATAGATAATAAAAATAAGTTACTCTTCAATGTAAGCACTTTTCTCATTGTTGATTGTACTTGTCCAGTCCTTCAGAGTTTGAAAGAGAAAAATCGGTTCTTGTGGCAAGAGAGGATTTTGAGCAATTAAGCCAACTTGTCGAGGTGAAAGATGGGGGTCCCTCTTGGATACATATGATGGATCGTTCTACCCCGAATATGAGTTATCAAGCTTGGCGGAGAGATCCCAAGGTAGCCTTTACCCCATCAAATTGTTTAGCTTTGAGAATTTAGTTTGATAGAACAAATGAAATGACTCTTGTTATATATATATTTTTTTTGGTTGGTTGGGGGCAAGTAAGATACGGGGTTAGGCAGTATCCCTATCCAATATGTAACAAAGTAAAACCTTACCATTGCATTAGTTCACATCCTCCTTTACAATATCTTGAAGATCCTAGGGAAAGAAGTGATACAAAATGATCTTACTATCTGAAACATGACAGAAACCATAGAACCAGTCTGCTTATGGAAGATTTCCTAAACTTCGAAAGAGGCAACATTTGGTGGATGGCATTGATAGTTGGTCTAGCTTTCCAAGGGCAGTTGCGAATCTTGTTAATTCTGTTCACCACACCTGCTAATGTTATGGCTGAGAGATATATGTATAGCGCATTCTTTGTATCTCATCTCTAATAAAAAAAATCGAGTCTTCAATAGATATGAGTTAGCAAAAACCACTAGGATTTTCTTTCATAATCCTGAACAATGCTACCTTACACTGAGCTTGTGCTGGTCGAGGAGTGATCTATATTCAGAGACCAACATCCCAGTGGAGGTTTTGGCCATGTGCAATGTTTTTACCTGTCATGCTGATCTTTTAAAGGAATACCCCATTTGTCAAAATAAATCTGTTGGTGCCAGAGTTCAACTTGGAACAGTTATGCTTAAGCCTTTATACAGCACATTGAAAAGTATATCCTGAATGATCCAATAAAAAAATGTCCTGGCTCTTATTCTGGAAAAAAGCCTTTAATTCCTTTCCAGCCCCAATTTGATGATTGTTATACCAAGTCTTGGCATATCATAAGGTGTAGAAAAGACTTCTCTCTTGTGGATTTTTGTTATTTTCTGTGTAATCCATTTGTTTGATTGGATTTTGTCTTAATGGATTTGCTAGTCTGGCCCTCCACAATATCGTAGCAGAACTGTCTTCGAGGATGCCACCCCCGAGTTGGTGAGGGACTTCTTCTGGGATGATGAATTCCGATCGAAGTGGGATGACATGCTCATATATTCTGCCACTCTGGAGGAGTGCCCCACCACAGGAACCATGTTAGTCCATTGGGTACGCAAGGTATGAAGTTTGCCTTCTCATCTCTTCTAATGGATGGATCATCTTGGTTGCATCTGCTTACGTTTTCAAATGCTGTCTGTGGCACAGTTTCCTTTCTTTTGTAGCGACAGAGAATACACAATAGGCCGTCGTATTTGGGAATCGGGAAGATCGTATTACTGTGTGACAAAGGTACAAGAAGGAAAACTTTTTCTAACAGTTTTTGAATTATCTGTCTTGTTATTCTACTCTTTACAAAGAAATTGTGCTAGGACAATTTGCTACAATAATTTTTTAATGCCTCTCTTTCGAGGTGGCCACTCTTCATTATAAGAGAAAAGAATTGACCTTGTTGTTGCTGTCAAGGTGTAAAACATAATAATATTTGATCAGCTAGACTAAAATATGTGCCGGCCTTTATCAAGAACAAAACAGAAGCTGAAATAACTCCCTACTTCTGTACCAGTTTTGAAGTCTGATAGGTCTGGTGTTCATTGATTAGAATTATTTAAACAGAATTAATGTTCACAACATAAGATTTCAGTCTACAAGATACTTCATTGCGCTGAATTTTTTTTTTGCTAGAGAGCAGTATCTGGTAAGTTATCCAGTGGGAGTCAAGTTGGGACTTGGTCTCAACCCTATGCTTTAGTTGCTTACGGCACCTTGACCTGGACCATATATAATGGTGTCCTTTGACCTTATATGTTGTCATACCCAACATATTGATACTGGGTGGAAATGCTTAGCAAATTGGGTGAAGGAGATTTTATTGAATCAGTTGTTCCTTTTCTGATTGCTGCCAGTTATTTTTTAGAATTTCTTAGTTTGTGGAGTACCAACTTGAATTTTTTTCTTCATGTTCCAGGGAGTACCCTGCTCCTCTATCACCAGACGCAACAAACCTAGACGTGTTGACCTGTACTATTCAAGTTGGTGCATTCGAGCAGGTAAACAATATTCTCCAGTTTCCTTCTTGTCTTTCTCCCCCTCTTAATCAATTTATTTCACTCGTACCTTGTCCGGTTTTCCTATACTGCTGCGAACATAAAAAACCTTAATCCTTAACACTCTTGAGTTCCTATAAAACATGAGGGGGATTGGTTTTGTTTGCCCCAAAGTGCTAAAAACCTTCGCAAATTTCTTAGAGAAACTATCTTTGGGAAGATAAACAAATTTAAATGCCAATATTACTTCTCAATATTCTTTGGAGGTCTCTGAGCCAAGCAATGACTAAGGTGTCTGTCTGCTGTACATGAACCAGTGGAATCAAAGAAAGGGGATGGGCAGCTGACTGCATGTGAGGTGCTACTCTTCCATCATGAAGATATGGGCATCCCATGGGAAATTGCTAAGCTCGGTGTTCGGCAGGGGATGTGGGGAGCTGTCAAGAAGATTGAGCCCGGCTTACGTGCTTACCAGGAGGTGAGAGCATCTGGATTGCCACTCTCTCGGTGTGCTTTCATGGCTCAGATCAACACTAAAATCAATTCAGACTACCTGAGATCCTTGGAAAGCACCAGCGATTCGTCAGAGATTAAAATAGAGGATTCAAATGAGAAGCCATTGGGGAGGAACATACCCAAGCTCCTGGTTATTGGTGGGGCTGTTGTCCTTGCATGTAGTCTTGACCGGGGGCTCTTGACTAAGGCAGTAATATTTGGAGTGGCCAGAAGGTTTGCAAAGATAGGGAGGAGATTGTGACTCAGGAATAGCATCTGGAACCTATCCAAGGACATGGTAAAAGTGATTCACTTTTTTGGTGAGTGAGCTGCTCAATGATGGAATGATCCGACTTGCCTCCTCTCTTAGGAATGGTGAGAGATTGTATTCTTTCTTCACATGAAGCCGCTATAGGTACGAAGAGATAGAGAGATTGTATGGTTGTATTTAATAGAAATACGAATCTCATTTATAAATCCTATGCTGCTGAAATCACAGGTAAATTTTAGGTATTTTCTCTTCTGTTTAATTCTATATTCTATATATTTATTCTCCTCTGGTTACTTCTTAGCATGATTACTCCCAGAAACAATGAACAGAAAATGAGAGCTAAAAGACATCTGGAGGAAGATGCCAAATGAAAAGGGAAAAGATCATTGAATTTCATTGCTGGGATATAGATTTATCACCATTTATCTAACCCTCTGAAGTACTTTACTGGATGAATGAATGACTTCAAAGCCCCAGAACAACCTCAGGTTTTAATCAACACATCCACACAGGTGTTCTCATTGACTGGTTACAGATGTATTTCTGCTAATCCTAATTAACACAGACCCGCAAACAAGAATACCATCAACAACCTGTTTCTGCAGTACCACTCACCATGAAACCTTAGATTTTAAGAGGTGTACTCATGTTCACCAGTTACATGGAAATAGCTGATTTGCGTTACTGAAATCATAGTTGGAGCCTATACACCAGTATAGTAATGGTTGGCCTGCTGGCATGGTCTTCAAAGTCAACCACGAAGGATCTTATCACCATCTCACATTTCCAAAGCCATGAAACTTTGATATTCTTTAAGAATTTTCTCCAGAGGTGTTTGAATTTCAACCCAAAATATTCTGGTACCTAAACCCTGATAATGATCCCTTAAAGCATCGAAGGATGATTATGCTGGTGAATTCCGTTGGATGCTTCGTGGTGGGACTGTCCAAATGTTCTCATAGTTTCTACATCCACTGAGCAACAGCATTATGTAACCAACACAACCTGAAGCTTGCAAGGCAGCAAAGAATATATGGGAAGATTTTAGCCACAGATTGTGTTTAACCAGCAGCTAAGACTTTTTATTTGTGCCCAAAAGAACCGCACTTGTGTGAGCCTCGGTTCTGAAGTCTAACAGGGTTCATGATCTGTCCAACAGTACCTGATACCTGATACGTAGGCCATTCCTACACATGCCTTCATCTATGATATACCATTCATGCTCCCTGATGGCTGCGACGGTCCATGCTATGCCAGTGACTTTCCTACCAATAAACTTGGTAGGGGTTTGTCAAACCACATTTACCCATTAAAATAAGAAAATGAAATATAGAGCAAACCACATTTACCCATTAAAATAAGAAAATGAAATATAGAGCAAATTGGAAAGGAAATTGCTCCAATTCTCGTTGAGCTCTCTCTCTCTCTCTCTCTCTCCAGTTCAAAGTAGAACACTGGATCAAATGGTTGGGAATGCTGAGATTCATATCAAATGCAAGAACTACCATCATCCTGGATCAAATGGTTGGGAATGCTGAGATTCATATCAAATGCAAGAACTACCATCATCCTGGATCAAATGGTTGGGAATGCTGAGATTCATATCAAATGCAAGAGCTAACATCATCCGGGCATAGAAGTTATGAAAATCGGAAAATAAGCAAAACCATCCCTTGGGGATTTCACATAAGAACAGTGTGTTGAACAATAACAACAAACATGACTAGAAGATTATTTAGAAGAGAAGTATATAAATTGATCAAAGGATAACAAACATACCCTGTTTAAATAAGAAAAGCTAATTCACATGGAAAAATAAACTAGTGATCACTGGCACTAACCAAATCTAAGGCCACAGTAACCATGATGTAAAAGCTAGCGCAATTGGATCGATGATCGACCTTGAAAGCTTAGACTTGAGCAGTGCCTTCTGTGAATTTGGGATCCTCACATCTATACTTCCCATCAGGACCAATTCCAAAACCTTTTGGATCTGCAAACACATTCTCCAGTAGCTGAGTGCGGCCTGGATGAGGGCTTGCATCTGCAAACTCCACAGCATCCTCAACCACCTCGTCAATCTTCTTCTCTATGGCCTTCAACTCAGCTTCGTTGGCCAGTTTGTTCTCAATCATGTATTTCTTCAATGCTGTGATGGGATCTCTTGCAGCATAGTGAGCCTTCTCAGCTGCAAAATAAATCACAAATTGAAATGGAGAATTTTTTTTTACTTCTCTAAAGATTACAAAAAGGAAATGCATATCCAATTATCCTCATATTCCATCCGCTCATTCATCGGTACTCCACTCGAGATTTTTTATAAGTTGAATGCGAAATACTTAAGAGTAGACATATAAAATCTTTATCCATTGAATGTCATTATCAGGAATTTTGGAATAAATTAAAGTTATGGCCCGCCATGAAGTTCATAAACACATGCAAAGAAGACATGTGTTAAGTAACACCATCATGCTCAATGCAGGGAAATCTGGAACTAAAAACATGTATCACAGCTATAATCCCTTGCCATACCTACAAATGAAAGAGGCATAAAAATCTAGATAGTGGTGAAAGTTACACTCAAGAAAGAAAAGAGAGGATTAGGATCTGCATCGTCATCAATTCCAAACAACAAAAAATCAACTAATGCTCAAACTCAAAAAACCCAGTCACTCCTATTCTGCCACTTTGAATATAAAACAATTTTATTCACCTAAAGATGCTGGATCACTGTGTCATTTACCAGCCAGCCTTCCTCCAAAATGAAGTGAGCTTTTAAGAACCCCTCTAGCTAATTATCCCTAAGCTCATGTACTAGACAATGCATAAAGCCATAACACCACCTAAACAAAGGAATTTTGAGATAATGAACTTCCAATACAATCACAACATAAGCAAGTGAAAAGAAGAAGAAAAATCCTCAATTAGTCACTCATTATCAAAGAATGAAAAGGTTCAAATTCGAAATTAACTCCTGAAATATCCAATCAAAAGAATGCAAAAGAAGAGAGAATGCCTCAAATGCTCACCAGGGTCGCGAAGCTCATCTGGATCAGCCAACGAGTGACCCCTAAACCTATATGTCTCACACTCCACCAAAGATGGTCCTTCGCCTCTCCTTGCCCTCCCAATCGCCTCCTTAGCCACCTCCCTCACCTTCAAAACATCCATTCCATCCACATGCACCCCAGGCATCCCGAATGCCGGACCCTTCTTCCATATCTCTGGGTCCGAAGTCGCCCTCAGATGGGACATTCCAATTGCCCATAAATTGTTCTCCACGACAAACACAATTGGCAATTTCCACAACGCAGCCATATTCAAGCACTCAAAGAACTGCCCATTGTTACACGTTCCATCCCCGAAGAACGCCACCGTCACATGATCACAATCGGCCTGTTTCAGAACCTCCCTCCTGTACTTGGAGGAGAATGCAGCACCCGTCGCGACGGGAATGCCTTCCCCGATGAATGCAAAGCCACCAAGAACGTTATGTTCTTTTGAAAACATGTGCATCGAACCACCCTGGCCTCGGCAACACCCAGTAACCTTGCCGAAGAGCTCACTCATGACGGCACGAGCAGGAACCCCTTTACTGAGCGCATGAACGTGATCGCGATACGTACTAACTACAGAATCTTCCTTCTTGAGGAGATTAATAAATCCGGTGGACACAGCTTCTTGGCCATTGTAGAGATGAACAAAGCCGAACATCTTACCTCTGTAGTACATCTGAGCGCACATGTCCTCGAAAGCTCGCCCCAAAATCATGTCTTGGTAAACCTCCAAACCCTCCTCTTTTGTTAAAAGCTGCAAGCAGAAACATTTAGGGTTAAAATTTGAGAGCTGTATCAAATTAGGATAGCTTTGGAAGGAGAAATCGTTACCAGATTGGAGAGGGAGGAGTTGGAATTGAGCTTCTTGTCCTTGACGACATCGGAGACGGCGACGACGGCGGATCGACGGAGGTGAGAAGCTGAGGAGGGTTTATTGAGGGAAGTGGAGCAGAATCTGGCGGTGGATCCAAGGAAGGAAGAGGTGGTTTTGAGGGGATCAAATAAGGGTTTCTCTGGAGATCTTGTGGTGGTGGTGTTGAGAGGGAGGGGTTGAATGATCCTGATTGCTGAGAAAGCTGAAGACATTGCGTCCCTGCTTGTTTGTTAGAAATGTGAGAAATTTGTGCTACTGCTTATTTCTATCTCACTCTGCATGTGTTTGTTTTGAGGTCTGAGAGAAAAGAAGAGAGTATATACATACTACATGTAGGGGAAGGAAGGGCGGAGAAACCAAGAGTGGGGCGTGGAAATGACCGCCTAGAAAATTGGCAGCTTTGATGAGGGAGGCCACCCAACTACATGTACTTGCGATATCTTGTCCGGCTTAACTTTTTTTTTTGAAAAACTTACAAGAAATGTACCCTAGTATTTTCCTATTTCCAAGTGTCCCACACCTTTTTCTTTTCTTTTTTCGTATGTGTGTGCGGAGATAGGAGGCTATTACTTAATTAACCAAAGCGGGATCGGTGAACGAGAGCATTAAAGTATCAAATTTTAATTTTGGATAGGATCCAGAGTGCCGCCATATAAAAATATATATATATTATTATGATCTTGGAAATTACTTATAGGTGTAAATATATCTTTTATATTTTTTAAACTATAAGAGAATTTTGATAAAATTATTTAAAATTGTAGTCACAACAAATAAGATGACTATTGATATTTTGAATGTATCATGCTAAATTCAATTACAAGAATTCCGATTATTAGCAAATCTTATATGATTCTTCTACCCTACAAAGGAAAATGACAAAACATATCCAACTTAACATGAAAAGTTAGGATAAAAATAAAACCTTACACAAAAATCATACTCTCTAAGTGAGAGTGAGGTTTACAAAAGTTGAAATCGAATTCTCAAGGTGAGAGCAGGGTTTGAGAGTGAGAGCGAGTAACAGATGAGGAGGTTTAGGTTACTGAGGCTATTACAGTTATAGCATACCATATACCCAATTCTTTCTCCCCAATGATTGATCTTTGTGGGCTATAATACAAATGAGGGCAAACCCACAACTTACCACTACAACCGTGAAGTCAAGGATTCAGATATCATTGATGTCAGTGATTTTTTTTTATGGCTCGATCCTAATCATTTATCTGCTCAGGTTAGGGGTTAGCACTCATGGTGGGCATCAATAGCCACACCAAGACTTAAACACGAGTCACACCTCCCCAATGGGAGATACACATCCACTCGGACGAGCCCATGGTGTGTTTGGGTCAGTGACAACATGAACATAGAGAGAGAAAAAATGGTGTATCCCATCAAGTAGTAATTTAGATTGTGGTGAGGCACTTAGACATCATAACGTAGTTTTGGATTCCATAGTTGAAATGATACATTGTTTAAGTTGCCCAGTATCCATGTATCTACACTGCTAAACTGTGTATCTTCGTGGAATAACACCCCAATCACATTGATGTTTGCAGGAAGATCTTAGACGTCCAATAACGGGCTGAGACTTGAACGGATAGCGACAAACAAAGACAATTAGGAAACACACCTTTTAAACAATGTCCTCATCCTCATGGATGAGATGGTCAATCGATTCAATGGTTCAGATCAATACTCTAGTGAGGCACATGAAAAAGAATTGCACAATTACCCACAGGCTTTGTGTCCCTTGGAGGTACAAAGCACCTTCTCTCTTTCTATTCTTGTGTATGAGTTTTTCGTTTCTAGGACTAAGCACTGCAGAGTGCAAATATAAACCCCCTAGATTTTAATGTTAACATAATTAGGGTTTTAAAAAAAAGATTTTAGATTGAATAGTAGCAATTTATAATGGATCTCCCCAAAATGCTTCTAGTAGCAATTTATAATGGAAACGACACAAACTTTCCATTGATGAAAATGCTCTGTTTTGATTTATGTAGTTCACATTCTCAAATTCTCAATAGACTGTTAGTATGAGGCGAATTTTGAGAAGCTTCTGTTATCTCTTGAACCAAAGCTCTTAATCATATTAAACAATTTATAAACGTTAATGTTGTCATAACCTAGAATTAGAAATAGCTTAGAAAAAATCTAACCTCTCTATTGATAAGAGACAAGTGTTATGTCTTTATTTATATGTTTTGGCCCATATATACAGACTTGTATAAGGCTCCGGAAAAAGGACGTGTCAGCATTGCGAATGTGACATTGTGAGCTGCGGAATTTGCTAATGTGGGATTGGATGAGATCGAGCTTGCTTTGTGCACTATATTTTTATGAGTTTAATTTTGAGACAGAGCTCTGCTTCACCAAATGGAGCTCCCCTATTTACACAATGAAAATGGTACATTTGTAAATACTGAGAGAGACTAGGGCAATGTGGCAATACACATAATTACAACATTGCCACCGTTTTAAGGTAAAACAGGGGAGCTCCCCTCAACACCCTCAACCATAGCTCCTCTTTGTGTTTAAACTGTATTTTTATATGTTCAACTTCCATATAATTAGGATGCTTGTTTTAATAATAAGATATTTTAATACTAGATTATACGAAGGACAGTACCAAAAAAATAAGATGATACGTAGCAGGGCCGGCCCATCCATTAGGCCATCAAAGCCTTAGCTTTAGGCCCCATTAAAAAAAATTAAAAAATAATATTAAAAAGGTCTCATTTATAGTTAATTTTTTTTTATAATAATATTAAAAAAAAAATTAAAAGCCCATTTAGAATATTCGCTTTAGGCCTCAAAATGGCTTGGGCCGGCCCAGAAGAGCATTTGAGTGCATATCAAGACGTTGTGGATTGGGCCCTCTCAATTGATAAAATCAGTGATAAATTGATGAACTGACCTTTATATCCACTATCAGAATTCTCTTTGGAAGGTCAGTCTTTGCGGGTATTAGTCTGCTGCGGCCAGCTTAACCAACGCCTCTATGCCAACCAAATTTGGGTTTTTTACGTGGAATTTGTCGTACTTTGAATCGAAAAGCTTATTAATTTTATAGAAATATGATATGTGTTTTGATAAATTCTTAATTTTCTATTTCTTTAGATTCTTTTTTATCACCAAAATTGAGCGGGTTCCACTGAAGATGGTCGAAATCTCTTGGAATCTGGCCTTTGTTTGTATTATTTTATGATTTTTTTCAGCTGCTGTTGTTGATCTTGAGCCTACACTAGATGGTATGAACATGCTTCACAATGATTCAAGTAAGATTAACCCACTGGTGAGGCAACATATCCTCTTATTAATCTAATATCTAATGTCCTTTTATTAATCTATTATTTAAAATTTATACCGTATGTCTGGGACCTATTTCTGGACACGGGACACCGGATATACCAATGATCGTGCACTTTATTTGTTCCTTTTTTAAAAAACTACTCAACAGATTTAGAGTAGGGAGATGAGCTACACCTTTCATCTCTTATCTTGAGCAGATAAGGCATCTGTGTTGCTTTTAGTAGTGCAGATTTCTTCACCAGATTGAAAATATTGTTTACTATGTTTTGCTCCTTAAGAAATTAACTATTTTTTTCTTAATTTTCATTTTTACAGGTGTATCTATCAAGTCTTGTGCGATGTTCATTGCAAATAAGATTGATTTTTTTTTTAAGAGTAGCATCTTCCTTTTATTTTCTTTAGTGTTTTACTGTTTTTACTTAATATTTACCATTGATTTCGTGTGACATTTTGTAGGTTCTTACAAGCACTCGAATGACGAGATTTATTGAAAATTCACAAGGGAAATTCTATGTTTATGAATTCAGGGCTGTTAATGGGCCGGACCATGTACTGTCTAGGCCTAGTCCGGCCAGGGAAACGCTTATTCCAAGCACGTCCCAAGCTCGACCAGGCTTAGGCAAGTCAAGCCCAAATCTTACTTGGGCCAAATTCTGGCATTTGTACAATACCTTTTTGATTAAGTTTTTTTTAAAGACATTTTATGTCAATTGCTTATACTGATTTAATAAAAATAGAGGTTGACATAGATGCAACAAGATGACAACAACCTGTTCCATGATTCCTTTATACATCATCACCAGGACTATTTTTGCATCACCACTATAGAATTTAGAAGAACTCGAAGACTGTCGCTTTGTGAGAACATCATTCCACAAAGGATGACCCACTGCACAAAGAAAATGATGTAATTTAATTATTTCTACAAAGCTCATAGATAACGAATACGGCAAAGACAACCAAATTTACCTACAGTCTCCTTGTGTTAAGGTTGCACATGCCAGCAGAACATGAATAACATGCTACGCTTAAGGCTTCATTACACCGTGGATAATATGGTAATAATAAATACATGTAATATATATATATATATATATATATATATATATATATATATATATATATATATATATATATATAATTATTAATAACTATATCTTTGACCCAGGCTGGGCCTCAGGTAGCCAAGCCCTAGCCCGGCCCAGGTAAATATGGACTTGTGTTTGTAAGCCCAACCCTAGTCCTATGGACCTTAATAACGGGTTGAAACCAGGCCATTTTCACGCTAGGTCGGTTCAGCCGAGCCACCAAACCAGCCCTGCCCATTAACACCCCTAATTGTGATGGATTCTTTCAAAATGTTTTCTTCTTGAATTTTCTATGTTGTTTTGTTTTATTTATTTTTCTTTTTGTATGTGAAGGTTTCAGAAAATATTAATTCATAAAGCTTATTGATCTTTTCTTATACTCATAGCACCCTACATTTTATTTATCTTTATTCACCGTTTATTTTAATATGAACAAGTTTAACTCTTAAGTTTATGTCAATATTTAAGTATAGTAGTTGTCATAAAATATTTTAATGCTTCGGTTATTATTATAGCTTAAACTCTCTTTCGTTTTAACTGAACCAAACCTACCCATGCGAAATTTTCACAAAAAACAGATCTGATTTCTGATATACATTACCTCATTTAACACTTAATTTAATTATTATGAAGGAAATAGGGAAGCTGGTTGTAATTATCAAAATGGTCATGTGTCAATCATGAGTTGAATCAAATTTCGGATCAATCTATATTGATTGATTGCCTTCATTATGTTATTGCTAGCAAATATCAGTCGTTTTTGGTTTTGAATCTTCCAAATCATTCCCACAGGAGATCTGGGCCGATTTTTTTCGGATCCATTAATAAAATGATTCATTTTCTTCACAAAGAAATATGAAGTAAAACTAATAAAGATTTCTAAAATTTGGACTTAATTAATTCATTCGTTAAAATGTACCCTAAACAGAATTATTTGGGAACAAACAATAAATTTGATATACAATTGGTCAAATAATCGTGGTTGGCCGTTATAGATTGTCATCAAACTCACCTTAGATCATAAATTCACATTAGTATTTTTTTAGTAAAAGAATTCATCCAGTCAGGCAGTCCCCCACCAAGTTTCCCACCAAGTTTTTAATGAATGAGTATTTATTATTATATTATGGATGAGTAAGTCAATAATGTTTATTTTGAATTGTGTAAGGATTTATTTTTAATTCATTCATTTTTTCATAGATGAGACTCAAGTGCTTTTGCTGTTATAGTTATTATTGGCATGATGATAGAGTTGATAACATTTCTTACTATTTTAAAAAGAAAGAAAATTCAATATTCATGTACAATATTTTATGTGAGTATTTTTATTGTTATAAGGTGCTTTCCAACTTTATTTTGTTTTGTTAGTGACACCTTTAAAAATGATTTTTTTAAGTTAATCTTTCTTACAATCATCTAATTTTCGGCACGACACGGATTTCTGCCAATATTTAGAAACTTCTATACGGCTCTGTTAAAAGGACACACGCTCAACATTGTGAATGTGACAATGTGAGCTGCTAATTTTGCTAAGATGGCATTGGGCGAGATCGAGGTTGCTTTTAGCACAATACGACATTTTGATCAGGTTTTCTTCATTTTCTCATTGAACTTCATCCGAATAATAAGAAAAAAAAAATTCTTAATATGGTTCAAAATAAAGGAGTGGACCAGTGGTTCCTATGCCTTTCCCCAAGTGGGAGGTCCTGGGTTCCATTTCTCACTCCCTCTTTGGGGCAGCCCCGCATGGGTTTACCCAAGCTTACCTGGTGTGGCGGGTTGCGGGCTCACGTCGCACCCTCGGGGATTAGTCCTGACCCAAAGGGTTTGGGGAGACATCCTGAGTTCCCAAAAAACAAAAAGACTAAAAAATTGGGGTTCATATCTTTCTTTTTTTATCAATGGATTTATATCATAAAGACCAATTAATTCATTATAATCATTATGAAAAACATATAAATACACTAGTGGGCCGCACATTCGATGTACATGAGAGAGAGGGGAGGGGGAGAGAGTCTAGGAAGAGGGACCCTAGTGAGGGGCATTTGGGAAAAAAATTAATGAATAATTTGAGTATATAAACTTGAAGGACATTTTAGGTAAATAAAATTGTGAGTGACACAATGGGTGTAGAAACATGACGTAAGGAAACTTTTAAGAACCAAAAATATTAGTGTATTTTGGGTATAGAAAAACTATGAGAGCATTTTGGGTATATAAACTTGAGAGACATTTTAGAAATAAAGAAAATGAAATATAAGCAAACTTAAGGAGCATTTTTGGTTAAAAAATTTGTGAGGGGCATTTTGGATATAGAATTTTGAATTAGGGGAATCTTGAAAACTAAAAAATATTTCGGAATATTTTGACTATAGGAAAAAATTTTGAGGACATTTTGGATATAGAAACCTGACTTAAAAGCATTTTGAGAATAAAAACAAACTCTAGGGTCGTTCTGGCCAAGAAAATAAAAAATTAATTATAAAAGGACATGATCCAACTGGATTAGTTGAAACGGAAACAGGTCACCTAGCCAGCTCGACAGCCGGTCTAGTTATGAAAACATTATTTTATATATTAATAAATAACAATTTTAAAATTAAATTAAATTTTAATCAAGTTTTTAAGTTCCCTTTATTGTTTTGGTGAAAAAGTCGCCTATATTAATAAAAGCTAAAATAAAGGATAATTTTGAAATTAAACTAAAATTCAATCAACTTTTTTGAGTATCATTATCTTTATATATTAGCAAATGGGTAGTTTCAAATTTAAGGTAAAAGTCAATCAACCTTTTAAATTCCATTGTCTTTATATATGAATAAATTGTAGTTTTGGAATTAAGTAAATTTAGTCAACGTTTTGAACTCATATGTGTAAAGGGTAGTTTTGAAATTAAGTAAAATTCATTAATATTTTGAACCTATATGAGTAAAGGACAAATTTAGAATTAACCAATATTCATTTAACATTTTGTATTTGTATGGATAAGGGTAGTTTTGGAATTTAGTAAAACTTCAATCAGCGTTTTGAACATGTCCAATCCTCTTTATATTAGTGAAGATATGTTATATTTACATATGATTAGGATACATGTTTTCATAATTAGATATTTTAATATTAGAGGGTCTGTGTATGTGTAGAACCTTTAGTCCCACATTGTTTACTTATGGTAGGTTGTCTCCTTAAGTACTCCCACCATACCTCTCTTTTTAGAGAGGTGTGTGTGGTTGTAGCTTAGGTTGAGACTTGGTCTGTGTGTGTTTAAAAAATCTTCACCAAAAAAAATATTAGAGGGTCTCTAGGTCAGTGGTAGAGCATTTAATTGCATATCAAGAGGTCATCAATTGGGATCACTAAATTGATAAAATAAGTAATAAATTAATCAACTGCCTGTTATATCCACAATCAAAATTAATTACAATATATATGATATGGAAATTGACCTAATCCCAATATATTTTCAAAGATGACATTACAGCACTTGACATATTTATTTTTTTTGAAAATGATATCATTTACCTATGGTTAGTGGTCACTGGTTAGCTTGAAGATTGTAGCTCTTGCAACTCATTGTTCGGGGGATTAGATCCCAAGACCTGTAACTTGAGAGAAGTCACACCCCACCATTGCAGCAAGAGACAGGTTGTATAAACACTTTTCAATAATTTTGTATGAAGGAACTTTTGCAGTTATTATTGGTCAATTTTTTCTTTCTATATTGAAGCAAGTTTGAGTTAATCTTTGATGGCTCTATCTATATCTTTTGTGCGCTTGAACTCCCTGTAGCCATCTCAAAAGAACCTATTGTCAAGTGCCCCCACATCCTTTTATGCGCTTGAGGCAGCCCACGTTTTTTTTTTGTTCAGTTGAGGCATCCCACGTTGAAGGGACTGGAATCTAGTCCAAATATGTACCGACATCGATTTTATTAGGGGTTTTTGCATACCAGCTGCTGTGTTCTACCAGCTTTACAAATACATTGTTATGAGTAACAATTTTGCAAATTAACTCATGGTTTTGCAAACCATTAGACAAACAACCTCAATCTCTAATTTTGTTAGCCTTTCGTATGTTATTGTTAGGAAAATAACTATTATGCCCTTATGATATTTCATAACCTCACAAAGCCTTTAACTATCCTTGAACTATGGTTAATAAGTCTTAACCCTTGTGATTAAGATTCAGATAGAGCATCTAACCTTGGTTTTAAAAAAAAATTAACATGTCCTACTTTAACTCTCTTTCACTTAGGTTAAGATATACTAACCCTTAGATTTAAAACATCTAACCTTGGTTTTATGTTCAAAGTTAAGATACAGTAACCCTTAAAATTAAAGGATCTAACCCTGGTTTTAAAAAAAAATTAAAGTGTCCCCCTTTGAACTCCCTTTAACTGTGGCTAAGATTCATTAACCCTTAGGGTTAAAGCACCTAACCTTAATTTTTAGAAAAAAAATTAGAAAAAATTAATGTGTCCTTTTGTAACTCGCTTTAACTATTGTTAAGATTCACTCACCCTTAGGGTTAAAACTTAAAACATCTAACTTTGGTTTTTATAAAAAAAATAATAAAAAATTTAACGTGTCTTTTAACTATTTTTTAATCGTGGTTAAGGTTCACTAACCCTTAGGATTAAAGCATCTAACTTTGGTTTTAAAAAATAAAAAAATTTAAGTTGTCCCTTTTTAACTCCCTTAAATTGTGGTTAAGATCAGCAAATCCTTAGGGTTAAAGCATCTAACCTTGATATTTTAAAAAAAATTAACATATCTCCTTCCATAAGGGTTAGTGAATCCTAACTGTTAAAGTGAGTTAAAAGGTTACACCTTAAAATTTTGTATTTTTTTTTCTAAAAACCAAAGTTAGATGTTTTAAACGTAAGGGTGAGTGAATCTTAACCACGGTTAAAAGGAGTTAAAAAGGGACTTCTTAATTTTTTCTAAAAATCAAGGTTAGATGCTTTAATCCTAAGGGTTAATGAATCGTAATAACAGTTAAAGGGAGTTAAATGGGGGACACGTTAAATTTTTTTTTAAAACCAAGGTTAGCTGCTTTAACACTAAGGGTTATTGTATCTTAAAGGGAGTTAAAAGGGGAAACATTATCTTTTAAAAAAAAACCAAAGGTTAATTGCTTTATCCCTAAGTGAATCTTAATCACAAGGGTTAGATTTTATTAACCATAGTTTAAAGATAGTTAAAGGCTTTGTACAGTTATGAAATAATATAAGGGCATAATAGTTATTTTCCTAATAATAACAAACGGAAGCCTAACAAAACTAGGGATTGAGGTTGTTTGTCAAACAGTTGCAAAACCATGAGTTAATTTGCAAAACTGTTACAGTGTATTTGCAAAGTTGGTATAACACAACGACTGATATGTAAAACCTCATTTTATAAATCATCGCATTAATTTGATCAAATGAAGCCAAGTTTTTAAAGCTCATCTGACTGTTTGCTCTAGAACTAAAACTTGACAATATATGGATGATTAGTACCTAGTGGGTAGTGGATAGGGTTGTCAATCCAATCATCCAATGAGGGTACCTGACCCAGCCCTCCCAAAGAGACAAAATCTAGGATTTTTTTCACCCCTAAAGCACGCATCTCATTTATATACCTATAAAACACATACACACACATATATATATATAGGGAAGGATACTAATGAGCGGTCCCTCTAGAAAGATGACATGTGGCAATCTTTTTTTAAATCTAACAGTTGGATGTTGAGGTGTGTCTTCCATGAGACATGTATTAAAAAATCAGTCTTATCAGACATGATTAGACCCTAGTTTATCAGCATTAAGCCCTTAAGGTTCACTAGACCCTATCTATGTTATAGACTTTGAAAATCTTCCCATCTCCAATCAGATGGTCTATAAATATCATATCAAATTGATTTTTTATCATATGTCTTATGGTAGATCCGTCTTGACATCCAACTGTTGTTTTTTAGAGCAACTCACCACGTGTCATGTTATTAGAGAACGCTCATTAAAGACCAATGATCCTCCATTTTCATCTTTTTTTTTTTTTTTTTTTACCCAAAGTCAATTTTTTTATAAATCACATATTAATTTTATATATAATGTTATCGGTTGATATGAATTTCATGTTATAATTTTAATTTGAGTAGAAGGTAATGATTAATGACGCTATTGGGATTCGTGCTTTGAAAGTCATGTCATGATGGAATCATAACAACTTCGATGTTGTTCATGAATCACATATTAATATTATTTATTCTAATGACTATTTATTTGATTTCTTTGTAGACAATTATATATATATATATATATATATATATATATATATGTGGTGTATGTGAATGTCACACCTGAGAAATAGACTAGCTTCAAATACTACAATAAATCTTTAGGTTGGTGTAATATGATTTTGGCAACGTACAAGTATTGGAATGAGTTCAAGTTTCAAACTCCCTTGAGCATTTTCTTGGAGTATCGGATTATAAATATTTCAAATTAAATACTCTTGGGGGTAACATATTAAGATGGTACAAGTAGTCATCTGATTAATATTTTCCCATCTTTCTAAAAATTTAATATTGTCATGTTTTTAAAAAATCACTGTATCCTGCTATTCTTTGGATTGCATTACAGATCCCAATTCTCAATTCCGAACAAAGGAAAAGGGTTGATGTTATGGTAGAAGAAAAACCAAAACTAAATACTATGACAAAAAAAAAAAAATTCTTTTTCTTTTAAAATTCAGGCCCAGCCCTGACCTTGATGGTTTAGGGCTTGGGCTTAGACAATTTAAGCCCAAGTGAGGTCTGGGCTTGGCCAGACCGACAAGCCTGGCACATTGACAGCCCTAAGCCAGTGGACGCTAGGGATAATTTGGTCATTGCAACAATTGAGAAGGTGTCGTTTTTTTGATGCGTATTCTAGTCGTAGAGAATTACCTGACTTGTAGAACGAGGGCACCGCATTGGAGTGGAGTGCAAGTCGATCTTGGTCAGCTTTCTTGTTTTTTTGGTTAATATCTTGGTCAGCTTTCACATTCTACGCAACTTGCAAACCGTTGACTTTTCGATGACATCAGCGAACTGCACCACCATAACCATTGCATTCACTCTCACTCCACATTGAAGGGTTTAAAGAGGGCCACGTATAGCGTACAAAGTCAAGGATCCTTTAAGGATGATGGACGGTTAGATCCACGAAATAGTTATCTACATGCGTGTACTTGCACTACTAAGGTCGTCTCTAACGTGGAGGGTCCAGCTAGTGCCTTCCTGGTAGATATTGAAGAACGCAACTATTGTTAGTGGAGGGCCTGGAGGCTCATCACGCATACGACATACTTGTTATGTTAAAGTTTATCTGATCAACCTACCCTTCATAATCTTTGAAAAAAAATCCTTTTTTTTTTTTCAACAAACGGTCGGTGTGCTAACCAAGACCACGCTTTCATGAAGTAAAGGTCTTCTCCTCGAACTTCTTTCTCCTCTTGGCCACTTATGGATTTATCTCTACTTACTTGGTGTGGTGTGTGTGATTGGAGGGTGTGCAGGAGCCTGAGAATTGGAAGCAAATCCTCTGTGATATTGATTGCGTTCTTCCCTATGGTCATGATCTATTGTCTTTGTTTGAATCTAACAAATTACAAGAGATCCTTCACCTTCCAAAGAGTCTGGCCTCAGGGAATAACACATGGATTTGGTTCCCCGAGGAATTAGTCGGGAGATCTAAGACTGGACACCCATGTCACCAACAAAAAAAATTCATAAAAGAAACTCTATAGTGGTGCAAGCACCATAAAAAAATGTGCATGTTATGCACGGAACTAAAATTTTTATTCAATTCGTTTTTATTTTTTTGAGATGAACGGTCTCGGCCCTTTGCGGTCTCACTAGAATTTCTCTAAAAATTTCTGTCAACTTCACTCAGGCGGTACCTCGGATCAGAACCATTCAACTACTGGTTACTTGAAATTCCCTCTCAGACTATCTTTATGGTTTTAACAATGATCCAAGTAAATTAAGCCATCTAGAAAGGATCTGTTAAATGGCCCGTACGTACATCAATTGGTGTGAAACTTGAGAACAGGTGGGGTAATCTGGTAGTTCAATTCAATTTTCTACACGGCTGCAATCGTCATACAAGAACTAAACATGACAAGTGAAAGAACCCAATAGAGTAAAATTAGGGTGAGAAAAGAAATAAACATATGCAAAAATTAGAAGGTTGATTTCGTATTAGACTTGGTGAAATTACAGAGACAAAATTGATGCAACAAATAAGGATCAAATAATACAAATAAAAAAAAACTCAGTAAGAGACGATGGTTTCAAAACAGTGCAACCCATCCATCTCTGGAGCAAACCGCGGGGTCCTCTTCTGCTGCGGCTTCAGAACATGAGCTTGTGGTGATGAATTCTTCTCTTTCTCATTCTTCATCACCTCAATTGCCTTTGATTCCACCAACCTCCTGTTCTTGTCCTCTTTAATTTGAGCCCAAGAAGATCCAACCTTTTGTCCGAAATATTCGGCACAGACGGCATCAAACGAACTGAAAATGGACATCATGTTTGAGTTATCTGATGAACGATCAACGTCAGAAATTGGAATTAGGCAAGAGAGGAATCCAAGAAATGGAAGGTTTTTGATGAAAAGAGAGGAATTGTAGTGGGGAGGAGAGATGGGTGGCTTCAATTTAAATAGGCAGAGAGGTCTTTGTATTTGGAGGCGTCGGCGAAAAAGCAAGGATGCTCGGTATGCGTAAGCTCCAACGTAGCCGTCCCAGACGCATGACTCGAGTCAAGAAAGTGAAGTGGTCAACATGTGTTACTTTGTGGTGCCAGGTCTGACCATTCTTAGAATCTGGCAAAAAAAAATCTTACAAGTGGGGTCCGTATCTGATGAGTGACGACTCTGATCTTAGAAAGATCAGGCAGGGGACCTGCAACGGCTGGAGATAGACAAATACAAGGAACGATAGATGTACTCCACGTGGATTAGATTTATGTGGAAGGGATTTTTTTATTTTTTTTTATAATAATGTGGAAGGGATTAACCACACGGGTTTTATTATTTTATAATTAATTACAAGCATATGGTGGTTGTTTTAGTTACGACCACTTCTCAAATTGGACACGGTGGGAAGATATTATATGTTAGAGCCGTGCTTAGCCTTACTTTCTCTGTCGACCAAAAACACAATACATGTTTTGGCTGAACCAATACCTATTTTTGTTTGGGAGCAGCCGAACAGGGCTAGCACGCCTCCTCTTATGTTATGTAATTTACCTTTTTTTTCCCTCCTAACATAGTTAGGCTAACCGAGCCGGGCCGAATCAAACAGGGGTTGACCCGAGCTCGGCTTGATTGGATTTTTAAACTTTTTTTTTAAGGCTTAACTTGGCCCAATCAAACCTAAAATTCAAGTCAATCTCAAGCCAAACCGGGCCGAGCCACAAACGGGCCGATCGAAGCTACAACTGTTGTTAATGACTTAGGATCTTCTTCTGTTGGTGCTGGCGAGGAGACCGTCAACGCCAATTGAAAGACATCACACACCTACTTTATGTTTTTCAATGCGTGTGCATTAAAGTTAATGCATTGGTTGATGTGAAGGGGTGTCTTCCGATTGGATGCTGACGGTCTCCTCGCCAGCACCAACTCGAGAAAATCAGAAGTCGTTAATTTGATTAGTATTTATTTTAGTAAGGGAGTTTACATACCAACTGTCATACTCAAATCAAAGACTCCCACTTCTGATGGACTACCACCGAAACAACTTAAGAGTGGGCTAAAAATGTATCTTACCACACCTTAGTCTAGGAGTTAATTTGGCATTACAATTATTAAGTACTTATTTAATTATTCATTAAAAATAAGTACTTTTCTACAAATTTGTTTGGTAAAAGTACATAAGTAATAAATAAAAATGGTTTTGAGCAATGTTACCTGGTTTGTCGGTTCAAATTTAGGTTCGCGGTTCGTAGTTCGCCACTCTAGAGTGAACCCGATTCGCTAGGGGTAGGATAAAATAATTCGTTTCAGTTCGCTTAGGTTCTTTAGTTTGGTTCGCTACTTAAGCATGTAAACCAAAATATATATTTTACATTATATTATAAAAATATATATATATATCTTAGTGACTTTATGACAAACTAAGATTGTTTTGAAAACACTGTGGTTTGCTCAATTTCACAAACCAAACCACGACCTAAGTCGGGTTCGCTCGGTTCGCAGTTTGCTTTAGCATGAAGCGAACTTGGTAAACCTGGTTATAAGTTCAAAAGAGTACTTATAAATAAATAGTTTGGTAAATTACACTGACCTCCCCTGAAGTTTGGTGAAATTTCACAAACCTCCCCTCTAGTTTCTAAAATAACATTGTCCTCCCCTGTCAGGTTTGTTAAGTTCACACCGTTACACTTTTACAATTTTATCCTTATTACGTGAGAAAACACTTCATTACGGTTAGAGGTGCACACAAGTCGAGCTAGATGGATGGCTTGGCTCAGTTCAAATTTAGGTTATCATTAACCGTGGTCAAGATTCACTCATCTCTAAGATTAAATAATCTAATCTTAGTTTTTAGAAAAAGAATTTCTAAAAAATAATCACATGAGTAAGTGAATCATAAGCAAGGCTAATTTTTTTAAAATATATTTTTTCTAAAACTAATGTTAGATTATTTAACCTTATGGATGATTATGGATGAGTGAATCTTAACTATGGTTATGGTTAATGGATGTCAAAGAGGACATGTGGCGAGCTTGGGAGGTGTGTGTCAAATCTTTAGATGCTTTATCCCTAAGGGTGTGAATCTTAATCACAAGGGTTAAAACTTATTAACCATAGTTCAGGAGTAGTTAAAGATTTGTGAGATTATGAAATATCATAAGGGCATAACAATCATTTTTCTAAAATAACAAATGGATGTCTAAGGAAACTAAGGACCGAGGTTGTTTGTCTAACGGTTGAAAAACCACGAGTTAATTTGCAAAACTATTACTCATAACAGTGTATTTGCAAGACTGCTAGAACACAATAGCTGAGATGAAAAAACCCCTTTTAGAAAAAAAGAAAAGTAATTTTTGAACCCTATCACTAACTCCTAAGGTTAAAAAAATTCATAATTTTTTCATAAAAATCAAGGATAAGTGGGTGGACCATAGGGGTGGGTGAATCTTAACCAAAGTTAATGAGTGTTAAAAGGGACATATGGCGGCCTTAGTGGCGTAAATGGACTCCTCGCTCTCTTCGTAAAACGCTCGGAAAGAACATCTCACCAAGGCCCCGCCCGCCCCCTTTCTTTGTTATACCCAAAATGTTCCTAAAACTTTTTGGTTCTTCGAATGTTCTTACGTCATATTTCTTATAAACAACGTGTCCTCCATAATTTTTTTAATCCAAAATATCTCTCAATTCTATACCCAAAATATTCCTCTTTTTTTTTCAAAATGTCCTCACTAGGGTCCCTCTTCTCAGTCTCTCTCCCCTTCCCCTCTCTCTCGCATGCATCGCACGTGCATAACAAGGATGAGCATGTTCAAAACGTAGATTGAAGATTTGTTAGTTCCAAAACTACTATTTCCTTGGTTTAAAGGTTGATTGAATTTTAGTTATTTCTAAAACTGCCCTTAATACATGGGTTGAATTTTAGCTAATTTCAAAATTATCCTTACACATATGCCTGTTTCTCCATTTCTAAAATGTCTCTCAAAATTATATTCTCAAAATGCCCTCAATTTTGTTTACACCCAAAACGCCCTAAAAACTTTTTAGTTCTCAAAATATTCATACCTCATGTTTCTATACCCAATGTGCCCCTCATAATTTTTTTAACCCAAAATGCCCTTCAAGTTTCTATACCTAAAATATATTTTTTATTTTTTTCCAAAAAGCTCCTCACTAGGGACCCTCTTCCTAATCTCGCCCCCCACCCCCCTCTCTCACGTGCGACCCACTAGTTTTAGAAATAAAGAAAATGAAATAGGGACATTTTTAAAACAAGGTAAATTTCAATTAACGTTTCTAAGTCTAATTCATTTTATATTAGTTAAGGGTAATTTTGAAATTAAGATAAATTTCAATCAATGATTTTAAGTCTCTCACTCTCTTTATATAGTAAAGGGAAGTTTTGAAATTAATAAATTCCAATCAACATTTTCAAGTCTCATTTATTATTAAAGAATAATTTTAGATATGGAAACTTGAAGGACATTTTGGATAAATAAAAATTATGAGGAGCACTTTGGGCATAGAAACCAAGTAAAAGGCATTTTGAGAGCCAAAAAATTGGCATTTAGGATATAAAAAATTTGAGGGCATTTTGGGTATAAAAACTTGGGGGTATTTTAGAAATAAAGAAAATGAAATGTAGGCATTTTGGTTATAAAAACAATGTGAGAGACTTTTTAGGTATAGACATAAGGCATTTGGGAAATAGAAAAACGTTAGGAACATTCTAACTATAAAAAAAAATTGAAAACATTAGAAACCTGACTTAATGACATTTTGATAATCTAAAAGCTTTAGGGACATTCTAACTATTAAAAAAAATGAGGGCATTTGGGTATAGAAACTTAAGGGATATTTTTTAGAAGTAAAGAAAATGAAATATGGGCATTTTTAAAATGATTGAAATTTCAATTAACGTTTCTAATTAAGTCTCTATTCTCTTTATATTAATTAATGACAGTTTTAGCATTAAGATAAATTTCAATAAACGTTTTTAAGTCTTTCGTTCTCTCTAGTCTCTACGAGCAACTAGTGGAACGCACGCAAGCAATTGGGTTTATATAGGACTGTAAATATAGAAAACACCAATTGATCGGCTTGAAACCTAGCCAATTCTTGTATCCATTTATCAAACAATTGGAGGCACTACCAATTGGTTCTTCAATGGATTTCGTTGCATATATAATTATATTGTTCTATGCATTGCTACCATGTTTAAGAGAATTAAGATATCAACCTTCTTCAATGAACACTGAAAGCCCAAAACAGGTTGCCTTCAACAACACCACATTCACCTTGCTCTAAAAAACCCAACAGAAGACAGATCGCCTGAACAACCAAATTTCATGTATAGTGTACAAACATAAACACCACAAATCTAATGTAATCCAACTATATGAAAAGAACTAAGCACCCTAGCTTGCTTGGTACCATTGGTCTTTTTTTCATGGATTGTGTGTAAGAATTTTGTAGGATCGTTATTGTCGATCATCGAGAAGAGTCAATTGTGGATGTAAACCAACGACATATGTCAACCCCCTTGAGTCAGGTCCAGGTGATAGAAGCTTATCTAAAAGTCTGTTTTTACATGCTCTTGTCCCTATTATATAGAGAGAATCACCCGTAACCAATACCTTTAAGGCTATCTGTAACCGACGCCTTTATGGCTGTCGTTACACTATCTGGTCAAGGGTTTCGGATCATTTCTTATGATTAAACTAAATGACTATTACAACCAATAACTCTAATACTCTCACTTGGCTTTAAGAGTCATTTTATATAACATTTATCGTAGCCTTATTTAACAAATATATCCAACTGACATTTTCTTTGTTAATGATTTAACAACCATTATTTCAGACAATATCTAAAAGAATATAAAATCATCTTTCTCAACCAAATTTTTAACACATTGTTATACTTCTCTTAGTATATTAATGTTGGCTCGATTTTCGGAGTATAAATTTCATTGATCCATCGTTCTTTACCAACTTCAATTTATCAATGAAGTGTTTTCAGCAGATAACTAATCAAGTAGTACCATATCATGGTTAATTTGCTTTGACATAAATTTATTTCTTGGTGTTCTACAACACCTCTCTAAGGGTAAACTTATAACCGGACATCAACTTTTATTTTGTTTAGTTATCACCCTAATAATCATTTTTCATATATCGAGTAGGGTTATGCTTACTTAACAAGCTTTTCCTTTGGACTCATATTTTTTATCTTACATCCACAAGGGTTAACAACTAAGCAATTTGGTTTGTCAACGAAAATCTACGGGTTCTGCCAACATGTTTTTCTATAAATTTAGGCAATTTTGGTTTTCTCCAAGCGATCATGCGAGTTCTCCTAAAATTATTTCCTAAACCACTAAGTCATTTGTTTTTTCCATGCTTACTTACGGTTTCTCCTAACATACTTATCTGAGGTTTTCCAAAATGCTTCTATGAGTATTAAGACATTTGGTTTTCCCACGCTAACTTACGAGTTCTCACAACATGTTTTTTAAGTGTTAAACTATTTAGTTTTTCCACACTAACTTGCGGGTTCTCCCAAAATAATTTTCTGTTTATGTCTAATTTTGACAATTGTACTTACGCGTATTGATCATCAATCTATGAGGTCTTTACCATATTATATAGCTGGTTAACTTATCATAATTGTATAAATGTGTGAAATGCAATGCATGCAATTTCCATCACGCTTTCCATTATCAAGTCATGAGATTTTTTCACGCTAAACTAACGGATTCACTCTTCATACTTGTATTGTAATTATTAAGTCATGAGATAATTCCATGTTGTAATACGGGTTTGTCCATCATGCTTACCTTTCAAACATATGACTATTGTTTATTTCATATTATAGTCTTTAACCTATATTCTAATATCTATTGCCACCAAAATATGTGGTTATTTCATACTATGATGTGTGTTATTCTATCATACATATATGTATTGATCATCATTAATATCATTTACCCATTGATAATTTAATAGTCATAATAATTTAATTCGGAGTACTACATTCTATATTATGCTATCACTATTCCATATATGTCTACATTGACAGTATTATTAGCTTACATGCTAATCATATCAGTTAAACTTCATTCAATATGGATCAAAGCTAAATTTTCTAGCCTTTTAAACTAATGTGATTCACTATGTTACTTGTACACTAAGTTTCATATTTGTGTCTATCACTTTATCATTAGTATACTCATTTAGTCATCAAAAATATATATATGACTAACTAACATAACATGTAATAACACAAGTAATTAACAAATAATGTAAAGAGTTTGAGTTTTAGAAATCTGACAATTTATTCATAGTATTACCGTAGTATTCATGCGTCACATGATTTTCTGAGCTGCAATCCATTCTTTACTTTGTCCCCCACTTGATTGCAGATATCAACCTGGGAGGAAACTTAAAAAGAACTTATGTTATATATGTTCTCCCGAGAATTCTGGACGTGGAGCTTCTGATGGCAGGTGAATCGGAGCCCAAACGAGTATAATACCGCTAATAGAACAAGTAATTGTCCTGAATATGGGCTTTACCCGTAACAGAATAACAATGGGGCGAGTCATAATGGGCTAGAGAAGTGGCTGGGCATTTATTACAGGTTTGTTTGAAGACAAAATTGCATCAAGAAGCAATTTTATAAGATACACCCATTGTATCATATCAAAACTTTAAAAGTAAAAACCTCATTTCTCTTCTTCCTCATGCACTCAAAAGAGACTTTTCAAAGCCTTTTAGCTCTTCACTTCTGTTGTTCCATCAGAGAGTGAAAGCTCTTCTTCAACCTCATTTGTTTTTAGTCTAAAACATCAATCTGCATATAAATGACCAAAAAACCAACTAGCAAGCGTTTCGGCTCTCCTTAATTTCCTCTTCTGTCATTATGAGCCGTTGCCCCCTTTCCACCGCCCAAATCACTCTATGCAAAATGATGTGACGACAACAGTGTCACCGGCGTTGGAATTCGGAATCTCCATTCAATTTGAAAAAATAAAAAACTTATGCGGATTACACGGAGGCGTCATTGTCGGATCTATGGTCCGCATATGGAGAGAGATTAGATCGGTGACAACAAGCCATTGGAGGAATGAGGTGTTGTGGGTATCTACGGCTAGGGCTGCACAAAGGGCCGAACATTCTTGAACTTGGATGTGGGTATCAGAAATCACAATATAAATCTCCTTCAACTTGTGGTAGATCCAAAATGAGTCGTATCCGCTCTCAATCCGTGTCATGCAATCCTCCTCTGCCCCAACGATCTGAACCAGAAGCCGAATCCCTAGAACTTGAACCAATCTACTACCAGTCCAGCGCTTATTACACGGCCAAATCTGTGCAATAATCGATGGTTGACCTCCAATTCGAGCTTTGGTGTCTATCTAAAATAGCTCTCTCCTCTTTATTCTCGCTCTAATACCAATTGTAAGAATTTCGTAGGACCATTATTGTCAATCATCGAGATGAGACAGTTGTGAATGTAAACCAACGACATTGGTCGACCCCCTTGAGCCAGATCCCGGTGATAAAAGTTTATCTAAAAGTCTGTTTTTTTCTCTATTATGTAAAGAGAATCACCCGTAACTGATGCCTTTAAGGCTATTTGTAACTGACGCTTTTATAGTTGTCGTTACATTATTTGGTCAAGGGTTTCAGATCCCTTCTTATGATTAAACTAAATGGCTACTACGGCTAATAATTCTAATAGTATGGATTAGCAACAATAGGGGACTGTTAGTAATATGTACTCTTTTATGTGGGTGTAGGTTAAAAAGTTCTTCACTATACCGGATACCCCAACTGCATGATAGAAATTCCAACCACTCCTTTTCATCCCAAACTCAAAACGCATCTGAAACATGCAACGTAGCAGTTGTAGACTATTGTTTGACTCCATTCCAAAACTCTTTTAAATCTTTAAAACAATTAGAGGAAAAAAAAACATTAAATACATATAAACATCTCAATGGATAATATAATATAAGGATATATTTGTCATAGTAAAAAATTTCAATAAACGCCACCTACCCCTTATTCTCAAATTATAATAGTTGAGAATAGGGATATATTTGTCATAGTAAAAAGTTTCAATGAACACTACCTATCCCTCATTCTTTTATTATAATAGTAGAGATAGTAGAGAAGAATAGTTTTGATACTAGTAAACACCCCGTGCGATGCACGGGTAATAATTTAAAAATATTTAGAATTAAATAATATGAAATTTTTATATACTAAATAATATATTTTGATAATATTTAAATTATTTATTTATAATTTTTAATAATATAAGTTATATAATTTATTTCTTGCTTCTTCCTCAAAGCCTCACAAATTCATAACCCTTCACCCATTTTATCTCCTCATCATCAATTATCATCCCAACATTAGTAAACCAAGCAACAAAACAATTATACCAATTTGCAAATATATATATAACATAGAAAAAAAAAATTGAAATCAATACTATTATGCAATTTGAAACATAAGCTGTAAATTGGGCTATTAGAGTTTACAATCCAAGCAATCCAAGCGGATAGTGTAAACCGTTCAAGTTACATCCATCTTTGGTATTAAGAGAAACATTAGGCAGCCATAACCCAACTACATTTAGCACATATCTTCAAGTCATTTCAGTTCACTTAACCTTGAAGGGGTTAATTGGGATCATTGTTTTAGAAACTTAAATATAGCCAGCAGCTGATCTCTCTATCTCATAGCATTTGATGCAAGAAAGTCGTCCAAGGCTACAATATTGTTTGAAATAAAAAATAAATTTTGATTGGGTACACTTATCTACAACCCATAACAGAAAAGACTATAAACCCATATCCAATAAATCATAATGTAAATTTGAAACTATAAATATTCTTTCACCAAAAATCGGATTCCAATTTGTTACCTTCTTTGGGTACTTCAATTCTACTTGGATCACTCCTCTCAGATTGAACCCCATAAGCCCTTACCTTCTATTTTGCAAAGCAGGTTGTGAGATGTCACTAAAGTACTCCTTTGAGAGGTTACAGAAGTCGAATAAGACAAATACATAAACCAAGCGAACATAAAGCACAAGCCTCATGAGGCGATTGTCGTCATCTTAATTTAGAACCCATAGGGACGTTAGGCTTGGCGACCTAACCACGCACAATACCATCTCTAATACCAATAAATTGTTAAAAATGAATTTAAAACCAGCAAGGCCTTTATCTAAAACACGGGAAATTTCTAGATGAGAATATCTAATCCCAAGGAAAAAAAATCTTTGTGAGCGAAAATGATACAAAACCCATCAAAGTTTTTCACTAAAACAGGAAATTACTACCACCCAGATAGAGAATCACCATTTGAAACCAAATAAGAAAAATTCGAGCAAGATTTTACTATAAAAAGGAGAGGACATATTGAGTTCCTAGAATGAAAAATCGCTGAAGATGAGCTCCAGCTAGAGTTTGTTTGGTATAATCTACCAATTGCAACTTTTGATACTATAATTGTACGAATCCAAGTCTACAAAAATGAAAAGAGAGAGAGAATAACAGAGAAATGTTTTCCAATCAAATGATAAAATAAAATAAATTTAAAATACCTTTAGATTGAGTTTAAACTACTCAACTCACATTGTCAGACCAAACTTTTTCTCGTATAGTGTAGATTGAGGGTATAAAATTTCCTATTCACTGTCCCGGCAAGTGAAGAGAAAGTAGAACGAACCTTTGAGTTGTTTTAGGCAAGTTGAGGGAATGGAGGTTATGGAATCCAAACCGTCATGTCCTTAAAAATTGAAAAGGAGATGGAAGTTTTCTATCACCTCTTGCACCCAAATACGACATTTATCTCCATCTCTTTAATGGTTTTTGAAGGAGGGGTTTCATGGGATTCAATGGGCACATCCTTAGAATTCGGCCACATACATCCGGGGTGTGTAACCGATCTCTATTAAAAACTTTTAAGGGGTGTGTAACCGATCCGAGTTATTGCTTAGTAATGATCTTTATTGAAAGTAATTAACTACTCAATGAAAAGGATTACCGATGCCTACGTGGATATTTACATGGAGATGTGGCTTCATATGTGTCTTCAAGGGACAATCCAACATGACATGAGGAAAAAGACTCACTCTGCCTTAGTAGTAGGTAATAGATTTAGATAAATTTTAATCAACTTTTTAAGTCCCTGTATTAATACAAAAGGCAGTTTTTTAAAGATAAATTTCAATCTAACCCTTTTAAGGCTCATTCTCTTTATATGTGAGTAAGAGCAATTTTGAACTAAAATTAAAATTCAATCGACAGTTTGAATGGGCCAATTTCTTTTATATTAATAAAGAAAATTAAGATAAATTTCTATCTAAGATTTTATGGTACACCTTTTTTTATAAATGAAAAAGGCAGTTTTAGAATTAAAATAAACTTCAATTAGAGTCACTCTTTATATTAGTAAAGATATCATTAAGGGTTAACGTCCCATCAACAAATGTAACCCGCATAGTTCTTGTCTAGACATGGGGGAGCGAGATTGAATCCCAGGCAATCACGATTGAACTCAGGAACAATTCAATCGCATCCACTGGTCAATACGTGTTGACCTAGGGGTGCGATTGAACCCTCGCTCAGTTCAATCATGATTGGTTGTGATTCGATCTCATAAATTATTATTTATTTTTTATTTTTCATTTTCATACTTCTTTTCTTTTTGTCCTCCTATAATGAAGGCCACATATGTGAATCGCAATTGGCTGTGATATGATCTCGTCGTATCGTAAACTAAACAAAAGCAACCTATGGCGTTATAAAGATTTTTGTGGGAGAAATAAAAGGGCAATAACTGACGGACAGCAAATGTGTGGTCTACATTTTTTTTTTCTAAAACGAAGGCATCCAAGCCTTTTAAAGCACCCGACAAAGTCCCTCAGCTCGTGCCCTTTATACTGCACAACCAACAAAGGCGGGATAAATCCCGAAAGATGGCCAACAAGGAGAAGAGACTTGAGCTCAAGACCTCTGCTTCTTGAGGGCGTGGTCTATATACTGCCATGTGTCCTTTTTAACTTTTTGATATTCCAGTCGTAGTTAAGATTCATTCATTTGTAGGTTTTATCTATTTAACATTAAATTCTTTGAAAAGAAAAAGAAAATATTGACTTTAAATTAATTAAGTTTAACCAAATTTAACTATAATTAAAGGACTCGTGATTCTCTCCAATTGTAACCGGACTCGAGGGAGTCCGGTTAGGCCACTGAAGTTGTCACTTGTCTCTTTTGACACCCCTTAACTATGGTTAAGATTCACCCACCCCTAGGGGTCACCCACCTATCCTTGATTTTTAGAAAAAAATATTAAAAAGAAATTTAACTGCGGTTACAATTCACTAACTCCTAATGTTAATTTTTTTAAAATGATTTTTCTAAAAACCACGTATAGGTGGGTGAACCCTAGGGATAAGTGAATCTTAACCACAATTAAGGGGTGTCAAAAGGGACATGTGGTAGCATCAGTGGCATAACCGGACTCCTCTGTATACAATTACAACCGGAGATAATTACGAGTCTAATTAAAGGGGACGAATGGGAAGGCATTCGGGTTAACTTGGTCAGCTAATCCGTACTTCAAAATAAAAGTATGATTTCTTTTTTGGAGCCAAATCATCTCCGGTGATAACCGGATTTGGCAAATCCGGTTATCACCCCTAGAGGTCACCACGTGTCTCCTTTGACACCCCTTAACCGTCGGTAGGGTTCATCCAACCCTAGGGTTTACCCACCTATTTTTGGTTTTTTTAAAAAAATAATAATTCTGTTTTTAAAATTAAAAAACTGTTTTTAGAGTTTTTTTTTAATATTAAAAACAGTTTTTTAATTTTAAAAAAAGAATTATTATTTAAAAAAAAAAAATAGGTGAGTGAACCCTAGGGTTGGGTGAACCTTACCCATGGTTAAGGGGTATCAAAGGAGACACGTGGTGACCTTTAGGGGTGATAACCGGATTTGACTCCTTTTGTTTTTGTTAGATGGTAGGAAATTTGGCCGGTAGTTAGTGGTTCACGAGACACTAGCTACCGCGTGGTGCGGGGGCGTTATACAATGCAATTTTCGTGGTGAGCTACTTTTCGCAAAGATCTATAACAATTATTTTTTTATTATAAATTAACGAAAGGGGAATGCCTGAAACTTGAAAGACTCTCCACCACATGTTGTGAAAAAAGAAAAAGTTTAAATAATAGCTGACTATGGGTCCTACCACCTTTTTTTTTTTCCATGGATTGTAATTGTATGGGCTCGATAGAAATAGGTACGCGCACCGCTCCCCGGTCTAAGAATTTAAACGCCTCAAGGTGTTCAGGGGCCTACCATTTTAATACACGTCAGGTAGGCGCCTTTACGTCCTCGGATTCTCGATCGGACTGCAACTGTGCGCTCAATATCATGTGTTATAGAGCACATACAATCAAAATCCTTTTTCATAACCGGGAGAAAGCTCGCAGAGCTTTTTTTTTTTTTTTTGGGTTTCTATCTATGTATAAGCTAGACTTTTTTGGTTGATGTGTCACTCTCCCAAAGCATTTTTATATTTTTCTCTTCAATTATATATGTCACATGTCACTCTCCCAAAGCATTTATTACATGTGTGGGATCCACCAATTAAAGAAACAACACCAAAAAAATTCTTTCAATCTCCTGAATAATTTCCCTTTGAAAACTCCTCCTATTTAATTTCCTCTCTCTCCAATTAAGTCATCGGGTATCTCTCTCTCTTCCTCCATTCATTTACCTTTGTCCTATGTTTGGTTGTCGAGAAAATAAGTAAAAACATGAGAAAGAAAAGAAAATTGGACAAAACACAACTAAAAATCGTATAAGAAATCCAAAATTTTATTTTATTTTCCATGTTTTCACCTATTTTCTCTACAACCAAACATAGCATTAAGGCTAGCTCTCATTGACTCTTTGGTCTTCCCAAGAACCTTCTCTCTCCCCCAATTCCTACTACTTCCCTGTCTTTTTATCTTCTCATTTATCCCGTTATATGAAGGATGAGTTTCTTAGAATACGAACAATCACCAAAATCATCACAACTCTTTTAACCCTTAACTTATCTATTTCTTCTTTCTCTATCTATAAACCAATATGAAATCCGAACCCATTTCACAAGAAACAAAGAAAAACCAAATGAACCAATTTTCCTTTGTTTTGGTTTGCAAACAAAACCAACTCCAAAATAGAAACAAAGAAGGCCCTTTTATGTCAACCAACTTTCGAAAGCGTCAACGTAGCATTTGCATTTCGTCGTTATGCTTACATAGTTTTTCTTCTTTAGTTACTCAATTCTCTTCAATTTGTGGTTTGTGTTTTTGTGCCCTTCTTTTGCTATGACTTTACCTAATATAGCTATTTTTTCGTTGAAGGGAACGTGTCAGCAAGTTTCGGGCATCCCTTTTGGTCGATTCTATGCGATTTCAAGATGTTTGTACGTGGACATTTTTGTGTGGAAAATAAAACAAAGACTGACACTGAGGACTTCATAAGTGTTGCCTTTACCCAACTTTGATTTGTGCTATTAAATTTAATTTGAAGTTGGGAGGTGATAAACTTCATAAGCAATTATTATTCTTTATGGGTTCAATTTGTTGGATTGTGGAAATGGTGAGAAATTGTATTTGTAATTATGTGTTTATTCTGTCCCTTGTGATCAAACTTAAAGTGTTTTTTAGAGTTCATGTCATTATAAGCAATTTTTCTTTGAAATTGATTCAAGGCTTGTGTCGTGATGTACGTAGCAAGGCTAGCTTGAATTGCTTTTCTTTTATCATTTTAGTTTTCGTGTGTAATATCAATATTTTGAAAACAATTTATAATAAGATTGTGTTAATAATGAATATGTTTGCTAGCCTACCAGAAATATTCATGCAAGGCTTGGGATACACGAGAGTTTTGAATGGAGAAAACCAAGGTAGGATTTCTTTTAGCTTACTATTTCATGTCTTCATTAGGAATGTACATTCATTTCTCTTTTTAACAGCTTGCGTTTGCACAGATGGAATCTTTTGTGGGACATCAATTTTAGACAAAAGTTACTTCATCATTCTATTCCAAAATTTGTTTATGTCCAAGACTCCAAGTATGTATATGATGTGTTAGGGGCAGAAGAAAATGAACACTTTGTCGTTCTACTGCTGGCGAGGGGTGGAATCATTTAGTCACATTCTGTGCCATACAGTGATTTTAGTGGTGATGACTATATCATCAATGGGCACCCAACCCAAGTGTCTGATTACAAAAGTTCAGAACCTAATTAACATTTATTTTGCCTATTTTAATGTCACGCTAACAAATTATGCAGCATGTCTGATTATAAATCAAATGTTCTTCAAACTGACTTAAGGGTGTTTGTATATTATGAATTTTTCTAAGAAAGTAATGAGAGTTTTATTTACAAATTTATTTAAAATTTTTGTGTATTTCTTCATCCCGTGCATCGCACAGGGTATTTCTTAGTATATATATAAAGCACACAAACACACACACTCGTGCATCAAAGCACACAGCACCCACACAATCAAATGTTTTCCTTTGATTTTAGGTTAGAGAATACTTATGAGATGGGAAAATGCATAACTTACCTCTTGTTTCCTCTATGTAACAAAATCCGGGTCGCATTGGTCTACACTCCACTTGTTAACACTCACCAACTGTGATTAAGATTCACTCATTCCTAGAGTTAAACAATTTAACTTTAGATGAAAAAATTTAATCTAAATAGTTAAATTTAACCAGAGTTAAAAGAGTGATAAACAGGATAAGAAATATGGCGGTACACTAGATACCGAGTGATATGCTAATCACTACTCTATTACACGCCAACGCTCATTGGAAAGGATTACTGGGATCAAGATCACTGACCTTAACTCTTAACAATATAAAAAATATTAAAATTTTATTATTAGTTTTTGTTGCTTAAGTTTTTCTTAGTTAAATGATATAAAATATTGCAAATCTTCTAAATGGAGTCATGTATTATTTTATTTTTAGCAATGCTATGTCCACTTTTTGGTTGTCCACTCTTCCCTATTTTTGTACAAGAAGATAAATTAGTATGACACTTTTTTGTAGGACCCGTTATTTTTATGTTATCTTTTTGTTTTAAATTAGGATAAACTATCTGAAAGTAGACAACCGTCCTAATAGAAATATATGTCCCTTGAATTTTTCTAAAAACTTTTTAAGTTTTTTTTTTTTAAAAAAGTTGGGCTTAGGCAAACCTCGACCAAATAAAATAAAAAGATAATTCCAAATTACAATCTCATGTACAACCTATCTTCACAAATGAGTGACTGTCTCAATAGAAATAACGGAATGGAGAAATTTTACAAGAAAGAGGTCCGAACTATAGAGAAACTGATTTTATTTTATTTTATTTTTTATGATAAGAGATAATAACAACCTCGTGATATCCATCTTTATTATTATTAAATTCAACTTGATGTAGATAAATTGATTTGTTGAATAACTTGGATGTATTACAATGACCTATAGATGATTTAAATAAATACCCAAAATTCTTAACTTAGAAAGACTATATTAAAAATAATCTTAATATACTAAAGATACTAATACAAGATTATCCATGAGATATTGTGTATCTTATAGATATTACATAATTATTTCTCTAACATAATATTTCTTTAATACTCCTCTTTAAACATATAAGGATCGAGATCTTCATTGATTTGCTACAAGTTGAGTACTCCTCATAATTGATCTTCTTTAATAATTTGCTGACAAATAGTTAAAACATTCAACTGTGTTTGGTAGTCACCGTCAATCTGTAAAGTTCATCTCTGTCGCTTCTCGCTTATTTCGAATATGTCGAAGCCGGTAGCTCACTAGATCAGGTTGTCATGATCTTCTTCTAATACACATGAAGTATGACCTGCGATTTTAAGAAAAATTCTCGTTAGAGAGGTCTTCAATAAATGAAACGAAACAGAGAGATCTATGAGTATGATCCTGGAATGGTAAAAGTATAAAGGATGATGATAGGGTTTTTATTTAAAACCCGTTGAAAAAAGAAAAACAAAAACGAAGAGATCATCTAGGGATTATCCATGAGATCTTGTGTATCTCATAGATTTTACATAATTATTTCTCTAACATAATATTTCCTTAATACGAACAAAATCTAGCAAGTAAATCAACAACTTTATCAGGTTTAGTCAAACGTAGTTCAAGTTACAAGCTTCAAATTCTCAATTTAAGTCCTTGGCTTCCAAGAAGTCACTACTCCATCTGTACAGAGGTTCAAAAAGTCTGTTAAGCCATTCATCACCCATTTAGAATCAGCATAAACCCATATCTTAGAGTTTGGCCTATCTCAATTTTTTTTAAAGGCTGTTTAAAAAGAATTACGCCTCTTTTTAAGTATCAGATTACCTCTGGTGGATGCCTGATGTGGATGCTCGGGCATCCACTCACCATCTGACATGTGTCGATAAAAAAGGGAAAAAGTCATTTCATTTTCTCCTCATGTTTTTGACTTCTCTCCACTTGAAATATTTGCCTTTTATCACCACAATTCGGATGGTGTGTGGATACTCGAGCGCCCACCTCTAGCCTCCGCCAAAGATAATCTGAAGCCCTCTTTCTAAGGCAAAAGATTAGTTTTGGTTGATGCCTGTGCTAGGTGCTAGGTGCTCGAGAGCTCGAGCATCCACAAAACATGGGACTTTTAGCGTTTTAAAGAGGAGAGATATCAGTTGGAGAGAAGTCAAAATCATGGAGAGAAAATGAATTAGACTTCTCCCCTAAATTAGCACCCGGTGCAGAATGTTTTGAGAGTTCAGCATCTACTAGAGCTAAAATTTTACCATTAGAAAGTTCACGCATCCACCGTAGCTAATTTTTTCCTTTTTTTAATGGTACGTAGTAGGTCCCACCAATATTTGCGCTCCCAACAAAGTCACATACTCCTTTTTGACCAGAGGGTTGAAAGAACAAATAAAAAAATAAAGAATATGGTGAAAGAATAAATAAAAAGAATCACAACAGGCTGTAGCCTGAGTGTCACGAAAGGGTGTATAGATTCTAAATTTCTTTGGAAATCGCTTGATTCATAATCTAATGGAGCTTAAGAATTAAGTGGGCCCATCATTTCTGCATATGTACATTTGAACTGTTGGATTTAAAATTGAACATCACAGCTCTCGTGATCCATCACTTTCCAATTTCTAATGCCTCGAGAATCAAAAAACCATGCTTGACATGATTGACTTGAACGGTATCGAGTTTAAGCAAACAAAAAACACCACACCCATCAATTACAAATAGCTTTCGCAACAATCAAAGCTTCACACCAAATTTAAGAAGATACACAACACACCGACAAATAGCTTTCGCAACAAACTTCCCCGCCCCGCCCCGCCCCGCCCACTCCTCCAATTTTTTTATTTTTTCTATTACATAATATTATAAAAATAAAAAATATATTTTTGATTATTATTTATATATATTGGCCCCCAAAATAACTTTAGTTGGTTGACTCTATGAAAAGTTTGGTCACTTCCAAAATTTTGGAATTTTTTTGGAGGTAGTTGATCACACATTCAGTTTGATAGCCAAATGTCAAACCATGTGTCCCTTTTATCACTCTTTAAACTTAATTAAATTAAGTTTAATATATTTTTTAAAATTAAGTTTGGATGAATGAACTTTAAGAGTGAGTGAATCTTAATCATAATTAGTAGATGTTATGAAGGAGCCGTGGACCAATGAAAATCGATATTTAAGTACATAGCCAAATGTGCAGTCCACTATCTTCACAATCTGTTTCATTTTTGCTATATAATTGCTCTCTCAAAATGAGCATGTTATTAAATCTTTATTGGAATATAACATTAAAGAATTTTATGGTCACGAGGGATCCATTATTGAAACAAAAAAATATCGGGAAGTACACTCCCAAACCCCAGAGCCTCATACCCCAAATCTAATTATCTTTTTGATATGCCCCTCAAAAGTTGATTCATGAAACAGTAGTCTTTTTAGCCTAAAGGACCAATAATAGCATGGTGGGCCACTCAATGCACAAAAAAATTTTTATAACCTAATAACCCTAACAAGGTAGAGAATTTTGTTTACACAATCAAAGATAATGAGAGGCCACACGATCAACGACAACAGGACAAATGTTTCAGAAAGTATATCTATTGAAGTGAAGACATTTGTTCCTTGGGGGCCACGTTACGAAATTCCCTACCCAATCTCAAGTAAAGTATTTGCTCACTTGAGGAGTTATTTTGTATGAATAATTAGAACTAATTTAATCACTAATAATTGATTTTACCAAGATTATAATAGAATACAAATATTTAGTTTGATCTATCATAAATAACTATATAAAAATATTGATTTTACCAAGATTATAGTGGAAGGCCCGCAATGAGCTCAGGTATAATAGCGGTCTTCCTTCTCCACAGGGTGTTGTGGAAAGAGCAATTAGTGCAATAGCGGAATGGGAGGACTCATTAGCCAACGACAGTCTGAGCCCAACTCGCGGTCGTTCTGATGTGGGTAATGCGAGCTCGGTTTCGATGGAGTTATCCTAGGATTGGATTGTGGTAGCGTCCGATGGTGCCTCTAGTTCAAATGGGACTGTTGCGGGAGTTGGGGTGCTTGCGAGAAGTCACAGGGGTTCTATTTTGGGTGGTCGTATCCAGGGTCTTTTGGGGGGTTCCCCGTTAGTGGCAGAAGATATTGCCCTTCGTTCAGCCACAAATTTTTGCTTTGGCTCAGCAGTAGGCATCAGTTCGCTTCCTCTCAGATTCGACCAGTTTAGTAGAACAAGTAGTGTCCACCTCTTGCTCTTTGTCCGTTGAAATTGCACCTATCATGAAGGACATCCATGTCAATTTAGCGCGTTTACATCGTAGCTATGTAGTTCATATTCCTCGTCGTCAGAATGGATTTGCACACAACTTTGCTACCAATGCGTTAGAATTGAGTTCTCAGGGATGCTTTAATGATTGCCATTTACCTGCAAGCGATTGTAGGCGCCTCATTTATGAGAGGGGACCCGGGCCCCATAAGGGTTGTTTTCGTCTGTTCTCTTAGTCTTATAAATGATCTCATATTCGGAAAAAAAAAAAAAAAACTATATAAAAATATGTAAATAATCAATGATTTCACGATTTCATCAACGAGTTATTATAGAAGAGTAACTGATGATACACTTTTAAAATTGTGCACAAATTATTATAAGAAATTAATTTTTTTAACCCCTAATACCTACAAGACTCTTAGGCTTAAGAGAAATTTTTTTCAAAATATATTTTTTTAATAATTAAAAGGTCTTTAAAAATATTTAAATGATTTATTACCAACACAATGCTAAATAAAAAAGAAAAATGGGACCCTTATGCACGGCAATCTTATTGTGTAATTAAATGTGAAGAAATGCTAGTTTGAGACGTAGACTTCAAGCTCTCACTTTAATAATCTCTCACTGTAATAACGACAAGTATTGTTACATTTCTCCTTACTTTGAGAATCATAAATATGATTAGGTTACAACCCTAGTTCCAATTGTTAATATCGGTTCATTTGTTTGAAGTTAGATGCCTAACATTAACAATTTAGTCGGACTAAACGGTCACCAACACATGAAAATCATCACAGACCGCCCAAATGACCATATACACATGTACCAGGAGGTGTGTTTTCTAGAACTGTTGAAGGGTAGCAACATCCACCGGTACCAATGAGGAGGTGCCGTTTTCTAGAACTGTTGAAGGGTAGCAACTGAAGATGTTGCACCCACAGCAGCTGTGAGCTAAGAATACGTCTCGTAGAAGCACTCCTCCTTAACGTCAGCTGCTTACGTCGCCGAGGGAGTTCCTTCGAATCTGGATTTAAAATAAAGTTGAATTCAATTAAGACATGAAGTTCTCTCAAGTTGTACCCAACTCCTTGTCCGGTTATGCTCCCTGATGTTGTCACGTCTCCCTGTTGACATCTCTTGATTGTGGTTAAGATTCACCCACCCTGAGGGTTCATCCACCTATCCTTAGAACTTTAGAAAAAAAAAAATTAAATTTTTTTAATCCTAAGAGATAGTAAAATTTAACTAGTGTTTCAAAATTTTGATATTTTTTTTGAAAATCAAAGATAAGTAGGTAAATCTTAACCACAATTAAGAGGTGTCAATAAGGACGCATGACACACCCCGCCTCTTGTGTGAGTGGTAGGGGTGTGGCCTTCCAAGGGGAAGGTACGGGGATCCAATCCCCCAGGTACGAGCAGCAAGAGCTCCACTGCCCATGCTAACTTCTGACCGATTGACTCTATTGAAATAGGTAAATGATATCGACAATTAAAAAAAAAATGACACATGACAACCTACATAAACGGACTCCAAAAAGTTCCGATACAGCCAACAGGTCAACATGTATTCCTTTTAATTGCGATTAAGATTTACTAATCCTTATGATTGAACCATCTAACATTAGTTTGTAGGAAAAAAAATATTAAGTCTAAATGATAAAGTTATTAGCTAGAGTTAAAACCTTTTTCTTTGGGTAGTCAGAATTAAAACTGTTATGGCTCAGGATCCTCTCGAGTTCAAACCGGAGAGACTCTCTCATGTTTGAACCCTTAGAGGTCGCCATGTGTCTCCTTTGACACCCCTTAACCATGGGTAAGGTTCACCCACCCCTAGGACTCACCCATCCATCCTTGGTTTTTTTTTAAAAATATTAATTCTTTTTTTAAAATTAAAAACTGTTTTTAATATTAAAAAAACTTTAAAAACACTTTTTTTAATTTAAAAAATAATAATTAATATTAAAAAAAAAAACCAAGGATGGGTGGGTGAACCCTAAGGGTGGGTGAACCTTGCCCATGGTTAAGGGGTGTCAAAGGAGACACGTGGCGACCTCTAGTGGTTCAAACCGGAGAGAGTCTCCCCGGTTTGAACTCGAGAGGATCGTGAGCCAAACTTAAAAAAGATCAGTTAAAGAAGCTTTTTGTGTTGTAACCGGATTCTGGACTCTGAGCCCGGTTACAACTTGAGAGAATCACTACTGAACAGGAAAACAAGGAGACCGAGGGTATAAATGCGGGACGTAGGGAACAAACAGGGTAAGGGTGGTAAAGAAGAGTCGTCGAGAGAAGCCGCGGTGGTCGAGATCCGGCGAGATTCGTCGGGTTTCGTCCATTTTCCTTAAACGATCGGAGATCTAATCATCTTAGTTATTCGTTAACGAGAGAGAGGGCAATCTGACGGCTGAGATGAAGGGATCCGGCACTCTCGTTGCTTCGGTCCTCGCCGCCTCGACCGTGGCTCTCACCTCCTCCGGTGAACGCGACGTCGCCTTTCATCCATGCTCGAACGAGGTATTGTTCCGAGTTCTTAGTAAATATTTCCTATTTGTGTTTTGGGCGTTTAAACGGCGATATGCTTTTGAGATCTCGTGTTTCCTTAGCTACTTTAGCGTTCCAGTTCATCAATTTCTCAGATCCAGCTCGATTTAATGGTTTCAGATTTCGATCCCTTGTTTTAGAAATCTAGACATTCCTCTGTTCTTAGAAATTGAATTTGTGAAAATAACCTTTTAAGATCTTACTGAAATCTAATATTTCCTCTGTAGTGGTGGTTTAGTCGAAAATTAAATCTATAGTCATGCTTTTTGTTTCTGATTTGGCATCGTTTCGCAATCGGTGTGTGATGTTTTAGGGGCTTTGCTTATGTATTTATGACTTTTAGGACTCTTCTTCTTCTGGAAAAGATGCGGTATCTAGTTCGCGGAGGTCTTCAGAAAAGGGGAAATTCGCGCCCAGATTCGACGGGTTGAGATTCATCGAGACCTTGGTGACTGCACATAGATAAACGGAAACGGTTATCTCTCGCCGTTTCCACTTCTTGCCTAATTTATTGGGAGAGCATTGATTATAGAAATGAGGTTGGGACTTGGGCGAAGAATAGCTCGAAAGTTCGTTGTTTGTTTTCTGTTTTTTTAGGGTTTCTATTCTCAGGCGTGGCTACCAGTTTTGTCTAATTTCTTTCTATCCTTGCACGGCTCAGATTCTCTATGACGTGTACTGTATTTTATATATAAAGGGACGGCTCAGATTCTCTCTTGTGCTTTTGTCTTTTTGACATGGTCAAACGAATTTGTTCATTTCTTTCTTTGAAAGATCTCTCAATCGTTTGATGATGAGCAGTGATTAACCAAACGGAAGTGATTGTTTAAGGGGTCATGATTTTTGGTAAACTCAATCATACCACAAGGCAATGACTGAAGGGGTCATGATGAATGGGCTTACCTCATCATGCTTGATATTTCTTTCTTTAAAACACAAGTAAAGGAAGGGATATACTTTGGGAGGAATATGCCATTAAAAGGGGCAGGCCACTACCATGCCTTTCCTCTCTATATGTGATTCCTCTTTGTAGGAAAGTGATGTGGAGATCAAATATTATGAGGAGAAAAAAAAATTATGAAGAAAAGAAGAAGACCACTGACCATCCCACTTTGTAAAGGAAGAGGATGTGTAAATCAAAGGGATTGAATCGTTGATTGAAAAGAGAAGACACCCCCCACCCTCCCAACCCCACCCCACTTTCTAAAGACATCTGCTATCTTTAATTTTATTCACTTTTTTGTGAGTGAAACTTGCAACAATGAGCTTTTTTTGTGTTATACGTTGTGAATAGCCCAGTGGTGATGTATCCCCTCACTAGGAGGGAGGTCTCGGGTTCAACCCCTGAGAGAGAGGTGCGCAGAGTTGAAATGGCACCTGGTCAGTTGGAACATATACTTACCCGTACTACCTACTGTGCCAAAAAATAAATAAAAAATTGTGTTACCATTTCACATTTACTAATTTACTACACTTAGATTATGCAGTCATGCTCTTCTATAAGGACACAGTTAAACATTCATATCTAAGCGGTTCCAGCTAAGGGTATCAATGGGCCAGTGGCAACCCACCCAGCCCGATTATTAATTGGGTTGGGCTTGAGCTTGGGGCTTGGGGCTTGGGGCTTGGAGTCTAAAGTCCATGGCCCGTTTCAATATGCTTCTAACAGGGCTTAACCCAAAATGATTAGGCCCATTTAGTTTGTAGGCAAAAAATTACACATGATTTTTTAGATTGATTGACCCGGCCTGTTTATTAATTGGGCCTATTCGGCCGGGCCGACCTAAACCTAGCCTGTTGACACCCTTAGTTCCAGCCATATATTAGAGGATTTTGCATTTAATACGTCCATAGATGCCTCGAGTCAATAGTCATCGAGCACTGCTTAGCGGACCCATGGGTCCATTTCATATCATATCCCACGTCCTCATGTCCCTTTTAACACCCTAACCCTGGGTTAAGCTTAACTAAATTAAAACTAAGATTTTGGTTTTTTTTTTTTTTTTCTGAAAAACCATTGTTGGATTGCTTAACCGTAGGAGTGAGTAAATCTTAACCACAGTAGGTGAGTATTTAAAATTGGGTCGCGAACCAATGAGGATTGGTCATTCCGTTACAAAATGGGAACCACGTATATGTTAACTATTTTCCGTAGTCATATAATCACAACCATTTTATAGCTGACTGACAGTTCAGAAAATCAATGAAATTGGAAGTAAGATGATTGAAGGATATGTGGTGTTTACCAAAAAAAAAAAAAAAAGGGGATATGTGGTGTGAGTGAGTGCGTGTGGTGTGTGTTTCCTTTGTCTTTGACTTCAGCTTTCACCTTGTGGTGAAGTTGAGTTAACCAAAAACAAACAAAAGACGATTGAAGCATACTATCAAAAAAAAAAGATGATTGAACTAAAAATTAAAGAAAAACAAAACCATGATACTTCTGCCAAAACCTAAATCTAACCCTGAGGGTTTTCTAAACCGAAAAAAAACAAGAAAATTAATTTTAATTTTCTTAAGCTTAATCATGGATGGAGTGTTAAAGGGGCACGTGGACACGGCATTTGCTTATATAATTATAGTCAAATGTGTGATGGGCCATGGGCTAATGGCTGCCCATTTTAATAGGAAATGTTTAACTTACTGCCACATTCCTATTTATTGGTTCATGCCCTCTTTTTTAACACCAATCAATTATGGTTAAGATTCAACTTACCCCTTGGGTTAAGCAATCTAACCTTGGTTTTTAGAAAGAAAAAAAAATATGAACCTTAATTTTCTTAAACTTAACCATTGATTAAAGGGGTGTTAAAAGGGACATTTGAACACAACATTTGACTGTGTCTACATAGTCAAATGCGTGATGGGCTAATCACTGCTCTTCAATTATCTACATCTGTATGGAGTAAAGCACAAATAAAATTAAAAACTTTGTATGATAGGGGATCTTAATAACAAATAAAATCCCTAAAATAAGAAATCCTGTTCTAAATTGGGTACAAACTTTCCTGTTATCAGCTTTCACAGTTACATTCCTGAAAAATTAGATTCAAGGAAGATTACTACTTTTTTTTTTCTTGGAACTCGGGGTGTCCCCAACCCTTTGGGTCAGGACTAATCCCCGAGGGTGAAGATTACTACTTTGATTATTTCATGTTCCATACTACTATCTTTGAATTTTGCATCTGGTACATCAATTTTAAAGTTCCAATTAAGAAATAATTGTTTTTATCAATTTTAATCACGAGGCTCGATTAACCAGTGCAGATACTTTGTCATAATGAGGCTCGAGATACATGGAGTAGTATCACAAGGTTCATACAACACATGAGAAGCTGTACAAGAACATCTAAAGCACCTTTTGAAAGGTCCCCTGCATTTGGCAACCTCTAAAGCACCTTTGTCATTCATATATATATATATATATATATATATATATATATATAATTCTACGAGCAGACCTTCTATTGGTAACACAGTTTTTTTTCAGCAACAAAACAAAAACTTTTTTTATAAGTATTTATTTATGAATTAGTCTACGGCTACTCCTAAAGTATACTTTCATTTATACTCCCAAATCTTTACGGTTTAATTCAATTATTATAAGATTAGAGATGGTGTTGTATTAAAAAAATAAAATAAGTCAAATCCTAACCCTTAGTGGTTAACCATTGATTATTAAGATTCAGGAGTATATTTGGGAGCACCCATAGATTGACTCTTTATTAATTTGCAAAGAGTATTTTTTTTTTAGCTTAAAGTAATGTTGCCAAATGCAGTATAAGTGTACTAAAATACTTACTTAAAATACCTATTAACCACATAATGGGATTTGGTCTGGCCAAGAGTACAAGTGTGATACAATACTTACCTAAATTACCAATGGCCGTAGAGGTGTTATCGAGCCAAGCTGAGCTTAGCCGAGTAGTGTGATGTTAAGCTTGTGTTTATTAAGTAAACACAAAAATCAAGCTTTAACTTGGCTTGTTAATTAAATAAATGAGCTCAAGCTTTAACACATTAGCTCGAGCAGTTCATGAGCAACTTGATTCTTTAGATATAACTATTTATTAGGTTAACTTTTACTTTATTATCCTCGTATGGGTAAAAAAATTAGTGTTATCTAAAATTTTAGGAAAGTTTTATAATTGTATAAAGGATTTTCTTATTATGTAAAATACATTATACATTAGTAATCTCTAATAAATATACTTAATTTGTTAACTAAACGAGCTCAAAAATCAAGCTTGAGCTTGGCTTGTTTGCTAAATAAACAAATGAGCTCGAGCTTTTAATGAGCCGAGAGTTGTTTGGGAGCACCTTTGTTTGATAACCACCCCAATTATGGGTGGTGCTAAGCACACCCCCAATATTTACTGATTGTATCTCGTTATTAAAAATTACTGACTGCACACCATCAAATTCATAAAATTACTTGTACACACAAAAAAATTAAAAATTATCTATAAATTTTATAACTATACAACAATCACTAGGCATTGCATATGGAAGAATTTGTTGCCCAGGTATTGACCCTAGAGGGGGGGTGATTAGGGTCTTAACAAATTTAAAAACTAATCTTCCTTTTTATGCGGAATTAAAATAACAAAAGGAATGCAACATAACAGTTCTAAAATATATGCAGTAAATAGAGTAAGGTAAGGAGTTAAAGAGAACAAGCACCAAGATGTTTTTCTCGAGATTCGGCAATTTGCCTATGCCCTCACCTTTCAGCTTCCAACTTTAAGGATTCACCACGATTTTACTTATACAGACTTCTTCCTGGGTGGAGCCCAAACTGCTTACAATCTCTCTTATAGGTCGAGACCAAACATTTACAATCTCTCTTCCAGGTTGAAACCAAACATTTCCTTACAAGAGCACAATCTTCTCTTGACTTCTTCGAAGCTACAATTTCTGTTGCAAGAATCTACCAATTCTTGACTTTCCTTTACAAAAGTAGATATGGATTTACAATCCAAAATAAAACTCCTGAAATGAGCTAAATAAGAGTTAAAAAATACTCTAATGAAATTTCTCAAAGAAATGAGTTGAATAGCTCAAATGAGATTTTTGGGGATTTCTAATATGTGATCGATATTGAAATCAATGTGAATGATAGAGTAGATGATGAGAGTTATTGCATTGATCAAGAGTTGTCTTTTATTCATTCATGAACTCCTTTTATAGCTCTTCATCTAATATGGTCTTTAGTGAAATATTAAATGCGAAAAAGGCCGTTGCAAACTAGCCGTTACAGCATTTTCAGAGTTTCACATGATTTCGTCGGCGAAATTAGGTTCCCCAATTCATTTCGTCGTCAAGATCAAAAACAGTGAAGACAGTGAGTTTATTGTATCTATTTCGTCGCCGAATTCAAAACTCTCCAGTGAATTCGTCGACGAAATCAGAGTAAAAACTCTGATTTCACTCTAGATAAAAACTTTAATGATGGAAATGAATTCATAGATCTTTTGACTTTCCTTTAGCATGATTTTTATGATTTCTTAAGACCTTAGAATGATGTCCAATTAAAGTCTTACGCTCTCATTGTCAATTTAAGTATTTGAGCATTCAACTAACCATAAGTCCTAGACACTCTCATAGAATACAATTACACTTTTATGTCTTCTTGAGAGTTGGTCTTCAACTTGATCTTGAACTTTTAGATTTGGCTTTGACTGTAAGATTTTCTTTTCTTGTTTGGGAATTCGTCTTGAACTTTGAGTATAATCTTCAATCTTTATTCTTTTTAATGACTTGGACTTGATTAAATGACTTGCTTAAATCAATCCATTTGACTGTGTGATATAAAATAAAATATTGGAGTGTGGCTGAAAATAAAATAATGGGTTGCAGCCATCAATTATTGTGCACCAAACATTGCCCTAAAACAAATGATTGTCTTGTATAAGTTGAGAATAGGGTTGTAGACTATGCTTAACATCAAGGCATCGGATTACTTCTAGTAGACGCCTGGGATGGGCGTTTGGGCATCCATACACCATCTGACATGTGGTGATAAAAAATGAGAAGAAGTTATTTCATTTTCTCACCATGTTTTTTACTTCTCCCCACTTGATATCTCTCCCCCTTTTTATCACCACATATCGGATGGCATGTGGATGCCCAAGCGCCCACCTTGAGCGTCCGCCAGAGATAATCCGAAGCCTAGCATCTGAGACGGAACCAAGTGGGGGCACGTGCCCCCATTGAATTTTTGAAAAAGATTTGTTTTTCAAATCCTTTAGGGTATAACCAGGGGAATGGGGCATGCAATGCATCTGCCCCTGAACTTTGAGTCCAGGTCTGTTCAATTGGGATTGGACTTGGAATCACACTCACATAACCTTTTTAATTGTCCTTTTTAACTCAAGTTAAGAAGTTTTAATCCTTATGGTTATTTTTTTTTTTTTTTTTTTTTTTTTAAACCAAGGTTAGATTACCAAATCCTAAGAGTTAATTAGTAAATCTTAACTACAATCAATAAGGATTAAAGGGACATGTGTTGTCTTGTGTGTGATTGAGCTCGAGAGTTCAATCGCATTTGACTGTGATTTATAAAAAGAAATGTGATCTAAACATTTTTAAAAAAAATATTTTATACTAATTTATTTAATTATTTAACTTGGCGTAATCATGGACATGGGGGTAGTTGCCCCTTAAAAAATCATACTATATTATTTAATTATTTAATAAGGTATAGCTATAAGGTAAGGAGACACCTATCCCTTAACTTTTAAAAACAAAAATATCTTTTATGGAAAATAGTTAACATACTCGGGGTTCCCATTTTATAACATCAGTCCTCATTAGTCTAGGCCCCAATTTTAATTACTCACCTACTATCGTTAAGATTCATTCACCCTTAAGGTTAAGCAATCCAACCATGGTTTTTCAAAAGAAAAAACAAAAATCTTAGTTATAATTTAGTTAAGCTTAATCAGGGTTAAAAGGATGTTAAGAGGGACATGAGGACACAGGATAAGATATGAAACGGACTCATGGGTCCGCTAAGTACTGCTCATCTTTTATATCATGTTATTTAATTATTTAATATGACATAATCATAGAAAAAAATACACATAAGAATTTAATTTTATTTTTGCCTAAGATCTTAGTCACCAAAAAAATTTCCAAGGCGTCCATTCCCTTACCCAAAAATAATTCATATGCAACCTAATAATTCACAAATTCATCGAAAATTACTCCCATTTTTAATTACCCCTGCTTAGCATGAACTTAAATATAGAATTCGTTGTAAGTCCCCTCTCTCTCATCCGTTTCTGGCTTTCTGCTCTATCTGACTTCCTTTCGTTCATCCTTAAAAACTGATTTTTCAAGCTCGAATGACTTGTCTGTTTACGAGTTCGTCTCTGCAGATATCGGTCCGTACGAAGAAAAGCTAATAATCCATCGGGTCTGTTGTCGTGCTTTCAGTAGATCCAGGTCGTCGTTCTCACTTTCTGTTTATCTAGGGTTTTGAGTTTTGTGTTCTCTAGTAGTACTGTTATTTTTGTTTACTTTTCGATATTTGATATTGTTTTCCGAATTTTAGTGGGTATTCAATGGCTATTTCATGGATGGTTAGATTGCTTTCTTGTTCGTTTATTTAATCGAGTTGTTTCGGAATTGTTTAAGCACAGAGCGATACCCGTGAATCCTTGTCTGAAACAAATCTCTGGCACAAGATGAGAGCACTTCACACTGTAACTTGAATTAAAATTCTAATTGATCCTCCTTGAACTATACTTAAACTGGTGTTTTTACATCACAGTTTGATTTGTTTCACATGCTCATCAATGAATTGGGTAAGGTAACACACAAGTTACATACAGTATTGAATTCACTTGGCTGGAAGCAAACAAGAGGCATTTTTTAGATTAGCGCCTTTGCTTGTCTAGGAAAATGGGTCTGTGTTTTTCTTCGGGTAAACTCTCCGTGGAGACGAGTTCCCTTATGGTTAAATCCACTGTTCACCGACCACTGATACTCTATCCTCGATTTGGATGGCAATTCCTTGTGTCCGGACTCAAGATTCCAGACACCCCATACTTCCCGCAATTTGAGTTCATCTTTCACTCATATACTCTCTTGTTAATATATATATTTAACAATGGTCAATATCTATACTCCTTAGGGTTTTCTCATTTACTGTGTATTTCCTGAGGTCTTGAAAGTGGACAGTCAGTTTTGGTTCTTTATTTATGTTCAATCTCCTAATAGGACAACATAAAGCCATTAGTTTGTCTTGCCATTCATGTAGATTCGTTACTTGATGCTAATTTGCATAAATAAACTAAAAGCATTGAAGCACATATTGCATAGTTTTTCAGATCTGTTTTCCTCAATGCAGTTGTGAAGAAAGCTGCTTAAGGTAAATGCATAGATCTATTGTCTACCTTATCGTGTCTCATAACCTAGACACTTTCTTTATGATAGATGAAAGGCACTTGGACAAATAGGAGCTTTGCAACCATACATAGGGATGTAGAAAGGGAGTGGGAGAAATCATGTTGAAGTAGTTGGTATTTTGATAAATGGAGGTTCTTGCTCATGCTCAGGAGATATTCCATACCTTTGCAAAAATCAGCAAGAGGAGGAGGAGATCAAATTTTGTTTGAAACTTATTATAGCTGTGGAGCATATTGGAGCATTTGAGCAATGAAACTTTTGAGCACCACTCACCACGAGGATTGCTCTCTTGGTTTGATTCAGAGTTTTGGCTTTGCTTTAATTGTGTTCTCATCAAACCCATGGTGCTGAGAAATAGATAACACTATAGGCTGAGATACTGCACTTATCGATGCGATGGATTTTCTTCTTGGTATTGATGGTTTTTTTTCTCTATGCAGTGGAACGTGTTTCACCGAATTGTATCTCTGGTAGTAGATATGAGTGGTCGTTCTTCTCACACAATCTATGTTGGTAAAGATTAAGAGAATCAGAGATTGAAGATTTATTCTACAAGATTTGAGTTGGATATTTACATTGCAATATCTTGGATGGTATCATTATAGTCAAATATAAGCTTCAATTTTGAGTGAAGTGACCAGATTGAACAAAATACCCTCAGTATTTTGTACAAGTGTGTCGTCTTCAGTTCCTAATTAAGGAACTGAAGGTTTCAAACTCCATGAGCATAAGATGGCCAAGGTTTCTCACCCCCACGCACCTGTCTCAACTTATACGGAACCAGAAGGACCCATTAACGGCTCTTCGAATCTTCAAAGAAGCCAAATCCAAATTTTCCAACTATCGACACAACGGCCCCGTCTATGCCACCATGATCAACATACTTGGAAGCTCAGGCCGAATCACAGAGATGAAAGATGTGATTGATCAGATGAAAGAAGACTCGTGTGAATGCAAAGATTCGGTCTTTGCAAGTGCAATTAAGACATATGCAAGAGCAGGTTTGCTCGATGAAGCCGTCTCTCTGTTCGGAAACCTTCCCCAGTTCAACTGTGTGAATTGGACAGAGTCCTTCAATACCCTTTTGGAGATAATGGTAAAAGAAGGTGAGCTAGATACGACTTTTCGTCTTTACTTAGAGAATTCAAATAGGTGGGAGGTGAAGTCCCGGATCCGTCCCTTGAACTTGCTTATTGTTGCTCTTTGTCAGAGAAATCGTTCTGATCTTGCGCTAGAGGTCTTTCAAGATATGAATAATCAGTGTTGCTATCCGGAGAGAGAGACATATCAGATTCTAATGAGAGGTTTGTGTGAAGATGGGAGACTAAATGAGGCTACCCATTTGTTGTACTCCATGCTTTGGAGAATCTCTCAGAAGGGTAGTGGTGAGGATGTTGTCATTTATAGAACGCTTTTAGATGCTTTATGTGATAATGAGCAGATTGAAGATGCAGTGGAAATTCTCGGTAAGGTCTTGCGGAAGGGATTGAAGGCTCCTAAGCGATACCACCAGCGTCTTGACCTTAACCAATGCCTTACAGGCGAAGGCTTGGAAGATATTAAGGGTTTAATCAATGAGGCTCTGATCAGAGGTGGGGTCCCTAGTTCAGCTAGCTATAGTACTATGGCTGTTGCTCTCTACTCTGAAGGTAAGATCAATGAAGCCAACCGGGTGTTCGATGAATTGCTTGAGAGAGGCTTTAGGCCATCAGTTTTGACTTATGAAGCAAAGTTAGCTGCATTGTGTGGGCAAGGGAGAGTGGACGAAGCAGTGAACGTGCTTGAAAAGGAGATGGTGGATGGTAATTGTGTTCCAACTGTGAGAACGTACAATATTGTGGTGAAAGGCCTGTGCGTTGAAGGGAAATCAGTGAGGGCTGTTGGGTACTTGGAGAAGATGGCTAGGCAGGTGGGTTGTGTTGCTGACAAGGAAACTTATGGTATTTTAGTGGATGGGTTGTGTTGTGAAGGTCATTTTGTTGAAGCTAGTCGGGTGTTGGAGAGGATGTTAAATAAAAGGTATTGGGCTTGTGTTGACACTTACAATACACTTATCAGAGGTCTTTGCTTTGTGGGTAGGAGATATGAAGCTGTGATGTGGTTGGAGGAGATGGTTAGCCAAAGTAAGATGCCGGATATTAATGTGTGGAGCTCATTGGTAGCTGCTATCTGTTTTAACATAGCTGAGGCCGGTGATTGTTTTGAGGTACTTCAGCAGGTAACAGACTCTTGATGGATACTAAATGTGGCAACTGGCACACTTTCAGGGGGATTGGAGCCCAACATCATATGCATATGGGGCTAATCATGCCAAAATGGAAAAGCAAGAGGGGAAGGGGCAATAAGATGGAAAGAAAGATGGGAGGAATCATGTTTAACTCTAAATTTTTTGTATCATTGCCTGCTTAAGGCAGCATATTTAGAGAAAATCCAGGAACAATGTTGAAGGTGTTCTGTGGCCTCATGAGATTTATATATGAGATGGAGCTCCGCGTGAAAAAGTTCTCGGGTTCTCCCATTTCGATGTAAACATGGAGTCACTTTTGTAATTATTATTATTATTATTATTATTATTATTATTATATGAGAATCTTTGAAAATTGATAATAATAACACAGTCTCACACACAATAGTGTTGTCATTCCTCTCACAGCAATAAAAAGGGAAATGGAAAACGGACACGGAGTTTACCATTCATCAAATGTGGTTAGGAGTTAGGACTCACTCATCCCCTCGGATTAAGCAATCTAACCATGGTTTTTTATTTATTTATTAATTTTAACCATGATTAAAGAGATGTTAAAAGGGACACAGGGACACTGCGGTCTTCTTAGAAGAGCTTAGAAGAGGAAAACATCAAGGCGAAGTCACTTTTGAAGAAGTTGAAGATCTTCATGTTAAGGAGGCCCTTTTTGCATTTGTGCTAGTGGAACCAACGTAGCGCTGTGCTTGATTTGATCTTGCTGATAAAGTATCAGAAAACAATTAAGCTGATAAATGACAAACACTAGTTGTTAAGTATACTTGAAAACACATGCAGATGCACCGGTGTGCCGTTTCCATGTATGCATCTTTGGCGCTTGGAGAGAATAGCTTCTGACATGATTATGAGTACAAATATTTTTTGTAAAAAGGTAACATGATAAGCAATATTCCTTAGGGATGATGGACCGGGCATTTCCACTATCTAGTGGAATGCCAGTCCTCATTGGTCAACACCCAACTTTTTAACACTCACCAATTGTGGTTAAGATTCATTCACCCTTAGGGTTAAGCAATCTAACCTTGTTTTTTTTATAAAAAAAAATCTTAACTTTAATTTAGTTAAACTTAACCAGGTTTAAAGGGGTATTAAAAGGGACACGAGGACACGGCTGTTAGTTGCATGGCAGACCGTGTGGTCCGCTAATCACTACTTTATTCCTTATTAATGAGAAATCAGGTGAACAATCATTAAATACATGAGAGAAGAAGTAGAGTTTGACTTTTCTTATATTTCTTGTCTCCTCAATTTAATGGTGTGTTATGATTAGGTAGCTTATTTGGGAGTACCCATAGATTGACTCGTATATATATATAGAGAGAGAGAGGATTGGCTCAATTTCAAATTTCTGGAGGCCACCGCTCGAGCGGTTTCGCAACAGTATTTTGGTAATAGCCCTGGAGTGATCTGCTTGGGTGATGATAGGCACCGCTCGAGAGGTCCAACACATTTTTAGTACGGGAGTTTGTTTGGAAACTCCTAATTTGAGTGAGGTTGTTTCTAATTGTCTAGGATTCTTATATAGTCCTATAATATAATACAGGTAACCCCCAATCTCACTAAGTGACATTCAAAAATAAAATAAAATAAAAACTTCAACTTTTTTCCCCTCCTAGTTGAAGGGTAATGAATAGTACATTTTCCCCTTCTTAGTTAATCCACAAACAGCTTACCTGGTTACCTTTTCTATTTTGCAACGAATTTGTAAAACCCTCATGCTGCAAATCCTGTAGTCAAATAAAAGTTTATGAAAAACAAAAGAGGAAAGGAAGGAAAACTGAGTAACACATTTATGTCAACGGGAACACGTTGAAAGAAAAGTGAGAACACATGTATGTTAACAAAATTGTTTTTTTTTTCCCTGCCAAATTTTACTATAAAATGCTTCAAGCCTTCAACACCTCTAGGCTTTCTGGAGAAGCTTAGGATCGTTTACTTTTTATTTGTGAAGAAATAATGATTGAGTTAAAGGAAGCACCTGCTATTCCAATTTAATGGCTTATAATGGTGTTTCTTTGTTTGTAGATACTGGGGCAGGTGAAAAGCTATGAGCCGTCAAGGAGCCGTAGCCGCAGCCGCAGCCGCAGCAGAAGCAGAAGTGTAAGGCATCAGAGGTATACCCCTGTAAATGACAACTTGATTCTGGTTCTGGTTCTGGTTCTGGTTTGTTGCACATGCACATGCACATCTGGTTATGTTGTTTGTGATGACAGTTAGGCTACTTCTTTCTGCAGCAAGTCATTGGAATGATCTGTTTCTAGAACGGCGTCAAAATCTAGGTCTGCGTCTTCTGCCAGATTGCCCAGGTAGTTAGTCCTGAGTTTTATAATGACTATACTAGAGTTGATGTGATTTCTCCATGTGCTATTGTCAACTTTATCAACCTGGTCCATTATTGTTTACTCAAATATCCGGATCAAGGTCAAGGTTGGGCTCACTGCCGAAGGTAAGCTTGGTTTTAATTTTGTAAAAGTAGTGCACTTATATGTAGATATTTGCGCACGTGTGTGTGTGTGCGTGCGTGATTGCATGTATACTTTTTGAATGGCAGAACAGGATTTTTAAGTTGCTGAACCCAAATAGATGGCTAAGTCACTGATAAAGAGAAGCATGTCCTTTTTGTATAACGAGATTTCATAGGGTTATGGTTACTACATTACATAGTTCGAAAACTCGGCGAGTCTCCCGAGTAACTCGGCCGAGTTACCCGATTCAACTGAGTTTCGAGTCAAGTCGCCTCAAAATTCGAAGAAAGCATTATTTGCCAAGTTACTCGGGTGACTTGGTAGAGTCGAGCTGAGTTTTTTGACTTACCGGATTAGGTCGAGTCATAGAAGGGTATTTTTTTAATCATTTTTTAAAACCTAAACTCGAACGTCACACTATTTTTGCATCATTTATTTTTGGGTCTATAAAGACAACCTACTATGGGTTCTGTTAAACCTAGTTTATAGGTTTGAGACTGTAAAACTAGCATACTTTGAGTTCTTTTAAACCAGGTTTTTCAAGTTATTACATATATATTCCGAGTTGGACCAAGTCAAGTTTTTTCCGAATTTTCCGAGTTACTCAACCCGGCTAACTTTCAAGTCGATTCGAGTTTTGGGTTTTTTGAACCGTGCTATATTAGTTAGAATTCAAAGGGGAAAAGGGCTGTATGAGACTATGCGTTGAAAGATGAAGTAGCACTATATGTAGAAGGCTATGCAAAAATCGAATTCTTTATTAAAAGCCAATCAATGCTTATGCCTTCTTAAGAGATAACGAGAATAATTCTTGCATTTTATTTTATAATGGAAAGAAAAATTATTATCCCTTTACTGGATAATAGATGATTCATGTTATTACTATTTAGTATTAGTGAGAGCTATTTATATCATTTCTTCCATAAAAAAAGAACTTATTTCGCAAGGGACAACTAGAAGATAGAGTGAAGAAAATAAAACCCTTCAGATGCATGCAATCGCAACAGCAAACCAAGGGCATCAGGTAAGCCCGGGAGGAGTTGAATTCGAGACCTTGGGGATCTCTCCCAAGACCCGAACCAACTGAGCTACCCGTGCAGGTTAAAAAAAATTCTCTGGCCATGACCTAGTCATGAATAACGCATGTACTTGTGCAAGAACGGAGAAATTTACCTGAGTATTCCTTTTCCAAGTATTCCTAGGTACTGTTGAACCATGTAATTAGCTATTACATATATGACATATAAAGATGAAAAAAATCGAAGCTTGTGTATCATAACTGGAATTGGTGTGTTCAGGGTTGTTTAGTATTCCTTTTATTTAGAGTAACACTGATTGTTTGGAATCCTTCATGGAGTGGAGAATGAAGGAAAAAGGTATTTTAGAATCTTAATGTTACATGGCTCATCTGTGGTTCAGATATCCCAATGAGCCTTTCTCATGCTATAACTCCAGGATGATTAAGCTCTATTTCTTATGTAGAAAGGAAAGCAGAGGATACTTGTGTGCATATATGTAGTTTTGCTAAAGTTAGTTTTTTTCCACTGATCGCATTCTACAAAAGTTTTTAATTTTTTTGATGTAGTCTCACCACTAAGCATTATGTTTATACTTGGTCAGATTAGAGCCTCTTGATTAATATCCTTTTTGTTTTGTTTCTCTTGAACTTTTTTCTTGGATCTCTTATTCAAGCTTGATTCCTTTTCAGGTGCAGTCGATTAGTGGTTGATCCCTATGCAACCAGAGTTGAAACTCTTGGGTAGCTATCTGTAAGACAGTTTCAGGGTTATATTTGTGAATCTTGTGAAAGCACCAAGTGTGATGTCTTTCTACCGTTTTCATCATAATGCTTTAAAAAAAAAAATCTCTAGCCTTATTCTGCTTAGATTGTGATATTTTATTGAGTTAAAAGTTTAGGGTCTTGAGTGCTTGAAATAAACTACATGCTCATTTATTTCTGGGTAACGTTTGTAGCCATCAGATTAGGTTCTTGGATTCACTTGACATATAAAAGGAAGCTAAATGCGCATTTGTTTGTTTTCTCCCTCTGAAAAGGGGAAAAGGGTGATGCTAGTACTTTTATCTATAATTGACAGGTGGTGAATGGTTTCCTCACTCGAGTGAGTGAGGTGATACTGAAGCTTCCTGTGGTCAAGTCCATTGATCAAGGGGATGTGGATCATCAATACAAGGCAAGTACAGTTTGGTGTTTTGATTCTCCAGTCACTAAGACTGAAGAGATCATTTTCTTAAAACGGATTTGTATTTGATAGGAATCAACTTTTGGCATATCAACACATTTCATTTTTCTTTTGAACATCCAAATGAGGAAGATGGATTGCTGTGTTACTTAAAGAGGCTGCCCATTCAGACCATGAGAGAGTCGTGGTTGTGAAAACTGGCTTGGACAATGGAATGGGATCGGACCAAATCCCATTCCGAGGTTAATAGGTAAGGATGGTGTTAGGCGGACCCCAATATTTGATGACTGCACTCCGTCGTTAAAAATTGTTGAATGCAACTGCACACTATTAAATTCATAAAATTACTTGTGCACACCAAAAAAAAATTATTTATAAATTTTAAAACTACACACCAATCACTATGCAATGCATATGAAGGAATTTATATTTTATACTACACACTGTTTGAAGTTCATTGTACACGTTGCTCCTCCATCTTCTTTGGTACCCAAATCGACTTTGCATCTGTTTTTGACTAATAGGAGATGAGGTGGAATTATTTTGCAGGACGATACTTGCACCCAAGCTGCCTATCATTAATACATGGGTTGGATATGTTGATCTTGTCTCGGAGCTGGAACGTCAGTGCATGCACTTAGAGTCCCAAATTCGAATATCCATTTGGAATTGCATAAGTTGCACTCATCTTCTGAAACAATTCAAGTGATTCTGCATAATGTTGGTGCTGTGCATAACCCACAAAGTTCATGTTCATGTTACGACATTTCTTTCCGGTAGCTCGTGGAACAGCTTTCGTGCTTCTTCATGGCAGAATCCGAACTTAACGACCATAGTATGTATCTGTTTTCATCGGTTGGAGAGTTGAACGATGCCCCTTTAAGAGCATAGCATACTCATCTGGTTGGTGAACAGTAAGCTAAGTATGGAAGAGCTGTAATGGGCAACCAGAGATTTCTCAAAAGGAGAATCAGATAGGCCTTTTTTGGATTTGACTTATGGAATATCTATTAACCAATAAAAGTTAAAACCCTGACTTATAAAACCCTAGCTTCCTTCTTGTCATTTGCCTTTTTGAATGAAATTAGGGCTGGAATCTGTGATGTTCATTTTTCGAGAAACAGAGCAACGTAAGGCTTCAATTTTATGGATTTTGATAACGTTAAATCTTTTTGATTTTATGGATTTCGATAACGTTAAATCTTTTTAATACGTACCTAGACGCGACCACCGGTCCCAAAAGCCCAGACTAATGGGAAGGGCACAATCTAGGTATTTATCACTTGGATCGTTACACTTTTTTTTTGGTCTGTTTTGATGATCTATGTTGTGGTGTTTTTAATGATTTGATGGTAGTTTAGGACATGAGGTTTTGAAAGATTGGGAATTTGGGTTGATGGAGGGATTAGAGATGAGGTAGTTGTGGAGATAAGAGAGTAAAGAGAAGAAGAGAGGATGGGTTCCAAGACGGAAGGTCCTTCGGTTCTTGTTGTTCGTTGAAATCCTTATGAGGTTTTGAGTGTGGCAAAGGATTCATCTGACCAGGAGATTAAGATGGCATATAGAAGGCTTGCTCTTAAGTAAATTTGCTTCACTAATCTGAATGTCTCCTTAATTTTTTTTATTTTTTATTGGTTACGTAATAGATATTACATGAGCTTCCTAGGATGTTGATTAGGGCGGCATAGACGGGCCGTAGTGTGAATACATGGCAAAGCTCATTGGAGGATGACAAAAGTACATCCCTTTTTCTAATTCTTCCCTCCAAAACCAAGTTAATTCTCATATATCCGCCTTCTAAAACTATTCTCTCAACGAGTGTAGAGATTACAGCTCTTGCATGCCCAAATAGACTTCGTAAAGCCAGATGAGTGCTTATGCTCTTAAAGGAGCATCGTTCAACTCTCCAAATGATGGGAAACAGATACATACTGTGGTCGTTAAGGATTCTGTCATTTTACAATCTTAATGACAGCTTTGACGAACTTTAACATCAAATGCGGTTGCTTGGAAGAAGCATGAAGGGTGTTCCACGAGATGTCGTAACATGGACTTCGATGATCGTGGGTAATGCACAACACCAACATTATGCAGATATCACTCGAATTGTTTCAGAAGATGAGTGCAACTGATGCAATTCCAAATGGGTATTCGTATTCTGGGGCTCTGAGTGCGTGCGGTGGCCTTCAAGCTCTGAGACAAGGTCAACAGATCCACGCTCATGCATTCACGTCAGGCATCTTGGGTGTAAGTATCGTCCTCCAAAATAATTTGCTTAACATGTACTCGAGATGTCAACTGTGCTTGTAATGGTTACCAAAATGATTATGGCATGGAATGAGATGATTTCGGGCCATTTGCAATGCGGGCAAAGAGAAGAAGCTTTGATTCTGTTTGCTTCCATGGTTTCTTCAGGTGTAAATCCAGATAATTTCTCATATGCCATGTGCTCTGATTTGGCTTCGTTGAAGGAAAGGGATGCAAATCCATGCTTGCATCCTGAAAAGCGGGTTTCAATCAGGCTTTAATCATTGGGAATGGTCTGGTTGGCATGTATATTGTATGCCAAGTGCGGTTGCGTTGATTCTGCGGAGCTTGTCTTTCGATTCAATGCCTTTAAAAGACACTCTTATCTGGACTACCATGATCCCTGCGTTCAGTAAGCACAGCCGGTTCAAGGAGATTCTTACCATGTTTGAGCAAATGGCTGGACTGAACATCAGGCGTGATGGGATTACCTACTTCACAGTGCTATGGACTTGCAGTCATGGAGGTATCGTTAGTCAGGGTTTGGACTATTTTCAATCTATGACTAAAGAGGACCTGATTTCTGCTGAACCAGAGCACTTTGCCTGCATGGTTGATCTACTATGCCGAAGTGGCCACTTGCCTCGTGCCATTGAATTCATCAAGATGATGCCTTTGAAGCCTAGTGCCGGTCTTTGGAGTGCCTTCCTTAATACTTGTAAGCCGTAAAGAAATATGGAGCTTCTAGAATTGAATCAAGAGGATCTAAGCAAGTTTGTGGTTCTATTGAGTATTTATGCGGCAGAACATGACTGGGACAAAACAGAAAAGCTTAGGAAAGGGATGAAGAGCGCCAAAAAGAGCCAGGTTGCAGCTGGGTCGAGTTGAAAAATGGTGTTCATGTCTTCCTTACTGCAGACAGTTCAAATCCAGAGATGTGTGATTTTATCGTCCCAGTTGATGGTGAGTTCAGGCTAGGAGGAAGAATATTACTCGGAGGAACTTCCAATAGATCACAAAGAATTCAGCTTTAGATAATACGTAAAATATATTTATTAAAAAAATTTGGATGATATTCGATAGAGCAAGAGATTAGTGAAGATGAGTCTGTAATAACAAATACTTTTGAGGATTAATTAATCTGCTTGATAACCTAGTTTCAGAAACATTTGCTTTTAAAAATGGTCTCAAAAAATATAATATATATTTTCACTCATTACACTTTACACCCCCGGAATCAACCCACTGTCCTCACTTGAATGAGAAAATGGGCCAAGGTCATCCTCAAGACAGTTCATCTGCCTTCTTTCTCTTCCTGACATCTTTTATGCCTCCCTTCCTTGCAATGCCAGTTGTCTAGGCTTTCACGCTTCCGCTTGCCCTTGGGATAGGCTTCTTGGTGTGATTCAACCCTCTTACCTTCTACCTCCTTTAAGGTTCTGCACTTCTCCCCCAATTCAGCCATGGATGGCTCAGCATCAAGCTTATGTCTCTTCCTGATTGCATTGGTCTGAAAAAATTCACTCCACCTTCTGTCTCTAGTAGAAGGTTCGAAAAAAACACAGCCCAAATCGCCATACCAGAAGTTTTAAAGATATTAAGAAATCCCAAACTAGAACTTTCAACAAACTTTCATTTCATTTTGAATGTAGATAAAAAGTTCTCCAATGATTGAACTAGAAAACCATGCTCCTGGCGGTCAAACTGACATAAGTGTACTGATAAATCTTTTTTTGGTCCTTTGTTAATTGACTTCTCTTGTTAGGTAGTTGTCCATGTTTCACAGGCACATTAAGTTCAAAACTTCAAATAACATGATATTTCCTGTTTACAATTTGCTAATTAGCCTTGATCTGGATTAGATAATATGTTTACGAAACAGATGCTTAATTTTCAATATTTTCATTATACTGTAATTATTATTGATTAGGAATTAATTGTATAAAGATGTTTCCATATTCTTGAAGGTTTTCCTGTTGGACAAATGAGGTCTCAACACCTGGAATTCATGATGTTAGCTTAAAGGTTACAACCTTTGGTACCCTTAATAATTTTTTTGATAACACAATAATAAAATGATCATTATGGTACTAATGGTTCCTATCAAGTTTTCATGTAAACGAGATTATAAGAACATTAGCACACATTGCCAAACATGAAGCATGAAAATTGATCAAAGCATTCAAGATGGATCAACAAAAAGCAAACCTTCAATCAAATGCAAGTCATCAATTCAAAGATGAAGACTACTCCAAGTCAAAGCTCAAAAAGCCAAATTCAAGAGAAATAAAGAAGAATTGGACTACGACTACCGGAAAGCAAAAAAGACTTTCTACGACGAGACCAAGAGTACTGGCACAGTGGCACCCGTAACTTCACTAGCGACAAGATTGATTTCCCTTAGACGCTTGAGTTGAACGTGTTTTCGACTTTAACTAGCTCTACTCAAGGACTAGACTGACTCGCCTACTTCCTACGCCCTACAACCCGAAAGCCCTTTTCTATATTGACAAAGAGTTCTCATGAAACTCAAGACTCACTTGAAGCCAAAAAGGAAAATCCAAAGGAAGAACTCTTGGGAAGATCATAAAGACTCAAAATTGAAGATCCAAGATCAAGTTGAAGAAAACTCTCAAAAATCTTTTAGAGTCTTATTTTTACTTTAGAGAGAGAGTAAAACTTATGTAAGAAGTCCTCAAAATATAGAAAGTTGAATGCTCAATTACCTAGATTCACCTTAGGAGCCTAAGACCATAATTCATATTTATTCTAAGGCCCTAGGATATTATAAGAATGATGAAAATCATGGTAAAGTAAAGCTAAGTGACCTTGGAAAAGGTCTCCATCATTTAGACCATTTAAAGATGAGTTTACAGAGAAAATACACTGATCTCGTTGACGAAATTACAGAGGGTCTGTGATTTCGGCGACAAAACTGGCCGCATAGCTACTGTTTTATGCTCTGTCCTTGATTCGGCGGCGAATTGAGATTGACATCCCAATCTCATCAATGAAATCATGCGGGAAACACTGAAACACTGTAACGGCTAGTTTTCGCATTAAATGTTTCACCAACAGCTAGAATGATCTGAGATCTATAAATTGAGCTCATTTATGAACTACAAACAACCATTGAACTACCATTGATCAAATCATTAACTCTCATTCATTGTTCTCAAGCTTAATCGTATTATCCATTGAGAAAACCTAGAAATCCTCAATCTCTTATTTGAGTCATTCAACTCCTATCTTTGAAAGGTTTTTAGAGTGCTTCAAAGTCAATCTTTTCAGCTCAGTTAAGAAGCATATTTCTAGGTTGAATCCAATTTCTAATACGTTGTATTGAAAAATCAAGAATCGGCGGATTCTTGTATTGAAGCGGGAAGCTTCAGGAAAGTCATGAGAGAATTGTTTTCTTGCAAGTCAGGTCTAATCCTCACCCTTAAGGGGATTGTAAAAGGTTTGGTCTTCACCCGTAAGAAGATCGGCGATCAGTGAGAATCGTGGTGAATCCTTGAAGCAGGAAGCTTAAGGCGGAGAAATAAGCGGGATTGCCGAAACTCGAAAAAAATATCTTGTGTTTGCTCTCTTTAACTCTTCCCTTACTTTTCTTTATTACTTCAATTTAGAATTGCTAATTATATTCCCTTGTTAATTTAAATTCCGCAAAAAAGAACTAAGTAGAATTTTAAATTTGGCAAGACCCTATTCACCCCCCCTCTAGGGTCAATACTTGGGCAACACATGAAAGTATACAAGTGACAGTAAGCTCCAAAGTTCCACTTACCAAGCTGAAAGTACACGGAGAAAATTTTGAAAATGTAAGAGAGCCATGCCTATCCCATACTACCAAGAAATAATATTAATAATAAATTCATGTGCATACCATGGGACCACAATCAACCAGCTGAGCCCATTCATTCCAGTTCTTCAGGAAATCAAGAACAGCATGTGAGTGACTTGAATATGCATTACGCTCTCCACAATGCTTCCTCAAATTATACCAATGCTGAAGAGAAGCAGAAGGTTAGAAAAGAATGAAACACTCAATAATTGCCACAAAAAATATAAAATCCAGAACAAAGCAAGCCTTTTGTCTAATAAATAGATGGATGCAACTATATTGGAAGGACAGCATTGCAAAGTTCTTCATATGTCATGTGCCTGATTTTTATCATAATGTCATCAATCAAGCCTGAATACACAAACAGGATATAAAACTATAAATATGCCTCGAGGAGAATGAAATACAGATAGTACCTGTCAAAAGGAATAAGTTTCAGGAAAAAATTCAAAGAAAATCAGACAACTATAGTCCATAACTGACATACTACCTGGTAAAGTGCGTGGGGCAGGACCCACTATTGTGCCTGTATTATCATCTAAGATAGTCCTTGGTCAGTTATGTATAGATGAGAAATTCTGGTCATTGGCCTCAGTAGAGGAAGATGGACCACCGTGTGTTGGAGGCCAGATGCATGTTCTTCTTGGCAGAATGTACTACTGCCGAAGATCCACTGCCTGCTTCCCTTTTGGTACAATTATCTGTTGTACATACTGGATCTTGTCTCCTCTGGCTGGGAGAAGAGGGAATCCTGTCCATCTTCTTGGGTTCATCAATATGCTCATGAGAACTGCAAGGGCGATCATTGGGTGCATCTTCTTTGTTTCTTCTTTTAGAAACCTATACAATGCACTAAATACTGGAATAGTAACCTGAACAGAACAGCGTTAACTACCTACTGTAGCCAAAGGCTGCAAATATGCAGAAGAGAGGGAGTGATTTATTTCAGATCTTTTGTCGATGAACATATAAAGCACAAGGATATTTTACCAAAATCTGATCCTTTCCTCTAGAACTGGACATCCGATTAGCAAGCATGCTTGTCACTGTTGGAGAAGCCATCTGAGGCATGCTAGCTGCATAGCGCACATGTGGCACCGAGGAACTCAAGGAGAACTGTTGAGTTCTTGATGCAACAGTCGCTTAAACTGCCAAAACCAGGAAATAATGTGAGATGTATCCTTTCCTGAAAGAACTATCATTAACAGCAACACCAGTTCTGTTTTCACCTCTTCATCACTTAATGTCGCAGGAGAGTTAACAGGTGCCGGAGGATGCATCGACAGTGAATGATTAACCTTACATGATGGCTGGGAACTTGATTGACTGAAATTTTAAACTTTTAGGGATAGACCTGAAGTAAAAGTCTTGTTTTGTAAGTGTGAAGCACTTTTGAGTTTGCTAGTTCAGAACTAGTAAACTCACCAGAGACTGAAGAAACAGCTTACATTATGTTGTCAAAGATGCTTTAGAAGATGTATAAAGCAATTGCTTCTTTGAATCTGACAAGGTACTGTTGGAAACAAGCATGAGAAACCCTGCTCGTCTGTGATGCTTTCAACACAGAATGGGCAGTCTTTTGGATTTATTTAAAGTTTTTCTCGGCACCTCATGTCTGAAGTCATTCCAGACTAGGTCACTTGCTGCAGGATCTTTTTGAAATCAGGATGGGAGTTCCCCTTCACACGCTGTTTAGTCCACCCCACAATTCCAATTTTCAACTACCAAAAGAAAAGCTGATCATGAGACCCAAAGAAACAGAAGCATCCATCTAACAAAACAGTACGTGCCTTTTGAGTAAAAGCACGGCTATGCTATTAAAGTTCTTGGTGATCTTTCCTGTCTTTCAAAGAAAGTTGGAATATCGCCTTCAATAATGTACACAGTTTGGTTGTGAAAATTGAAATTCATTCACCGTCTTTCTCCCCATCTTATTCATTCAATAGAGTACTTCATTCAAATGGAGCAGAAACATTACAGCCCAGCAACGACGCTTAGAAAGAGAGTGAGTGATAAACCATCCATTCACAGTGGGATAACAGCTTCCTGTGCAGATCTGACAACAGCAATATTTACTGTAGATATCGTCAATCACACGCCAGCTGGATGAAACCTATTTTCATTTAAAAAATATGGAAATAGAACTCACTTGTCGACACATTTTGCAAGACTATCGTGCTTCCAATCTGGTAATATCAACAAGATTTTTCATCTATAACCAGGGTTATCTTATAATAGCTGTGTTACTTGGTCAATTTCCAGCCCAAGTCTATTCACATTTATGAACCCCTGAAAATAATTTCACCTGCGCTTTCTACATGTTATCTTGTTTATTGTCTTACCAATATGATAAATCCCACAAATCTCGTGACTGCTACAAATCATCTTTCCCATCCTCAAGTCCTCAAAACACTATTGTAAGAAACAAGGTCATGGACAACTAAGGTTTCTTAACTAAGCTAGTCATAGACTGGCAGCAAGAACTGTAACATGAAGAAGAGATACAAGCAATAAGGATAAAGAATTATCCATTAAAACACATGTATAAACAAACCATAAACAATTTTGACCTTTTTCAAATCTGGGTAATAAATAGTGAAGAGAACTAGATAAGCCTACTCGTGAATCGTGATAAGGTTAGTAGCCCGTACTTAGGAAATAGGCCAAGCGATAATAAAGGAAAAAGATGTAAGAATGCAAGGTTGATCTGGAAGTACTTTGTTAACAAAGAAGCCTAAGAAGTACCCTCCACGCAGTTAAAAGGAAGCAGGAAATCCTGAAGATGATCTTTGGGAGTGGGAGCATGCACCAGATTACCAAAAGGCTTCTGTGGCCAGACTGTTGTAAGTGTGGTGGACTCCAAAAATATACAGATGATAATTTTTTTTTTAAAATGAATCCAGGATATGGTTGGCCTACTAGGTAGGTATACCTAAACAGCTTCTCCTAATTTCTTCTATGCATGGTTTAAAATATCGATACGTATTGACCGATACGGGCCGATACGTATCCTATTTGGAGCTACCCGATACACTGGTACACTGGAAAAAAAAAAATTCACTGTATCAGGCCGATACAGGCCCGATACACTCAATACGGGGATTTTTCAGTTAATTTTTTTTCTCCTTCTATTTACACTAGGATCCACAATACAAACCCGATACACACAACTCATTTATATAATATATTATTTAAATAAATGATTTTAACTTGATTTTACTTTCATTTACTTTAAATATTAATATGTAAATAAGGTTATCCCCCTAGTTATGATGCCCCAGCCCAACCCTATTCATCAGGAGCCACTGGTTATGATGCCTCAGCCCAAGCCTACTTATTAGGAGCCACTGGTTATGATGCTCAGTCCCAGTCTTCGACTGACAGTTATGGACAGATCATGACTCAGCAGCAGGCAGATGTACAAATGTATCTAGGCATGTACCGCACGATGATGACTTGGACATAGTGGTGTCATCAAGTCTTGACCACTTATAATGTATCATTCTACTCAATTCCTGATCCCACAATGATAGAGTATGAGCCAGCACGAAGCTCAATGTGGTATTGAGCTTCTATCATGTATGTAATTTGATTTGTGAATACAAGGATCTATGTATTTTCATATTTTGATTTATGAATGCAAGTGAGCTTCTATCACTTGGTTAAGTAACTATGGTTTGTATTTTTATACATCTTTATCAGCGCGCACACCTTTTTTAACTTATAAATTTATTAACTCTCATATGTATGATTATAAATGTAATTTGATGCCTTCATTTAGTTTGTTTTTAGCTTATATTTGCATTAAATGAGGTTTTATGTAAGGTATCCAAGTTTTTCCTTGCGTATCCAAGCTTTTTTTAGCGTATCCTGAATTTTTCAATCGTATCTAACCGATACGCCGATACGTATCTTATTTTGGACTTACCGATACAGCGACTAATACCGATATTTTGAATCATGCTTCTATGATCACAACCATCACGTCCTCAGCCAGAGCCGCCCCTTCCACCTTGAACTTTTGCTTCAGTCAGATTGACAGATTTTCCGAAGATTCCCTTCAAGCAATGAATTCTTCTCCATTCATCTCTATAAAAGGGAAGAAGTAACCCAAAGAAAGCTCTCAGAATGGAACTGCATGCACTCTTTTCCAAGGTTCACAATTCACAAAACAACTAGGAGGTCTTTTTGTCAAAACCAATAAGCTAAGCATCCTTCTAATCCATTCAACTCTTCCAACATCACTTAAAGAGAATACTTATTTCAATGGACACTTATCAACTTATCTGAGGTGAGAAATGTCATAAAGTCATGATATACTAAGACAGCTATTGGATATCATATTGTTATCACCATATTTAGAATTGAATTAAATGAAAATATTAGTGGGGAAAATGGTTGTCACTAACAACTTAAATCAACATCATTGCTAGAATGGCATGTCACTCTTGCTTAACAATGGAACACAAATGGGGGGGGGGGGAGGGGGAACTATCGTACCTTGACCTCCTAAGTTCCGCCGGGGGAGGGGGTGTTCACCCAAGAAAAGGTCTGTAAACAATAGACAGAAGGGCACATCGATCTGCATTAATAGGTTCTGCAAGTTTTATGTTGAAACTGCTGAACAGAAAAGCTCTCAATCAATATGATCAAACATAGCAATCATTACAAAAGACATCATTTTCATAGTCAAAAGAGAGGAAGCAAGTTGTATTGGTTAAGTAAACCATAACATTCCTCAGAATCACACATGGCACAAAACTTCCTTCAGATACTCAAATCTTGAACATGATTATCTAATGCATTGGCAACTTATTGTTAGAGAGCGTTATTTCCCAAAAACAAAATGTTGGGGTGAAATCCAATGAAGCTTCTATTCTTTGTAGTATATATCAAATTATCAATACCATGAGACTTCAAAATCCAAAATAAAAATCTCATTAAAGAAGGAACCATTCTAATTTTTTTAAGGAAGTGAACTATGACATTTAAAATTTGAGGCCATACTTGTATTTTATAACCTTAGCTTTCAAAATGCAAACAATATGTTCTCATTGTGCCCCTGTAATATGTGTAGAACTTTAGATAACTTTCTACAAACACTTGAGATGATATTCAAATGCTATGCTTTGTATCTGTGTCTTAATAGGATTATTATTCAAAATTAAAGTCATTGAAGCAACCCAAAGTTAAATCTCACAACAATGTTATTTCTTTTGGGTTTCACACTTGTGAAAATCCACCAAAGAACAGTAAGGTGTTAAAGTATGTGATGGCTTCATGTGCTAGACAGAATCCACATAACCCCACACCCACATCGAACAACACAAGAAACAACTAGAGGAGGGATTTTATAAACCATTGCATCTTTTAATACATAAAATGCCAATTGATTTTGTGATCGTTTACATGAGAAATGGAGAAACTGAAGCCAAACATCACAAATCGACCAACAAGAAAACCAGAGAGGCTGATATAGTAGTGATAACAATTACATGCAATTCTTGAGTGAATCTCCCGCTCCCTGAAAGAAGAAATAAGAAAGGACGAAATCTGCAATAAAGATACCAACAAGAGAGATCACCACTGCGGAAGTGGTAGACTCCCCAACACCTTTGGCACCACCCAGAGTAGTAACTCCCCAGGCACAGCTCACAGTAGATATGATACCGCCAAAAAACTGGGACTTGATCATTGCGCTGATAATATCCCAAGGTCTAAGAGATCTCTGAGCCGAATCCAGTATAATGTTAATGCTGACCCCATAAACCCCATCAGCTAATAAAGCACTGGAAGCCATCCCCAACAAGAAACACATGAGAGTCAAAATAGGGAGGGCGACGCAGCAAGCAATCACCCTGGGGGTGACGAGGTAATCCACGGGATTAGCCCCAAGAACTCTGAGTGTGTCGGTCTGCTCAGAGACCTGCATAGTTCCAAGCTCTGCCGCAAATGCACTCCCTATACGCCCCGCGACCACTATGGAAGTCACCACAGGGCTCAGCTCTCTGGAGAAGGCTAGGGCTAAAACCCCACCAACAGATCTGTTCAACCCTAATCTGGTGAATTCTCTAACAAATTGAATCGTGAAGGCCATCCCAACAAAAGCCGAGGTCAAGAGACACACCCCGACTGATCTCGGTCCAACCCTCTCCAGCTGCTGAAGGGTGTTCTTCCAATGGACTTTCCCCTTCAGAATCCTGCTAATTACCTGCCCTGCCAGCACCAGCACTGATAATCCTCTCCATAGGTACCTGGGAGGAGACCAATTGCTTAGAAAGCTCGTCGGTTCGGGTTCGGGTTCAGGTGCGTGATTTGTATTTATGCTTTCTTCTGAAACGCACACAGGTGGCTGTCCATCGTCTGTGTTAGGGGTCGCGAATAGTTTGGCGTCTGTGTTAGGGAACGGGAACTTACAGCTCAGGGATCCTCCATTGAAGCTGAGGCCGCTGGAGAATCGACGCCGATTCGAGGCTTTCGTTCTCGTCCAGCCGCTCGGTTTGTTAGGGTTTTTTCTGCCATGTGCTCAGAGCTTCAGATGAAAGTGATACATAGGTAGATAGATGGTATTATAAAAGTTAGAACACACAGATAGAGAGAGAGAGAGAGAGACCTGTGGGGGGGAATAGAGAATGGGCGAAGAAGAGAAACGGCTTGCATGGTTGCCGTTGGTCAGCTGCCGCTCTCCTTCATCTGATTTAGTGGAGAGTCGTCCTTCTTCGATGCATTACGGGGAGCAATTTTTGTAATGGCTGACTATTTCGCCCATTTCGGACCCCCCACCTATATTTTGAGAATTTCGGAAATTATTTTAGGGTGGTGTTAGGCTCACCCCAATATTTGTTGATTGTAATTCATATTTTATATTTATCCTTTTTTCATTTTTACAGAACCTCATTTCTTTTCCATTCAACACTCTACCCTCTACACTCGCATACCCTCTACACTCGCATTCTGTCTCATGCGCCTTTATAGCCACAATGTGTCCCATTTATCCCCCTTTAATTATGGTTAAACTTAATCAATTTAAGATTAATTTTTTTTCTTCTAAAAACCAATGTTAGATGGATGAATAATAAGGGTAAATGAATCTTAATCATTGTTAGTAAGTGTTAAAAATGATATGTGACAACCTATAGAGATCCACATTTATTTAGATTTTCTTATGTTAAATTATTATTTTTATAATACTAATAATAAATTTTTTGAAAGTTAAATAATGGAGTTAGTTCTCGGTGAACAAGCCACGGTTAGAGAAAGAGAACATGTTAAACAAAGTGGTTAGATAAAGAGACCATGTGGCAGCCATAGAGAACGTCTTTGACCCTATATTACTTCAATTCAATTTTATTTAACAATATACAAAGTACATTCTCCAAAATATCCTCACCTTAATAATTTTCTCAAAGAATCCATAATTATTATTTTTATTATCTTTTTCATTGTTAGTCCTTACAAAAGTCCTTCACCCCATCTCATTTTCTTTTTTCTCCAAACTCATTGTGCTACGCACTCGCATCCAATGATGGTTTACTCGAGGCCCATTAAACTCATCCACAATCTCAATCCTTTATTAACAACTCCAACTCATCTCTTGAATTCAAAGACAAAGGCAAACACCATTTGAGTATCAAAGAAAACAATGAGCAATGTGTACAAATAAAGAAGATAAGAACTATCAAATAATGAACTTTTTTTGGTTGACCGATATGCAGTTAGGCTGTTACCCTGGTTAGGTGGTTAGTATCTATTCTAAGTTAGGGGCGGGTGGAGATTACAACACTCACACCCTCTCAGGAATAGAACCTGGACCAAATGAGTGGTGACTAGCACACACTACCGATGGGGCAAGCTTTGCTTACCAACAATGAACTTCAAACATACTTCAAATTATAAATTTCTGTATATGCAATGCATTGTGATTGGTGTGTTATTATAAAATTTATAGGCAATTTTTTGGTTTTTTTGTGTATACATGTAATTTTATGAACTCAGCAAAAAATAATTTTTTTAACTTAAAAGTATATAGTAAGTAATTTTTAGTACTAGGATGTAGTCATCAAATATTATGGTGCACCTAACAATGCTCTTATTTTATTACATTCAACAACCGAAATATTCTCTCGAAATATTTCCATTGTTTCTCGACCCAAAATTTCAAATTTTTTATTAGACTAAATCACTTTGTTTTTGTAAAAAAAATTTGTTATATTTTTTAATACACCTCTAAGACTATACCTAATATTGTAATTTATATTCCTACTGTAGCACCCCAGAACTTTCATATCTACTGAACAGTGTTCTCATAGTCATTGGTCTTTCACGTAGTCTAATTAATAAATAAAGAAGAATTTGAAATTTCTAAAATGCTGAAAATGTTCCCCTTCGGATGACGAATCCAACACAAGTTGAATTGTCAAAATCCGATGAATGAGTCAAAAGATATGGTCGAAACAATAAAATTGACTCATTGTCAAATTTACAGAACACCGATCGCTCGGTCACAAGAGCGATCGATCGGTCTAAAACCGATCGTTCGGTCCAAATTATCAATCGATCGACCCATAATCGATCGATCGGTATCTATCGACTGGTCCAAAAATTTGTATGGGAAAAAATTTCAGAGAGGGTGTTTTCAACCGATCGCTCGGTCAAAAACACTAATCGCTCGGTAGGCCACCGATCACTTGGTAATAAGCACCAATCGTTCGGTCTTTCGCGTTTTGCAGAAATTTCATTAAGGGCTTTTAAGTCTTTTGGTCATCACCCCTTGGCCTTATAAGGCTTGCTCGAGCATTGGGTCCCCATACACAACACTTAGCAATATTTTGAGAGAGAATGAGAAAAACCTAGGGTTCCTAAAGGTTTCTTCCCTTTTGAAAGAGATATCAAGGGTTTGAGAACCCAAGATCACTACTTTGGCTTGAATTCTTCAAATCCAACCTCAAGCAAAGCGTAGAGCTTCTTCTCCAAGCTCGGCAACGTTTCCTACTGCATTCTCAAGGGTTTTCTTCTTTTCTTCAAGGTTAGTACACCCTTACTAACTAGCTTAGCAACAATTAGGGTTTCTCTTGAAAATGATGAGGTTAATCTTGTGTCCTTCCCTTTTTTTTGAAATATGTTATTTTCCCAAATATGAACAAGATAAATGGAATGAATGGTGGGATGTATAAATGTATGAGGAGTTGGGGGCGATTGGATGCCATGATGTGTGATGTGCAATGGAAAAATGTGGAAGGACATGGTGTACATAATAAACACACATTTGATGTTTGTTGAAATGCTAATGATGAAAATGAAAGAAAAAAATTAAATAAAAGTGTTGTCTACCAAGTGTTTGATTAAATGCATAAATAAGAAATTTCCAAATTTTATGAAGAATAGGCAAGTATGAATATGTATAGTGTCCTCCAATTTTGTAACTTTGATCAAATGTCATATAGATTATCTAAATTCTCACATGTCTATATTATGAATTGAAATGTTATGCACTATCCTTTATGTCATATTGTCATCATGATTACTACAAGTGCTACACGCATGCATACATGAATTGATATTTTTAAAGTACAAGTATTTGAAAGAAACAAACAAGAACAAGAATTGTGATTCACGAAACGAATGATAAAGCCTGACATCGGCCCGATCAAGGGTAGGGCATATCCCTAGGATATGTCATACCTGACTCACAAGAAAAACAAGGAAGTTGATAAAGCCGGACATCGGGCCGGTCAAGGGTAGGGCATATCGCAAGATATGTCATACCTGGCTCACAAGAAAACAAGACAAGGAGATTGGTGTACCATTTTCTATATATATATATATATTTCGCTGAAGGGAATTTACATCCCTGACTCACAAGTCACTGCAAAGGCACTAACCTCTGGTTCACAAGTATACAAGCAAGTCAAGTCAAGAACATGACAAGAACAAGCAAGACAAGACAAACATATGTGACTCTCACGAACAAGACCAAGACAAGAAACAAGTTTTCAAACATGACAAGCAAGTTTTGAAAGGAACATGAAAGAATATTTTCAAGTATAAGACATGATTTTAAAGTACAAGTCTTATCAGAGTTTTTCGCATTCATTCAAGCATGTCAAGATTGTCATATTGCTTTACTTTCAATGCTATTGTCATATGTTACTATTATTTGTTTTAAATTGAAGCGATAGACTATATCTTGTTGTCTTGTGTGGTTGTTATTACTATTGTTAGTTAGTAACTTGTACTCGCTGAGTATTTCATACTCAATCGTACTTTTATGTCGGTAGGTACCGAGGAAGCCCTCAACCTTGAGTCTTGGGTTGAGGAAGAATATGTAGAGGAGAGAGAGCCTTCTATTCTGATACAGTCACAGGAGGATAGAGACCGCGATGTCTGGCCATACTTAGATTACTGTTGATAGGAGGGACAGCGAAACTTGGCCTATTTTGTATTTTCATAGGTGGGCATGTCCACATTTACTTTGATATGTTTTGTATATATTCACTTAGAATACAGACCACCTTATAAAGAAAATAAAATTTTGGTTAACGTTTCCGCACTCATGTTTAGCTTCCGCACTCTAATTATTATTGTTATTATATCATGTTAGCCTTGTTTATTACAGGATAGTTTGGCAGGTATGTACAGTCACACCTAAAGTATCCCTTAACTCGTAGGAGGTATTTTGGTATTGCAAAATAAGAGAAAATTAACAAAAATGCTCAAATCTTTAACATTTTCTCCTTCTTCATGTATCCCTAAGCCAAGGGCCCAGTAATCTTTACTTTCTAATTACTAGAAGTTACGCAATGTGGGATCTTTCAATGTTGGTTTTGTACACTAAATGGTGGATGTCGATATATATCGATGTGTCTCATGCATATTCTTATGAAAGTAGTAAACAATCCTTTAACTGTGTACCATCATCATTCTCTTCATATCATTCATTTTTTGCATTTTAGTACATCTTTTAACATCATATTTATCAATTTGCATAGTGACTGAATAACGAATGTTGCTAAAGACCCCTTTTCATAGCTAAGTTCAATGGATTATACAGATGCAAATGCTAATCCAACCGCCCCTTATGTTATTAGCTTGATGTTGCCTCATATCCCAGCTACTAATTTTGTTTTGCATCAAATGCTAGTAATAATGACACATTATCAGTTTTTGCCATCATTTTGTTAGTACTGATTGCGACAAAGAGTTGTGTTACTTGAGAAACAATTGCATTCAATAATTCCCTTCCTACACCAAAATCCACGCATCATTCTCAACTAAAACAAATGCATTCTCATAAACAGTTTTAACCCTGGAGCATTTTACAGGCATTAGCTCGCTCACATGAAACTTTTTCGACTGCAATAACTTAAATGCTTGCGTGAAAACGCTTTTACCAAATATGACAAAAAGAGGAAGAGGGATTAAAAGAAAAGTTTGCATATAGGAACATTTTTGTCTATTTTTTATTTGGGTGTGTGGATGTATATATATATATATATATTTTATTGTTTTTTTTTTTTTAGTGTAGTCATCAAATGGGGGAGCATGTAGCGTCACCCTAAACAATTGTTGTGTCCCTAATCCTAATTTACTTTCTAAGGATATTTGTTGCATGCCCAATGCCCAAGGTTTGGACCCTAGAGGAGGGGTGAATAGGGTCTATGACAAATTAAAAATTCTTCATAATTCCTTCAACAGAATTTCAATTATACTAATTAAAAGGAAAATGAATTATGTAATTCTACTTAAACAATGTAAAACAATAAAATAAAGAATAGAGAGAGAGAATGCAAACACAAAGATATTGTTCATAAGGTTCAGCAATCCCACCTACATCCCAGCCTCAAGCTATACCCGCTAGAGAATTCACCATGATTTACTCATTCGCACAGACTTCTTACGAGTAAAGCTTAAACATTTACAACTTTCTTTCGAGTGAAAATCAAGTCTAACTAATCTTCTTTCGGACGAAGATCAAGTCTAAACAGCGCAAGAGATCGCTTTACAAAGCTCCCCGCTTCAAGGACAAGAATCCATGATTCTTGATTTTCACATACACTTCGTAGAATGATGATTACAATCTCAATTTGCTCCTAAAATAAGTTGATAGATCATTTATACACTCGCTAAAAGTCTCTCAAAGTATGGAGTCTAATAGCTCAAGAATGACTCTTTTTGGGTTTCTAGGTTTTTGCTCAAATGATTGATCAATGAATGATAGAGAGAATAATAGAATGATGGGAAGGATTTGAGTTTTTATTTTAGTTCATAAATCATCTTTATTTATAGCCTAAGAGGTTTTATGACCATTAGAAGAACATTGATAACAAAACTAGCCGTTACAATATTTTTTGCTTCCTACATATATTCGTCGACGAGTATGAGAATGTCTTTTGCATTCGTCAACGAGATAAAGGCCAAAACAGAGACAATAGCTTCAGCGGTTGAATTCATCAACGAGTTCTTAATGTCTTAGTGAATTCGTCGACGATTTCTTTGTTATTTCACAGAAATCTCATCTCTACCTTGTCTAAATGATGAGAATGATTTGCAAGGACTCTTGGCTCATTTTTGACTTTTTTTTTTTATCATTCTTTATAATATCCTAGGGTCTTATAAAGTTATTCAATTTTAGTCTAAGGCTCTTAAGGTCATTCTAAGCTTTGAGCATTCAATCAACCAAACTTTGAAAACTTTTTACGTAAGTCCTAAAACACTCTCTTACTGAAATATAAAACAATAAATATTTCTTGAGAGTCTTCATTCTTCAATTTGATCTTGGATTTTATCTTTAAGTTTCATCTTCATGACTTAAACTTTGTATTATCTTTGATATTTTCATCTTGATCCAATTTAACTTGTTTTGAATTGAATATGATTCTTTTCATATATGATGTAATTTTCATGTTTTTTCCTTGAACGACTTTGTTAATACTCTTATACATTAATTTTAACATAAAACTCCTAAAGACATTAGTAACGCAAATGACATTACATTATTATGTTATTATCAAAATCAATGATGTTACCTTAAGTTGAAACTTAAAGGCCAGCAATCTTCTCATTTTTTATGATGACATAATAATATAATAGAATGTGAATAAGTTTTTCCTCAATATATAAATTCAATTCAATTTTTTAGGCAAACTTCCCTTAAATATATGCATCAAAATAGGATTTGAATTTAATTCATTTGCGTATAATTTAGATAAATCATTCACTAATTTATGAAACCATTAATTCATTAGGTTAAGTCAATTCAAGCATTTTGAAACCAATTTGAATATGTCATTTAAGTCCACTATTCTAATTCAAGGGTTTTAGATAATTCATTTCATTATATTTCTTCCACTTGACAACATAAAAAAGATACATAAATAACAAGCATTTCAAATATGATACCAATAATCAATTTATTATATACCAAATATCATCCATTATATCAATCATATATACTAATACAATGATTACATATTTTCTCTCATTTTTGACAATCATCATAAAAAATATCACATAAGCATATTGTACCAATATTTATCAAAGTATTTAAGCAAAATATAAATATAGGCATTACATATATCATACATGTATACAAACATATATCACATTTTTAAATACCAAACATTCATCTATCATATTCAAATCTTCATAACATCACGCATAAGAATATTTTATCGAATAATCCATTATCATATTCTAAAATCATTAACCACAGCATCAATTATATAGTCAATCAATCAATCACATAAGATTTTATCAATTAATCATCAAAATTATAATTAATAAATATTAACAATCATCAATCAATTTTCAATACATATTAAACATTATCAATCATAATCAATTCTTTTCTTTGTGGTTGTAATCTTGAGTTGTCAAACATTTGAATTCATTTAAAGTTCAAGTAACATTTTTTGACACCCAAACCATTTTGGGTTCTTTTTGGTTAGCCTTAGGAAGAATTGTATCCTTAGGCACCCAAACTTTCTTTATCCTCTTCTTTCCATTATATGAATAAATAGTATTTGAAGAGCTAGATGTGGCAAATAAGTTTTGATAAAAAAATATTTTTTTGATAAATTATAATCAATTCCAACTTTATCAAACATGCACTTTTGTTATCCTAACATAATATCTAATGTATTTTTACCATTAGTGAATTTAATTATAATGTAATTCAGATCATCAACTTTGGTTTTCAGTTCATTGCATTCATTTGTTGAGATTTGAAGCTTAGATGCAATTTCTTCTTATTTCTTTTTCAAAATCTCATTATCTTCAAATAAATTTTCTTTTTCCTTTTTCAAAAATTCATTATTGTTTAAAAGATAATAATTTTTTTTGTTAAGCTTTGAATTCTTAGAAACTAATTTTCTAAATTCTTCATAGAGTTCATCAAAAGCATCTTTAAGTTCATCAAAAGAAATGGATTCATCAAGGGTAGAGTTTACCTCATCCTCATGTGTCATGAGGCAAAGGTTGGTTTGCTCCTCATCATTTAAGTTAGAATCTGACTCACTTCCATCAGAGTCATCCCATGTAGCTTTCATTGCAATTTTCTTGTAAGTATGATTTTTCTTGAGTAGGGGACAATCTAGCTTGATATGACCGAGCTTTTTGCACTTATAGTATATGATGTCTTCCTCTTCACTTGATTTACTCTTGATATATTCCTTGACGAATTCTTTTTTTTAATACTCTTTTCTCAAGGTTCTTCTTATGTTTCAATAAGTTTTTGAATTTTTTTGTCATCTTTTCAATCTCTTCTTCTTCTTCACTTTCATTCATTTGTGAGAATTTTAAGGCATGTCCCCTCTTTGTTGTGTGCTCTTCATCTTGTTGTTGCCTCATGATGATTTCGTGAGTCATTAGTAATCTTAGAAGCCCATCCATTAGAAGTTTGGTGTGATCTTTCGCTTCTTGGATAACCATTACTTTAGGAGCCCATTTTTTGGTAGAGATCAAAAGATTTTCCTTACATTTTCTGCATTTGAATAAATCATTTAAAGAGACTCCAATTCATTAATAGTGTTAGTAAACATTATGGAAATGGGTTCATTTTGTATCATTTTAAACAATTCATATTTATGAACTAATATGCTTATCTTTTTCTCTTTTATTTGGCTTGTCCATTCATAATTAATTTGAAATTCATCTCAAATTTCTTTAGCAGATTCACAAACTGAAATTCTATTGAATTCTTGTGCACTCAATGCATAAATTGTTAATTTTCTTGACATTGATTTAAACAAGTTTAATGTCGGCTTGAGTCCATTCATCTTCATCCTTTGATATTTGAATACCATTAACAATTTTAGTGGGGATGTAGGGACAATTAACTATTATTTTCCACTATTTAAAGTTCAAAGTTTGAATGAAATACATCATTCTTACTTTCCAATAGCTATAGTTCTCATCATTAAATAAGAGAGGTCTAAGAATTGATTGGTATTCTCTAAGGTTAGTTGCATAAACATTTTTCATTTTTGTCAAATTAAAATATTTACTCTAAGATGGTTAAATCTTTTAAAAACAGAGACCTAGGCTCTGATACAACTTGTTTCCCAAGGTTTAGACTCTAAAGGGGGGTGAATAGGGTATATGACAAATTAAAAATTCTTCATAATTTCTTAAGTGGAATTTCAATTATACTAATTAAAACGGAAATGAATTATGCAATTTTACTCAAAAAATGTAAAGCAATAAAGTAAAGAATAGGGAGAAAAAATACAAATAAAAAGATATTATTTACGAGGTTAGGCAATTTCGCCTACGTCAGTTATACCCGTTGAATGATTCACCACGATTTATTCAATTCCAAAAACTTCTTACGAGTGAAGCCCAAACCTTTATAACTTTCTTCCAGGCGAAAGTCAAGTCTAACCAATTTTCTTAACGGGTGAAGATCGAACCTAAACAACGCAAGAGAACAATCCTTTCTTCGCTTTACAAAGTTTCCCGTTTCAAGGACAAGAATCCACAATTTTTTATTTTCATATACACTTTTCGTAAGGTAATGATTATAATCTTAATTTTCTCCTACAATGAGCTGATAGATTACTTGTACACTCACTAAGAGTCTCTTAAAGTATAGAGTTGAATGATTGGTCAATGAATGATAAAGTAAGTAATAGAATGATTGAAATGATTGAAGTTCTTATTTTAGTTCATAAATCATCCATATTTATAGTCCAAGATGTTTTATGGCCGTTGTAAGAACATTAATAACAAAACTAGTCGTTAAAAACTAGTCATTATAGCATTTTTTACTTCCCGCATGAATTTGTAGATGAGTATAAGAATGCTTTTTGCATTCATCAACGAGATCAAGGCCAGAACAGAGACAGTAGCCTATGTAGCTAGATTCGTCGACGAGTTCTTAATGCCTTTGTGAATTCGTCGACGAATTCTCTGATATTTAACATACATTTAATCTTTACCTTGTCTAAATGATGAGAATGATTTGTAAGGACTATTGACTCATTTTTATCATGTTTTTTTTATATCATTTTTTATGATATCATATGGACTTATAAAGTTATTCAATTTCAATCTAGGGTTCCTATGGTCATTCTAGGCTTTGAGCATTCAATCAAATACACTTTGAAGATTTTTTTACATAAGTCCTAAAATACTCTCTCATTGAAATATAAAACAATAAACCTTTCTTGAGAGTCTTCGTTCTTCAACTCAATCTTGAATCATCTTCTTAGATTTCATCTTTAAGCTTCATCTTCATGACTTGGACTTGGTATGATTTTTAATATTTTCATCTTGATCCAATTTGACTTGTTTTGACTTGAGGATGAGTCTTCTCATATATGATGCCATTTTTATGCTTTTTTCTTGAATGACTTTGCTAATGCTCTTATACACTGACTTTCACATAAAATTCATAGAGACAGTAGTAACAAAAATGACATTACATTATTATGTTATCATTAAAATCAATAATGTTATCTTAGGTTGAAACCTAAAGGCTAACAGTATTTTCATATTTTCATCTTCTAAGAAAATTTTAGTAATTTTAATATTGATTGTTTGGCCATTAAATTACATGGCTTGATGTTAGAATAATTTAATGAGAATGAATCATAAACTTAGTTCAATTAGGGCTTCAAAACAAACACGGTTAGTAATGGCAATCTGGGAAATAATGAATGTGGTTAGTATATAAGCAAAGAGAAAAACCTAATTAGTTCTTTTAATCAAAAAACTTAATTTTAGAAAAGAGAGCGTGTTGGAGAAAAAGGAAGCCGCCAACTAAGCTTATGGTAGTTTAGTTTGAGATTCGAGATCGAGATTAGAGACTCGAAGTTTGAGATAATCGAGGAGGGAAGGTTAATCAATTAGAGGCGATCTCTCCCGGGTTGATTTCAGTCTTAACCTCGAGGAGTAGGGAAGTGAATACTCCATTTGATTAGTATTGTGTTCGATTCTTGTTGTTTTTGTGTTCCTCATGCCATTAATATATTAGTATAATCTAGGCTAGAGCTTGGGTTGAGCTTGATTCGAGCTCGAATATTATCTAGACTTGAGCTTGACTTGAACAAGCTTGATCGAGCTCAAGCCTAGATGATATTCGAGCTCAAGCATGTTCAAGCCAAGCTCAAACTTGGCCAAGCTCGATTCAGCTTGGTTCGAATACACCCCTATTTCCAAGAATTGGTCATTGGGTGAACTATGTGCGATTTCTGAATTGGAAATTAGGCGACTTATGTACGACCTCTGGGTTAGAAATTGGGCGATCTAAGAATGACCCCCAATGGATGGTTAATTGGAAGAGTTATGTGCTATCAAGTTTAACTGTTTTGGGTGAACTATGTGCGATCTCAAACATCCTCTTTTGATGGAGCTATGTGCTACCCTTAATGATTGCCAATAGGGTGAGCTATGTGATCTCTAAGGGCAAGTGAACTGGACCATGTAATTCATAATAGAAAAAATGTGTTATTACTGGAGATTGTGATTAATTTCATGTGGAGTCAATGTCATAATTACCATGGGCGGAACCAGAGCGTGAGGAGGGGTCATGGCCCCCCAATTTTTTGTAAAATTCATTAGATTGTATGTATAATTTTTTTTTTAATACTTAATATCTAAATTGTGTATATAGTGCCCCCCCCCCCCCCTCAAAAAAAAAATTTTGAATTTTTTTATATGTATAATATAAAGGGATTGATTCTTTTAGGCGTCCATGTGTCCCTTTTAACCCTTTAACCCTAGTTAAGATTTATTAATTCAATATTTTTTTTCTAAAAACCAAGGGTAGATGTATAAACCCTAGGGGTGAGTGAATCTTAACCACGATTAATGAGAAAAAAATCGTTATAATATAAAAATATAATTAATTTTATTTATAACATAAATTTATCAAAAGGGGACCTTATTTTTCTTGTAATGGATCTTTATTATAATGTAATATTAACAAATTTTGTGACCATGATGGGCCGATTAATTCAAAAAAACAAAAAATTGGGTATATTTACTTCGCCTCCTCCCCCCAAGGACAAAATTATGGCTCTGCCCCTAATAGTATCCTGTTGTACTCGATGGATGTATATATCTTGCTGGACTTTGAGCTTATAATTGTTATATATGTTGATATTTTCAGAAGACACTTGAAGGATTGAGGGAATATTCAAGAGAATTTTAGCTAGTGGAGCATTTCCAAACTTTATTCTTTGATTTGAGAGTGAGACTGAGAGTGAGAGAGAGAGAGAGAGAAAGAGAGAGAGTTGTAGTGAGAACTTCATTAGAAACTTTAGATGTTTTCTTTGATTTGTTTGACTTTAGTAAGAATTCCTAGTTAATACTTGATATTTGCATATGTAATGGATTTTATTTTAAATAAATTTCATTTATCTTGGGATATATTCCAGGTTCACGTTTTGGGATTTGCGCAATTATGAGGTATATTGTGTGTAGATTCTATGGGCGTCATTATAACTAATATTATCTTTAAAAAATTATATTTATCAAGTGTCCTAAATTTACTTAGTTTAAATAGGTTAGTATAAGTGATTAAGGGTCTTAAGTATCCTAACTTATCAAATATTTTTATTATAGTTGTAGATAATCATCTAGGGGTCGTTTGGTTTAAATCATCAAAATCAATTAAATCACTTATAATCGCATATCTTGGGATTATGACAGGATAATAGCATTTGGTTCCACTTGTTCTAAGAACAACCAATTATGTAAATATGTAATTGATGATTTTGTAATCTCATTGAAGGTGATTGTGGGGAGCATAATCTCTTATGCACCTTTAATATTATGTGAGAATTATTTAAACCCCTCAATATTACACTTTCATAAGACTTACAAAGACCTTTTAAGAATTAAGATTGAGGAAAATATTTTTTAAAACAATAATTACTTTTTTTTCTCAAAATAATAAAAATGTTTTTTTTCTTCTTCAAAATGACTAGATAATCACTTATCAACAATGTGTTAACCAAATAAGATTATTCATGACGATACTTATTCATTACATCGTTTATTCACGACAATGCTTATTATATATTCAATTATGACTGCAATAATCTGAACCAAACAAGACCTAATTGAATTTATAATCTAATAAAAAATATTATTCTTAATTTTTGTATAAAGCACTAAAAATTTGTAACAATTTCAAAATTTTCGATAATATTTATAGAAAGATCAATAAGTATTTATTAAGGTTAAAATTTAAAATTATTTCAAAAAAGAAATTAGTACTAATTTGGCCATTAAAAAAAATGATCAAAATAGTTTAGGTCAATTTAATATGGATTCTGATTTCATAAGGGATGCTATTGAAATTTTACAAAATTTTACCCCCCCCCCCCAAAAAAAAAAAAAAACACTGGTCGAGGGTACCCAAAATCTAACTTAAATGAAAGAACTTTTCAACATGAACAATTGACATCGGTACATGAGAATGGAGATCCCCTAGAGCTCAAAAGATCTCAGCACAAGCCTATCAAACATAATAAACAAAAATAGAAGGGGTGATTACAATGAAGAACCCATTTTCTCACTAGTTTAATAGGGAAAGCTAGGAGATTTCTTAGGTACTTTCTGAATGGGAAGCACACAATTAAAGAAATTCAAATTAGCTTTGAAGGGGCACAATACATGCTAATCTGGTATGTGAAGCACACAATTAAGGGAATTCAAATTAGCTTTGAAGGGGCACTATACATGCATGCTAGTCTGCTACTTTGGTAGAAATTGACATATATTAAATGCGTGCCGAGGAAGTTCCATATGCTTATTTTCTAATTTTATTATCTAACTCCATTTTTCTTAAGATGACTCAATTCAAATAATCAACTAGTGTTTTCAAATGAGCTTAATCTATATGCTGAACTTGAATGATCTCATTTTATTTCAGTTGACAACCGAACACATCCTAAATAGACCGTTTCAATTTCATCTCATTGCAATGGAAACAATCTCATTGTTTTGTAGCGAATATCATATAGTGATTTAAAGACCAAGTGATCTTGCACTTAAAACAAAGATGACATGCCAAAATCTTAAACAATTATGGACAAGGAGATGCAGACCAAAATCTGAACCAATTATGGGACAAGGGGAGTGCTAGCACCAAAGCCATCAACTATTGATTGTCTCATAAGGTGATCGTCAAGCAATTTTTTCTACATGATCCCGCGCTTGCCGTTAAAACAAAGATGTCATTTACAAATAAAAACAAAGATGCCATGTACAAATATTAACGAAAGAGCAATGCTAGCATTACTATCAAGCATCCCTTACTTAGTGAAAAACCAACACTTGTTATTGTTTTTAATAAAAAAAATTAACATAAATCCTTGCAAGGACAAGTGTTGGTTTTTGGCTGAAAGTAGGAGAGTATGAGAGTAGCCAAGTAGGGCTAGCACACCTCTTAACCAATTATAAACAAGGAAATGTTAGCATCTGACACGTAAATTATTAAGAGAATAACTATCAACAGGAGCTCCGGTTGAACAGTCAACCAGAGTAACCCAAATTTTGCCTTGGAAAAAGGTATTAATGGAAAAAAAATGTAGTTAAAAAAATACCCTTCTTTGTATCCATAATTACAAAACTACCACTATCCAATGCAAAATTTGGGTTGCTCTGATTGACTGTTCAACCGGAGCTCCTGATAATAGTTATTCTCAATTATTAAATGTTTCACAAAGATAATGGTCATATAACTTTTGAGGAGTGCTAGCCCTACTCCCAATCAATCCCTACTCTCATCCTCCACCAACCATTTGTCCATTCTATAATGATTAAAGAACTCTCACTAGTTGGTAGAGGGTGAGAGTATGGGTTAACTGAGAGTAAGGCTAGCATTTTTCTAAACTATTTGTGGAGTTACTAGTTACAAACGACAATAAATTGGTGCAACATGTGGAGTTGCTACTAGGGCTGTCAATGAGCCGAGCCAGCTCGACTTGGCTTGAAATGAGTTGAGCTTGAGCTTGAGCAGGATTAAAAAGCTCATCGAGCTGAGCCGAACCAAGTGAGTAAGCTCGTTTAGATAACGAGCCGAGCTCGAGTAAGAGGTAGCTTAGCTCGGCTCAACTAATTCAATGAATACCCATGTACAGTTATACCCCTGCCAATATCGTGTTTTACATTAAAAGTATAAGAAAATGAAATAAGTTTTTTAAATTAAGAACATGAAATGTTCATAATGTTAGTGAAAACACTATTTTATATTCCCCTTTTCTTTGTACCCCACCATTTAATCGCTTAACTGTTAGAATATCATCACCACTATACTATTTTTTTTTAAATTAGAGCTTAACGAGCCTGCTCGAGCTCGGCTCGAGCTAGGTGATTTGTGGATGAGCCGAGCCCAAGCTGATCTTTTTGAGCTCGCCTTGAGCTCGAGCCGAGCCTGAGCAACATCAAAAATCTAACGAGCCAAGCCTGAGCAATGCCCAGCTCGGCTCAGCTTAGCTTGTTGACCCTCCTAGTTGCTACCCTATAACAACCTATAACAGGGAGATGGTTTAACACTTTGTTACTACCACTTGTTGGAAAGACTACACTAGCATTTCAATACTTTTTTTTTAAATGTAATTGGTGTGCTCAAATATAATTAACCCGAACGCACACTTTCTATTGTAAGATAGTGGCAAAACGGGGTCGATCCACAGAGGCTTGTTAAATAAGTACTATTATTAATTTAGAATTATTTTATGGGTTAAATAAAAACCGATTTAAAATTTGTTATGCTAAGATTATAATTAAAAATAAAATAAAACTAATGGAATAAAAAGAAGAAGAAAAGAAACCCTTTTTTTTTGTTAAAGTTGAAGAGAATAGGAGATCCGGATTTCACCAAAAATATAATAAAATTAATCCTAAAATTAATTTATAAATTCTCCAATGAAACACGATCCAATAAGCAAGCAAATGCTTTTGGATCAGAAGATAAATCTTATGAAAACTTTAATTAAAATTCAGATTTAATATTTTCGTAACAATACAATTTTGGAGTATTTAAAAACTAAAATAAGGATTAATCTTACCGGATTCTTGGTTTCCTCATTTTCCCCTTATTACGAGTTAGCCGAACATTGTAGCATTCAAGATAAAATCGATGAAATAAATCACGCTTTTCATTGATGTTTGATCGACTTTTTACACCATTCCCTCTTCTACTCTTACAAAATAGAAAATCAAATAAAAGAAAGAGAATGGTAGAGAGAAAAGAGAATAAGATTTAGGCTAGAGAGAATGAGAGAAAAAAAGAGAGAGCCCCAAAAAGAGGAAGAGAAAAACTCTATTTATTGATTTTTCTGTGCTCTATGCATAAGCCTCCACTTGACCGAATATTTTGACCCCTTTAACGTCCTAATTAGCAGGTCCTTGTGAAATACAATATTGTTCCCATTTGAGTCTTCTTTCCAATGCCTCAAATCTTGCTTTAATCAGATCTCTCAATCAAAAGTTATGACCAAATTAGTGAGTCATGATCAGTTTAGGTGAGAATCTGAAAATCTTCTTTTTTGGGGGGGATTTGTTGCTCAATATTGCCACCCACGAAATTTACTTGCTTTTCTTGTAGATTTGGTTGCCAAACATTAGCAACCCTATCTTCTCCTTGATTTAATCCAATTAGATGAGTGGGCCCTGTATGACTATTCTCTCTAATGGGCTTTTAGCTTTGAATTTCTTCAATTTGTGCTTTGACTTGAGTCTTGGACTTGGGCTTTATCTTCTTTACTTAGACTTGAACTTTTGGACTTGGGTCTTTCTTCTCTAATTCCTTGATTTAGCCTCATTCCTATACAACTCTCTCAAATTCCTACATAATAAGAGAAAAACTATAATTAGAAAAATTAAGACAAGATAAATAACTAACATATGCAAATAAATGGGTAGTAATTAACATTATTCTATGCACATCAGTAATATATGATAGACTCCATTGGGTTAGCATTCTCCTATAAGATAAGCAAGTTCACACATCGTGTCGTGTCCAATTCCGTAGATTATATGTGTAACAGTTCTCTCAAGTTTTAGCCTCATAATACACTAGCGGGTGGCACATGTGATGCACGTGAGAGTGAGAGGAAGGAGTTGACCACAATTAATAGGAGTTAAAAGAGACACGTGTTAACCCGCAGGTGCGATTGAATTGAACTCTCTCCAAGTTCAATCACGATTGGTTGTGATTCCATTCCTTTCTTTATATAGATAGATGAGCAAGGGGTAGTTTGATAATTAAAATAAAACATTAAATCAAAGTTTTGTGTTATACGAGGGTAGTTTTGGAATTTTAAAAAAATCAGGCTACGCTGCCGCTCGCATTATAATAGTAAAGATGTGTTCAAAAGGAAGACGACAATCTGGTCCGCCTGAGACATGGTCCAAAGTTTATTATGTTCAAACTCTTCATACCTTGCCCCGTCAAGCATGTAACCCATTAATTCAATGGTTGAGATCTAGGTGGTTTGAGGTCACATTTTTTTCGTTGGTTAGTTTAAGGTATCATAACTTCTCAGTAAAAATTATTAGTAGGTTAGTAATGGACGTATGGACTTCTTAACTTGCCACATTACAAAGAGAAGGTTAAACTTAATCCCAGGACCCACCTTAACGGGTGGCACACCCCATGCGTGCTACGACACAGGATCTTCTCCAGTTGTGCTGGCGAGAGATCGCCAACACGCACTCCTAAGGTGCCACCTTTGCCTTTGCACGCTTATCAATGTTAGTTTATATATACATTGCCTTAAAAGGTATGCATAAAGGGTAGTTCATAATTGGTGCTTTTGGAGTGGTAGCAATCTCCTCGTCAACACTAAAGAAATTGAATATTATTGATCAACTTGATTGATTTACAAGGACCCAGAGAGAGTTGAAATAGATAATTCACGATTTCTAAAGTAGAAGAAAACCTTAAACAAATCAAATCAAATCTAATATTCCATAATCTCTTTAATTCAAATTCAAATAACCTTGTGATGAGATACAATGTATCTCATCATACTTTATTATCCTACCATATTCTCTATCACCCTCCCTCAATTGTATGGTCATTTGGAGAAGGAGCATGCAATTGGTTACAAAAAGAAGCCTATAATCATGATTTTTCTTTTATTGAGTCACCAGAACAACCGATTGTGCACGTTGGTGGTCACTGCCTAACTATGAAGTCAATCACTGTCGCATCTAGCTTATCTTAGAGTCTGTCAAAGCTGATGGCCCACTGGATCGGCTGTATGATCTCCTCCTAAAAGAACATGAAGTATGGCCCGCGATTTGAAGAAAAACTCTTATTGAAAGGATCTTCACTATAAAAAAAAGTAGAGATTGTAAGACATGAATATGAGAATTGGGGGTTGTAGAGGTATCAAAAGTTTTATATCTGACAGAGGTTTCCTTCTACTTTAGGAATCGCGAATTATCTATTTAAACACTCTTTGGGTCCTTGTAAATCAATCAAGTTAATCAAAAATATTTAGTTTCTTTAATTCAAATTCAAATAACTTTATGATGAGATACAATATATCTCAGTACACTTTATTATTCTACCCTATTCTCTATCAAGCACCAACGAGAAGATCCTTAAGTCATGAGCAAATGCCAAGATGGCATGGATCACACAGTTAAGTAAGTAGGGCTGACGGGACTTGAGAATTTAGTTTAAGTAAATAAAATGTTATGACCTTCACACCCAAAAGAGGCAAAAAAAAGGAAGAAAAAGAATAGTTTTGAGGTCCGTGAATATTTGAGTTCCTCTAATTTTTTTAATTTGGTAACAAACAACACACCACACCCACACACACTATACAACACATGTACTCGCACATCCTCCCACGACATATAGCCAATGCACCCACACTCCCTCTCAAAAAATAGAATTGAGGTATGTGTATGTATGACATCAAATTTTTTTGATAATTGCTAGTATTTTTTCAGTAATTGTTGATAAGGAGACTCCCAACATTTATTTAGAAGTGTGAAATACAATGTGCATTCAAACTTCAAACCAAATACTTAGGGGCTGTTTGGATACACTTCCGTTTTTTTTTGTTTTTATTTTCTATTTTTTAAAACTGAAAATAACTTTCTATTTTCAAATTTCTTAACAGAAAATATGTTTGGCATTACTGATTACTAACTATTAATTGTTTTAAAAAAGGAAAAACAAAAAAACACGTTTGGGAAATATGATGGGTATAATAATAAGTAAACAATTCCAATCCATAAGGGTGGTGTGGTGGTGGTGGTCGAGTGGTGTTGGTGGTGGGTGGTGAAGTGGTGGTGAGTGGTAGTGGAGGTGGTGGGGTGGTGATGGTGGTGGTGGGTGAGTGGTGGTGGAGGTGGAGTGGTGGTGATGGTAGTGGTTGTGGAGTGATGGTGGTGGTGGTTGTGGTGGTGGTGATGGTGATGGAGTGGTGGTGGTGGGTGATGTGGTGGTGGTTCTGTTTTGTTTAAGGGGCCATTTAGATATACTTTTGTCTTTCTGTTTTTAAAAATTGGAAACAACTTTTTGTTTTCAATTTTTTAAAGTAAGAAACACGTTCGGTATTACTAACTATTACTTATTTTTAAAAAAGAAAAACAAAAATACGCATTTGATAAATATGATTAAATAATTTCAATTCATGGTAGTGGCGGTGGTGGGTGGTAGTGATGGTGGTGGTGGTTGTATTGTGGTGGTGGGTGGTGAGTAGTGGTGGTGGTAGTATTGTGGTGATGGTGGTTGTATTGTGGCGGTGGTGGTGAGTAGTAGTGGTGTGGTGATGGTAGTAGTATTGTAGTGGTGGGTGGCAGTGGAGATGGGTGGTGGACTGTGGGTGGTGGTAGTATAGTGGTGGCGTGGTGGTTGTTGTGAGTGGTGGTAGTGGGTCGCCATACCAAAATCATCCACCCTCCACAATTTGGGTGACATGTGGTGATAAAAATGGGAGAAATATCAAGTGGGGAGAAGTCAAAAAACAGGGGAGAAAATAAAATGACTTCTTCCTCTTTTTATCGCCACATGCCGGATGTTTTATGGAGGCGTGATGGTTGTTGTGGGTGGTGTTACCTTGATTTTCCAAAAATTTGTTACTTCTCTACTACTATAATGGGAGAGGCCGGCGTAGATGATTTTTCCGAAATTCCCATACTACCCTTATACAAAACTTTGATTTAATGTTTTGTTTTAAAACCCAAACTATCCCTTGCCTTTGATTTAATTTCCAAACTACCCCTTGCTCATCTATCTATTTAGAATCATAGCCAATTGCGATTAAACTCGGGGAGAGTTCAATCGCACCCGTGATTTAACACGTGTCCCTTTTAACTCCTATTAACTGTAGTTAAGTCCTTTCCCTCGCTCTCATGTGCATTGCACGTGCCACTAGCGAGTTCAATCGCATCCGCGGATTAACATGTGTCCCTTTTAACTCCTATTAACCGTGGTTAACTCCTTCCCCTCGCTCTCATGTGCATCGCACGTGCCACCCGCTAGTTTTTTTAAAGACAGAAAGCATAAACATGTTTACCAAACATGTTTTGTGTAAATTTTTTGTTTTTAAAAACAAAAAAAGAAAACGGAAGTACAACCAAACGGGGATTTTCAAAAATTTTGTTACTAATTTTCAAAAATAAAAAGCAGAAACATGTTTACCAAACATGTTTTGTGTAAAAATTTCTAAAATTTTGTTTTTAAAAACAGAAAACGGAAGTACAACCAAACGGGACCTATAATTTGCATGCAAAATGTATTAGTTAGCATGCATAAAAGTATTGTAACCCTTTTAGAGTAGAGTATTGGTGGCGGTGTCCTGCCATCAACTACCATAGAAGATCCTGATTATTTATTTCTTTTTTAAATATGTATCAAGAAAAGCGACCCAATTAATTAGTAACTGTACGAATCATGAGTCGGTCTATGGGTAACCCTAAATATACCCTCAAATATTATCTAGTCGTAACCTTTATAATTGACCATTAAGGGACAAGATTTGAATTAACTTATTTTGAGTTTTCTAATGCCACATCAGTTCTAATTCTAACCGTATAGTTGAAATATACAGTTAGGACTTAAGAATATATTTGGGAATACACTTTAATAGTTGAAATATACAGTTAAGATTTAAGAATACATTTGGGAGTATATTTTAGGAGTATGACTAATTCATGAATCATATCCTGTCCAAAATCTATTCCAACTATATATTTTTGCTAGCAATAACTGTAGCAACTATTTTTTACATTTTTTTTTTGGATGAGGGTATCAATTAATTACCAACACACTCTAACTATATTTTACTTACTATAGGCAAAAAAAGATTTACAACTAGTATAATGTCCCCTAATTTAGGGCCTCGTGGTGACGTTCCACTCCATCACAGACTCAGTCCCGAAAAAAACTCGGATAAGAAATAGGATACGAAGTTCCCAACTGAGAGGGCCTCTCGGCCACCACTCTCACCTTGGATTATAGGAAGGGCTGTTCAATGAGAAAACCGACGATTTGAGAGTGGAACTGGACGCCAACGGACAAAGACACGTTTAGCATTCGTAGTACACGTGGCATCAAACTGAGACTTCCTCTCGATGCAGATTTCAGAGTATTGAATTAGGCACCGGATTTTCTACCTTGTGGTTATTTTTTTAATATTATTTTTAACTGAACATGCAATTTATGTGTGAGAGAGAAAAGAGGGGAGAGAGCAGAAAGAAAGAGATAATGGTTCTATGCACATATATTAGAGGAGAGACACGAAGGAGAGAAAATGTATTAAAAAGATAAGCTGGGTAGAGATTGAAAACACTAACGAGTGATGAAGAAAAAATGAATGAGAGTTAAATAGATTTGAAATAACTTTAATATTTTAAAATAATAATGGAATAATATATGATATTTAATTTTTTAAGAAGTCCCAACTCCACCAACCCTACCAACCCTCCTATTTGATTAGTAGAAATAATAGAGAAAATCTTGATTAGATACGGTAATCTTAGCGAGGTAGAGAGGTAGAGGCACCTGAGATTTTACTCTTGCCTCCTGGGCAACAAGAAATGCTAAATCCATCAACAAAACGGGGCTTTGGATTGTCTTGTCAAGCCAGAAAGGGCTTGTCTCGGGTGTCCATAGAACAAACATATGGTGTTGAAGTCAAAATCATGGCATGATGAGACATGTGGTAATAAGTGTGTGAGATATCAAGCGGGAAAAAGCTAAAATTATGGAAGAAAATGAGACGATTTTTTCTCAATTTTATGCCAACTGTCACACAATCAGTGGACACCCGATACCATTTTCTGGCTTCGCCAGAGACCATCAGAGGCCGGCCCCACGAAGAAGTGGGGAAAGCAACATCATCGGTAAATAATGCCACGTATGCGTACTTACAGTAATCGATTAGCATGGTTATGATGTATGGTGGCATCTTGGCATGGTGTTGGGGTTTTAGGGGTGAAAATGTTTGGGTCACCATTTTTGGGATGGCGTGAAGAAGGTCCAAAAAGGTACAAGGGAGAAAAGAGAAACGGACGATCCGAAGAACTTCTCCAGCAGAATCAGTAAAATCAAATTTAGAAGAGCAAGGATTTTATCTGGTTTCGTTTGTTTTTTTTTAAAATAATTGGGGAAGTTCTTTTGCATTTGATTTTTGTCCGTCATCGATCAATGAAGACGATTTAGACAACCAAGGTACGGTTCCATTCACGTATAGAATTCTAAGTGGTTTTCTGGTTGTTCTAGGGCAGATTTTTATTTTTATTTTTTATGGATCAATTGATCGATATTACAGAGTAAAATTTGAGAATAATCGTGGAGGGTGGAGTCTCGATCATGGCGATTGTTGAGAATGCTGGGGTCGATTTAGGGATTAATGGCGATTCCTCGAACCAGAAGAATTTTAATAGTACAGCACCGGACTCTCATGTTCCCAACGATCTCGATCAATCGAAGCAGAATCATTTGGGGGTTCGGATGGTTGATACTAATTTGCATCAGAACAACAACAGCAGCAGCAACATCCCAATATTACGGCCGCCTGATCAGTCCTTCCACATCAAGGTACGCCAGTTTCAACAACAGCAGCAGCAGCAGCAGAAGGGGATGACTCCCCCGGCGCACCTTAGCAACCACAAGCCTCAAATGCCGCAGCTTCAGCACGGATTTGATCATGGAGCGAATAACGGGGCGCAGGTGGGAGCGATGGCAACACAGCACGGTCATGCTCAGGCTCAGGCTCAGGCTCAGGCTCAGGCTCAGGCTCAGGCTCAGGCTCAGGCAGGGAAGTCTGGTTTCGGCCACACGCATCAGCGATCGAACGGCGTTGAATTGCGGGAGGTTGGTGATGGTTTTCAACAGGACATGAGGGATTTGGAGGAACTCCTCTCGAAGTTGAATCCCATGGCAGAGGAATTTGTTCCCCCCTCACTGGTGAACCATGGATCGGGTGGTGGCCTTTATAATAATAACAACTTTATGATGCACAATGACATTGCCAATAGTAGACGGGTAGGATCATACTGCTTCTCTTAGTTTGTCTTCCCCACATTCAATTCAATTTCCCATATGCATGTGTCTTGTTTCATATTGTGATTTCTGTTTTCCTATGTTTAGAAGAAGAATAATTATAATCAAGGGAAGCGAAGAATGAATAGCCGAACGAGTATGGCACAACGAGAAGAGATAATTAGGAGGACTGTGTATGTTTCTGACATTGATCAACAGGTAAGGAATTGTATTTTGCTGCGGGTTGCTTTGTGTTTTTTTTTTTTTGGTTTGCTATGGCTGTGCACCAGTACTTGGACTAAAGTTAATTGTTTTGTCTTTAGGTAACTGAAGAACATCTTGCAGCCTTGTTTATCAATTGTGGACAGGTATCCGGTGTTTCTTTTTCACTCATATATCCTGCTTTCGCTCGTACCTAAGCATATGAAGGCGAATGTTTGTGAACAAGTTTCCTTTTGAGGCTGAAGGTTGTTGACTGCCGAGTATGCGGTGATCCTAATTCAGTTCTTCGTTTTGCTTTTATAGAGTTTACTGACGAGGGTATATTTCTTTCACAATCTCAGTTGTTCATTTGATATACATTTTACTATTTTTTTGGTGGTGTTATGTTGATATGATGGTCATTTGATTTCTTTGGTATGTGCCAATGCAGAAGGTGCAAGGGCTGCTTTGAGTCTCGCAGGGACGATGCTTGGATACTACCCTGTAAGGGTGCTGCCCTCAAAAACTGCGATTGCGCCTGTTAACCCAACATTTTTGCCAAGGGTGAGAAAGTCTTGCAATGATGGTCATTTATCTCTCTTTACTATGAAAATTTGTCGTTCCAATTGTAATTGGCAGTTTCGAGAAACTAAATACCGACCGTAGCCTTGCTGATTCGTAATCTATTTCTAATAACTCAACGACCAACTGTTATTTGGTCTTCAGTCTGAAGATGAACGTGAGATGTGCGCAAGAACTATTTATTGTACAAATATTGATAGGAAGGTAGGTTTGACTATCATATTATTGACTGTGATGCAGAATATAAACTGGTAAACCCATTTATGATTTATTTGCTTATTTGGCCTAGGTTTCTCAGGCAGATGTAAGAATCTTCTTTGAATCAATATGCGGAGAGGTTTGTGGCTGCTTTTGTAAAAAACACGAAACACTTGCTTGTTCTTGAATTCTTGACTTTGGAAAGGAAGAAATGATGTGGAACATCTTGTCTGGTGCAGGTTTATCGCTTGAGGCTGCTCGGAGACTATCATCATTCTACTCGTATTGCTTTTGTTGAGTTCGTAATGGTGATTGCTTCTAGCTCTTTATTTATGTACGCTGATTCCTTTACTAGTCATTATGCTACCTGTTGTGAATATAGGCAACATGAACTGTCTCTATACATTGGCACAACCTGATAAAATTTTATGGCTAATATAAAATTAGCAAATCGAGATTAAAGGAACATTATTTCCATAGAAGATTTTGGAGAATAATGTTTGTCGACATTGATAAGGCAATCCTCTCTTGTTGTGACGTTTTTTTTAATGCTATTTAGTTAACTTAGAATTTGAAAGACAAATTAAGGGCTATTGACCATTTTTCTCTCCAGTGTGATCTGATTCCCTCTTCCTTGTTCGTATTATGGAGCTTCATGACCATATTTAAAAGTTTGTCAAGTATATGGTGATATCAATGTCGCACGCAAGCATTGGTAAAATGACGACATGGTGTCTTGTAAGTGTTCACCGAGCATGTCAAACATCAACCTGAGCCGCTGAGTGTGCATTGGCACGTGGTTGAGACACTATTCCAAATAGTTGGCGTGCACCAGGTGGTATAAGTGGCTTGCAATAAGACGTACTTTGCAGTTGCCTCATTTCTTAAGATGTTTTATTGAACGTCCTTGATGTGTTCATCACATAACATGTCCTTTGCAAGATTATTGTCTTTACTGGTTGTGATATTTATAATTTTGTATATCTTTTCACAATTAAAAGCTAACATCCTTGGGTCGAGAAATCTTTATATAGTGGGTGCACATGTTGTTTTTACAAACAGTGGCAACACATCATAGGTTCAACAACGATGGCCGATGGATCTATAATGAACATGGATTTTTACAACAATAAATTGGGTTGGTGAGGTGAGATGATGATCCTTGAATAGAGTCAACATGTCTCATCTCGATTTTACATATGACACTCTCATGTCAATGATCTCAATCTTGAAATATTTGCTGAGATGTTTGAGGTTCTCTCTGAGCTGAAAATAAACTTGGGGAAAATTGCATTGCAGGTGTTAGTGTTGATAAAGAGGTAGCATAAGCCTTGCCAACATTCGGGAGTGTGATTTTGAACAGTGGCTGTTAAGATACATTGGTCACCCATTGGAGCCAATTATAGATCCGTGGAGTTTGCGTCCCTATCATTTGGGAAATTCAAATAGATATCTTCAGCTTGGGAGATAAATTACATCTCGTTAGGAGGTAGAGTTACCCTCATCAAATCCATGCTTTCTAATCTAGTGATACTACATTCCCCTTTCCAAGGTTCCTGATAAAGTGATCAAGAAGCTGGAACAGTTGCCAAAAAACTAAAAATTTATGGGAAGGAAATGGAGCTGAGAAAGATCATCCTATCAAGTGAGAAGAGGTGGCCAAACCAAAGATGAAGGGGGTTATGGATAGAAATTTGACTCTTTTGGGTAAATGGCATTATAGATTTTCTTGGAATCATACAACTAATGGGTTTAGTAACCACAATTATTTACGACAGTTAATGAGTGGGACCCTAAACCAGCCTATGGTGTTAATTATCATTGTTCTAGAAAGCTGTTAGCTATTTGTTTCCCTCCTTTATTCTTATTGTCAGACACAATGTTGGTAGGGATTTGGAAAGACAAATGGAGGCCTGGGGTTCCTCCCAAAATCCCTTTTTCCGCGTCCGCGTTGAACCAAAAGTTTCATCATTTCAGATGTGGAAAACCTTTCCCACCTTGGCCTAGTTTGGAATTTGAACTTCTATTTAGCCCGTAAGCCTGGCTAAATTGATGAGCTTTCCATTCTCTTCAATTCCTTGAAGATGTCTATATGCCATTCGCTCAGCTGAAGTATGGCAATTTGTTGGGTATCGGGCCTCGTTAAAATCCTGTCATAATCATCATCTACGTCTACCGGTGGACGTGCGGGCCTCATCTCTTGGATCTCTTGTTCAAGCTTGTTGGCCTCCTGCTTATCCTTAGCTGCACTAATAAGATGCTTATTCATATTCCATTGGACCTCTTTAGGCACATTAGGACAATCCTTTATATTCGGTAACCCACGGCTAGATGCTCCTTTAGGAGAGACACCCTGTCGCTCTTTGCGAAGTTTCTGCTGTAATTACAGATTGCCTTTGATTTGTTGCCTTATATGACACCCCTTGCTTCCACCTAATATTTGGCTGCCTCCTTCCTGGCATCCTAACAGGTCTGCAAATTGAAATAAGGAAGAGTATAAACAGATTCATTACTAATATGCCTAAGAATGCATGTTAGTGTGCAATTTGTTTTTCATTGCTAATATGCCTAAGAATGCATGCAAGTGTGCAGTTTGTTTTTAATAATTTTGATTTTAAAAAAATAAAAATAATATTTACAAGTAGTTAAGATTAATAGAATAAATTAACTCACAAAGAATAAGTTAGATTATTTGTAATTTAAGTACTTAATAATTTTACATTATTTGTAATTTAAGTACTTAATAATTTTACATTAAGTATTAATTTATAGATGATTTATACTATTTTGTAAATAATTATATTATTTTTCAAATATATTTTAAAATTAAATTAATTAAAAAATTATATAAAATTACAAAAATAAATTCTCCCCAATGAATAGATTGACGGGACATGTATGCCATACCTAATTTGCACATAATATATAGTAGTAATCATTAATTTATAATGAAATTAAGATTGTTTGGGTCAGACTTGGTTAAGGTGGCAATGGATTTCCATGAGGGCAAGTTAGACCGAGTCCTAAACATTACCTTTATTGCCTTAATCCCCAAAAAAGATGGGCTCAGGATTCACAATTTTGTCCAAATTGGGGAGTGTACAAGATTTTGGCAAAGGTTCTATCAGCTAGACTTAAGGTTGTCGTGGGATCCATCATTTCTCCGCCCCAAGGAGCCTTTGTAGGGGGAAGATAGATTCTGGATGGAGAATTGATTGCGAATGAATGTGTTGATGCCAGGATAAGGTCAGGATCTCTTTTCAATTATGAATAATGGTAGTCCTATAGGCTACATGGTATTTTGGTAGCTCTAGGGGGTCTTTGCCAAGGTGATCGGCTCTTCATTATGAGTACAGAGGCATTTAGTAGATTGATCAGCATAGTGGCAACGACATGTTATTGAGGGTTTCTCAGTAGGTAGGGAGGGCATGTCCATATCTCATCTACAGTTTGCTGATGATACACTGATTCTCTATTTCACATTTTGTAGGCGACTAGTTTATCTTAGGTGCCTTTTAAGTGCTTTGAAGCGGTCTTAGGTTTGAAGGTGAATTTGTCCAAGAGTGAACTATTTGGGGTGGGGGAGGTTCCGAATTTAAGGGAATTGACATCGTGTCTTGGGTGTAAATTAAGAACTCTTCCAGTGACTTACCTAGGTTCTCCCTTGGAGCCAGATACAAGGCTAAAATAATATGGGACCCCATTGTGGAGCGTTTCTCTAAAAGGTTATTGGGGTGGAAATCATTATACTTATCTAAGGCGGGTAAGCTTACACTTCTTAAACGTACTCTGAGCAGTTTACCTACTTCTTTCTTGTTCCTCCTAACTATCCCAGTTTTTGTTGCAGAGAGATTAGAAAAGATTCTGAGGGACTTTCTTGGGAATGAGAGGATTGAAATGTCTAAATATCACCTGGTAGATTGGAATACAGTCTGTTCTGCAATTAAGTTTGGTGGATTGTGAGCGAAGCCTTTGGTCGAGGTCAATAAAGCACTATTGGAAAATTGGATGTAGAGGTTTGGCTTGGAAAAATTTGTGGATAAAGGTGATTGTCGCCAAGTTCGGGAGCAGTCATGTTGGGAGACAATCTGGTCGTGTGAGTTGGGCTTGTGGACAACTAGTATGTACATTTAGGATGAGTTTCTGAAACAGATTAGATTTACAGTGGGGAGGGGTGAGTTAGTGAAATCTTGGGAGGATTTGCGGTGTGATTCTTTAGAGTGAAGTTTGGGAATTTATTTTTGCTGGCAACAAAAATGCATCGGCGGCATCCTGTATCGAGTGTGGGGCTAACTTAGTTAAATGATATCCTAGATTTAGATGTTGTCTTAATGACTGAGATACGAAGGATCTTCTTCTAGAGCGTTTGTAGGGTGTTTCTCGTTCTTCAAGAAGGGATGATCGAGTATGGATTAGGGACAACAAATGTCGGTTTACAGTGAGATCTTACCTTCTATCCTTGTGGGTGTCTCCTGTATCTTGTCGCATAGGGCTGTGCGCGGAACCACGAAGTTCCATCAAAGGTATTCTTCTTCTTGTGGGTGGCTTCTTGGGATAATATTCTCACATGTGATCATTTAAAGTAGAGATGGTGGAGAATGACTAACCGTTGTTTTATGTGCCATAAATCGGAGGAATTGACAGATCACTTGTTATTGCATTTTCCTTCATGTTTAATATTTGGAGTTATTTCCTATCGTGATTGAGGATTATGTGGGTCTTCTCTGGCTCATTTAAAAACTTCTTATCTTGTTGGCATTCAGTGAGGTGGAGCCTCGAGTCCTTTGGTATCTTCTACCGGGGCAATAGCTTAGTTCATTTGGAAGGAGAGGAAAGTCTTTGATTTTGTTTCTTGCTCTTTAGGAAAGGTTTGTTCGAGGACTTATTAATTACTTATTGCCTAGTGTTCCATTAGGGCTAACTGGGAGGACTTGGCAATCCATTGCTTTTTTTTGACTATTGTAGGTCCTCATACATAGTTGGAGGGGATATGCTTTTACTTTCTTCTTTTAGTTTCAAGATTCGATCCTGGTTCACCATCTTATGACCCATTGCTTTTGTATAATTTATCGATAAATTAAGATTAAATTGTGTTATATTTACTTGTAAAAATTAAAAATTTAGATTTGAAGGTAGAAAATTCAATTTCTTCGGCCAATTGATAGATTGGCCAGAAACTTTTTTTTTTGATCGGTATCGACTAGAAACATAGAACATACTATAATTTATTTTAACAATAATGAACTAATATTAAGTATAAAAGTTATAAAAACACAAAAAATTTAAATTCTTTAGTAATTTTCTTGAAACAAATTTCTCCACGGAGTTCTAGTATCGATTATCGCTTCTCCACGGAGTTCCAGCATCAATTATTGCTTTCTTTGAGTTAATTTTCACCTAAGCCACTAAAATCTTGTTAAAAATGAAAAAAAGAAGAAATCTAAGAGTAAAACTCAAAAAACCAAAGCTTGTTGCTGAAATGTCGAAGTTTCAACAAACTCAAAATTGCGACATTAATATGCTTAAGATTATATATTTCACAAATTATTGCAAAATATTAATGATTTTTTATCGAATTTTTGTAAAATGATTAATATCTTAAGTTGAAACTTTGTCAACTCCCCGAATTAAATATAAATAGGCAGACTTATTGATAGTTTGGTCGAAGTTTCAAATCATGACTCCCACAATGCCATCAGGCATCAGGTAGGCAACGGGCGAGGATAATGGCCCTTGAGGATATGGTCATGTTATTAGGGAAACTTGCAATATAGTGATTCAAGGGAATGCATCACTCTTTTGGACCCCCAGATATGTGAATGACGTTGCCAATGTTCTAGCTTAAGGAGGGGGTGGGTAAGGACAGTTTGGTGTGAATCCCTTCCCTTGAGTGTTGTACTATGTTTTTTTTTGTTGCTCTTTTCTATTTTTTCCGGGGTCCCTTATCAGTCAATTTTTTTTTTCCGGGGTCCCTCACGCTGATGGTACCCATAGGTTTGTATCTTTTTGTAACTTCATTTGTTTGGTAATCAATATATTGTTGTGCCACCAATAAACAAAATGACGATTCTCAAAGTCGACGAGTGACAAGGATGGATATTTTGGATCACACACTGACAAATCTTTCGAGGGTTATGCAACTAACATTGACATTCAATCTTGGGCGTTGATTTCTTGGACTATTGGGGTTTTCTCTCCAACTACGCTTTGAGGAAGATAATTAAATTGTTGAGACATGGCATTCATTGTTTGGCAAATGCAATTAATATGTCTTCCAACCAAGGTGCTGCTTGTGTGATAAAAATAATTAAAAATATATATATATATATATATATATATATTAAATATATGTATATAAATATTAAAGTATACACATATTACATAAATAATGGATATTTAAATAGTTTGAAGTTTTCTAACTTTTAAGGTGATTTTGAGTCTTGACTTTGGATGCTCTTTTTAAAGTTTAAATGCATCACCTATATCCTAATATAGTGCTTTTAGACTTTGAAAGAGGGTTTGAAAATAGGTTTAAAAATGGGTTTGAAAATAGGGTTTAAAAGAGGGTTTTAAAATAAGCTATAGAAGAGGATTAAAAAGAGGATTTTAAAAAGGGTTTTAAAGGGAGAGTTTTAAAATAGGGTTATAAAGGAGGATTCAAAATAGGGTTTAAAAGAGAGTTTTAAAATAGGGCTTTAAAGGAGGGTTTTTAAAATCGGCTTAACAAGAGGTTTTTGACCGCCTAGGCGATCGCTCAACACCCAGATGCCTAGGCGTCGCCCAGTGACTCTTGCCTAGGCAGTTGAGGCCAAAAAACGCTTAGGTGACGCCTTGACAATACTGCTTCCAACATCTAGGGACACAACAACCTCCCGAAATTTAACACAATTAGTTAGATTGGAGAGAGTGAGAGTAGATGGAGGTTGAAAACATGAGAGATGAGTTTTAATTGTGGGTTATATATATATATATATATATTTATTTATAGAAAAATAGAATTGAATTAAAATTACAATGGCTGAAGATTCATGAACCTTGAATCATATTTGTCTCTTTGACAAAGGAAACTAAGTGAACTTGGAATTTTATTTTTCCTTTTTTGTTTATCAAAATGAAGACCAAGGGAAAGTGGGATGAGGGTTTTATATGGAAAAAGGTCTTTTTAACTTGAGTTGGCAAATATACAGATGATTGTGTTTGTGCATTGTGGGTTATGGTCGGAGATGATACTTTGCATGATGGCAAAATTTAGTAAGGACGTAGTGCAGACAATTTCCAATGGAGTCGTCCAAATGTATGGATTGATTTCGTGGAGGTGAATAAGTAGACTTGAATTGAACTTTGGGTGATCATCTGGGTTAATTGCCTAAATTGAATGTATGGTGGAACGGATAGCACCAAGGTTTCATTGGAGGGAGGATGTGTTGTTTGGTGAAGGAATGAAGGAAACGACCCTATTCCTAATGGTAAGAAGGGTTTATATCAAGGTTTAAAAAAAGGGTTTCGGACATCGTAACGGACACAGTCGAAACCTTAACGTAACGCCGTTACGTAACGGTTTCGACCTTTACTTATTTTTTTTCTTTTTTGCTTAAAAAAATCCAAAAAATTTCAATAAATAGAAAAAAAAAACATATAATAAATGGGTAATAAGATACTTTTAAAGCGAATATGAAGCTCAAAATTTAAAAATAAGGAAATTAGATGGGTCGAGGGTTGAAACATACCCGCAATAAAGAACATGCCTTGGATTTCTTCAAATCTATGAATTAAACTTCAAATCAAGTTGTTAATTAACAAAAAACAAAAGGATTTTAGGAAAAAAAAAGTACTAAGAATAGGTGGAGAAGAAGAGATGAAGCAAAGATGAGGTTTTAGAATGAATTTAGAGATTTTCGGAACCCAGTCCTCTAACCGAAACTTTTACGTATTAGACGTAACGCCCGTTACGTAACTGTTTTAGGCGTTACGGTTTTGTTTCGGGATAAACGAGTAAAGGTACGGTATTGGGTATCGGAGGTCACCGAAACCTTTACGTAACAGACTTTACGTAACGGTTTCGGCGTTTTTTTAAACCATGGTTTATATTGATCACAGCATGGGAAAGAGTTCAGTGAGTTGTCAAAGGAGCCAAGCCATGCCCAACCTATGATGCCCTTGTCGCCTATTTAGCAAATGCTTATCAGTGTCGCGTTGCTTGAATATTCACATGTGGTGTCATTTGTCCTGTCTCAATCCTCTACAATTGGCTGATTAGAGTTACCATTGGCCCTCCAAGGAAACAAGAAGACTCCAAGGAGATTGGCGGGTCTTAGGTAGTGGTGGCAACAGATGGGGATTGGGTGGGTTAAGGTGTGGGCCTAGTAAGAGTTTTCTTAATCAAACATGACCTGTTTATAATTGGGTTAAAATAAGCAAACCCAAGCCCAACTTAATAAGGGACCCCTCAATATACTTGCTTCCCAAACATATTTAAAATAATTAAAAATAAATTATACTAACATTTAAACCCAAAATGAAAATTTAGTACATATTAAGCTATGTTTCACATAGATGGACACGGGTGTCGGCGTCTGACTCGGATAAAAGGTGTCGGACACAGTGAACCCAAAAAAACAGATTTGGGAATGCGGGAGAATATTTGAAAAAAATTTATACTCTTAACTGTTATATGAATCATACTATTAAGATTAAAAAGTAAAATAAATTAAATATGAAAGAAAAATTATTGCAAACAACACTAAGTAATGTACCCCACAAACTACAATTCCTCAAACAATATAAATAAGACATGAATAAAAGCAAATAATTTAATGAACTAATGAAGTAATAAACATATATTAATTCTAAATGTTAATGCTAATTCCTAAAATGATTAATTTAAAAGAGGTTTTGTTGGCTTGAATTCAACCCATTGACACTCCTATTCCTTCTCTTCCTTTCTCTCTCCCCCATTTTTCTTTTTTGTTATTGGGATCAATAATTCTTTTTTTCCTAGTTGAAAACCAATGGATTGTGGTTTTTCTCCTCTTTCCCTACTAGCTTCTCTTTTCTAATGACGCGAGTTAGAAAAAATTTGTTAAAATTTATGATAATTATATGCATTTTTTAATATATAATAAACACTAAAAGTTTATGAGTATCAATTGTGTCCACGTCCGTGTCTATCTATCTATGTCCAAAATAAACATTTCTAATACTAGTCACAATAGCCGTATCCGCACATTTCAACATGGGACACACTTGTTTTCTTAAAGAATTTGTGCAACATAGATATTAAGCATATATATATATATTTATTCATTATTAAATTAATTATGTATTATGACATGTCATATTATGATATGTCGGGTCTGGGGAACTTAGGGCTTAGAAAATTAAGTTCAAACCTGGTCTACGGGCAAAAGCCTCAACCCGAACCCGTGAAAAATTGGGCAGATTCAGGCGGGATGATGGGCTGGATTAGAAATTTCCGTCCCTACTCATAAGGTCGTGAAGCCATTGTAGGTGTCTCCCACACCAAACCCCCGCACCAATGTAGTGCCCCCTCAGTGTGTCATATCACACATGTTGGCGTCAACTTGTTCAACATGGCTGAGTGGTCTGGGATGATGTATTTGCTGTTTTTTTTTTTGGTTCTCTAGCTATTTATCTTTGCTTTCTCTCTTGGTTACTATTGGTGAACCTTGCTTTGTATTTCCCGTTTCCTTCTATTTTATCTGCTATTTACCAATCAAAATAAAATTTGTTCAACATTCTACTCCTCTTAGCCGCCGAACCTTCAACTTCCCCATCACCCCAAATTGTGGTGTTAGTTGATGTTGAGAATATCATTTTTAGTGGCATCGAGTCAGCAATGAAGTGGAAAACCACAATGTGGTGTTGAGTGGCGCAAAATTTGCAGCCGAAAACCACCATCTCAGGTAAGAGCTATTTGCTTTGTTTTCTGGATGTTAGGATTTCACTTTTATGTAGAAAAGTTTGCTTCCCCTTTCTTCTCCCAAGTGTTGTAGTATGAGATCTCATGGGAACACTGTGGTCATTGATATATTATAGTTCGTCTGCAAGTTATATCGGAACTATAGTTTCAGAAGAAACCTATCCAGGAATGTTGAGGAAGTCATTCCACTACTTGAAATGAAATCCCTAAAATTTCAAGTGCTTTCCGTTATAGCTCTTCTTTGCTTCTTTTTGATTTATCATCGACTTGAATCATATTTCTGTTATTATAGTCTTCTCACATGAACGCACTCTGTTGGGCATCGAGCTATCCATCAACTTTTTGCAAAATTACATTATACACCCCAAAAGATCATTTCTTTATTCACAACCAGATGCCTTCGGTTTTCTAGCCTATAACCACTTCATCTTCTTCTTCATCAATGCATTATCCCAACTATTTTAGGTGTAGGTGAGGTAGAATGGATGCTGTTCCGCCATTCTAGTCTATCCCTTCGTCCACCTTCTTATTATTATTTATAATTTGATAATTGACAAAAATTGTATTCTAATGTGAGAAGAAGTTTACAAGTATAAGGAAATGAGAGATTCCCCCCTCCCCAAAAAAAAAAATCCAGATCATGAGTCAGAAAATACAAGATAGCTTCAGCTTTTCAAAAAGTATGAGCTTCTAGAGGCCGATAATTTTTGAAGGAATACTGACCAACTACATAGACTCCAACTAATAAAGGAGTAAAGGCTTGGCAAAGAAGACTCAGAAGTCTGAAAAATCCTCTGGTTCCTTTCTGTCTAGATACCCCAAGGTCCCCAACTCACCATGAAAGGCAACATCCTCATAAGGACTTTGCCTCTTCTCCTAAATAGGGAGAAGAAGCTCCATTTGTATGTTGAACCTGTTCAGAATCAACATATCTCGTCCTCTTCGCCGTCCAAACGAAAGCTTTCACCTTTGGTGGAACCTGGGTGTAGCCTTCCAAAACTTGCCTATGTGAGGATTTTATCAAGCTCCTTGTCTTCCCTCTCTAACTGCTATCTGTGGAAGCTTTTTACCTAGAAATGCCCTTCGAGTCTCCTTTCCAAATTCAGTTACCAACTTATCATCTCTATCCTGATTCACCTAGGTCTCTTTTTAGCTTTTCAGGAAGAAGGTTTTCCTCCTTCTCAATGTCTTTGAGATTGGGTCAGAGGGTGGGGCTCCAAATGACTTCCCCGTTCCTAACATCAAAGAGATCGCTGACCAAGACCTTCCTTGTGGGTACTAGCCTTAGAATCTTGGGCAAATGTCATGAAATCTGCCCGTGCCACTCCAGTCGTCTGAAACAAACTATGTTTCCTTTGCCTACGACGAAACCATTATTCTCAGAAAATTGCTTCTGAGCTTGCACAATCCCTTTCTACACCCCTATGCCATAGGTGCAAGAGACTTGCTTGGAGAGGGTTGTAACCACTGAACAAACTCGGCGAGTCGACTCGACTTGCCTGATTTTCGAGTCGACATGTCTAAAAAACTCGATCTCTCTTTTATTTGAGTAACTCCAGTGACTCGGTCAAGTCAGGCGTAGTGACTCGACTCGAAAGACTAGACCGAGTCACTTAAGGACATTGATGTCTTTGGTTAAAAATCTCGTTCGACCTGTATTGAGGTCTCATTCGAGCCCTAAATCAAGGAGGAGGTGAAGGAGAAGGAGGAGGAGGAGGAGGAGGAGGTAAGCATGATTGTTTTTGTGAAATTGTGAACGCCTCCTTGTGAGTTGTGGCCTACTTGCCCAGCTTCAACTAGGTAAGCATCTAAACCCTATAACAATGAATTGCATTGAAATTAGTATTGTTTTTTGCATCATAATTTTACAACCATATCTACTTCTAAATTCTGAAATTAACAATAACATTATAATTTATGAAATTAGAATTGATTTTAGGCTTTTAGCATTACAAATACTTTAGGATTGTTTTTCATTTGTAAGTAGGATTGTAGAGATAGATATTATTTTGCAGTATATATATATATATATATTTCCGAATCAGTCGAGTTGAATTTTCTTCGAGTTTTACGAGTTACTCGACCCGCCTAACTTTTGAGGGAGTTTTCGAGTTTTTGAACTATGGTTGTAAACGAGCCAAGCCGAGCCGAGTAGCAAGGTGTTCAAGATTGGCTTGTTAAGTAACAAGGGTGTTCGAGCTTGACTCGAGCTTCACTATTATTGTTCAAACTTGGCTCATGAACAAAACTATTAGCTCGAGCTTGAGTCGGTTTGGCTTGTTTACCTAAATGAACTGAGCTTGAACTCAAGCTCATTTACTGCGTTTGTTACCTTTTATACTTTTTAGATCAAAGGTCAAGATTCTTTTATATTCTATATCAACTCATCAGATCAAAACTTAAAACATGTGTATTATCTTAGATACTTAACATACTTAAGTACATATAATAAAACTTAACTAAATAATTAGACACAAATGGTTCCGGTGGTCACTGTCCAATTTTAACATACTTAAATACCTATAATAGATACTGTAATGGGTAAATCTCGTAAAAACCTAAGTATGGTAATAACGAGCTCGTCCTCGGTGTGATGTTATCGTTTGAGCTCATTTCCGTTGTCTCTTCGACGACGGGCCCGTTGTCATATGGACGACGAGAACGTTGTCTACCGAACGACGTACCCGTGGTCTCACAGACAATGATCACGTCTTCGTTCTGACGACGGACCCGTGGTCTCACAGACGACGATCACGTTTTCATTCTGACGACGGACCCGTAGTCTCACGGACGACGATCACGTCCTCATTCTGACGACGTATCCGTCGTCTTATTGTCAACGGTCCCATATCCCAACACGTAATGAGATCCGGCGTTATCGCCCAGTTGCCTGGGACTGATCCTACCTCTACGATGGTAGGTGGGAAACACTGTCTTGACATTAAATGCAGCATTAAATGCTGCATTTAATGCTAGTCACCTCAGACGAGTTCCTACTCTATGCCTGCTCTCTTTTGTGTGCAGATGCGCGTGCAGTACGAATGACCGGGAGATCTATCTAAAATGATTACTGAAGTACACATCAGGGATTTGAGGTGTGCATGGACATCAATGGGTGCCCATGGCCATGGTAAGGGTGGCCTATAAAAACCTGTGAAAAACAGTGTGAAAAGGAGGAAAATTTTTAAGAGCTAAGACCTTAAAACTCTCTGTATTTTCTTACTGTTCATCATCTTCTACACCTACTGACTTTATCATCGGAGTACAGGTCAGGGTATCACACCCTCCACTCCAACCTTCTACCGGTAAACCAGAACTTGGGAGGAGCTGCTGCTGACGCGTGTCCTTTCGGTAATTTCCCCTCGCAAAATTGGCGCCGTCTGTGGGAACTTCAGCCGAACTCACCCTTTGCTCACACCACCTCTCCCGTCAGCATGGCAGATAAAACTCCTCAGTCTATCGTCGAAAACCAGCCCCCTCAAGCCCTTACCTGTACCCCTTCCACTATGCAAACGTTCGCTTCAGGCCAATCTTCCGAATAACCAGAGAGGCCCACGACCATACCTGATCCCATCCTGTTACTATTACAACAACAACAGGCCACTCTGGCCCAGATAGTCAGCCAGCAGCAGTCACTGCAGGAGCGGCTTGATGCTTTGGAGCACGGTAACTTGGAGATCGATGACGAATCTCCTAGAGGGGGTTCTGCTGCTCGTAAACTCAATTTCCCTTCTTCCCCTCCTCCCAAAGCAACAGTCCCGATCTCGCCATCTGCACCAGAGAATCTGGAGAAAAGATTCACTCTCACTCCTACTGACGAGACTGCCTATCCTCGTTCTCTTGGTGCCCATGCTGAACAACGAGATCTCCGTGTCAGCAACGACGGGTTGAAGACAGGCTTAACCCTCAAGGACGTGGAAGCCCTGATCAATGCTCGAGTCAGAGGAACGACGAGCGGGACCTCTCTCGATCAATATGCTCAGAAGTACAAAGACGAGGAGGAAACGTCTCCTTTTTCCAAAGAGATCGTCGAATCTTATACCCCGTCAAAGTTCACGGTACCAAATTTTGTTAAGTTCGATGGGAGGAGAGATCCTATTAACCACCTGACCAACTTCAAGAATGCTATGGCTGTCCGTAACCCGGATGATAATCTCCTCTGTAAAGCCTTCTCAAGTAGCCTAATTGGAGCGGCTGCGAGATGGTTCCGTAATCTACCCGCGGGGTCGATCAGGTGTATGGCTGATCTGAGATCAGTTTTCATTGACCAGTACATCATTAACAAGAAGAAGAAAGCAGGCGCAGATTCACTCTTCGCCATGAGAATGAAGTCGGCGGAACCCCTTAGAGATTTTATTCAACGGTTTACCGATGAAGTCTCTAATATCGATAAGATCGAGGACTGCACTTGCATAGCGGCCTTCAAGAATGCCATACCCAAGAGTTCTAAGCTCTACGAATCTCTTGCCCTTGACTGTCCAATCAAGATGGACGAGCTGATAGTCCGTGCCTCTAAGTACGGGAGGATGGAGGAAGATATTGCAGCAACGACGAGACCCAGAGCACGAGGAGTAGATGTTGTGGAATGGGGAAGCAAACCCTCCTCGAAGAGAGGTAAGAGACCAAAGTATGAATCATCTTCCAGCAACGAGGAACCACGGAGACGCACACGACAGGAAAAAGTGGTGTACGTTGAACGACGGGGAGAACCGAACCGACTCTCGTTGGGAGTCCGCCAAGATGTAGACTCATCAAGGAGAATGGATCTACGTTCCAACTTCCAACGGCGGGACGACCGTGCCTATCAGAGACGAGAGGAACCCGGGCATTACAAGGAGAGGGAGAATCAAGCAACAAAAAGACGTCCTTTTGCATCTCGCGGTGGTCAGGTCAACTTCTCAGCAAGCCCGACGACGATTATGAAGACGATGGAAGACAAACCATACTTCGAATAGCCAACACGGACCGTTCGTGATGTCACCTCAGGACCCAGGGCGCATGAGTATTGTCAGTACCACAAGTGCCACGGGCACCTTACAAATCGTTGTCGCATTCTGAGAGAATATCTGGAAAGATTAGTCCGTGAAGGCTATCTGGGAGAGTATGTGGACTCTGGAAGAGAAGAAGGGCATATTACGGATCCATCCACTCGGTCTCACGAGGGAGAGCCGTCTGGTCATATGGGCCGAGGCGGAGAAGCTCCGAAGGGAGTCATAAATGTCATCCATCGCGCTCGAGTACCGGAGGTAGATATCGAGCAGCAGTACCGAGCGAAGGCAAGGAAGTTATCATACGTGGCAAAAGTTTGTCAAGTGCGATCGACGACGAAGGAAGTCGAGCAGGCCCTATCGTTCACTGATCAGGACATGACAACTGTGGTCAGGCCTCACTACGATGCTCTTGTCTTGACTATGGGAATTGGCGATTTCGACATCAGGCGAGTGCTCGTTGACCCTGGAAGTGGGGCAGATATCCTGTATCTCCATGCTTTCGCAAAGATGAGGTTGGACCCGGCGGTTCTCGTCCCTGCATAGACCCCCCTGATAGGATTCGAAGGAAGCTCGATGCAACCCGTAGGAGAAGTCTACCTACCAGTCAAAGCTGGACCTATCATCCTGTCCACCCGGTTCTCCATTATCGACGCACCGTCCCCATACAATGCCATCTTGGGGCGATGGTGGACTCACGAAATGAGAGCTGTTCCGTCTTCCTATTATCAGGTACTAAAATTCCCTACTCCGGACGGACCAAGTGAAATACGAGGAGACCAGCTGGCATCGCAGAAGTGTGATTATGCCTCACCCGACCCGCTCAAATAGCAATTACAGGTCGGGTCCGTGGAAGAGGAGAACCCGGGTGAAACGTTGACGAACCACTCTGTTGAATCCACGAAGCTTGTCGACCTGGGGACGGAGAACGAGCCAAGAACGCTACAGATCGGGACCTGTTTGACAACGGACGAAGAGCAGGAGTTGATAAATTTTTTGAGGAAGAATCTTGATGTTTTCGCTTGGTCACACAAGGACATGACGGGTATCCGTCCTGAAATCATCTGTCACCATCTCAACGTTGATCCCGTAGTCAATCCTGTTAAACAGAAGCCTCGTAGACTTGCTCCGGCGTACCATGAGGCCGTCAATGAAGAGATCGATAAGTTAATTCGGCACGGGTTCATTCGTGAGGTCCAATATCCGGAGTGGATAGCCAATGCAGTAGCTGTTCCGAAGAAGAACGGGAAAGTCAGTCTGTATTGATTTCACTAATGTTAATAAAGCTTGCCCGAAAGACTTCTTCCCAGTTCCCAGAATCGATAGACTTATCACTGCAACCGCGGGTCACGAGATGTTGAGCTTCATGGACGGGTATTCGGGTTACAATCAAATCCTCTTAGCGGAGGACGATCAAGAGAAGACAGCCTTCATAACGGAGTGTGACCTGTTCTGTTACCGGGTCATGCCCTTTGGCCTGAAGAATGCCGGGGCCACTTATCAACGATTGATGAATCTGATGTTTGGACCCTTGCTCGGTAAATCGGTGGAGGTGTACATTGACGATATCGTTGTGAAAAGCCGAACTCGGGTCTCTTGTAGCCGACTTGGCGGAGCCGTTCTCTATTTTACGCACTTTCAATCTGAAGTTAAATCCTGAGAAGTGTACATTCGGCGTCGCCTCGGGCAAATTCCTTGGTTATCTCGTCAGTCAACGGGACATCGAAGCAAATCCCACGCAAATCCGTGCTCTGATAGATATGCCGGAACCGAAGACAAGAAAAGAAGTTCAAAAACTAATAGGACGTATCGCTGCTCTCAACCAGTTTATATCAAAGTCTTCTGATCGTTGTAGACCCCTGTTCGAGTTGTTGAGGAAGGATTCCGTCTTCAGATGGACAGAAGAGTGTTCCCAATCTTTCGCCGCCTTGAAGACGTATCTAGGCTCCGCTCCGTACCTGAACCTGGTGAAGTGTTGTACCTCTATCTCTCCGTTTCGGAACGAGCCATTGGCTCCGTACTGCTCAGAAGTCACAACGGCATAAAGAAGCCTGTTTATTTCGTCAGCAAAACTTTCCACAAGGCAGAATCCAACTACAGCAGAATGGAGAAGGTATGCCTGGCTCTTGTTTTTTCTGCTGAAAAGTTACGTCCTTATTTTCAGGCACATACCATCGTCGTCATCACCACGTACCCTTTGAAAACTGTGTTGGGGCGACCTGAAACCGCGGGACGTATGTCAAAGTGGGCAGTGGCACTCAGCGAGTTCGATATCCAATATCAGGCCCGAACCGCGGAGAAAGGGCAGGCCGTTGCAAGCTTCCTAGCCAATTTCCCTGTGGAGGAGGCCGAAACTTCAGTAGAGCCCGACAGTCACGAGCTCCCAGACGATGCGGAGGAGGATCCCGTTGTGGAAGACGAGGCAGGAGACGGAACCAAACTGACGGCGTGGTGCGATTGGGTCTTGTACGTGGATGGGTCGTCTAATGTCAGCGGTTCGGGACTTGGTGCTGTTCTTGTCAGCCCAGATCATGTTAAAGTACAAAAGTTAACGCGTCTTGGTTATGCTGCTTCCAGTAATGAAGCTGAATATGAAGCGTTAATACTTGGGTTGCAAAGTGCCCGAGAGTTGGGAATTTCTAAACTCCGAGTGTTCTGTGATTTACAGCTCGTGGTGAACCAAGTAAACGGTACCTACGAATGTCGAGATGAGCGGATGAGACGCTACGCTGCACTTTTACAAGAACAACGAAAGGCCTTTGATGTCATCGAGATTAAACATGTCCGAAGGGACGATAACAAGCATGCTGATGCATTGGCCTACCTCGCCTCGATGATACAAACTGATGAACCCAAGACAATCCTCATGGAGTATAAGGAATACCCCTCTATTGAGCTGCAAACGCAACGCACGGTGTTATCTGTAAATCAAGTGCCGAGCTGGATGACGGGCATAATAACTTATTTGAAAAATGGAATTCTCCCCTCTGACACAAAGGAAGCAAGACGAATACAATATAAAGCTCCCCGTTATACCCTTGTAGATGGGGAACTGTACCGTAAATCCTTTGGAGGACCCCTATTGAGATGCGTGCATCCTGAAGACGTATATAAGATCTTAGCCGAGCTCCACGAAGGGATTTGCGGCATCCATTCGGGAGGACGGACTATCGCTCATCGTGCTCTGGGGCAAGGATATTTTTGGCCGTACATGCAAGCTGACGCACAGAAGTACGTACAAAAATGCAGTCAATGTCAGCGTCATGCGAAATTAATTCATGCCCCCGCTAAGGAACTCAACTTCGTATCTCAACCTTGGCCTTTCGCTCGTTGGGGACTTGATATTGTAGGGCCCTTTCCTAAGGCTCCCGGTAATCTAACTTTTCTGCTGGTAGCCACAGATTACTTCTCCCGGTGGATTGAGGCTGTTCTACTGGCACGTATTAGAGAACAAGAAGTGAAGAAGTTCTTGTGGGAACATATTGTCTGTAGATTCGGCATTCCACAGTCCATCATTTCTGATAACGGGAAGCAGTTCACAGGAAAACTCAGCGCCGACTTTTGCCGAGAGTTGAAAATCAAGCACATCTTCTCTTCTCCTTATTATCCTTAGGGAATGGCCTTGCCGAAGCAGCTAACAAGAACATTTTGAATGCCCTCAAGAGAAGACTGGAAGATTCCAAGGGAAAGTGGACCAGCGAATTACATAATGCGTTGTGGGGATACAGGACAACACCGCGGAGCCCTACGAACGAGACCCCGTTCTCTTTGGCATACGGGGCGGAAGCTGTTATTCCCACCGAAGTCTGCCTGCCAACAACACGTTTCAGAAAGAAGCACGGAGAGGAAGACAAAAACGTCAAATTAATGGCTATTCATTTAGACTTGCTGGAAGAAAAGCGGGAAGATGCCAGCATTCAAATGAAACGGTATCAGCAACAATTACGAAAGACATACAACAAGAAAGTACGGAAAATGATTCTTCAAGTCGGAGATCTCGTTCTTCGAAAAGTCTTCCAAAATACACGAGAAGTCAATAGCGGAAAGCTGGGTCCCAACTGGGAAGGGCCATACATCGTGGACCGTATCGGGAGTCCCGGGGTGTACTACCTTAAAGACCTACAAGGTAATGTAATTCAAAAGTCGTGGAACATTATGAATTTAAAACAATTTTTTCAATAAAGTTGTGCGTTATGAACATTTGATATGAGCATGTGATCAATCGTTTTATTTACCTATCCAGTACTTGGTAAAATGTTCTAGATGTGTTACCACGACGGGTGCATTTCACTCGCACATGGTACTCACCACGGGACACAGGTGGCTCATACAAAGGAATTGCCATCTGAGCATCTTGGCGGCTTATACTAATGGAATGTCCTCTGAGCATGGTGTCCCACCACGAGTTACCATAAGTTCGTCTTTATGAAATTGACTTTTTGTCGAATTACGTCCGTAGTGTTAATCCGCGTCTTTGACAACCCGTTATTAGAGTGATATGGTGAATTATATTCGTTATGAGATTTATATCCAATCACGAGTTAATTATGTGCTATTTGTCTTATTTGAAAGAGATGACTATTCCGGATCAATCGGTTGCAACACAATGATCACAAAAGGAGATATATATATAAAATTTTTACTGACAAGGAGACGAACATGAGTACAGCCGATACAAAATATGAAAAGAAAGGGATAGGAAGGAGGAAGGATCAGTCTTCGCCGACGTCAACGACCACGACAGCGTCATCAGGAACGATCGGAACGTTGTCGGCAGCAACAGCGGGATCGGCAGAAGCGGCTTCAGCTGGAGCCTCGGGGAGAACGGGAGATGGTCCAATAGATGACGGGGGTTGCCCCCCTCCTTGTACCTCGGGCTCTTCACCGAGCGAGACCTCCATGCCCACAGCCTTAGAACGAGTGGCCTCGTCCTTCGATTGCTGGGGAGACTCTACCAGTCGTCCCGATTCTCGGAGCTCGTTCATCAGTTCTCTCTCCGTCTCGACCCGATCTTCGGCTATCAGCCGTTCCATCTCCGTCTGGAAGTGGGCTCGAAGAGACTCCGTTAAAGCCTCCTTGGCGGCTTCAACCTCCTTGTCTCTCATGGCCGCGGCCTCCTCAAGCTGTTCGGCCAATGCTGCCTTCTCGGCTTCAGTCGCCTCTAGCCGTTGACGGAGAGTGTTCACGATCTCGTCCATCTCGCTGATCCGAAGGACGGACCTCTCGGCTTGTTCCATCGCCGCTTTCTCTCCTTCCATTGCCTTACGGGCTTCGTCCCGTTATTTCACGGCCGTGGCAATCGTGCGACTTTGTCCCTCAGCCCATTGGCAGTACGCCTGTTTTCGGCTGTGACCTCGTACATCCCGGCGAGCATGTTGCCCAGCTAAAAAAAGAAGAGAAATAGAGGGTATCAAAAAAAAAAAAAAAAAAAAAAAAAAAAAAAACCTTACCGTGGCAACAGCTCGACTCGCGGCACTGAACATCCCCATCCAGTGCAAATCCCTTGTTGCGGCTATATCCGCTGGGAGCCTCATCGCCAACATGATCGATGTGGCAATAGAGTCGTGCTCCATCGCCGAGTGGACGATGGTAGGACGAGGATATCCTCTGGGGAAGACGGGATTCCACAGCTCGGCGGGGCCCCCCATGGTGATCCTCTCTCGAGGAGGGGCAGAAGATGAAGCCAAGTTTGCGGCTGGTGAGGAAGTGGAGGCCGGGACAATCGCAGGGGCAGCCGTATCTGCCACAGTAGACGGAGCAGCTACGACGTCCATGGGAGGGCCGGTGCTAACAATTGGAGGCTCCTCCGCGGGGGCATCACTCCCCTCGCCAATTGTTGCAGCCTGAGTAGATGACACCCCGGCGGATTCCCGTTCTCGAACCCGTTGATCGTGCTCCGCTTCTCGCCGAGCTTTCTTCACCTTCAGAGCTTTGAGAGCTTCTACTTTCTCTCTTTTCTCCGCCTTCTTATCCGCCGAGGATAAACGGGAAGGACGAGAGGGGCGGGGAGGACGAGTTAACGTTGGAGCCTGAGAAGATCGCGGTGGAAGTTGGTCAGCCATGTCTTCCTCTATCTCCTCGTCAAGGACAGCTGCCGGTTCGAGCGGTCTCTGAGACGGTGGATGAGCTTGTCGACGAGACTTTTTGGGTAAAGTCCCTGCTTCTGCAGTGGACCCTGTCTCTCGAGCAGAGGACGGCTTCCAGGTGACGTAAGCGTCCCCGTTATCAGTGCGAACCCTCTGAAGCGCGTACTCTTCTTCCGCGGAAAGATCAGAAAAGCGTGGCTTAGAAGCCTCTGCAGAAAGAACGAAACATTATTAGCCGTATAACAGGAATACTTTTTCAGAACAGACGACGGAGAACGATTGAAAAGTAACAGACCTGAAGTAAATTCGTGGGGAACAGGACGGGCAGTCTCTGCCCTCCAAGCTCCGGAGACCACGAAAGGCATCTCCTTCCAGTCCCGTTCCACATCAGGGAGGTGTGAGATGATATCGGGGATTCTGGATTTTTGCCTCCAGGTGAAGTACGTCTTCTTTCCCTTCTCAACAACCCCGGGACACTTCACGACGTAGCGGAAGTGGAAGACGTGCCTGGCCTCTACATTGTACCCGTCTCTGTTGAACTTGTCCATCAGAGACATGTATTTGTAGAATTTCGGGTGCATTTGCCTCGGGGCAACTTGGAGGACGGGCAGGACGGAATCCGTGATGGGAGATAAAGGGAATCGAAGCCCAGCCTCGAACTGGGCGAGGTAGACGATAGTACATGAAGAATGGTGGTCTGGAATAACGTCTTCTTCCTCAAAATGGATGTGGACATGAGGGGGAATTTGGAAAAGGGCTCTGTAATGGTCAAGTGCATATCTGACGACTGGTTTGGTTTTGGGTTTGGAAGCATTGGCAATAACACCGTGAGGGGCACTGCCCGAACAACTGGCCTCATCGGCACTGTCTATCCTAACTATTTCGGCAGACATGGTGGCAAACAAGTAGGAAAAGAAAAAAAATACAGGGAAGCGACCACAGACCAAAAGGAAAAGAGAAGGATCTTACCGAAAACTGTATTTAGGAAGCAAGGGGCACAGCCGGAGAAGAGAGAAGAGCAGAACAGCCGACCGTCGGTGAGAAGAGAGTCCGGCAGAGTAACAAAATGCAAGAATTCAAACGAAGAAGATGAAGTACCAGGCCTTCGGTACTTATAGACCAGTCCATAACTCAAAGGACGATAATGACCTCGATCTATACCGTACGCGTGTCCACGCATGCAGATAACGTGGAGGGCAGGATGGTCTTCTGACCGAGTTAAATAACCGTCGAGAAAAACGAAGCGTCCGGAAGATAATGATGACAGCCTGCCAAGCATTTATGAGGTATGATGTTTCGGCACGCGCAATACAGCTGGTACGACGTTACGTCTTCGCGTACAGAGTATGTGACCTATCATCATTTTGAGGTTAGCAGTATCTTCTCCTCCGTTGTTTCGCTATATTTATAACACTCTGAACCACGTTCAAAGTATCATAAATGGGCAATTTGTAATGGGTAAATCTCGTAAAAACCTAAGTATGGTAATAACGAGCTCGTCCTCGGTGTGATGTTATCGTTTGAGCTCATTTCCGTTGTCTCTTCGACGATGGGCCCGTTATCGTATGGACGACGAGAACGTTGTCTACCGAACGACGTACCCATGGTCTCACAGACAACGATCACGTCTTCGTTCTGACGACGGACCCGTGGTCTCACAGACGATGATCACGTCTTCATTCTGACGACGGACCCGTAGTCTCACGGACGACGATCACGTCCTCATTCTGACGACGTATCCGTCGTCTTATTGTCAACGGTCCCGTATCCCAACACGTAATGAGATCCGGCGTTATCGCCCAGTCGCCTGGGACTGATTCTACCTCTACCATGGTAGGTGGGAAACACTGTCTTGACATTAAATGCAGCATTACATGCTGCATTTAATGCTAGTCACCTCGGACGAGTTCCTACTCTATGTCTGCTCTCTTTTGTGTGCAGATGCGCGTGCAGTACGAATGACCGGGAGATCTATCTAAAATGATTACTGAAGTACACATCAGGGATTTGAGGTGTGCATGGACATCAATGGGTGCCCATGGCCATGGCAAGGGTGGCCTATAAAAACCTGTGAAAAACAGTGTGAAAAGGAGGAAAATTTTTAAGAGCTAAGACCTTAAAACTCTCTGTATTTTCTTACTGTTCATCATCTTCTACACCTACTGACTTTATCATCGGAGTACAGGTCAGGGTATCACACCCTCCACTCCAACCTTCTACCGGTAAACCAGAACTTGGGAGGAGCTGCTGCTGACGCGTGTCCTTTTGGTAATTTCCCCTCGCAGATACTTAATTAAATATTTATATATTATAATATTAAATTAGTTAAGCATTTAGCGAGCTGAGTACATGCATGTTCGAGCTCGGCTCATTAACCAAATGAGCTCGGAATTCAAGCTTGAGCTTGGTTCGTTTATTAGATAAATGAGCTCAAGCTGTTTGCAAGCAGCTTGGTTTGTTTACTAGCATTACTTGGAGTCCCAATTTCTCCTGGATATTACACTTTTTATTTATTTTTAGATTGATGACTAGAGACTTCCTAGGGACACAATTTGGTCCTGACAACTCTCCTCCGATGTTTTCTTTTCTCTTTGCTGAAGTGCTGGATCTGTTTACATCATACCACATTGTTTATGCAATGAAGCTCCTAAAGCCGAAGTCCAACACCCACGCTCTTTTGGCCAACGCAACCGGATCCACTTCCTATTTTTAATCAAATTTGTCTCCCTAATAACATAGAACTTCCTTATGAACATGAGCTAATGCATCATTTAGCTTTTGATTGACTTTTTGAAACCAATTAAATGCATTTTAGGCATCCCATATTCCCATGTCACCTTTTTAACAACTCTGAAAACTTCTATGGATTTATCAAGAGAAATAAGAAAATTACCTTTGTATGAGTACCCTCCTGAGTATGATCATCTATGAAAAAAAGGCTATAGGACCCTGCCTCTCCAAAAGGACTTAACCTACATGAGACAAGCATTATCATAATCCATTCTAAAGAGAGACAGTTAGAGCCCCAAATATCAAATGGTGTTGCTAATCACGTGTGGGTTGCATTTTCTCTAAATACGTAAAATAATATAAGGAAACAAGATAAAACATGAACATCTTCTATGGTATTGCCATTGGACGAGTCAGAAGTGTGTAGTTTAGATAGGGAAGTAGTAAAATCTAAGCTAATAAAAGGATAGATTCATCTGGGAAGAAAAAGGACCATGTTTTGTCAAGGGGATTAAACTAGAATGTGTGATGGGGTCTTTAAACTAAAATTGTGAGAGGAGCAGAAAGCTGTCGGCCCAATCCACTAGTTATGTCCTTCCGTTCAATGCTTGTGGAGAAAGCATGGACTAAGATTTTGTTTGCTACTAATGAGACGTGCTGTATGGCTCAACTGAATATTCTAATGAACTTGTAGATACCAAAGACTTAAAACCTGAGAGGGCTCTAAACAAACTGTAATCAATGATGATAATTGTCTCCTTCAATTCTCCCAATGGTTGAAAACAAAAATGTAGAAACAAGCAGAAATGTTTCAGGATTTAAATTAACGATAACAGAACAAGGTGAGATGGAAACATCTTACTCCAAAATAGTATAGTAAATGTTTCAGATAAGGATTTAAACAAATTTCGATGAAATTGTGGAATGCTACAACATCCTTCTGGAACTTTTTTTTTTTGGAATCTTGGTGCTGGGAAATGGTGTGACCATAGTTGTAGGAAGCTATGTACAACAGTACGAGGTGGGAAGCTTGCTTCCCAGGAAGCTCGTTTCCAGACTTGCTTCCATCAAGTCTCATTGAGTGGTCCAAAAAAAAAAAAGACTTGAGTCTAAAGTCTATGACAGAGATCATAAGTATCGTAGGATTGAAATCAGGCTGGATGACACCTACTTTTTTACAAATATCTCGTGTAAGATAAAATTATGGTATGATTGGTCATCCTAATATAATAGGAAGAGACACTTATATCTATTTCTTGCTTCCATTTCTTAAGGGGTTTTTGATCCTCGTTTCCCGCTTCTCGGTTTGGTAACTATGAGTGTGTGTGAAAATAAAAAAGGTCTTTGGGATTAGCGCCAGCACCAAAGGCCCTAATTTGCCAAATTCACAACTGTCTTCCTTGTGGTAGGTAAGCTGGGATTGGCTCCATAATCTCCCTGTTACAGGCTTACAGCACCTGCGACAGAACTGCTAGAGGGAGGACATGGCTGGCCCAATTCGGGTTTTCAAACTTCTTAAATAACTATAATGTTCCATCTTCTTCCTCTTGAGTTTGGCATGTAGATTGCAAATGTCCACAGAATAACAGTGGCCCTACGCAGTGGAAACGGGCGAGACAACTTGAAAAGCTCCACATCCTTCCTAATCGGTGTGGAGGTTGTGAAGCTTCCCTTACATTCTCAGCTTTCCTGCTTTTTCTCCTCGCCTTTATATTCTTGTCATTTCTAGCATTTTCTTTTATTATTTTCCTCTTATTTCTCATCCACATAGCCCCTCTCTCTCTCTCTCTCTCAAAGAGGTGCTTGCCCCTTGTGGGCCCAGGAAAGCATCCTTTTTCTTTTGTCGTGTAAGATGGTATGGTTTGACGATGATGAATGTGTCCACTTGTAATAACTTGAGGATTTTTAGTCAAAAACAAGTTCTTAGATTCTATAGGGTATATTTTTTCCTGCTTTCCAATTACATTTTGTTTGGGATCTAGTGAGATTACTTTATTTTTTTTACTGAATCACTTTTATTTGTGGATCTTAATAAAAAAGAATATGCCAAGACCAACCGAGCTTGGTATAGCCTTGGGGACAGTAGGAATGGAGTTGAGAGGACTCCAATGGGGAAGGAGGGTTAAGAAGGGGGAATGCTATAGTTCTCACTTCGGTGATGAGACCAAGCAAAGAGAAGAATCATCACTTCTAATTCTTACTTATTAATTGATCTAGATTGACAGCTTCAAGGCATATGACTGATTGTCATGCTGTACTTTTTCTCTTGCAGGCTGAAAGTGCAATAGCTGCTCTTAACTGTAGTGGTGTGATTTTGGGATCGTTGCCGATAAGGTTAGTTTCACAGACTGTTTTGTCCTTGTGGTTTTTGAGCTGCCGGTTTCTTAGATCAAGCTGACGGGTACCTAGTTACATGGGTTTTTATGTTGCCTATTGTATTATGTCTATCCAGGGTAAGCCCGTCAAAGACGCCGGTTCGACCACGCTCTCCTCGCCCACTCATGCATTGAAAGTTAAAACATCTTTGCAGGTGTCCCGAATATATTTATATAAGTACATACATGCATATAGAGACATATTTTAAGGTACTTTTGGCTAGTTCTTTTATAGTTTTGTCCTTTGCATCTTAGTCTGGGATCTTGGTTATCTATAGGGGGTTATGGTTTGTTTGTTGTAGCATGTTGGATGGAACTTCGAGGTTTTGAAAGAGTTTATTTGTTGAACTGATGAACAACTGTAGGGGATGCCCCCAAAGTGAACGACTCTCAGGATGTTTCTAACTCAGTACTCTTGAAATACTCTCTCATAAGGCTCTGATAGTGCCTTTGTTAGTTGTAAACGGTGCCCTGATTTCACCATAAGTGTTTTCAAAGGTCTGAACTGCATTCAAAATCTCTGCGACTTTTGGCCCATTGAGTCTTCTGAATTTATCTGTGTTACATATTAATTCATTGTTATTCAAGTTCTGGATGCTCTACATGGTCAAAATTTTCAAACATGGATTAAAACTTGCTAGCTGACTGTGTTGTCTTTAGGCACATTAAGTCTCTTTTAAGTGACTTGGCTAGACTTGACATGTGCTTCGACTTTTTAAGATTTTTGAGTCAAGGTTTCAAGACCTGTAGGGCTGGTGAATAATGTAGTAACAGCATATACAATGGCGGTGCAGTGTACTATGCCATCGCTCTCTCTCCCTCCTGCAATTTCGAAGTTCCCCCTCCCAACTCAGTTGTCTCCCTTGGATTCGTTTCACTAAAATTTGGACCAGAAAAAGGAACACCCATCACCCTTAGCTGTGGAAACCCTTGGTAGTACAAACTCAAAAAGGTGATAATACAAAGAATGATAAAAAGAAGAAGAAAGAAATGCTCACTGAAAATGATTTTTTTTTTAGTGGGGCGTTTGGATTGGATTTTTTGACCAAAAATCAATTCTGGTAAAATTGATTGTGTAAAAATTAATGGTCAAATAATCATTTTTTTTAAATAATAGTGTTCGGAGAATACGTAGGTGAGTCTCTCAACTTTGTATTCTCCGAAAATTATTATTTGAAAGAATGATTATTTGATCATGAATTTCTACACAATCAATTTTATCATAATTGATTTTTGGCCAAAAAAATCCAATCCAAATGCCACCGCCACTGGCAACTGAAAGTGAATAACATATTCTGCGGCCCTCCAACTAATCCTATCTTAAATTTCAATCAGGAATGTTGAGCAAATTTTAAAAAAACATTACAAATTAATGGCCAAGCCATCCGAGCTCGCCTTCTTTTCTGGACTATCAAAATGCTGGTAATGATGTTCAGAGATATAAAATCAATCTTCTGAACCAATTACCACTAACATAAACATGGGTATGTCCTTGGAAGCCCCATGCATTCCGAGAGACATCAATCTAAGAATCGGTATCAAGGTAGAATCTGAAGCTAAACTTTCGATTCCACCTTGTGACAATACAGAAATAAATATGATTTTTTTTTTCGTTAAGTGCTAACTAAGACTCCCTAATATCCTAAACCAACCATGTATGATGATGACGGCCACGGTAATGACCATACTACTGAGCTGAACAAGAAAGAACGGTTAGCGGAGTGAGTTCTATATCCCAGTCGCTGGTTCCACAGTCTGAACTCTCCGGCGTGGCTATCTTGGTTCCTCCTCTGGTTATACCACCCGATCAGGCATGCTCCGAAGAAACAGAAATTGGTAATACTTCATTTCTTCTTCTGAATCAGTAATTAGATCTATTTCCCTTTTCATTTGCTCTTTGACCCTTCTTACTCTTGTTCATTGATCCCCCGTTAGTCTTGAAACGAAATGAAAATTTCCCCTCCTACAAACTAAGCTGCTGATGAAGTATGTTGCGAGGTAGCTCCCGTAGCTAGTGAAGCACCAGGCCCAATACCTGCGACCCCCGCGGTCACCGTCACACCTATTGCATTGAAAAAAAGATTATTATTATCAAATTTGGTTTTCTTTAACGAGGTGTATCAAGAAACAAAATATTTTAGTACAAATGGGAGTTAGAATTCCAACCGGTGGCAGTGGTTGCTGGAGCTGTTGAAGCAGGTAGCGATAGGATCCCGGGCGCACCGTAGTGCTGAGACAAATACGGGTATTGTGCCATTTGGGGATACTGAATTCCAAAACCCTGTGTTTGGTTACTCTGTGCATAGAATGGGTAGTAATTATGAAAAATCCCAGGCGTCCCAGATGCCGCAGTGTAGTAAGGTGAAAACTGTTGCCCTCCATATACATTGTAATAATTCTGCATCAAAGCCATCAATTTCAAGTTTCAACTCAAGCATTGCAATTAGATTGGATTACTATATATATATTTAATTAGTTTATATAATAGAAGATAAAGACTAACCATGGGATACATGTTGTCTTGTGAATATCCAGAATATCTGAAGGATGAAGAAATGAGAGAGAGAGAAGTTAAAAGAGAATGAAACGCAGAAACAAAACCATAGATAGATAGATTTTTTTTTTTTTGATTTCTTCTTATTTACCCGTAAGCCGAGTAAGGAAATGCGTATTGAGCGGTGGGTTGATGGAAATACGTGGAGGAGCCTTGATAAGCGGGTGGAGTCACTGATCCAGGTGGTGGTCTGAACCTCCCCATACCTGCAAATTTTCCCAATAACAGGAGTGTTTATAAATGAAAGCAATTAATAAATGATACTTTCTAACCCCATTTCGTGACTAGCATCAGGTTAACAACTAATCGATTAGAAACTTTGAATTGGTTGTTGAGGTTGAGATAGATGTGGAGATGGAGATAGGTCTATAACATGGATTATGAAGTTTTTCATGAAGAATAAACAAATAAGAAACTAAGATTTGAATACCCATTATCCAACATTACTCATTGTTTCATGATCCAGTATCAGCTGTACATTTGTGGGATTAGAAACTTTGAAATATGGATTTGGATAGAGATCATATGGGTATCTGAGATTTTAATAAGAACTTGAGAGATAAAACAAAAGAAGAAAGATACCGACCGTGTTGAGTAGTAGATGGGCGAGTCCTATGTGCACCAAGAGATGCAAGATTACAGTTAGCTCTCCTTCCATCAATCACAGGAGATGGATCCTGACAAGCTCTCATTGCTGCATCTGGATCCTTGAATGTCACCTTATAAGACAAAAAAAAAAAAAAAACCTTCCTTAATCAGAAATCAAGTTGAAGAAACAAATGTAGAAGGATAAATTCACGCCATTAGAAAACGTTGGCTTACAAAACCGTATCCCTTGGATCTTCCTGTATTCTTATCAGTGATCACCACAGCTTCATGGATCTCCCCAAACTGCTCAAAATATCGCCTCATGGTCTCCCTCTGAGTCTCCCAAGCCAATCCTCCAACAAAGATCTTGGTAAACGTTGTGTCACCGAAATTGTTTCCACCCACCATCTGAAATTGTCTTTGTTGAGACATGAAGATCAATACAAAGTCCAAACACAAAAAAAAGGAAAACCAAATAGCTAGAGGGGATAAAATGGAGAGAAAGTGGGAAAGAGCCGTTTGATCACAAATATATACGAGAATCAATCAATCAATCAAGAACTTTCATGAACTCGTGCTCTTCCTCTTCCTCTTCTTCTTCTACTGCTACTGCTGCTACTTTTACACACCCACACCTTCTCAGATTCCTCAACAACGATACCCGTAACGAGAAAATCATTACGGGTGAGGGTGGAAAGGGGAGAAAAGGAAGAGAGGATCAAGAAAAGAAACCAAACTATATATAAAAAGGAGAATTTATATAAATAAGATAAAAGATAAAATAGACAAAAAGCTGCAAGTGGGCACCCACGACAATATATAGTAGCAGAGATATCCAATGTAAAAACATTTCTTTCTTTCCTCTTTTCTTTTCCTTATCAGCACTTTCTACACTTATTACAATGAGTCTGTAGATATCTGCCTCGCTGTGTTCAACCATCTCTATTTAATTAATTATATATTCCCTCCCTCCCTCCCTATCTATTTAATTTTATATTATTTGATCTCCTCCTGTCTATATATATATATCATAATGGCATTTGTAAGGTCCAGAGAGGTACCTTGGACCGAGCTCTGTAACCTTTTTTGGTTCAACCCCGTCTCTGCAGCTGCAGCTGCAGCTGCAGCTATTCTCGTAACCGAAAAAGTGCAGGCGAAGAATTGTGGTGGGACTGGCGAAGACCTCCCTCTCCTCGGCTCCACCTTCAAAATTCTCCAACAACTTACATTAAATTAATTAAAGATAAAAATCCATAATTTTTTTTTTTTTTTTTAAATTGAATACAAAGAACAATAATAGCGTGTTAAGCGGCGTCTCTGGTGGTCAAATGGGGTTTGAGGGAGAGTTTAGTCAATCAGATCCACCAAATTATCAAAACACTGAAACCGAATCATGACTGTCGCTACCACACAACGGCTTTGGACTGTCTCAGAGAGTTCGGTCAAACCTGACTTTTCTCTTCTGTTTTTTTTTTTTTTTTTAAATTTAATTTTTTATACTTTTATTTTCACCTCCCATTGTCGGCTCTCGTGGCGGCTACTTCGCCGCGCTGTCTGTTCTTTGAGAGGGTCTTGCTAAATTCCACCAAGAATCCTTCCAAGGTGAAACCTTCACCTATAAAAAGCCCAAAGACTTGTTTACCCTTGTGGCTCCTACCCCATCTCCCTTGCAAACAAAAACACAAACTTCACACACGAACTACTTTTGCAAAACAAAAATGGGATGGTAATCGCTATGGTCATGGTAATTGAGGGTGTTGTGCTTGCAATGAAAAGGAGACTGCCCTAAAGCGGTATTTATCTTCTCTTCTTCTTCTCTACTCTACTATAATGATTCTCTACTCTACTACAATGAGAAAGCCCCCTTAATAATGGAAATTCTCAAACTACCCCCAACAAATAAATTCCCAAACTCCCCTTATATAAGATCTCTATCCTCATACAAACTGTAGCCTGATTTTTTTATAAATTCCCAAACTACCCTTATATACAAAACCTTGATTTGTTGTTTTACTTAATTCCCAAACTACCCCTTTCTCATCTTAGGACTAAAATCATAGCCAATCGTGATTGAACTCGGGGAGAGTTCAATTGCATCCACAGGTTAACACATGTCCCTTTTAATCCTAATTAACCGTGGTTAAGATGGACGATATGGAGTTAAAATATTGAAATTTACAACCCAAGGTTAGAATGTTAAACCCTAAGGGTTATAGACTTTTGACCATGGTTAATCACATGCATCGCATGTGCAGCCCACTACTATTTATTAAAATGTAAGAAATTCAATCCCATAGTCTTATTTTGACATGTCGCATTACTTGGCATTAGCGGAACACGGTGTCAACGACTATTTTTTCGAATGTCATGAGAGAGAGAGAGAGAGAGAAGCAATGAGAATGAGAGAGGATATAGGAATTTAAGAAAATGACATATTTAACCTAAAAATAAAATGAAAAAATTTTCAACTTTAAGGGTATATTTGTCATTCTAAAAATATAAATTAACGCCATCTACCTTACCTTCTCTCATTATAATAGTAACGATAAGCCAATTTTTTTTTTTTTTATGATGACAATAGTTATCTTGAACCCATGACAAATTATGAGGTCTTCATTGAAGATTGAGAGCTATTTTTTGTGTGTGTATATCATTTACCTACAGTTAGTAGCATTGATTAGTGGTTTCGGATTATCTCTGGTGGACGCATGAGGTGGGTGCTTGGGCATCCACACGGCATCCGACATGTGGCGATAAAAAAGGGAGAAATATCAAGTAGGAAGAAGTCAAAAACATGGGGAGAAAAATAACTTCTTTCCCTTTTTATCGCCACATTTTGGATGGTGTGTGGATGCTCGAGCGCCCACCTCGGGCATTTGCCAGAAATAATCCAATGCCTTGATTAGTGGCTAGCATTGGGAAGTGGAGCTCTTTTTAGTCGTCACTTGATGGGAATGGATCCCTAAACCTCTTTAATAAGAGAGGTCACACCCTACCATTGGAGCAAGCGGCAGGGTGTTACAACCAGACTATTAGGGCAGATGCTTATTGTCTCTTCATTTTCTCTTTCCTTCATTAACACATTATCTTATCAAATCCAACAACTGGGTTAATGATAGTTAATGCATTAACTAAACAAATGTAGTAAATAATTAGTTAATAGAAGATGTTCAAGCTAGCTCAATTGGACAACAGTTGTAACTCAAACCTTGAGGTCGTATTTTCCCGATTTGGCTTGCCTATGCAAAATGAACAAAAGAGATATTTAGAAGAAACTACAATATTTTCCCAAATCAAATTTATTTGCTTTTGGAAAAAAATATAAGTTTAAAGTACTTGTTTTAATCATAGTCACAAAAAACTACGTTTTTTTTGACAAAATCCTGTTTAAAACGCGCATTAATACCATGCTGTAGAAAACGACGTTTAAAACCCGTGTTTTGAATAAAACATGTATTATAGTTTTAAACTCGTTTAAAACGAATAATACGAAAAAAAAAAAACACATTTAAAACGAATAATACGAAAAAAACGGATAATCTTAAAATTTTTTGGGAATGAAGATTATGTAGATATTGATGACTTTGATGCGCTTTTGAGTGATTGATGAATATAAATGAGTGATTTTATTAATATACGTATTTTAGCCTTATTTTTAATCTTGATAATTGATGTTTTAATGAAATTTAATGCTTTGATGGAATGAATTTGATGTTAAAATAATGTTATGAATTTATTATTGTTGCTTATAGTTACTCTTTTTATATATTATTTCACCAAATTATTAGATATATTAATTAGCATCGTTTCTAATTTTTATAATTATAAATTTTTTCTTCGTTTTTTTCGCCGAAGTTTTCCGGAATTTTTCAAAATTTTCCGTATTTGACCATTGCCGAATTATTCCCGAACCCCGACTTTGTGACTATGGTTTTAATATATCAAACTAAATAAATATTAGTTAAAGCTGAAATTTAGGATTTCCTCCTTTTGGATTATTGAAACTAGTTGCGGCATGTGCAATGCACGTGAGAGAGAGAGAGGAAGGGAAGAGAGACCGGGAAGAGGAACTCTAGTGAGGAAAATTTTAACTTAAAAAAAATGGAGTAATAGGTTGAAACTACATCATAACACATGTCCCTACTTGTTCTCTTAAGAGGGTGTGCCTCTTCGTTGAGAGACCAAGAAAGGAGCATGAGAGAAGATAAGGATAAGGATTTGAGGGAATTGTGAAGATATTGAGGGATTATTGTTAGTTGCAGTTGATATTTTACTTCAATACCCCTACTAATTTTTCTCATGTAAAATAAGATAACATAATATCTTAATTTTTTATATATAGAGATATGAGCAAAATAGAAAAAATATACCCTAATACCATAAAATTGGAACTCATTAGGAATATTAAAAAAAAATCAACCAATTTTTTAACCCCGCTTCTCTCATTATAATAGTAGAGAAGTGATAAGAAATGTGTACTATATGACAATGAAATTATATTCAATGTCCTTTACGTGTTGTAGACAATAGTATTCGTCTGTATAAAACTACAAAAGATATTGAAAGAATTTTGTTGAAAACATGCATTGGAATCATTTTAGGAAATTAAGCGGCATAAATAAGATGTTTTCTCTTAATTTCCATAAATTTGTACCAAATTATGGAAAATGTTGATTGGCATGCTCAAACTTATCTTTAGCATTCGATTTTGGGTTAATTTTTATATGATTAAAAATGGCATATAGGTATAAACTCTTGCATGTGTAATAAAGGTGGTGGGTAGTATTGGAATTTGAGGTAGATGAAAGTAAATGAGGACAAAAAAACAACTAACTAGAAATAGGTTTTGATGAGTTTGTTTTGATTATATAATATTTAATATTGTGAGTAGAATGATGCACATAGCAAATTTGAAACAGATAGTGGTATATTTGAATTCGTATTTAATTACATATACGACTATCTGAATGTGATTAAATGCCTGACGAGTAGTGAAATATATTCTTCGTATTCGATTTTGATTAAAATATTGTAATTCCAATAATATCTTAATTATTCAATTACTTTAATATTTTATTTAAAATGTCAAAAATTGGGAAAAAAAATATAACTTTGTATTTAAAAATTGATAAATTACTATATTTTCTTTATTTATAATAAAAATAAAATTTGAATGTCTTATAGTTATGTCAAAATACATATTAATTAATAAAGATATTTAGTCTTATTAACAAATAATATATTATGTATATACAATATTTTATAATTGACAAATATTAATTGAATATATCAATAATTGAATTTGTATTCGATTAAAAAAAAAACAATAAAATTATTATTTGAGTTCGCTCCACTGAATACCTATTAATCGAAAGAAACTAATTTGAATATGGATTGAAACTGATAATATGAGTATCCAAATGCCACAGTTTATTATTGCGTGCGTTAGGGTGTATCCCGGGTTTAGTCCCATATCAGTTGGGAAGTGGATTTCACAGGGGTGTATAAGGGGCCATCAACACTCCTTGAGACAGACCCTTTTGAAGTGGTTGCTTGGACTTACCCTTATGACACCTTAGCAGCTACCTTAGGTTTTGTTGTATGTGTTATAGTTAAATGATATCATTTCAACCAAAATAAATTATCACCCTTTAGTTGACTAGTTTGAAAAGGATGAACTGGGAGAAACAAGCCGAGCCGAGAGGGAGTGGAAATGTGCAATCTCGAAGAGGGCAAAGATGAGAAAATGTGGATTCCATCCTACCATCCACATGAAGGCTGCAAAACAGGCAGGCTTGTCAGAGGCTGCACATGCTCATGCCATTCCCTATATACAACAACATAATGCAACGCTCTCTCTCGATCATGCTCGTCACTATATCATCTAGTGCCATTAGGGTGTGAACTCCTGTCCAGGCCCTCACCGTATTGTACCTCACAGACTCGTTCACTTCGTATACGAAGGACTTGTGGTACACAAAATAAAAGAGTGTTATGTGCTTCAAGGATTTTGCTAACCCCACTCTCCTGTTGCAAAAAGACAAGGGTTTTGTGGTGAGCTCTAGAAGATTCTTTTCACCCGGGAAAAGAGATGAGAGTGTAAAAGCATTCCTAGCAGCCTCACCAAAATAACTTTTTGGTTATTTTGGTAAGCCAAAAGACTAAAAAGATGTTAAAATAAGTCCCAGCAGCCTCAACATAATGAAGAAATCGGTTTGGTGAGTCTACAGTACTCACCAAGTTTGGTGAGTAGACTCACCAAAGTTAAATCTTCTCACCTTTGGGCCCACACAAATAAGAAAATAAGGTTTCTCTCTCCCTTTCTTTTTTGTGGTCTCACACAAATAATAAAATAATATTTTTCTCTTCCTTTTTCGTTTTCTCACACAAATGATAAAATATTGCTTCTCACTTCTCTTTTTTTTGGTTAAAATGGTGAGACTGTTGGGAGTGTTTTAAAAAAGTGGCTCACCAAAACTATTTTTTGTGGGTTTTGGCTATTTTGGTGAGACTGCTAGGAATGCTCTAAGGGGGGAAGAGTGGGGTTGGTGTAATTATTGATGTTTCCACACCTTAAGCCTCACTCTCCGTTATTGCACTCTCTCTCTTTTTGGGTTGGTCACAAAATTTGTCTCTTTGCAGCTAATAGGGAGGAGTGCAACAGGGGAGACGTGGAGCTAGCACTACAAAACTCTCCCTCTCTCCCCCCTCGACTCGGGTGGACCGGCATGTGATCCGAGATGGGGCTAAGATGGCCAGCTATGTCTGCACGGACTTGCTCTATAATATCAGCTTAAAAGTTTCAATTGAATCGATCGTTGTGAGTGCTTTTTAGACATCTAAGGACGTGCTGCGTACTTGAAAGGGACTGAAGTCCATGGTTCAACAGGGACCACCTGAGATGTCTGCTTTGTAAATGTAACTAATTAGGCTAGCAGGGTTGTCACGACCGTCCGATATATCGCTTCGATCCTATCTGCGCCTGTTCTAATAAATTTCTTCGTTAGTGACCAAAAAAAAAAAAAATTTCTTCGTTTCTATGGTAGGTATGTCTCGATCGGCCATGTTCTGCAGACATACAGATGCCAAGTACTAGTCGATGGCTTTGGATTTTGGACCCTGATCATATTATGAAGCTGTCATGGGCCTAGCTGACCGAATTCCATCAAATGGGCTTAGTTGGGCATCATTTCAGGCCCATTAAGGAATATGCCCGGGGGGGCATTGTGGTTGATGGCAATGTCCATTGGATTGGTCACATGGTCCTGGAGTTGCCTGGCTTCAGGTAACTGCCCCATCTGTAGGCCCATCTTGCCTAGCAGATGGTGTGCAAGTCTCATGGTGTGGCAAGCAATTCTTACATTTGGTCTCATTACTCATTGGTGCATGCTAATTATACCGTCTGGTGCAATGCCAACAGGTGGATACAAATCTAGGGGCGGAGCCAGGATTTTCTTGTTGGGAACATTTTTCTTTTGAGGATCAAGTTCATAGGCTATCTTGTCCATACAAAAATTCTACAAGTATGTTTTCTTCTTCATTAGGATGGCAGTTGCCCCTTGCACCATGACTATGTCTCAGTCTGAAAAAGAAATATTTTTTCAAAAGCTTAATAGTTGCCCTGGCCAATGGCTATGCCCTATAAATAATTAAATAGCATAGTAAAAAAAAAATTATTTTTCAAAAGTTCAGGAGCCACCTATCCCTTGCCCATGGCTATAATAATTAAATGATATATATATATGATATATATATATATATATATATATATATATATATATAGATGCTAGCCTATGGGCTGGATATGGACTTTGTCTTATGGTCCAAAACATTAATGGACTAAGCTCAAGCATAACTTTGGACTAACAGATAACAAAACTTAGGTCCAATCTGGAATTAATCACCTGACAGAACTATTTAGCCTTGGACCGGGCTTGCCCATGATTAGACTACTAGCTCTCAGTATTCAACGGTTAAGAGAAACGTAGTGGGATTAGATCAATAAACAAAGTTTATAGATCGGACGGTGAGAATCATCTAAATTGATTCTGTAAAATGGGCAACACTAGCATATGCCCAAACCGATACCAAATCTGGCTTGAGGTGATCCCGAAACTCACCTTTTCACACTTTTCCACCGCATCTCAATGAATTTTCCTTGCCTATATTTGTTCGGCCCTAAGCGTAGTTCATGGGCCGAGTTATTCGATTTGGGCTAGGCCTAAGCTTGCCTTATTTTGTTCCCTTTAAAGACGAGTCATTTATGAGTCAGTCTATAGGTACTCCTCCAACAATCCATCATTAGTCAAGCTCTTTTGGAGTGATTCGGTGGGTTTACCTGTATAGCACCTTAGTGGTAATCTTAGGCGTGACTGTGTGTGTTTAGGTGTTACTTTATCTCCTTAACTAAAAAAAGTCTACAGGTACTCCCAAATATACTCCCTAATCCTAATCCAATACCATTGTTTTTGTATTTTCTTGTATTATAATTTAATAATAAATACTTTTATTAAAATTAATCAAAACAACCCTGAAATCAAAATAAGCTTGTTGAAGCCCAAACTAAAGCTTAAAATCCGAGTTCGAATCAAAGCTTAAGCAAAGCTTGAGGTTGTTTAAACCAAGATTGGCTCAGTTCGGCTCGAATACGCGTCTATATATCCACATGATTGATCAGCTAAATCTGTGAAATGTAACTATGAAGGAGCTCACAATGGCGCACGGTTTACAATCCAATGGGTAGGGATGAGTGAGGCATGAAGGCAAATGAAAAAGAGGTCAGCAATGATGGACTTAATGTGAGGAATCAAAGAGACGAGATTTGCAGTAGACTACCTCTTAACTGTTGTATCTGTGCATTTCTTCCGGCATTGATTTGGGGCCTTCCTTCATCAAAGGGCTAGTCTTGTTTTGATTGCCAAATTTTTGTAACTAGCGAACTCAAGGGCAGCTATCATTTGGATTGAACACTACTACTACGTTCATGCGCTATGAGCCTACTATGACTAGGCTACGGTTACTTAACAGGGTTATAGATTTGAGCGAACACATTATTTTTGTTTGGTCATCTCGGAGGCCCGAAAGTTCATTAGTTCTCAACCCATAGAGGCCATAAGCGCGGGAGCTTGGCCCAAGCCAGTCTAGGGGGTAGGGTGTTAAAAGAAATGCTTCAAAACAAATGCCCGACATTGAGTGACGGGCCTTCCGGCCCACTTGGGTGAAGATGAGTGAAGCTTTTACAGCATTAAGCCTAAAGATGACTATAATGTAGGCCCGGCCCGAATGGGATTACCTCCAAAACCATTTTTAAAACTTAAACGATGAGACACAATGAGTGCAGGGCTGTGCTAATTCCGAAATCCGAACAATGGGGGGTATTGATTGAACCTCAACCCATCCATCTCCTTTAATAAGATAAGAGACGTCTTAGCCCCTTGGGCACTGCTTAAATCATAACGGTTTTCTCTTTCTTTTCTGTCATAGCTCATGAAAACGGTTCTCTCTCATTCAAATATCAGTAATTATTGCTAAACACACATTATTATTTGTTGTTTTCGTGGTGGATCCATCATCACCCACAAAGAAAATTTTGATTTGTATTGAGTGCCACCGAAAGCTGTATGTTAATGCCCTTTTGTGCAACTAGTAAACTTTGTCACAACTGAATGATCACAACCATCCGATCTATAGACTTCTTATCGAACGGCAGAGAAAGAGTGGAGATGTGACCAATCAGATAGTTAGGATCCTATAATCAGGTTAACATTTTGGATTAGAACGGCAGAGAAAGAGTGGAGATGTGACCAATCAGATAGTTAGGATCCTATAATCAGGTTAACATTTTGGATTAAAGATCTCCTATGTGGGGTGCCAAATCCACTGTATGTCTCCCACATAACATATATATATATATTTTTGGTTTGGTAAGAAGTCTCCCACATAATAACATAAGGTATGGACTAAGGGACATTACTCCCCTACTCCGTCGTAACAAATTAGGATTTGGTAAAGTACGCACTCGTTGCAAGGTAATGGAATACCCTTTCTTTGAGTATAGACACGTGTCAAGGAGAAGCAGTTTCAAAGGTCGCACTCATTCCTCTTTTCTTTGGGGCCTAGATTTAGATTTATGATGATGAGGTTCTCGTGGTCTCCCTCTTGTCTTTGACCATAAGTTTGTCACTGTATACTATTCCTATACGCAAAGCAAAAGAAGGTCCATCGAATGGTAGGAGCTGGGACCCACGTACTCCTAGACCTGATCTGCTTTTTTAGCCCAGATTCGCCGTAGTGTGGGCTCCAGCCTCCAGTTGCTAAAGAGAAAGTACCATTGCAATCCCAATTACCCAATCCGTCAATCTAAACCGTTCAATCAGTGGACGAATAATTGACTTGGGTACACTCCGAAAAAGCAGACTTCACCAACCAGAAGAAGAAATACATACTCCTTTCCTTGATTGTATTGTACCTCTATTAATAAAATCTCGAGTTTTGTTCCAAGTTGTAGCCTTAGTTAGATCAAGAGGTCAAGATCCTCTGAATGGGGAGTTGAAGGGTACGTCAAGGGCATCAAGAGTAAGGAGCATTGTTCTCAATGCTCCTTACGAGCATCTAGGGGAAAAGAACAGTACTGCTAATATATGTACCTGAGTGTAAAACGAACGAACATAGAATCGATTTCAGATCACAATAAAGATATTTGTGTCGGTTGGATTGGGAAGCTCTAAAGAAGCATCCCACCGACGCCAATCCCTTCCTCCATATCCTCCTTATTTCCTTCCTCCTCTTCTGCTGCTGCTGCTGCTTCTGCTTCTGCTTCTCCAAGAAGAAGAAGAAGAGGAGATGGGAAACTGCGTGTTTCGAGGGTTTGGAGTGGTGGATGAAGTGATCAAAGTGGTAACATCCAACGGTGGAATCATGGAGCTATACGCACCCATCACAGCAGAGTGCATCACAAATGAATTTCCCGGTCATGGCATTTACCGAAGCCGTGACCTCTTCTCGCAACCATTACTCCACAACGAAGAGCTGCTCGTAGGAGATTTATACTATCTCCTTCCTCTCAACACTGGGAGAGGGGGACGAATTACACGAGAAGGCGATATGAGGCCTAATGCTACTATGTCTTCTTCTCTTGTTACACCGTATCGGATGTCTTTCGATAATCAAGGGATGTTGAAGAGATCGGAGACGGAGGTGTTTCCGAGATATAACAGCACTGGAGTGTGGAAGGTAAAGTTGGTAATCAGCCCAGAGCAGCTATCGGAGATCTTGTCGCAAGAGGCTCGTACCGAGGCGTTGATTGAGAGCGTGAGAACTGTGGCCAAATGCGGTAATGGGGTTTCTTCTGGGGCTAATTCAGATCAATGGAGCCTCTCAAGCAGTTGGAAGGCTTCTTCTGAGAAATATGGCCTAGATATTTAATCTAAACACAGCTTTTTCTTTCTTTCTATCTTTCATTTCTCTTTTCTTTTGTAGTTATTATATTACGTTATATAGTGGGATGCATGTGAATGAACCACTTTTTTAATTATTTTTTTAATCCTTTCTGCTAAGTGCTAAGTGTAGAATCTGTAGATAGTTAATTCTGTTACTTCTTTGGTCTGTAAGTCTGTTTACACAAGGAGAAGAATGCTGAATCTATAGGGTTCTGTTATTGAAGGACACTGATCTGATCAGGCAGGTCCCACCCCCTACGCCCTGATTAGTCTGCAGGCTCGATGTTGTGCAGATTGACAATAATCAACCCTAAGTCGCTACCCTAGTATGTCTAGCTAGACTGAGAGGCATAAACTTGGTGGACCTATTGGGAATGATTCACTATCCTAGTTTGGCCCCATGCATCAAGCAATTGCAATTTGCAACTGTGCGATTTTTGCATTACGTTTTAACTAGGAAGTCTAGAAAGAAAATCTATGCATCAATTGTTGGATATATTGGTAATAATTACTGCATGTTATAATGAATGAATAAATGCAAATTACAGAATACAAAAAAAAAATTATAGAACACAAAATAGAAAAATAAAGGATAGTGCACTTTACTGACTGAGGCTTGAATTGAATTCAATGTCCTTAAGATAATATTGCCCTACACAGGTGGTCACAGCCTATAACAACTTGTCTCCCAAGATACAATAGTTTCGTTCTGGATACTACCACTAGAAACCCCAGAACACAGCGAACCAGTGATGATTTTATACTCTCTCTGATATGCAGATTAAATTGGATGTAGAAGGAATTGGAAACTAGGGAGTAGAAGATCTGATTTTCATACTCCAGAAAATACAGCAGAAAGCCTTAAATATTAGGCTAAGGAGACTATCTAGAAAGGTCATGTCTGTTTGGGTTTCAGTTTAAATCCAACAGACATGACTGTTGGATAATAAACTGTTGGGTATAACTGTGTAAGTTGAATGGGCTTCGGCCCAAACAAAAAATAAAGTATAGGGGCCAGGCTTAAGGCCCACAACCAAACCAAGCTAGCCGGATCGGACTCGGACACGGGCACGGGCCGGGGCGGCAGCGGCGCGTGTGTGGTTGGTTCCACCTTAGAGTATGGGCTCACTCCTTCGCAAAATTTGGGTGCCCCAAGGGCCCACCCTTTACTCCAAGGTAATAGTATATAAACCATACAATGGTTTCAATACTTTTCTGATGTGAGACTATTATTCTATACCATTCTTCAACTTACAGCACATGTTCAAGTGACCCACTTTGAGATTAATTTCTCATTCATCACTTCACTGTTTTGGACAAGTAAATATACCACGTTAATCTACTCATGGAGGAGAACACAGATCCACTCGGACCTGCCTCAAAACCCTTGTGGGTCCCACTTATGTTTTGGGTCAAAGTTTATAAGAACTGGATTTCCAAAACACCCAGATTTTATTCCAAAACAGATTTCTTTCCAACAATCTCCCACATGGATAAAAATTCTTGGAAAGAATAGAGAATATATGCAGACACTAAAATAGAGTACAAGTGAAATGTTACTGCATCGGGAAAGGTAGCTTTTGACCTTGAATCTTCCTTAGTGAAGTTCTATCTTATTTATTGGCTATCTAGTAAACATGATGTCTTGAACTGTTCAGCCGTAGTGTAAACCAAGATAATAGAAATCACACAGTTCATTTTCGAACACCTTTGGTTCTCATGATTGTGTTCATTTTGGCATTGAACAACTACTGATTTTTCATAAGTGCTCTAAAGAATTTTGTCTTTTAAAAATTCTTATAGAAGCGACCACTCTTCACACTTATATGGGTGATCTCTTATCAAGAGTATCTCATCATACCCCACTTGGAATTTCAAGATATAAGAATCATTAAAAGCTTTGCTTACCTTAGATTCTTTCACTGTTTCATCATAGAAATGGGATGAAGAAATTTATTCTTCACAGTGACATTACTGAGTTACACACAATTAGGTTGTCCCTTTGAACCTAGATCTTGAGATCTCCAGTCAGCTAGGTTGGGTTTCCATTATGTCGACTCTTTAGATATAGGCTTTAGTCCTATTCCCCTTGATGATTTGTACACTTGCTCTAGAGTCAAACTTTTGGTTAACGGATCCGCTATCTTATTCTTTGACTTTACATAATCAATGGAAATGATTCCATTTGAGAGCAACTGTTTCATGGTATTGTGTCTTTGACGTATATGTCAAAATTTACCGTTATACATACTGTTTTGTGCCATTCCAATTACAGATTGACTATCGCAATGTATGCAGATAGCTGGCACAGGTTTTGGCCAACTTGGAATATCTTCTAAAAAGTGATGAAGTCATTCTGCTTCTTCACCAACTTTATCTAAAGCTATAAACTCAGATTCCATTGTGGATTTGGCTATACATGTCTGTTTTGAAGATTTCCAAGATACCGATGCACTTCCAAGTTTAAAAACAAATCCACTAGTGGATTTTGAGTCTTTAGTATCAGATATCCAATTTGCATCACGATACCCTTCAAGTACAACTGGATATCTTGTATATTGCAATCCATAGTTTTGGGTATATCTCAAATATTTGAGAACCCTAACTATCGCTTTCCAGTGATCTTTCATTGGATTGCTTGTATATCTACTCAGTTTGCTGACTGAGTATGCTATATCAGGTCTTGTGCAGTTCATGAGATACAATAAACTACCAATGATCCGAGAATACTCTAACTGGAATATTCTCTGTCCAGTATTCTTACTTAGATGTAAATTTACATATACTGGTGTTTTTGCAAAACTTTTATCATTCTTGATAAATCTTTCAAGGATCTTCTCAATATAATGAGATTGAGATAAGATGAGTCATTCAGACATTCTAGTAGTTTTAATTCCTAGAATTATATCTGCAACACCTAAATCTTTCATGTCAAATCTTTTATTTAACATACTTTGGGTAGATTGAATGATTTCATTACTGCTACCCATGATTAACATATCATTTATATAGAGACAAACAATGACATAAGTTTTTTCAGTGCTTTTCATATAAAGACATTTATCGCACTCATTAATCTTGAAACCATTTGACATCATAACATTGCCAAATTTCTCATGCCATTGTTTAGGAGCTTGTTTTAATCCATAGAGGGATTTAACAAGTTTACATAGTTTATTTTCTTGGTTATTTACCATGAAACCTTCTGGTTGTTCTATATATATCTCTTCATTCAAATCACCATTTAAGAAAGCAGTTTTAACATCCATTTGATGTATCTCTAAGTTGTTAATAGCAGCAATAGATATTAACATACAGATGGATGTTATCCTGGTAACTGCTGAATAAGTATCGAAATAATTGATACCTTTCTTTTGCTTATAGCCCTTTACTACAAGTCTTGCTTTGTATTTGTCAATCGTTCCATCAGCTTTCATCTTCTTCTTGAATATCCATTTACATCTTAATGGTTTATTCCCTAGAGGAAGATCCACCAGTTCCCAAGTATAATTTTGCATGATGGACTCGATTTCACTATTTATAACCTCTTTTCAAGATGGTGCTTTTGGAGAAGACATGACTTCCTTAAAACTTTGAGGCTCATTTTCTAACAAATAAGTTATAAAATCAGGACCGAAAGATGTAATAGTTTTTGCTCTTTTACTACGCCTTGGTTCATCTTCATTTTCCTTATCTATAGACTCTTGGTCTATATATTCTTGATGATCACTATTAATAGTATCATGTATCCTTTTTATAGGATTATTTTCTTGTACAATCTTGCAAGAAAGCATAGTTTAAAAGAAAAATGCATTTCTTGATTCCATGATCGTATTGACATGTATATCAGGAATATCTGACTTGTGTACCAGAAACCGATATGCACTACTATTATTAGCATATCCAATGAAGATGCAATCCATTAATTTAGGTCTTATCTTAACCTTCTTAGGAGCAGGAACTGCTACCTTTGCTAGACACCCCACACTTTTAAGTATTTATAGGAAGGTCTTCGATCATTCCACAACTCATAGAGTGTCTTGTCTAACTTCTTGTGGGTTAGTTTGTTAAGAATATAATTAGCAGATAAGACTGCTTCCTCCCCCACAAGTTCTGAGGCAAACCTGAACTGATCAATAATGCATTCATCATTTCTTTTAGAGTTCGGTTTTTGCATTCAACAATACCGTTTTGTTCAGGTGAGTAAGGAGCCGTTGTTTGATGAATTATGTCATGTTCTCTAAAGAACTCATCAAATGGTGACACATATTCACCTCTTCTATCGCTTCTTATCATCTTAATCTTTTGATTAAGTTGATTTTCAGCTTCACTTTTATAAAATTTGAACATGTCCAAAGCCTCATCTTTGCTACTTAGCAAATAGATATGATAGTACCTTATGCAATCATCAATGAAGGTGATGAAATAATTTTTCCCACCTCTTGTTTGCACAAATTTTAAATCACATATATCACTGTAAATCAACCCTAAAGGTTCAGTACTTCTTTCAATTGAGTGAGAAGAAGTTCTGAATAATTTGGATTCCACACAAATTTCACATTTATTATTTGAGTTAAATTTAATTTTTGAAATTAAATCAGAATTAGCAAGCCTACGTAAGGAATCAGAATTTACATGTCCTAGTCTAATATGCCATAAATCAAATGAATCAAGCATATAAATTGAAGAACTTGCTTTATTATTATTGTTGCCCGAAGGCATAACAGTCATTACATTCATTCCATTTTTAGTCAGAACAAATTTGTCTGACTCAAAAACCATTACATTCATTTTAAATAAACCATCACAGAGATAACCTCTGCCAACATACATTCCATTTTTAGTTAGAACAAATTTGTCTGACTCAAAAATTAACTTAAAATCATTCTTACTAAGAAATGCTCCTGAAACAAGGTTCTTCCTGATGTCTGGTACATGCAAGACATCATTCAAGGTAAGCTCTTTCTCCGAGGTTATTTTCAGAACAACCTTCCCAGATCCTTGTACCGTTGAGGTAGATACAGTTGAGGTAGAAGATTTTCCCATGTAGAGCATATCAATTGTAGTAACTCTATGATAGCTACTGAATGCACTCCTATCTGAACAAATATGTCAAGTTGCTCCAGTATCTATCCACCATTGTCTGGGATTCAGCACCATATTTACCTCTGAAATAACAACTGATAAGTGCATATCAGAAACATCATCAGTGATGTTCTCTACTTCAGTAATGTGAGCCTGAGTTGATTCATTCTTGGATTTTCCTTGAAAGTTCTGGTTTCTACAGTTCTTAGCCACATGCCCTGGCCTGTTACAAATGTAACAGTTACCCTTGAACCTGTTACATGCCCTGGCCTTTGGGTTTCTGACTTGGATCTGCTTCAGAATGGTTTCTTTTCCTGAACTTGTGTTCCACAACATTGGCCTTTGATTCAAGAACTTGTTTTCTAGTCTTCTTTTCAGATACTCTATTATCTTCCTCAATTCTGAGTTGGATAATTAAGTCATCTACCCCCATTTCCTTTCGCTTGTGCTTAAGGTAATTTTTGACGTCCTTTTAAGATGGAGGCAACTTCTCAATTACAGCAGCAACTTAGAATAATTCACTTATCATCATTCCTTCTGCATGGATCTCATAAAAGGATCAATTAGAGGTCTTGAACCTAGCTTATCACAGTTCTTGAATCAACAATCTTGAAATCAAGAAATCTTCCAACTACAAATTTATTAATCTCGGCATCCTCAGTTTTGTATTTCTTATCCAAGGACTCTCATAATTCTTTAGCGGTCTTAATTGGACTATATACATTGTATAATGCATTGTCTAAACCGTTCAAAATGTAGTTTTTGCACAAGAAATCAGCATGTTTCCATGCTTCAATTGCAGCAACTGCCATCCGGTCAGATTCACTCTCTTTCAGGGTAGGGGCATCCTCTTGCAAGAATCTTGTCAAATTCAAGGTGGTCAGATAGAACAGCATCTTTTGCTGCCATCTCTTGAAGTTTATCCCATTAAATTTCTCAGGTTTTTCACTATGAGCAATGGGGCCTGTAGTGGGGATAGTTGACACTTGTGCCACAACCGGGGTATGAACAACAGTCTTTTCGGTTGTCATATGTATGTTTGGACTGTAAAACAATAATATAAAGTAAATTTTTAGAATTTTATCTAATCACAGAAATGAGGATTACTATTGCAGTAATCTAATTTCACAATTCAGATTTTTACAATGCAAAATTCAAAGTTTCAGAATTGTAAAATGCAGATTTTAAAATCAGAATTACAAATGGCAGAATTTGAATTACAGTATTTCAGATTTTAAATTTCAGAATTGCATAATGCAGATTTTAAATTTCAGAAATTGAAATTGTAGAATTCAAAACTTAAAATGCAGAAATTGAGCATGAAGATTTCAGAATTTCAAATAGCAATGCAGAATTCTAATTTCAAATTGCAGAATTGCAGATTTTAAAGTTGCAGAAATTAAATTTCAGAATTGCAGATTTAAAGTTGCAGAAATTAAAGTTGCATAATGCAGAATTTTAAACTTGCAATTTGTAGAAATTAAAGTGTACAAATTTTAAATATTCAGAATATGAAATGCAGTTTTTATAAATAGCAGAAACTAACATATGCAGAATTTATCATTTGAAAATTATGTACAGATTCAAAAACACAGAATTTGAACACTACAGATTTGAGAATTCTATTTCAGAAATTAAAATTAAAGTGATTGTAATCATCAATTTACAGAATCTATAATTTGCTGAATAAAGATAACATACAGTAACATAATATTGTCTTAAGATTGTTGGATATATTGGTAATAATTATTGCATGTTATAATGAATAAATGCAAATTACTAAATACAAAAAAAAAAAAAGCAGAACACAGAACAGAAAAATAAAGGAGAGTGTACTTTACTGACTGAGGTTTGAATTTGATTCAATGTCCTTAAGACAATATTGCCCCACACAGGTAGTCACGGCCTACAACAACTTGTCTCCCAAGATTCACCAGTCTCGTTCTGGGTACTACTACTAGAAACCCCAGAACACAGCGAACCATTGATGATTTTATACTCTCTTTGATATGTAGACTAAATTGGATGCAGAAGGAATTGGAAACTAGGGAGCAGAAGATCTGATTTTCGTGCTCCAGAAAATACAGCAGAAAAGCCTTAAGTATTAGGCTAATGAGACTGTCTAGAAAGGTCATGTCTGTTTGGGTTTTAGTTTAAATCCAATAGACATAATTGTTGGATAATAAACTGTTGGGTATAACTGTGTAAGTTGAATGGGTTTCGGCCCAAACAAAAAATATAGGGGCCGGGGCAGCGGCGGCGCGCTCGTGTGTGTCTTTGGTTCCACCTTAGAGCATGGGCTCACTCTTTCGCAAAATTTGGGTGCCCCAAGGGCCCACCCTTTACTCCAAGGTAATGGTGTATAAATTATACAATGGTTTCAATAATTTTCCGATGTGGGACTATTATTTTATACCATTTTTCAACTTACAACACATGTTCAAGTGGCTCACTTTGAGATTAATTTCTCATTCACCACTTCACTGTTTTTGACAAGTAAATATACCACGTTAATCTCCTCATGGAGGAGAACATGGATCCACTTGGACCTGCTGTGAACACCCTATTTTTACACCCCTAAAATCCTATTTTCTTTTATATTTATTTTAATTAATTTAATTTAATTTTTATTTATTTCATTCGTGAGTGTTGAGTTGGTAGAATTGAGAGAGAGAGAAAAGGGGAGAGAAGTCCAAATCCAAATCCATGTTTAACATCCCTTGTTCAAAACCCTCAAATCTTTTAAAGCCCATTTACCCAATTTTCAAAAGAAGAAAATCGGGCCAAACTTTTACCCAAATCCGTGATCCATTTCTCAAAACCCAACAACCCACATCCCAAGTGCTCAACCTGTTTCCTCTATTTCTATAAAAACCAAGAGAAAGGGTTTTAAAACCTAATCTCATTGGAAAGCAGCCCCCACTCTCTCTTTCTCTTCTCTCTCCCGATCTCAATCCAATGGTGAGGGCAGTGCCTCCACTGTCTCACCAGCAACCTTGTTACCCCTCTGCTCAATCCTTCTCCGGCGAGGCCAGCACCACCACGCTCCGACCAGCACGTCATCGTCCACCTCTGCAGCAGCGCATACCACCAATCCTCCATCTCAGATCTAGCATCTTCGCCACTGAGGTTCGACTAGCAAGGCACCGATCTCCTCCCTCCTCAGAAACTAAGATCCGATCCATCCCTACCAGCTACCACTTCCGGCGAGGCCATTACCCTCATAGCAGTAGCATCTCAGATCTGTGGAAGATCCAATTCCAGCTGCCCTTTCTCTCCTCTTGTTCTCTCGCCGGCGATAGAGAGTTAATCTCTCTCCCTATTTTCGACATCAAAGGAGATGTGAAAAAAAAATCTGATTCATTTGGCACAGCCCCCTTCTCTTTCTCCCTTTCTGCTCCTTCTTCTTCAATTTTCGGCAGCAACAGTGAGCTCTCTGTTGCTCCATCGACCAGCTCACCTCCATCTCCAGCTAGTTCGTTGCCCGTCACCACCCTGCATCTCACCATCGCCAGTGTAGCAGCAGCGGCATCTCCGCCGAGCTTCCCCAGTCCCATAGCGGCTCTAATGAATGAGCACCACAACCGGCGGCACCACCCTCTATTCATATCAGTCCGATAGCAATTCCCACCACCCTCTCGAGCTCTCTCTCCCATCTCTTTCTCTAGCCGGCGAAGGATTTGATCAGCGGACCTGCACAACGCCACCATCATCATCACCTTCAGATCCAGCCAGATCCGATTCTCCTCCGATCCTCTTTCCAATCAGCAAGTTCTAATTTCAGATCTAGAAATCTTCTAGATCTGGAAATTTAAACTTTGACCAGCACCTCCCCATCACTTTTCTCTCCGTGCAATCCAATGCTCACCTCCATCTCCGGTGGCAACTCAACCTTTTTTAATTTCAGATCCACCTCCGGCGAGCGCAGCTACCCCCTCAACCTTCTTCTCCATACTCTCTCGATCCCTCTTCTCTCTCTTTGCTCAAGCTTCTCTGTTTCCGACCAGTGCAGCAGCTCTCCATCGCCACTCCAGATCCATCCATCTCCATAGTACAGCAGCGACAACATAGAGCTCCACTCCCATCTCCAGCCGCCGTTGCGGTCACCAATTTCCACCCATCCGGTCAGGTATGCTCTATCCCTCTTATAATTCTTTCTTTCGTTTTCTCCTTTTTGCACTTGTGTGGTTTGCAGTATATGTCTGTGTTTTGTTTTGATCGAGCCAATGAGCCAATCTGGATAAGATTAGAATCTGTTTGAACACAGTCTTATTCAAAACCAGAATTCGGTTGTGTGCAAAATTTGAGTTCGGATTGGTTCTGATTAAAAAACCAGGTTGCATTCTTGCTCGAGGCCCTTCTCCCTTTGTGTTCGAATATATTTCTTTGAGAAGGTTGAGCTCTCTCACATGGCCTGTCCTCGGTAATTTTGATTCTAATAACTAAGCTAAAATTGATTGACTAGTTTTTCTCCATTGGTTAATTTAGTTTTGGCACAGTGGCTTTAGCTTGGTCTTGGCTCGATCTTGGGTTAATTTCTGACCTTGGTTTAACTCTTGCTTTGACATGAAATTTATTGTGTTTGGCCTATTTTATTGAGAGCAGATCTGGTTAACTGAATCATTTTTAGTTGGGCTTGACCTCTCTTTTGTTGCTATTGAGCCAAAGTAGATTGACTAGATCCATCAGTCAACTGGCTTTGGCACAATAGTCTCCATTTGGTCCCACTAGATCTCATTTAGTTTTAACCCTCAGTTAATTTCTTATTTGAACCAAATCTGTTTTCAGCTTCTTCTATTGGATTAAAGCCAATTGACTAAATTTCATCATAGATCAATTGGCCTTAGCACATTAGTTGATCCCGGCCTAGTTGCTCTCAAACCTTGGTTAAAATAGTTGTTGTGATGTGTAATTTGTTTCTTTAATCCATGTATATATGTGCAATTATAGGAATGGGCCTTATTTTCTTTTTGCCTACCTTGGGCATCTAGGTTCGTTCTTGACTAGTTAAACTTGCCAAAATTAAAATACAAAAAAAAATCGAAAAATATAAAACAACAAAAACATTCAAAAAACCCACAAAATTCAAAAAGGACCTACCCTAATAAATGAACGCTCCCTAGAGCTCCCCCATGAGCACCTAGCTGCGTAACCAAATCCCGGAGTGAGATTCATAAATCTCAACTCCGCTTCCCCCAACTCAAACACGAGTTGGAAGTGACCACACTCCGAAACGAGTATAAAAACAGTCACCACCCCGAACTACTATTAGGGTCTGATTCCGACTAACCGGATAAGTAGGCAGCCCAAACCAGGGTTCGACCCCAACCAAAAATAAAATTTTTACACCCCATATTGATTAGCAAAATTAATAATTATTTAGGAAATTTTAAGTGATTTCAAATATTTGGCTTGGACCTAATGAGTAGGTTACCATCATTGGATGGAGGTCCTGGGGTGCCTAACCCCTTCCCCAGGACCTAAAGGGATCTCTTACCTAGATTACTTTGGACCGTAGACCCCCTTATTTTGGATTATCTCGGGATCCTACTTCCCCTAAGTAGGTGGCGACTCTTAAAATAAATTTAGCGTTATTCCTCTACTCTCGGACCTTATCTCGACACTTAGAGTTGAGAGGGGAGGAAATGCGGTAAATTTATGTGTTTACACCTGCCTCAAAACCTTTGTGGGTCCTACTTATATTTTGGGTCAAAGTTCATAAAAATTGGATTTCCAAAACACCCAGATTTTATTCCAAAACAGATTTTTTTCCCAACATCAGTAGGCAGGGTTGTAAATTCCGCAGCTACTACAGGGCTTTACACTGCATTACGGTTCTCAAGCCTGGATGTAGGAGGGTTACTTCAAGTAAGTAGCCAGTATAAAATGAATAAGGATGAGAAACAGCGCAAGCCAGCGTTGTTATTCAAATGTGGAGGAAATAACACCAAATCAACCAACATACTTACATCTACATCTGTTGTTACATGAAGTCTCGATATATACAAGTATGGTGGTGATGTGATGTCATCTCCTCTAGGCCGAAGCACAATAGCCAGCACAGTTGCGTATCCTTTCTTGTGTAAATCTATATCTATTGTATAAATCAAAGTATTTAGTTAGAAAATCTGAGCGAAAATTAATAACAATGGTTGTTATTCTCTATGGACAAGTAACCATTATTCTCTGAACACGTCAGAAAATGTATAAGTACAAGTTTTGTTTTTAATATTTATTAAAAATTTAGATAAAAGTAGAAAGGCCTAGCCACTGCTATTGCAGTATTGCTCTACGCCTCTACCCAAAAAAGAATATACTATTCCTCAATGGATGCACCTATGACACATTTTCTATTATGTCCAGAGGACATTAATTGTTTGTAGACCTAGGCTACAACAACCATTGTTGCTAAGTTTTACTCAAAATCCCTCTTGGTAATAATCAGAATTGAGAAGTCTTATGTCATAGCATGTTAAAAGGAGTCTCTAACCCTTATTGGTGAAGCACCTGACCTATAAGACGACTAGCTCAAGATAGCCGTCGTTGAGAATGTTGCATGTAGGACTTTACCAGTGAATGGTGCTGAAACCTGTTGTGCAGAAACCCCTTAAGATAGAATTAACGACAATGAGAAAATAAATATAGCAAACAAGAAAACACACCACAAAACAATATTTACTTGGTTTGACCTAAATGTCTACGTCCACAGTCAAAGCACACCAAATTTCTTCACTAATCCAAGAGAGGAATACAAAAGGGAAGAGAAGAACCCACAATGAAGATCAAAGTCCAAGGAAAGCCTACGATGCTCTCTCTCACACACGTCTTCTTGTTCTTTCAATCCAAATCCTAGCTATGACAATCTTACTTTCTTATGCCTTACAAATCCTGATCCCAAGCCTCTCTTTTATAGAGAAAAGAGATCCCAAATAAAGAGAAAAACGAATCCCTAACCAAATAAGAGTTTCCCAAAAGAGAAAACTCTCCAAAAAAACCGAAAATAGTGACTTTCCAGAATCCAAAACAATGTTCACCGATCGATCGCTCTCTCCAGATCTTGCCAAATTCAAACCAAAAAATTTCACAAAACCTAACTCTGTATAGGAAGGTGAGGCTAGCCGAGCCGCCATTCCTAAAAGGGATGGAATCAGGACCGATAGTAAAGCAATAATAGCAAGGGCTTAAAAGCTCACCAGTTATCTAAGACAAAGCAATAATAGCAAAGACTTAAAAGCTCACCAGTCATCTAAGACAGAGGCGAGTGGGCTTTCCTGAAAATTTTTTTGGGGGTAATTTTTTTATTTTAAGAATTTTTTTCCGATAATGTCCTTGAGGTTACCACGTGGTGTCTCTATTACTAGCCCTTCACCGTGGTTAAGATTCACCCACCTATCCTTTGATTTTAAAAATATATATCTAATTATTTTTTCAAACCCTACTTAAAATTCACCAACTCCTAATGTTAAAAAAAAATTCAATTTTTTTTTCTGAAAACCAAAGATAAGTAGATGAATCCTAAGAGTGGGTAAATTTTAACCATAGTTAAAGGGCATCAATAGGGACATGTGGCGACCTAAAGGGCATGGCCGGACTCCATTGGAGGAGGGCCCACTATATATATGACAAAAAAAATTGGGAGGGGCCACTATATATATATATATAAGACAAATTTGGGAGGGCCAAGTATACTAAAAATATTTTTTAAAAATTAAGGGGCCCACTAATTCATACATTTACAAAAAAAATTTTGGGGGGGGGGGGGGGGGTAATGGCCCCTCCCCGCCCACCCTGGCTCCATAGGTAGTGGAAGGACATCTACCTTTTGAGTGTGTACTCTACCCTAGGGGGAGAGGTGAGGCATTAGGGGGTACTAGTCCTTTCTATGATCTCTTGCCCTAGTCTGATGGAGTGGCTACTAAGGGCCTTTGGCTTGTTTTATCTGTTAGCTTCCCTCTGGTAGCAAACCTCTTGTTGCAACCATATGAAAACTTAACTGTTGTAGGCATAAACAATAGGCAAGGAGCAGCGAATATTCACCAAAGGTTAGATTGATTTTACTTACGGTGAAGCTGCCTTAATCTCATAAGCATTCTCGGAGGATTTCTTAATTTCTCTCCTTTTTTTTTTCACCACCTTTCTTCCTTGTGCTCATTGTATATATCTATCTTTATGAAGGGCGGGTTTCTTTCCTAGCTGACCCACTAAGCCAGGCGAGTATCTTTTGAGACTGAGAAGACAACTTTCCTAACTGAATATTATTGTTTTGAGCTTATTCTTGAGCAAAAATATGACTATTGGTAGACTTGATTGGTGGAACATGATACATGTTGCAAAACCCAAATTGTTTGGGACAAGGAAAGAAGATGAAGGGGATTGCTAGCCCCAGTTTCCTTTTTCCCCACTCTCTCTAGTGCCAACATGTTTTTTCCAATTTCTCGGCTGCTTTTTCAGCCGGTTAAAGCTTAACAACATTGCATATTTGAGCTCTCCCCCTTTCTTAATTTAAATTTATAAAAAAAACCCCCTTAAAAGTGCTACATCAAAATAAAGAGTTCAGATCTCCCACTGTTACATGCAAACACACTTCTCTGTCATTCTACTGTTCCCGCTCCCGCTCCCCCTCCCCCTCCCCCTCCCCCTCCCCCTCCCTCTGAGTCTTCAAGGTATGCTTCCGCCACTTTCTGTTGGATATATTGTAAGTTACTGCATGTTATAATGAATACATGCAAATCACTGAATGGTAAACACAATTACAGAACATAAACAATGACAGTAGAACAGAAAATTAAAAGAGGACAGTGCACTTTACTGACTAAGGCTTGAATTGGATTCAATGTCCTTAAGACAATATTGCCCCGCACAGGTGGTCACGGCTTATAGCAACTTGTCTCACAAGATACAACAGTCACGTTCTAGGTACTACCACTAGAAACACCAGAACACAGTGAACTAGCAATGATATGTACTCTCTCTTGAATGCAGACCTTAAATGCAGAAGGAATTCGAAAGTAGGGAGCATAAGAACTCAAATTTTCATACTCCAGAATGCATGAAGAAATGATTTAAATAATTGAATGAGGAGACTGTTCAGAAAGATCATAACTGCTGGGGTTTCAGTTTAAATCTAACAGACATGACTATTGGGTTATGTTTAAGTTGAATGAGATTTGGCCCAACAAAGCAAAAAATAAATATAGGGGCAAGGCTTGAAAGCCCACGAGAACCAAACCAAGTCAAGCCAGCCAGCCAGGGGCACGGGGCAGGGCGGCGGCGCACGCACGTGAGGTTGGTTCCACCTTGGAGCATGGGCTCACTCCTTCGCAAAATTTGGGTGCCCTAAGGGCCCACCCTTGACTCCAAGGTAATGGTATATAAACCACACTATGGTTTCAATAGTTTTTCGATGTGGGACTATTATTTTCTACTATACTTCAACTTACAACACATGTTCAAGTGGCCCATTTTGAGAAGAATTTCTCATTCACCTCTTCACTATTTTGGACAAGTGAATATACTAAGTTAATCTCCTCATGGAGCAGAACACGGATCCACTTGGACCCGCCTCAAAGTTCAAAAGTATCTCATCATACCCCACTTGGATTTCCAAGATATAAAAATCATTAAAAGCTTTGCTTACCCTAGATTCTTTCAAAGTTTCATCATAGAAATGAGATGAAGAAATTAATTCTCCACAGTGACATTACTGAGTTACACACAATTAGGTTGTCCATTTGAACCTAGATCTTAGGATCTCTAGTCAGCTAGGTTAGGTTTCCATTATGTCGACTCTTTAGATATAGGCTTTAGTCCCATTCCCCTCGATGATTTATACACTTACTCTAAAGTCAAACATTTGGTTGACTTTACATAATCAATGAAAATGATTCCATTTGAGAGCAACTGTTTCACGGTATTGTGCCTTCGACGTATATGTAGAGACTTACCGTTATACATACTGTTTTGTACTCTTCCAATCGCAGATTGACTATCGCAATGTATGCAGATAGCTAATACAAGTTTTGACCAACTTGGAATATCTTCTAAAAAGTGACGAAGTCATTCTGCTTCTTCACCAGCTTTATCTAAAGCTATAAACTCAGATTCCATTGTGGATCTGGCTATACATGTCTGTTTTGAAGATTTCCAAGATACCGATGCACCTCCAAGTTTAAAGACAAATCCACTAGTGGATTTTGAGTCTTTAGTATTAGATATCCAATTCGCATCACTATACCCTTCAAGTACAACTGGATATCTTGTATAGTGCAATCCATAGTTTTAAGTATATCTCAAATATTTGAGAACCCTAACTATCGCCTTCCAGTGGTCTTTCCCTGGATCGCTTGTATATTTATTCAGTTTGCTGACTGAGTATGCTATATCAGGTCTTGTGCAGCTCATGAGATACATTAAACTACTAATAATCCGAGAATACTCTAACTAGGAAATTCTCTGTCTAGTATTCTTACTTAGATGTAAATTTACACCTACTGCTGTTTTTACAAGACTTTTATCATCCTTGATAAATCTTTCAAAGATCTTCTCTATGTAATGAGATTGAGATGAGATGAGTCCTTCAGATGTTCTAGTAATTTTAAGTCCTAGAATTATATCTGCAACACCTAGATCTTTCATGTCAAATATTTTATTTAAGATTCTTTTGGTAGATTGAATGATTTCATTACTACTACCCATGATTAACATATCATCCACCTAGAGAAATACAATGACATATGCTATTTCAGTATTTTTCACATAAACACATTTATCGCACTCATTTATCTTGAAACCATTTGACATCATAACATTGTCAAATTTCTCATGCCACTGTTTAGGAGCTTTTTTAATCTATAGAGGGATTTAACAACTTTACATACTTTCTTTTCTTGGTTATTTACCATGAAACCTTCACGTTGTTCCATGTAGAGCTCTTCATTCAAATCAACATTTAAGAAAACAGTTTTTACATCCATTTGATGTGTCTCTAAGTTGTTAATAGCAGCAATAACTATTAACATATGGAGGGATGTTATCCTTGTAACTGGTGAATAAGTATCGAAATAATTGATACATTCCTTTTACTTGTAGCCCTTTACTACAAGTCTTGTTTTGTATTTGTCAATCATTCCATCAGCTTTCATCTTCTTCTTGAATATCCATTTACATCCTAATGGTTTATTCCCTGGAGAAAAATTCAATAGTTCCCAAATATGATTTCGCATGATGGACTCGATTTCACTATTTATAGCCTCTTTCCAAGATGATGCTTCTGGAGAAGACATGACTCCTTTAAAGCTTTGAGACTCATTTTCCAACAAATAAGTTAGAAAATCAGGACCGAAAAATATAGTAGTTTTTGCTCTTTTATTACGCCTTGGTTCATCTTCATTTTTTTTTTCTATAGACTCTTGGTCTATATTTCTTGATGATCACTATTAATAGTGTCATGTATCATTTTTATAGGATTATGTTTTTGTACAACTTTACAAGGAAATGTAATTTCAAAGAAAGATGCATTTCTTGATTCAATGATTGTATTGACATGTATGTCAGGAATATCTGACTTATGTACAAGAAATTGATATGCACTGCTATTTTGAGCATATCCAATGAAGATGCAATCCACTGTCTTTGGTCTTATTTTAATTTTCTTAGGAGTAGGAACTGCTACCTTTACTAGACACCCCCACACTTTTAAGTATTTGTAGGAAGGTCTTCGACCATTCCACAACTCATAGGGTGTCTTGTCTATTTTCTTGTGGGGTAGTTTGTTAAGAATTTAATTAGCATATAAGACTACTTCCCCTCACAAGTTCTGATGCAAACCTGAACTGATCAATAATGCATTCATTATTTTCTTTAGAGTTCGGTTTTTGCGTTCAGCAATACCGTTCTGTTCAGTTGAGTAAGGAGCGGTTGTTTGATGAATTATGCCATGTTCTTTACAAAATTCATCAAATGGTGACACATATTCATCTCCTCTATTGCTTCTTAACATCTTTATATTTTGGTTAAGTTGATTTTCAACTTCACTTTTATAAAGTTTAAACATGTCTAAAACCTCATCTTTGCTACTTAGCAAATAGATATGAAAGTACCTTATGCAATCATCAATGAAAGTGATGAAATATTTTTTCCCACCTCTTGTTTGCACAAATTTTAAATCACATATATCACTGTGAATCAACCCTAAAGGTTCAGTACGTCTTTCAATTGAATGAAAAGAAGTTTTGGATAATTTGGATTCCACACAGATTTCAAATTTATTATTTGAGTCAAATTTAATTATAGGAATTAATCTGAATTAGCAAGCCTACGAATTGAATCAAAATTAACATGTCCTAATCTAGCATGCCATAAATCAAATGACTGAAGCATATAAATAGAAGAACTAGCTTCATTATTAGTGTTGCCCGAAGGCATAACAGTCATTACATTCATTTTAAATAAGCCATCACAGAGATAACCTCTGCCAACATACATCCCATTTTTAGTCAGAACAAATTTATTTGACTCAAAAACCAACTTGAAACCATTCTTGCTTAGAAGTGCTCCAGAAACAAGGTTCTTTCTGATGTCTGGTACATACAAGACATCGTTCAATGTAAACTATTTTCCTGAAGTCATCTTCAGAACCACCTTCCCAGATCCTTAAACTGTTGAAGTAGAGGAGTTTCCCATGTAGAGCTTTTCTACTGCAGTAACTCTATGATAGTTATTGAATGTACTCCTATCTGAAAAAATATGTCGAGTTGCTCCAGTATCTACCCACCATTGTCTGGGATTCATCACCATATTCACCTCAGATATAACTGCAGACAAGTGAATGTCATTAACATCATCAGTGATGTTCTCAACTTCAGTAATATGAGTCTGAGTGGATCCCTTCTTAGATTTCCCTTGGAAGTTCTGGTTCCTACAGTTCTTAGCCACATGCCCTGCCCTCTTACAGATGTAGCAAAGACACTTGAACATTTTTAGTTCCTTGCCTTTTTGCTTCTGACTTGGACCAGCTTCAGAATGATTCCTCTTCTTAGAGTTGTGATCCACCACATTTGCTTTTGATTCAAGAACTTTTTTTCCAGCCTTCCTTTCAGATATTCTATTGTTTTCCTCAATTCTGTGTCGGACAATTAAGTCATCTACCCCAATTTCCTTTCTCTTGTGCTTAAGGTAATTTTTGAAGTCCTTCCATGATGGAGGCAACTTCTCAATTACAGTAGCAACTTGGAATGATTTACTTATCATCATTCCTTCAGCATGGATCTCATGAAGGATCAATTAGAGGTCTTGAATTTGGCTTATAACAGTTCTTGAATCAACCATTTTGAAGTCAAGAAATCTTCCAACCACAAATTTCTTCATCCCGGCATCCTCAGTCTTGTATTTCTTATCCAAGGACTCTCATAACTCTTTAGCGGTCTTAATTAAACTATATACATTATATAATGCATTGTCCAGATCGTTCAAGATATAGTTCTTGCACAAGAAATCAGCATGTTTCCATGTTTCAATTGCAGTAACTGCCATCCGGTCTGATTCACTCATTTTCAGGGTAGGGGCATCCTCTTGCAGGAATCTTGCCAAATTTAATGTGGTTAGATAGAACAACATCTTTTGCTGTCATCTCTTGAAATCTGTCCCATTAAATTTCTCAGGCTTTTCACCATGAGCAATGGAGCCTACAGTGGGGATAGTTGACACTTGTGCCATAACCGGGGTAGGAATAATAGTCTTTTTGGTAGTCATGTATGTTCGGACTGTAAACAATAATATGAAGTAAGTTTCTAGACTATTATTAATCACAAATGAAGATTACTATTGCGGTAATCTTATTTCACAATTCAGATTTTTACCAAACAGAATTCTAAATTGCAGTATGATAATTTCAGAATATCAATTTCAGAATTTAGAAATGCAAAGTTTAAATTACAGCATGCAGAAATCTAAAGCAGTGCAGAATTTGAAAAAACTAGATTTCAGAATATAGTAAGTTTCAGATTAAACGGATAACAGAATTCTGTAAAGCATTGCAGAATTGTAAAAGTTCAGAATCTATAATTCGAAAGTTAGAGATAACATACAATAACAAAATATTGTCTTAAGTTTGTTGGATATATTGTAAGTTACTGTATGTTATAATACTTCAACTTACAACAGAACACGGTTGATCTTTTACTGTATGTTATGTCCCAAGGGCCCACCCTTGACTCCAAGGTAATGATATATAAACCACACTATGGTTTCAATAGTTTTCCGATGTGGGACTATTATTTTCTACCATACTTCAACTTACAACACATGTTCAAGTAGCCCACTTTGAGATGAATTTCTCATTCACCACTTCACTGTTTTGGACAAGTAAATATACTACGTTAATCAACTCATGGAGCAGAACACGGTTCCACTTAGACCCGCCTCAAAGTCTTTGTGGGTCCCACTTATATTTTGGGTCAAAGTTTAGAAAAAACAGTTTTTCCAAACCACCCAGATTTTCCAAAACAGAATTTTTCCCAACTCTTTCTTTCTCGCGAAAGTCGGATTTATCATCAACACACTTTCTTCTACGTAATTGGAAATAAAATATAGTAGGTAGACGATAAGAAGAACATAAGGATGTCTAGGAGTTCGGATGAGCAATTACGTTGTTTTCTGTTTGTGTCTTAGAAAATAAGGGGCCACCCACTATTGACGTGAGACCACCAATGTTTGAACGCGGGGCCCATTTTTTAAAGAAACATATGGACAGCGCAACAGTGAGGATTTATGCCCTCCTAAACTCGATGGTTAGAGGCATCCCACGCGCTAAGGACTCACTCAATTATGAGACTGAACTCTTATATTAAGTCTTATCTACAGTTGTATATCTTATCTGGAATCTGTAAATTGCTCGGTATTATAAATACAAACAGTAAACCCACAATAGGGTTATTGTGCTACCAAAGCATATGATATTCCTGTCCTACCCATTGAGAACTCCCTATGGTCTGATGCACACACATGGACCCATTTTTTTTTTTTCTTTGGTGTAAAGCATTGATGGCACAAGGTAGAGCTTCAATACAATGCGGGAAAGATATAACCTGACCCATAAGGGGGGCCTGTTGGCTATTGCCATACTACCAATAGTGCTCTGGCTTGAGAACAGGATCTGAAAACAAATGGTCTATTGACTAAGATGAGGCGGGATCCTGTTTGGATCGGATTCAATTCAACTCTTACCTATTCAGATCCTTGCTATTCACATATAGATATGGTAAAATATTAAGCATTTACATCCAAATCTGACCCGTTTGGATCCATGGTTCGAATTCATTTTGACTCTCCAACAGACGGATCACATATCCGCGTCGCATTTGGATCAACACACATCTGACCCGTAGCTAATCGGTCTCATGCCCTATTGGGTAGGCTACCCTTTAGTGGTAGATAGCGGTGCAATTTGGGCAGGCTCAATCTGAATCCAACTAGATCATTGCGGGCTTGGGCCGGACTTGCTTCGGATATCCCAAGACAAATCAAGATTTAGTTGGGTTGGTGCCCTCCTGTGGTCTCACAAATCCAATGTGTAGTGGCACCATGTGCACCACATAGCCAAATGGGGCTGAGCACAAGCCTGCTTAATGCCTACAGGCACCCACCATTGCACGCATTATGGTAGCCTATAGATATGGGGCTTTTTGAAAATACCAGTTATGTTTTTTGGGTGTGTCAGCATCCTATTGGTCATTTGTAGTATTCACTACAAAGACCATTGCTGCTAAGTTTTAATCGGGAAAAAAATGAGTAGGTTAAGAAGTTTTAATCCTTGTGATTATTTTCTTTTTAAATTTTATTTTCTAAAAACTACGGTTAGATTCTTTAATCATAAAGGTTGTAGAAATTCCGATTTATTGAGAATTCTCGAGTAGATTATAATGAATCATAGAGAGTTTAAATAGATAACCCAAAAACTCTTAACTTGGAAAGACAAAATTAAAGATAATACTAATATACCAAAGATACTAATCTAAGATTATCTATGAGAACCTATGTATCTCATAGATATTATTACATCATTATTTCCCTAACATAATATTTCCTTAATACTCCCCCTCAAACACATAAAGATCAAGATCTTTATGAGTTTACCACAAGTCGAGTACTCTTCACCCTTGATCTTCTTTGATAATTTATTGACGGATAGTTAGAACATCCAACTGTACTTGGTGGTTATCGCCAGTCTGCGAAGTTTATCTCTATCGCATCCTGCTCATTTTGAGTTTGTCGGAGCCGATGACCCATTAGATCAGGCTGTCATGATCTTCTCCCAAAGCACAAGAAGTATGACCCACGATTTAAAGAAAAACTATCGTTGGAGAGGTTTTCAATAAATGAAAAGAAAAAAAAGAGATCCATTATTATCTCGGGGTTGGTAAAAGTATAGAGAATGATAGTAGAGTTTTTATTTAAAGTAAAAAATAAAAATCAAAAGTTTCACACCAGGCGGGAGGTAGCTGCACCACCCACCGGAAAAACAGAATTAAAAAAAAAATCAAAATAGGCGATGGATCACCTGCTCTGATACTATGTGGAAATTCTGATTTATTGAGAATTGATCTTGAATGGATTACAATGAATCATAAAGGATTTAAATAGATAACCTAAAACTCTTAACTTTGAAATTCAATATTAAAAATAATCCTAATATGCTAAAGATACTAATCTAAGATTATCTATGAGATCCGGTGTATCTTAAGATTATAATAGTTAAAAAAAGTAAAAAGGGATATGACTAATTAGAGAGGCGAGGCTAGAGTAAAATACTCTGGCGCTAGACAGAGTAAATCCTATAGTTCTTCTTTGAGTGGGAAGGACAACACCATGACAACTAACTTCAATCAGCAAAACACAATTTTTGGAAAAACATGTTTTTAGTGGAGAACTTTTGGAGGGTAGAAAGACGGGTTTGGATGGGCAATAGTGTTCGCTGTCGCCGTTTGTGTCTAATCACTCGATGGGGCCACCTTCTTTTCACATGGGTCCACCCTTGTTGATATATGGCCCACCCCCTGCTTTGACACAAAGGACAATAGAGCAACAGTGAGAACTCTTGCCCATCAGAATTCGTAGAAAGACTGCTTTTCTATTAGAAATGCTACTAAGACTCTACAAACCGGGCAACCCCAAGACCCTTTTCCGGGGTCCTAGAAAGAAATTTTTTTGTTTGGACGTCCTAAGATCCTAATTACTTTTTCCTTTATCAATTAAAATAATTTGATTCAAGTAATATTAGTAGAATTTCTCTTTCTCAAAAGACGCTTAAAAGTCTAACAGCACGAACTTGTTGAAATTTAGAAAATTTCAATTGGGCAGTTTCGGTTACGAGGTCATCGTTTGGGCCCTATTTCTTCGTACATACAAACAGGGCCTTAGATGACAGATATATGCCACCCTGAACATGTGCCCACCTTCACGAGAACGCAGACGCACTTTATTTTGTTTTCAGAAAGCGTGGATGATGTAGCTGCTTGATTAGTACCGAAGGCTCATCTTGAAGAAAGCCAAAGGAATCGTGCGGAAAGTTGAAGGAGGGCCATGGCTGCTTGAAAAGTAGGGGTTAAAATAAAAGAGAAAGATACCCTAAAATTAACATGAAACAGTACTGGAGAAACCGATTGTAAGTGAGAAGCTAGAGAGATACGAAGCTTTCAAACCTGCAATATATTTAATGGATAAAATTCATAAAAAGGAGTAAAAAGAAGGGATACAATAGAGATTTCTCATGCTAACAAATTCTAACATTTTAGCCGACATAAGCCCACTTGGGCTATGTGCTGGCTCTCTTGAGTGTTGTCTGACAGGTGACCTCATCATGACAACACAAGTCATGATGACTCAAAATACCTATAAATAAGCAAGAATCACCAGAAGAGAGGGATGGATGGTGCGAAAGGCAAGAGAGGAGATCAAGGGCAGAAGAAGAAGAGGAAGAGGGAGATCTGAGAAGCTTGAGTCATTCACACCCCTACCCCGAAGGGTTATGCAGACGGCCACTCACCTGATTCTCTCATCTTCCTTTGGTGTTATCCGGCTACTTGATGCTCTTTATGGTCTCACAATCGATTATGGCCACCGGATTCTCTCAAATAGGCCATGTCCGCCTGATGCTCTCCCTAAACGGTCACACTGCCACTTGCACGACCTTCCAATTGATTAATCACACTTGAACTTGTGCCTGACGCTGTGAATGGTGCCGAATCCGTTGTAGCGTTGTCTGCTGTAAATAGTGCCGAATACGTTGTCACGTTGTGTTGTGAGTAGTGCTGAGCCCGTTACCCGTTGTGAGTTGTGCAACGTATCCATTGTGAGTTGTGCAACGTATCCGTTGTCTGATGTGTAACGTATCCGTTGTCTGATGTACAACGTACTCGTTGTCTGATGTGCAACGTCCCCGTTGCCTATTGTACAACGTATTCGTTGTCTGATGTGCATTGTACCCGTTGCCTGATGTACAACGTATCCGTTGTCTGATGTGCATCGTACCCGTTGCCTGATGTACAACGTACCCGTTGTTTGATGCACGACGTATACGTTCTCTGTGCCTTATCCGAGCTACGTGGTTTGTGCCTTATCCGAGCTACGTTCTCTGTGCATTGTCCGAGCTATGTGGTCTGTGCCTTATCCGAGCTACGTTCTCTGTGCCTTATCAGAGTTACGTTATCAGAGCTACGTTGTTGGTGCCTTATCCGAGCTACGTTGTCTGTGCCTTATCAGAGCTACGTTGTCTGTGCCTTATCTGAGCTACGTTGTCTGAGCTACGTTGTCTGTGCCTTATCTGAGCTACGTTGTCGGTGCCTTATCTGAGTTACGTTGTCAGAGCTACATTGTCTGTGCCTTATCCGAGCTACGTTGTCTGTGCCTTATCAGAGCTACGTTGTCTGTGCCTTATCCGAGCTACGTTATCAGAGCTACGTTGTCTGAGCCATATTCTTTGTGCCTCTTGAGCTATAATCTCCAGAGCATAACACCAGAGCTCATCCTCAAGTGCATATACCCAGTGACCTCACGTCTCCAGAGCATAACACCAGAGCTCATCCTCAAGTGCATATACCCAGTGACCTCACGTCTCCAAAGCATAACACCAGAGCTCGTCCTCAAGTGCATATACCCAGTGTCCTCACGATAAGTATCTCTATACTATTATGTTCTTATGTTCATGTGCTTGTGCCTTATGTTCATGTGCTTGTGCCTTATACTGACTTTATCATCGGAGCTTATTTCAGGGTGCACACCCGCCCCCTCAGACTCATTCATAGGTGGAGTTTTGCTATTATTCCTCTACCAGCTGAGCAGCTACAGACGTGTGGCATGTACGAGATTTTTCCCTTTCACATTCTCCTTAATCATTTCAGGAAAACAAAGTGCGTGCACGCAAGTCTTACACGATGGAACATGAGATTCTTGCTATTTCCACTTGCACCTAATTCTCGTCTTAGTAATTTACCAATTTTCTTGGATATGTTTTGGATTTGATTTCAGTTACTCTGTGCCTATAAAATGATTTTGAATCGTATATTTATAAACTGAAAAGGAGAATTACAACCTAAAAATATCTATTATTATTCTTCAAGTTGAATTAAGAGTTTTACCATGAACATGAGCTCCGGTTGAAGAGATAACGGGAGAAACCTAAAATATGGCTTATGGTAAAGAGTAGTTTGAAATTACAAATATAAAGGAAGAGTATTTTTGTTCTCAAAAACTTTTTTCCCTATCAAGGCAAATTTTGGATTGCTGCGGTTACCAACCGGAGCTCCTGGTTCATAGGTAATCTCTTGAGTTAATTGTTTATTTTTGTTGCAGGTGGGTTAGACATCAATTGATTCCTACTTACACTAATGATAATAATAAGAAAATTGAGTAAGAAAAAAAAAAGAAAAAAGGGCAGTGATTAGCATTTCGCTATGTAGTCAAATTCCGTGACCATGTGTCCCTTTCCTTTTAACACCCTTTTATCTATCTATGGTTAAGCTCAAGAAAATTAAATTAAATTTTTTTGTTTTTCTTCTTTTTAAAAACTAAGTTTAGATTGCTTAAATTTATGAGGAGTGAATCTTGACCACAATTCATGAGTGCTAAAAATGAGGGTATGACCAATGAGGCCCGCACAATATTTAAAATGTGGCTGTAAGTTAAACATTTCCCTAATAAAAATGTAAACTCTTTTTCAACAGCAGTCAAGGGATGGGGCCCAGGGGGCTGAAGCCCTCCCTGAAATTTTGAAGAATTTTTTTTGGGAAATGCTTTTGAGACCGCATAAGGGCCGAGACCTCCGAGACCTCGCGCCTGTGTGCGAGATTTCAGGTGGGGCCCACCATGTGATGATGGGCCCCACCTGAAATCTCGCGCATAGGCGCGAGGTCTCGGAGGTCTCGGCCCTAATGCGGTCTCAGTAGCAAAGTCCTTTTTTTTTTTCCTATTAGTACTCAGTGGCAGAGCTTGGAAAAGGGGGAGAGTTGGGGACCGGGGGCTCTAGCCCCCTAAGCTCTTGCAAATTGACACAAACAGATGCTATTACCAATGAACTTAGGTCCCAAAATATATATTTCTTACAAGACTGGTGATCTTCTCCGGTTGTAACCCTTTTTGACAAAACCGGTTACTCTCCTATGGTCACCAAATGACCCTTTTTACACCTCTTAACTGTGGTTAAGATTCACCTACCCCTAGGGTTCACCCACCTATATTTGGTTTTTAGAAAAAATATTTAAAATAAATTAACCCTAGGAGTTGGTAAATTTTAACCACGGTTAACAAATTTTTTAAAAAAAAACTAAGGATAGGTGGGTGAACCTTAGGGGTGAGTGAATCTTAACCATAGTTAAGAAGTCTCAAAAGGGACATGTGGTCACCTCAGGAGTGTAACCGGTTTTGGCAAAACCGGTTACAACTGGAGAAGAATAGGTGCCTTCTTACAAAAGAAGACAAACAGATACGATTGCCAATAAACTTTGACCTTCAAAAAAAAATTTTGGGGGCTACGCCACAAACCCCCTTTGTTAGCCCCTCCTTTGGGAGAATCCTGGCTCCGCCACTGTAAGCAGTGCTAGCCCTACCCTCAGGCAAAAACTAACACCTCTTTACTTTCAATAAAAAAATTCTAACATTAGTATTTGACAAGGCAGCCAATAGGATGGTTGCAGCCCTGGAGTGCAACGATCATTGCTGCCAAAGTTTCAGAAAACAGAAATGATCAAAGATAATTATCATTCATTTGAGTGACAAGCTAGCAGCATTATGTCAACGAGGAGCATCCATGATCCATGACACGGTAAGATCTAAGGTGCCTTCAACAACTTTAAGAGCGTGAATCTCTTTTATTAGGTGAAATAGTTTCATTAACCGTGATTGAAGCGATGCTGATATGCTTTTCATGGTTAGGAAGGGACACAGCGGTCTCGAAAAGCAGATATCAAAAATGGCCAAGAATGAGATCAGACATGAAAGACTTGAAAGGCAAGGCAAAGAGTAGTAAAGATTGGAATCATGCTTTTATATCTATAAAATCTTACCTTCTCCTTAGTTACAGAGAACAAACAATCGGGTGTGTACACGTTTTGCATGTTGCATGCGAAAAGGATTGGAGATTCTTGCAGCACAGTTCCTGGGAGAAAGACATTAACGAATAACAAGTTTTGTCACTTCACATAATTCTCATCTTTGTTAGTAGAGGGTTAACGTCAGGTGGTGACTTTTGCAGCCCTATCATTGAACATGTCATTTTCCTTCTTTTCCTTTCTCTTTCTTTGGTAGGTAAGTTGGGATCTAACCTGGACGATGTAATACACACGGATTTTGCTAGCCCAAGTCACAAGTCTTCCACAGGCGCAACTTGGTGGCCACATATGTCATGTTTTTTCTATTTTTGTCTTTTTTTTTAATGCCACTCATTGGAGTGGGGGTTTTGGCAGATTTTTGTTGGAATAATTCTGTATGTAATTCAAATATAATTAGAATCGAAGCAATGTAAAGCAGCAGACGATTTCAATCCAAAATAACTGTAGCATAAATTCTGTATAGTGATAAGTAAAGAGATAGAACTTAGCCGAAAAGGATAGATCGAGGCACGTGTTGAACACGCTATCCTTAAGGTGAAAAACCCCCCTGGTAGTCCTCAACAACTACGATGTTCTCAGGTTCTACAGCGGTCACCTCTAGGATTCAATGATCTCTACCCAAAGGAATGGAGCACTAGCTTTCCTTTGGTCTGCAATGAACTCGACGACTCCCAAAAATCTCGAAGGGAAAAATCGAACAGTTTTAGGAACCAGAAATACTGTGTTTAGAGAAAAGCTGTGTTGTGATGATTTTCTGTGTCTATTTAGAAAACCCGAAAATCTCTTTTTATAGAAAAATAAAGAAGCTAAAGGAAACCTTCCAAGTTATAACGTAAGAGAATAAATTCTCTTAAAACGAATTAAAAATTTAAACGGTAAAAAAACGGTAACTAGGAAATAATAAGAGCAACCCAAGAGACAGACAAATAAAAGAAGATTAAAAATATATCATATCCAAGGACTTACACGCCCGATCCGGCCCGGCTCGGCTCGGCTCGGCCGGCCGCGCGTGTGTGTGTCTTTGATATTTGCGCATTGCCGCGACCTGCAACGCGCGCACATGAAGGGTTTTCGACCCGACTCGCCAAATTCCCATTAGAAACTTTTGGACCTCCCCTTGGGCCCCCACATGCGCGAGGGCTAAGCCCTTCTCATTTTAACACACCGCACTAGGAGAGAAAACATATATAAGTCCTTTAAAAGTTTTCTATTTTTCCGATGTGGGACTAAAGAGTTCCCACAAACAAAACACAAACACTTACAACTTGTTTTGAAAACATACTATGCTGTTTTTACACAGCAAAAACTGAAAAACAGCAACAATCCCCCACAAAAACAAGTTTTAAGTGAAGTAAAAGACCTTACGAAAACTAAGTTATGGTGAATAGGCCAAGGTGTCTTTTGGACTTGAACCTTGACTTAGTGTAGATATGTCGAATTCATAAAGATAATGGTGAACTATGTCTTGAACCAATCTCTTGTTATAATGAATTAACAACTTATCACACGCACCGCAACTTAAAAATGTCGTCGAGTTCAAACGGTTATACACGTTATCGGCCATGTGCAAAATCCTGGTATTCATGAGCGCTCTAGAGAATCAGCCTAAATTCTCATAGGAAGCGGCCTCACTTCCACACTCATATAGGTGCATCTATCAAGGATGTTCTGTAACTATACACCCCACTGATAATCAGCTATAGATGACATTAAGAGTCAAGACTCATCATCTTTTACGTTACAGATAGCACTTTTACACCATAGGGATGAGAGAGGAGTTTCCTCCTAGTTAGTGCTCTCACAAAACCACTCAGCAACTTGTTTTCCCATTGAACCTAGATCTTGGGATCTCCAGTCACTTAGGTTGGGTTACCGTTGTAGGTGATGATATTCCAATAGGCTTTAGCCCCATCCCCCTCGATGTACTGTAAATTAGCTCACTAGCTAATCCTTTGGTCAACGGATCTGCAATATTTTCTTTTGACCTTACAAAATCAAGTGCAATAATTCCATTATTTAGTAATTCTTTTATGGAATTATGCCTTCGACGAATATGTCGGAATTTCCCATTATAGGATACATTTTTAGCCCTAGCTATTGCAGCTTGACTATCACAATGTATCAAGATAGCAGACATTGGTTTATTCCACAATGGTATATCTACCAATAGTGATCTCAACCATTCTGCTTCTTCTCCAGCTTTATCTAAAGCTATAAATTCCGATTCCATCGTGGATCGGGCTATGCAGGTCTGCTTAGTAGACTTCCAAGACACTGCACCTCCTCCAAGAGTGAATACATATCCACTCGTGGACTTAGATTCATTTGAATCCGAAATCCAGTTTGCATCGCTGTACCCTTCTAATACAGCGGGATGCTTAGAGTAACTTATACCATAATTTAGAGTATATTTCAGGTATCTCAATACCTTGATAAGAGCATCCCAGTGATCTTGCCCTGAGTTATGTGTATATCTACTCAGTCTTCCTATAGCATAAGCTATATCTGGTCGAGTTATGTGTATATCTACTTAGTCTTCCTATAGCATAAGCTATATCTGGTCTGGTACAGTTCATGATATACATTAAACTACCGATTACTCTAGAATATTCTAATTGAGAAACTCCTTCTCCAGAATGTTTCATTAACTTACAGTTATGATCAAAAGGTGTTCTCATAGGTTTGCAATAAAATTGATTAAATTTTCTAAGTACATTTTCAATGTAATGAGATTGGGATAAACTTATCCCATCTGAATTCCTTAGAATTTTTATTCCAAGAATGACATCTGCATTACCTAGATCTTTCATCTCAAATTTCTTTTTTAAGAAATTCTTGGTACTTATTATTATTTCTCTACTTGTTCCAAGTATTAACATGTCATCAACATATAAGCAAATAATTACACAATCATTATTTATGGATTTAATGTATAAGCATTTATCCGCTTCATTTATTTTAAATCCATTTGATAATAATACTTTATCAAATTTTTCATGCCACTGTTTAGGCGCTTGTTTAAATCCATATAAAGACTTTAACAATCTGCAAACTTTATGTTTTAAACCTTGGATAACAAATCCCTCAGGTTGATCCATATAAATTTCTTCATTAAGTTCACCATTTAGGAATGCAGTTTTCACATCCATTTGATGTATTTCAAGGTTAAACATCGATGCAATAGAAATTAGCACACGAATAGAAGTAATCCTAGTTACAGGTGAGTATGTATCAAAGAAATCTATACCCTCTTTTTGTTTAAAACCATTCGCAACTAATCGGGCTTTATATTTTTCTATAGAACCATCTGTTCTAAGCTTTCTTTAAAAAATCCATTTACACCCTATGGATTTACTCCCAGGAGGAAGATCTACCAACTCCCAAGTTTTGTTAGCCAAAATAGATTCAATTTCACTATTAATGGCTTCTTTCCAAAAGGGTGCTTCAGATGAAGTCATAGCTTCTCTAAAAGAATTAGGATCATTTTCTATTAAATAAGAGATGAACTCAGGCCCAAAACTAGTTTCCTTCCTAGTACGTTTTCTTTTCCTATGTTCTAGTTCTTCAATAACTGGTACAATAGGACTAAAAGGTTCAGAAGCTTGTTCTAAAGGTATAACCTCACTTGAGGTACTAGGCAGAATGACAGAATCTCTACCTTTAGAGTTGTCCTTAAAAGGAAAACACTGTTCCAAAAATTCAGCATCTCTAGACTCAATAATTGTGTTTGTATCTATTTCATTATTTTCTGATTTGATTACTAGAAATCTGTAGGCACTACTATTCTGAGAGTAGCCTATAAACACACAATCAACAGTCTTTGGATCTATTCTGGTTCTCTTTGGAGTAGGAATAGCAAATTTTGCTAAACACCCCCACACTTTAAGATATTTATAAGATGAAGGCCTATTGTGCCATAATTCATAAGGGGTTTTGTCTGAATTTTTATGAGGTATTTTATTTAAAATATAACATGCAGTTAGGATAGCTTCACCCCATAAATTAGATGGTAGACCCGAACTAATTAACATTGCATTCATCATTTCTTTTAAAGTCCTATTTTTCCGTTCAGCTATACCGTTAGACTGAGGAGAATAAGGAGCAGTGGTTTGATGAATAATACCATTACTCTCACAAAAATCAGAAAAAAGATGTGAATCATATTCACCTCCTCTATCAGATTTTAAATTTTTTACTGTTTTTCCAGTTTGTTTTTCTACTTCAGTTTTCCAAGATTTAAATTTTTCTAGAGTTTCATCTTTGCTCTTTAGTAGAAATATAGAACAAAATCTACTATAATCATCTATAAAAGTTAGGAAGTATTTTTTACCTCCTCTTGTTACTGTTGATTTTAAATCACATAAATCACTATGAATTAAACCTAGCAGTTCCGTGTTTCTCTCTACAGATTTGAACGGCTTCTTAGCAAATTTTGAGACAAATTTCGCATTTATGTTCTTTATCTAAAGATGTTTTAGGTATTAATCCTAAAGTCATCAATTTGCGTAAAGAATTAATATGTACATGTCCTAATCTATCATGCCACATATTTATAGAGTCAACAATATAAGCAGAAGATGTAGATGTTTCATTCATAATTTCAGCAATTACATTTAATTTAAAAAGTCTCTCACTAGCATAACCCTTCCCAACAAAAATCCCGGACTTAGACAATACAAACTTATCTGCCTCAAAAACCAATTTAAACCATTTCTTGCTCAAGATCGACCCAGAAACTAAGTTCTTCCTAATATCCGGAACATGAAGAACATCTTTCAGATTAAGGACTTTCCCAGATGTGAATTTTAAATTCACAGTCCCTTTTCCAGCGATTTTAGACGTAGATGAATTACCCATAAAAAGTTGTTCATCATTTCTGACTATCTTGTAGGAAGAAAATGCATTTCTGTCACCCCAGATATGCTTGGTGGCCCCAGTGTCCACCCACCAGTCTTTCATGTTGTTCACCAGATTGACTTCAGAAATAACAACTGAGAAGCTTTCAGTTTCTGCCATATTAGCTTGAGCAGATCCGGGATGGTTCTTGACTTGATGACCAGCCTTGCGAAGTCTGCAGGTCCTAGCATGATGCCCAGGCTTCCCACAAACATAACAATCACCATTAGGTTTCTTGTAAGTAGGTTTCTGAAAATTTGTTTTCTCATTTCTCTTCTTACGGAAATCTGTCTTCGGCTTAAACCTTTTTTCAGATTTCTTTCCAGTCATCTTATCAGTCATCTTTTCAACCAAATTGGCTTTGGTATCTATTTCTGCAGATTTTTCTTTCATTTCTAAGTTTCTGTTGTCCTCCTCTGTCTGAAGTCGAACAATCAGATCTTCAAGGGTCATCTCATTTCTTTTAAATTTTAGTGAGTTATTGAACTCTTTCCAGGATGGTGGTAATTTCTCTATTACTGCTGCAACTTGAAAACCTTCACTAATATTCATGCCTTCTTCTAAGATTTCATGCACAATTATTTGTAAATCATGCACCTGAGAAATTACCGATTTATTATCCACCATTTTATAGTCGAAATACCTTCCAACTATAAATTTTTTCGTTCCCGCATCCTCAGTTATATATTTTTTCTCTAACATCTCCCATAATTCTCTGGAATTTTTAACCTTACAGTAAACATCATATATTGAAGGAATTAAACCATTTAAAATATAATTCATACACATATAATCCGAATGTTCCCATCTCTCTATAAGTAAAGATCTAGCAGGTTCAAGTTCTGTGTCGTATGTCCCAGATCCAGTCAACACATGAGCAACATTCAAAGTGTTTAAGTAGAACAGCATTTTCTGTTGTCATCTTTTAAAATTGTTTCCATCGAATGGTACTGGTTTCTCAGAATTGTTTAACATATTATAAATTATATACAGAAAATTTCCAGTGAAATAAAAGAAGACTAATTTTTTCACCTTAAGATTGTTGGAATAATTCTGTATGCAATTCAAATTAACTAGAATCGAAGCAATGTAAAGCAACAGACGATTTCAATCCAAAATAACTGTAGCATAAATTCTGTATAGTGATAAGTAAAAAGATAGAACTTAGCCGAAAAGGATAGATCGAGGCACGTGTTGAACACGCTGTCCTTAAGGTGAAAAACGCCCCTGGTAGTCCTCAACAATTACGATGCTCTCAGGTTCTACAGCAGTCACCTCCAAGATTCAACGATCTCTACCCAAAGGAATGGAGCACTAGCTTTCCTTTGGTCTGCAATGAACTTGACGACTCCCAAAAATCTCGAAGGGAAAAATCGAACAGTTTTAGGAACCAGAAATACTGTGCTTAGAGAAAAGCTCTGCTGTGATGATTTTCTGTGTCTGTTTAGAAAACCCGAAAATCTCTTTTTATAGAAAAATAAAGAAGCTAAAGGAAACCTTCCAAGTTATAACGTAAGAGAATAAATTCTCTTAAAACGAATTAAAAGTTTAAACGGTAACTAGGAAATAATAAGAGCAACCCAAGAGACAGACAAATAAAAGAAGATTAAAAATATATCATATCCAAGGACTCACACGCCCGACCCGGCCCGGCTCGGCCGGCCGCGCGTGTGTGTGTGTCTTTGATATTTGCGCACCGTCGCGACCCGCAACGCGCGCACATGAAGGGTTTTCGGCCCGACTCGCCAAATTCCCATTAGAAACCTTTGGACCTCCCCTTGGGCCCTCACATGCGCGAGGGCTAAGCCCTTCTCATTTTAACACACCACACTAGGAGAGAAAACATATATAAGTCCTTTAAAAGTTTTCTATTTTTCCGATGTGGGACTAAAGAGTTCCCACAAACAAAACACAAACACTTACAACTTGTTTTGAAAACATACTATGCTGTTTTTACACAGCAAAAACTGAAAAACAGCAACAACTTCTACTTGTTTATTAAGAAAAAGCAGCAGTGGACATAGAACCTTACCCCTATAAAACCATAAGAACACAATTACTTAAGACTTTATAAGAACAGTTCTTACATAACCAAAGAGTAAAACTATTCCTTAAATCTAGTTGGTTTCCTAATCTCCCTCTTTGGTCTCCCTTAAGAAGAATCAATTGCTGATGCTTTCTTCTTCTTATTTCTTCTTAATGTCACTAGTTGAAAATCATCTTTTTCGAATTTATCAATAAGATTATCATCACGAACTTATTCTTGACTATTAAGTCCATTAGGATTTTCTGTTTTTTAATTTTTTAATGTATTAAAATATGAAACATCTCCATTTGATATGGCCAATCTTGCATCTGTGGAAACTTTCGGAGTAAATGCCATTGTGGATAGCACTACTCATTACACAAGCTTCACTTTAAGAGGAGAAATTTTCTTTAATATTTTTTGGGTTTTTAGTATATATACATGTTTTTTTTGGTCCTTGATTCCCACCAGAAACCAAAGACATTATAATTGAAGAATACTATTGCACTACTGATCTATATCTATGAATATCTATATCTATGAATTCAACACGATTCCCAAGCCTCGGAAGAATATTGAGGAAATTTGTACTGGAAAACAAAATTTATAATGACAATTGTCTTCCAGATTCTGATAAACTTGTTCATCGAATGAAAATCTGTGTTATGTCATCCACGAGAATTCATGACGTGTTAAGGCGGCTTCTCGAATACAAGAGGGTGAACATCTTTTGTTAGGTGAATCAATCCATTGTAATTGATTTTGGCCGTGATGCAGGGCCGGCCCAAGCCATCTGGAGGCCTAAAGCGAAAATTTTAAATAAAGTTTTTTTTTAATATTATTTTAAAAAATTAGCTATAAATAGACCTTTTTAATATTCTAATGGGTCTTTTATTTTTTTAATAATCTAAATGAGGCCTTTTTAAATTTTTTTTTTTAATGGGGCCTAAAGCAAAGGCTTTGATGGCCTAATGGACGGGCCGGCCCTGCCGTGATGTCAAAATGGTTTTTAATACTAAATACAATTACCCGTAGCAATGTTATCAGGACCGGACCGGTCATCCAACCAGTTGAGTGGCCAGATTGACCGGTTCAATTCAACCGTGTCATTTCTTAGTTTTTTAAAAAGAAAAATTCATTTTTACCCATTTATGATCGGTTCTGACCACCGGTTCCGGTTCAACTGTTTTTCACGAAAATGACCATTTTTTAAAACGGTCCAATTTTGGTGGGTTTAGGAACCAGTGAGGGGACTAGTTCCTAGTTTTCCGGTTTGACCGACCGGTCTAGTCCGGTTCTGACAACAGTGACGCATAGGCTCAAGAAGATAGCATATGGTCAATCCAAGGGGAAAAAAATATAAAAAAGGTAAAAATACATTTACGCCCCTGAGGTTTGACGAAAATACACATAGACCTCTTAGTTTTCAGAAAATACATTAGGTACCCTTACTTTTTAAAATAATGGCACTTAGATCCCTTCCATCAGTTGACCGTCAGTCAACTAACAGAATTGCTAATGTCATGTGATAAAATGTATAAACTTCCAAAATTGTCCATCTACGAAAGTTGTCATTTTCTCCATTTCTCATTGACACCAAATCCTCTACGGTGATAATCGGATTTGCCAATTCCGGTTATTACCCCTTGAGGCTGCCACGTGTCTCCTCTGACACCCCTTAACTGTGGTTAAGATTCACCCACCCCTAGAGTTCACCCACCCATTCTTGGTTTTAGAAAAATATATTAATTGTTTTTTTAAAATTAAAAAATTGTTTTTATGTTTTTTTTAATATAAAAATATTTTAAAAAATAATTAATATTTTTACACTTTATCCAATCTTGTATGCAAAGCTTATTTATAGACACGAGCATCTAATTTATTACTAATATTTACTTGTTTTACTATGAAAATATTTAAAATGTGGGCAGCCATTTCTCTAATCCAATCTTATATATAAAGCTTATGTATAGACACAAGTATCTAATTTACTACTAATATTTACTTCTGAATTGCAATGAAACAAATATGAGAACAGCACCAGATGAGAATCACATCAACGGATCATAATAATCCTAGGATGGATGAACAAGTGTAATAATCTAAGGGTGGTCAACCATTTTATGGTCAAGATTGATGAGTGTTAAGACTGCCGCACCCCCATGTAGATGTAGGGTATAGATCACATTGTTACAGAGGGAATATCACAACATTTTCTCATGAGCAAAGAAGTAGGGGATACGGCGTGTATGTTATACATCATTCCACTTTAGTAGGGTAAGGTGGCGATTTATTTAATGCTATATACGTACAATAACATATACTCTCATGACAGATACATACAGATTTGATCAACTCAAAAGAGTTTCCATAATCACCACTCCTCAAAGAGTAAGCTCTAATTTAGAAAAACATATTAATTATTTTTTAAAATATTTTAATATTAAAGAAACCCTAAAAATAATTAATATTTTTTTCTAAAAACCAAGGATGAGTGGATGAACTCTAGGGGTTGGTGAATCTTAACCACAGTTAAGGGATGTCAAAGGGGACATGTGGCAACCTCAAGGAGTGATAACTGGTTTTGCCAAATCCGATTATCACCGTAGAGGATTTGGCTTCTATGAGAAAACATGAAAATGACAACTTTTGTAGAAGGGTAATTTTGGAAGTTTATACACTTTATTACATGTCATCAACAATTCTATTAGTTGACTGACGGTCAACTAATAGAAGGGATGTAAGTGTCATTATTTAAAAAAATAAGGGTACCTAATGTGTTTTTTGAAAATTGAGGAGGTCTTTGTGTATTTTTGTGAATCCTTAGGGGTGTAAATGTATTTTCCCCTTAAAAAAAATCAATCTTCCCTAGTGTAGTAGTGCAGGAGATCATAAGCAACCTCATCGGGTATTCACAATTTTGAAGAAAACCCAACTTTGCTAGTGAACTACGCATTCAAGGAAGTCTTACCATTTATTTTGAAGGAATCTCCTCTCATTTCATCTTTATGAGTGGCCCATAATCGCCACATGCATGACCCAGTTGATAATCATTCATGAATAATTGCTTAATGGTGGTCACTTTTTTGTAAAGCTTCTTTATTAATACTCTCGTAAAGAAAACTTATAAGATCAATTAAGAGCTTTAAGAGTCTTCGAGAAAATGATGATTACAATATATCATTATTATTGTTAATTAATCAATACTATTAGTTGCTAAGCTGGGACTGATCTCCTTCCCAAATTCTTAACAAAGACTTCATGTCAAGGAAGTGACGGAAATGCTGAAACTCACATTTCATGGATTTTATAATGCACATTGTAACTATATATATATGCAACAAGTCCCTGCTATATCAGTCACAAAGCAAACCTGAAGCCCGTTTATAAAACCCTTAACAATAAGTATAATCACCGTGTTGTTTTTTAATTAGTGATTTTAATTAACAAAAGAAATTAATTGCCAAGGTACTTGAAAGAAAATTTTACCATCAACATTATTCTAAAGGAAGGAAAAATACGGCTGAAGTCATGATCGAGGTAGAATAGAAATGATGGGAGATTCTCTTGCACAGGATGACCCCACGTTTTAAAATCAAAGCTTGGGTTGTTTCACTTGCATTATTTCTTACTTCCATTTCTTCAATGAATGCATCATGAATGCATCAATACTAGGACTAAAAGTACAGAAATAGAATTCTCTTTTCTTACCATAGGTGAGCAGGTCAATAATTTGTGAACAAGTGGCGAAGATGGGTTTCAAAGTAGGCCTCTGGTAGGGTTGTCCAGGGATACGGGTACCGATTCATATCCAAACTCGTTTACTTGGATGATTATTTGAATAGGTATTGGCGGAGTGAAGTTGAATAATACTTTTACTATCCGTTTATAGTTAGATATAAATTTGAATATTAATATATCCGATTCGATAAATATCTGATCGATTATATTATGTATTACTATATTTATATATATCTAATATATTATAAGTTCAAAAGACTAAAATACCTTTATTAATATGTACATTTAGATAATTGTGAGATATATTGAATTACTTTTAATATAATGAAGATAAAATAATAGTTTATCATTTGTTTAATAAAAATTTTTATTTTTCTTTTTTGATAATTTTTTAAGTAGATAATTTAGATATTATCCAAATTCGAATATTTCAATCGAAGTTGAATACGAATACTCTATTTTATCATCCGTCGCCATTATACAGTTTATAAACATCTGGTGCGCATAGCAGCTTATATCACTGAGTTGGTAAGCTACTTGTGCATTATAGAAGGGATTACGGAATTCATGTTCCTCATACGCTGCATATGACCTTTACAACACTCATAAATAGCATTAATGCCAAAGCTTCCTACACCTTACTCCTTGATTACCCTAATCCGAACTTGATAGACGGTTTACGCTAAGAGCCCTTTTTCACTGCTATTCTTAGTTTCTTACTCAATATGAATAAAAGGCAGAGCTTGATGTGCGGCTGGGGAGTGCTAAACCCACAAAACAAATGTCGCTTTATGTGTCCCACTGTTCTAAAACTTTGTTGATGATGGTTATTGAAAAGTTTGATTTATGAAATTTTGAATTTAAGGACGTTGTTCATAATTCAATAAAATAATGACACGTGGCTCAAAGGACGTTCTAGCATATTACACATACTAAAATCCTTTTGGGAATTGGTTAACAGAATTCCATGTTTATCTGATAAAAATGATTCTAGTCATTAATGATTAATGATTTTAAGCTCTTATGTTTTTAGTTCATACAAAGGATTTTTTGCTCATTAATGACAATTTTACCCTTATGTCACTAATGAAAGATGAAACTATTACGCCTTTCACGCTATTGACACAGATTCAAATCCTAACGCTTTTTGGATATTGTTTCAGGCTCTAATGCCTTCGGATATCATTTCAGGCTCTAACGCCTTTGGATATTGTTTTAGGCTCTAACGCCTTTGGATATTGTTTCAAGCTCTAACGCCTTTGATGTTGATTCAGACTTCAACGCCTTCGGATATTCTATATGACTTCAGTGCCTCGCTCTGGTTTACAACGCCTTTCTCATGATGATGGGTGTGGTATAGATTTGTACCCTCCTTGTATGCCTTTCTGAGGACTTCTGCCAGAAAGGAGATTTGTTTTGTCATGGGTGAACAGTATGGATTGGTACCTCCCCCGTGGGAATGAGTGTGGCTGTTTCCCCTCATTACCTATTCCAGTGAAGCATGGATTACTTCCTGGGCTGACATTCAGGGAGAAAGCATTGAGGATGGATTTTTCCTCAGTTTCTCTTAAGGCCTGACGGGAAGGGTGTCCTCGTCCAACACCTATGATTTCCCTATTGGACCTGAGTTACGGGAAGGGTGTCCTCGTCCAACACCTATGATTTCCCTATTGGACCTGAGCTACGGGAAGGGTGTCCTCGTCCAACACCTATGATTTCCCTATTGGACCTGAGTTACGGGAAGGGTGTCCTCGTCCAACACCTATGATTTCCCTATTGGACCTGAGTTACGGGAAGGGTGTCTTCGTCCAACACCTATGATTTCCCTATAGGACTTGAGATGATTATTAGATGAATTATTATCATTGTTATTATTAATATTACTATCATGATTATTACTCTAGAGGAGTGTTGACTGTCTGAACACTAATATATTACCTCAGTAGGACGGTACACCATGAAAGCGTATGACCCGCTTTCACAACGTGGTTACCAATTGCTTTTGGGGGAGGATGATGAGTTGTGGTTTGGAGGGCTTAGATGGAATTTGTTAAAAGATGGATATTGAGAATACCGCTTTTAACCTTTGAAGAATATATCTGAAAGCTTTGGTCATAAAAGCTTAAAGGAGGTATGGTGACAAAACGCCTTTATCTTGATGGAATCCAATATTTTCTCTCTAAAAGACAGTTACAAAAACAGTTATGACAGCTGTACAAGTTAGTTACAATTTTGATAAATCACCTATAAATAGAGGTGACCCCTCCTTGCGAAACCAGAGATTCTGGGAGGGAGATTTTTTTGGAGAGATTTTCCTAATTCCTAGAAGATTTCCTAAAAACAAATCAGTTTTCCAAACAGAATTTACAGAGAGAGAAAAAAAAAGGATTCATCAAGGAAAACATTCTGTCACTACTTTTCTTCATCGTTCTTTCTTCTCTCCCTCTGAATCATTTCCTTATTTTCTCCTTTTTCTTTCTTGTGTTCTCTGAATCATTTCCTTATTTTCTCCTTTTTCTTTCTTGTGTTCTCTGAATCATTTCTTCCAAAAATAACTCAATTTAGAACGGTCTGTATATCAGATTTAGGCTAGATTGAGGTTGCAGTAAACCCCATTTCTTCAAAGATCAAAATATCCCCTACATTTTTGGCGACTCCACTGGGGAATTCTGTAACAATTTTTGAGAAAAAATGGTGACTAAAAGAGGTGCTTCGTCCCAAGCACATGTTGTTCAAGAAGAAAATAGGGAAGAATCTCATACTTCCAGAGTGGAAGTTCCTAATCTTTCTGCTGTTCTTGGGCCTTTTCTTGCTCAGTTTCAGGCAACTCAAGTACAGATGCAAGCCCAGATGCAGGCTATCCAAACTCAGGTAGCAGCTCAGTTAGCAGCATCAGAAAAACAAATGCAGGAGTTTTTCAAAAAAGCCCATCGTGAAGATAATGTTCGCAATTCAGAGAGGATGCAGGAGCGTACACCTTCTCCATCTCAACATGACGAAGAAAATGACATGCACAATAATCCTCCCAGGAAAGATCCTATTCCTTCTTCTCCGCCCTGCAATCATCATGAGCAAGAAGGGAGGCATTCCTCATATATGACAGCCGAGGATTTCTCTGAAATGTTTGAAAAGGAGCAAGCAAAACGCTCTGGACTTTCGAATGCTTTCGATGCTAGACCTCCCTTTTCAGCAAGAATCATGAGAATGGAATATCCAGTAGGATATATCACGCCCCAATTCACTCTGTACAATGGAAGAACTGGAAATGCTCGAGAGCATGTAATGCGCTTCACTGATGCATTAAGCAGATATGCTAACAATGAAGAGCTTCGTCTCCGCGAATTTGCTAAATCTTTGACTGATCGTGCCTTCACTTGGTACACAACTTTGGCTCCAAACTCTATTCACTCTTGGGAAGAAATGGTCACTATTTTTTCCAAGAAGTTTTTCTCTGTAGAAGACCGTGTTACTCTCAATACCTTGTCGAAAGAGCGGCAAAGACCTAATGAAGATCTGACACAATATGTTCGCCGCTTTCGATATTTGGTTTTAGATTGTCATGAACCAACAACTGAGGAGCAACTTGTACAAATATGTGTTGATGGAGCAGCAAAAGAATACAGAGCCTATTTGGAGGTAGCTACTATCCCTTCTTTTGAAAAGCTTTATGATGTTTCTCAAAGGCTCAACACAGTCATATCAAGAGCAACCCTACCAAGGTACGAGGATAGATATGGTAGGAGAGATAAGAGAGAATCAGCAATGGCGGCAGAAAATTCTGGAAGGCGGCCGTTTCAGAAAAATACTTCTTATCAGTCTGACAAGAAACCAAAGTACAACCCAGAAAGCATTCCACCTCCTTTTCCCTGTAGCATGGCTGAAGTACTACGAATTGTGGACGTATGGATTGCTGATGGCGTTTTGTACTTACCATCACCATTCCAAAAGCCTACAGAAGAAGACAAACGAAGCAGCAAATACTGTGTGTATCACCAAACCATACGCCATTCAACAAAAGATTGTTTCTCTCTAAGGCGGATTTTTAATGACAAAATAGCTGCTGGACACCTGAAAATCTCAACTAATCCTGAAGGATCTGTCCATCAGGATCCTTTGCCAAATCATAAAGCGAAAGATGTGGTTGCTATGGTCTGTCATAATTCAGCAATTATGACTAGAAAAAGAAATTGAAGAAGAAATTATCCTTAATAATCAGTCAGCAATAGAAACTCTTTCACAGAGTTCAAAGTTTAAAAACTTCTTTGACCAGATGCATTTCTCAAAAGCGGCAAGAATAGCTGCAACAGCGGCTTTGACAACAGTTGCAGAAGCTCATTCAGAACATTGTTTTCTTGCCTATTCTGCTACAAGAAAAGCAATGCCGGAAATTCAAGATGTGAGTTTTACTGCTGATGATATGAAAGCTTCATCGTTAGCTCACAACAAGCCTTTGTATGTTACAGCTTTAATAAATTCTATTGAAGCAAAAAGAGCACTGATAGACCCTGGGTCTTCTTTGAACCTTATCCCATTATCAACAGCAATAGCAATGGGATTAGATCCTTCAAAAATTTCTAAGCAACCAATAGAAATTTCAGGATTTGGAGGACAGTGCCAGAACACTATTGGCTATGCTACTATTAATCTTCAAGTGGAGCCAATAAATTCAGCAATAAGAGTCCATGTTATTGAAGCCAATGTAAGCTATCATATTCTTCTTGGCCGCCCTTGGATTCACAAGTTCCAGCTAATACCATCAACATTTCATCAATGTGTTAAAGGAACGTACAAGGGGAAAGTCATCAGAATACTAGCAACTGCCACACCATTTGATAAAGCCGAAGCTCATATTTCAGAAGCATTGTTTTATGATGAGTTGGCTGAAGAAGGTGAAACCGCTTTTGAAAAGACCAAAGGAGTTATGCCACCATCATCCACTATTTTAACGCCATCAGAAATTTCAAAGGCCTCAAAAAGACCCCGAGACGAAAGTGTGAAAACAGAAATTCTAAAGGGGAATGCTATCAAAGAATCAAGAACTGGGGGCTGTAAGAGGATAGTACAACCAGATGGAAAGGTTGTATATATCTTATGACAATCAAAGGAAACTGATTCATCAAAAGGAAATCAGATTCCCATGATGGATCAAATATTTCAAGCAGAAGAAATAAGTGAAATTGGGGAAGCGCCAGAACAGATGCAGGATGGTGTAAAAGCGGTACAAGAAAGCCTTGAAGAAGTAAACATTGTAGAAAGTCTATCAGAAAAGCGTCCGGTACTTATCAGTTCCAAGTTAACCCCAAAAGAAAAAGAAGAATTGATAAATTTGCTCAAAGAGTACCGAGATATTTTTGCATGGAATTATGAAGAAATGCCGGGGTTGGATCCTACATTGGTTACGCATAAATTGAATATTGAGCCAGGATATGTACCAATGAAGCAAATGCCAAGAAAATTCAGACCAGATATTGAAGATCAAATTAAAATAGAAGTTGAAAAGCTTTTGAAAGCAGGTTTTATCAAGCCAATTCAGCATCCAACTTGGTTAGCCAATATTGTACCAGTCAAAAAGAAGAATGGGCAAATTCGTTGCTGTGTTGATTTCCGGGATTTAAACAAGGCATGCCCAAAAGATGAATTTCCTCTACCCAATATGGACCTATTAGTTGATGCAACAGCAGGGCATGATGCTTTTTCATTCATGGACGGTTACAGTGGTTATAATCAGATTAAGATGGCAGCAGAAGATGCAGAAAAAACCGCCTTTCGGACACCAATTGGAAATTTTTATTATACAGTTATGCCATTTGGGTTGAGAAATGCCGGGGCTACTTACCAAAGAGCTATGACAGCCATTTTTCATGATATGTTCCATAATACAGTGGAAGATTATGTGGATGACATTGTTATTAAATCACGAAAGCGTTGCAGTCATGTTGAGGACTTAAGAAGAGTTTTTCAACGATGCCGCCATTATCAGTTAAAAATGAATCCGTTAAAATGCGCTTTCAAAGTGTCTGCAGGCAAATTCCTGGGGTTTATTGTGAATAGACAAGGTATAGATGTTGATCCTACAAAAGCTCAAGCAATTGCATCCATGACAGTCCCAAGCACAGTCAAAGAGTTGAAAAGTTTCTTAGGGAAGGTATCCTATATAAGAAGATTCATACCAGGACTAGCAGCTGTCACAGTACCCCTTATGCCGCTCCTATGGAAGAACTGTGTATTCAAATGGGAATCAGTACATGAAAAAGCTTTCAAACAACTTCAACAAATGATGAGTTCAACAACAACTATGATGGCACCAATCCCCAAGAAGCCTTTGGTCCTGTATCTGGCTTCAACAGAAACCGCTATTGGAGCTCTTCTAGCCCAAGAAGATTTGTCTGGTTGTGAGCGGCCAATATACTATCTCAGCAAAATTCTCAGAGATGCAGAATTGAGATACCCTCGGATTGAAAGAAGTTGTTTATCTTTGATCTATGCCTTACAAAAATTCCGTCATTATTTACTATCTCATAAGATTTTTCTGATGACAAAATCTGATCCAATCAAATATCTCATGTCAAAACCAGTTCTTTCAGGACGAGCAGCTAAGTGGCTCCTTTCATTATCAGAATTTGACATTACATGCCTTTGCCCTCGTGCCATCAAAGGACAAGCAGTAGCAGATCTATTGGCAAATTTCCCAGGAAATGATGATTTGATATTAAGAGAAGAATTACCAGGAGAATTCCCTGAAGCAATGACTATTGAAGCAGAAGAGGAATGGTTCATGTATTTTGACGGATCTAAAACTGCAGATTCAGCTGGGGCAGGTATTGTGTTAAAAGCTCCTGGGGGTGAGGTAATGTCTTTTTCTTTCAAATTGGATTTTCCTTGCTCTAACAATATAGCAGAATATGAAGCTCTTCTCATAGGCTTGTCAATTGCTAAAGAGTTAAAGGCCAAAAGAATAAATGTAATAGGAGATTCCAATTTGGTAATTAGTCAAATGGAAGGGTCATTCAATGTAAAAGATGTTGGTTTGGCTCCCTACAGAACAGCGGTTCAAAAAATAATGACTAATTTTGATAAAATAGAATTCAAATATCAAGAGCGTACAAGAAACCGCCATGCTGATGCACTTGCTACTTTGGCATCAAAGTTAATATTTGAAGGAGAATCTTCTCAGGTGGTAATTGAAAGGCGTATAATAGCTACACCGCTGATAGAAGAATTATGCGACACAGAATCAGAAGAAACAGATTGGAGAGAACCAATTTTGAAGGATGTCTTTTGCCTTCATGATTCAACAGTGGTCCCTACTACAACACTGAAAGTCTTAAAAAATTTCTTGCAGATAAATGGGGATCTGTATTTCAAAGGGCCTGAAGGAGTCTTGATGAGATGTGTTGGAGCAAAAGAAGCTAAGAAACAAATGATGCAAATCCACACAAAAATATGTGGGTATAATCCTTCTGTTAGTCTGTATAGGAGGTTACAGCGTTTTGGAATATACTGGCCAACAATGGAAAAAGATGCTGCTATGTTACAGAAAGAATGTTCTGATTGTCAAATATTGCCAGATAAAAAAGAATGTCACTTTACAAATTCTTGGGAAGATTGGAGAAAACCATACAATGACTACTTCACAGATGGAATAATGCCTACTGATCAAAAGGAATCCTTCAAGTTTAAGAAGAAAGTTGCCAAATTCTATTTTGACAAAGGAGAATTATTCAGAAAAGGATACAATGGTATTGCTCTCAAATGCTTGACTGGAAAAGAGATCGAAATAGCATTGCATGAAGCTCATAGTGGAGATTGTGGCGTTCACCAAGGAAAAAGAAAGCTGTTTCAACACATTTTGGGGTTGGGATATTATTGGCCTACCATGGAGGCAGATTCACACTTATATGTTCAAAACTGTCATCAGTGTCAGATAAGAGGGAATGTTATTCATGCACCTGCACAATCTTTACGGTATGTCTCTACGCCCTGGCCCTTCCATACTTGGGGGCTAGATTTAATTGGACCTGTTAATCCCCCTGCTGAAGGATATGTTTGGATACTTGTGGCTACTGAATATTTCACCAAGTGGGTAGAAGCTATACCATTAAGAAAGGCTACAGGTATCATGGTGGCTAAGTTTATTAAAGAAAATATCATCTGCCGCTTTGGGATACCAAAGGAGGTCATCACTGATAATGGAACGCCTTTCATAAATTCTAATGTGAGAGAATTACTGGAGAAATATGATATCAAACACAAGAGGTCAACCCCCTATTATCCTAAAGGGAATGGGCAAGCAGAGGCTACTAACAAGACTATCTTGAAGATAATTGGAAAAATGATAGAAGGAGCTCATAAAAAGTGGTGTGAAAGACTTCCAACAGCGCTCTGGGCTTACAGAACTTCAGCAAGGACTGCAACAGGTGTTACCCCTTTCTCTTTAGTATATGGGACAGAAGCCGTTGTACCTCTGGAAGTTAAGATACCATCTACAAGAATTGAAGTATTTGATGGAGAAGAAGCATGCCTCCAAGCTGCTAGATTAGCTCAGCTAGAAATTATGGATGAAAAGCGTGAAGCTATAGCTATAAAGACAAAAGCGTATCAAAAAAGAGTTGCTAAAGCGTATGACAAAGCAGTACGACATAGAATTCTAAAGGAGGGTGACCTGGTCCTTCGAACAGCTATTCATATCAGGAATGGTACAAAAGTGGCAAAGTTTACTCCTAATTGGGAAGGGCCATTTTTGATAAGACAAGGTTTTGACAGCGGTTATTGTCTTTTGTCTACACTATCTGGTGAAGTATTACATGATCCTATCAATGTAAAATGGTTAAAAAAGTACTATGCTTAATAAGAAAAGTAACAAAATTTTCCTTTTGTATTCATATGAAATTTCACAAGAGTTACAAAAGAATAAAGAAAAAGCTTTTACAAAATGTCAGCAGTAAAGCCTCTCTCATTCAGATATACAAGTCTTTCAGCAGAAGCCTTTAAACGAATATATTCTTCATGATCTGCTTTGATCTCTTCTTGTAGAACTGACAGACTATCTTGAGCAGCTTTTATTCCTTTTTCTTTTTCTTCCAGTGTGACTTGATGGCGGGCAATCTCTTGACGAATCATATGAATATTATCTTGATCGTTTGATATCGCTTTCTTGATTTCTTCCGCTTTGACCACTTTATTTTTGTAGGAACTATTCAGCCTGGCAAAGCTCTTGGCTTGGAAAAATGTAACAGATAAACTACTCAGAAAATCTGTTAACCATTTCACATTAACATTAATATCCTCTAACTCCTTCAGCTCCTGCGCCCAGTCTTCAAGAGTCTTTATCCTCAGAAATGCAAGATGAGGCTTGATATCTCTAATCCTTCGGATAACAGAGCATACTGTCTCTATGCAGCCCGCCCTGATGATAGGATTCTTCAAAGAGCAAGTAACAGTGATGTCCTGATAGCGTTTAATTATCTCTGTCCATAAGGGGACTGAGCTTTCAGGAACAGGGTATCGCCTCAGAATGTCATCAAGAGAATTGACTGATAGCGGCTCTATTGAAGTAGAAGGTGTAGCAGGGTCTTCACTCATAAAGTTGCCAACAAAAGCGGTTAATTCTGATGTAGTAACTGGCGAAAAAGCTGTCGCATGAAGATCAGAATCAGTGATTACCATTTCCTCATTAGAAGCAACATTAATTTCCATGACAGTACTGGTAGCTTGAATATCTTCATGGACGCCTTCCGGAGCAGCTTCCGTTTCAAAAACTTCTGAAGAGCCAATAATAACGCTTTCAGTAGAAGCAATCACTTGAGCGCTGACACTTTCAGTTGAAGGCATTGGAGTATGAGTGCTTCCGCCAATAAAAGGAGCGTCATCAAGAGAAGAGGAAACCTCTGAAATGATTTCAGGAAGACGCTGTTGCACAGAACTCTGCACCACTGAAGAGAAAAACGCTATTTCACTAGCTGAAGGAGGGTCCACATCCATAAGCTGTCCTGAAGTTTCAACTCCAGAAGCTCTTTCATCAAAAATATTGTGCACTTCAGCCTCAACAGCGTTTTGGTCTCCGGGAAGATCATCAGGAAAGGCCTCAACTGTTGCAGGAGCAATGTTTTCTGGTATTTCAGCTTGAACGCTTTCAGAAGGGCCTTTAAAATGAAACATATTGTTAAAACACTATAATGATTGTAGTAATAAGCATATGAGCATGTATATTGATAAAACATTTTTTAACTGCTACTAACCTACGCCCTCAGAATCATCAATAGCGTCAATCATAAGAGGTGATGAAGATTGCGCTGTCCTTTGTAGAAGAAGTGACTTTGCCTTGATAGCTTGCGATCTCATTCTCTTCAGAGATGTTAACGCCTTGGCTATGTCAATAGTTCTGGCAGGATTTGCAGTTCTTCGAACACCAGAAGCTTTAGAAGATTGATCTTTCTTTTGGGAAAGCGGAGAGGAACTGGGTTCACTCTCAGGCCAAACATTGGCCAAATTCTCAACTTGTACTCTTGCTTCCGCCGATGGAGGAAAAGGAATATCGGCAACATTATCTTCAGGGATGCTGAGTCCCACTGGAGTAGTTGGAGTTCCAGAGCTCCCCGCACCAACATCCGAAAGCGGTGCTGTGCTTTCTCCTGGGTAACAGAAGCCTCAGTTCTTCCTAACTCATGTTGAGTCTGTAGATTCTGCTTGCGCACAATCAAAGGCTCGTTATCTTCACTATCAGAAGAAGGATCCTGTGACAAATTAAAAAGTATATATATATATATATGAGTGACAAAAAAATATACAAATGAGAAATTGAAAAAGCGTATGAATAAAAAAAAAATCTTTAAGCTTTGCTTACTGATTGGCTCTTTCGCTTCTTAGAAAGAGGTGCCTTCTTTTTTATTGCAATCTTTTTGATTCTAGGCGCTCTTGGAGTAGCCGCCTTTGGAGCAGTAATAATTGCAGGTTGAGGAGGAGTAATATTTTCCTCTCGGATCTCTGAAGAACCTCCAATAGCAGTTCTTGATTTAGGCTTCTTGTGAGGAGAAGCTACCGCTTTCCTTTTCTTGCTTGCACCAGGTGCCTCTTTCAGACATTTTTCTTTGTCCATAGCCAAATTAACTGTTTGACTAAGCATTGGCGGACCTTGAACAAAGGCTTTGAAAGTACCAACGCAAGCTTTCCAGAAAAGCTGGTAGTTTTTCGTACATCTGCCCATCCTGTGTTCTCCAGCCAAATAAAAACCGGTAACAGAGGGTCTTAATTTAAAGACCAACTCTCTAGAATGAAAGCTTTCATGGTTTCTTTTAGAGAGAAGATTCCGCTACCCATCATCGAACGCCTTGATCAAGCCCCAAACTCGCCTCAGACACCGATCAGGGTTTGTTAAGACTCCGAGCAAAAACTGTTTGTCTGCCGCCGTCCACACTGACAGGGCCTCTCTATCAGTTTAATCATATTACATATGCATCACGCACACATAAAAGTGATGTATAGTAGTAGACGAGAAGAAGAACATAAGGATGTCTAGGAGTTCGTATGGCAATTACGTTGTGTTCTGTTGGTGTCTTAGAAAAAGGGGCCACCCACTATGACGTGATACCACCAATGTGTGGCACGCGGGGCCCAGTTTTTAAAATACAGTGGGACAGCGCAACGTGAGGATTTATGCCTCCTAAACTCGTGGTTTAGATCATCCCACGCGCTGGACTCACGCAATTATGGACGACCTCTTAATTAGTCTTACTACGTTTTATATCGATCTGGAATCTGTAATTGCTCGTTATTAGAAAGACCAAAAGCGTAACCAACAATAGGTTATTTGTGCGACCAGCATATGAGATCCTGTCCTACCCATTGAGAACTGCCCCTATGGGTGATGCACCACCTGGACCATTTTGTTTTTTTCTTTGTGTAAAGCATGGATGCACAAGTAAAGCTCATACAATGCGGGAAAGAGCTAACCTGACCCTAGGGGCCGGTTGGCTATGGACATACTACCAATATGCTCTGGCTTGAGAACAGGATCCTGAAACAAATGGTCTATTTACTAGATGAGCGATCCTGTTTGGATCGTATTCAATTCAACTCTTACCTTTCAAGATCCTTCTATTCACATATAGATATGTCAATATTAATCATTTACATCCCAAGCTGACCCTTTTGGATCCATGGTTCGCATTCCATTTTGACTCTCCAACACCGGTACCTATCCGCGTCGCATTTGATCACACACATCTGACCCGAGCTACTCGTCTCATGCCCTATTGGTAGGCTACCCTATTAGTGGTAGATAGCGGTGCCCTTTTTGGGCAGCTCAGCTGAATCCAACTAGATCCTTGCGGGCTTGGCCGGCTTGCTTGGATAATCCCAAGACAATCAGATTTAAGTTGGGTTTGGTGCCCTCCTTTGGTCTCCCAATCCACTGGGATTGGCCCATGTGCACCACATATCCCAATGGGCTGTCACAAGCCCTGCTTACTGCTACCCACCCACCATTGCACGCATTCTGGTGCCTAATAGATAGTGCTTTTTTTGAAAATACCATTTATGTTTTTTGGGTGTGGCATCATCCTATTGGTCATTAGATCACACAGACTGCTGCTAATTTTACTCGGAAAAAATTAGTAGTTTAAGAATTTTTAATCCCTGTATTATTTTCTTTTTAAATTTATTTTCTAAATACGGTTAGATTCTTTAATCATAGGTGTAGAAATTCCGATTTATTGAGAATTTCTCGGTAGTTAGAATGCAGCTAGAGATTTAAATAATACCCCAAAACTCTTAACTGGGAAAGACAAAATTAAGATAATACGAATCTACCAAAGCTACTAACTAGATTCTCTATGAGAACCTATGTATCATCATAGCTATTATTGACATCATTATTTCCCTAACATCATCTTTCCTTATACTCCCTCCCACCCTTCCCTCAAACACATAAAGATCAAGACTTTATGAGTTTACCACAATCAGTACTCTCACCCTTGATCTTCTTTGATAATTTATTGACGGATATTAGAACATCCAACTGAGCTGGTGGGTATCGCCAGTCTGCAAGTTTATCTCTATCGCACCTTCTCTTTTGGTTTGTCGTAGCCGATGCCCATTAATCATGCGGTCATGTCTTCTCCCAAAGCACAAACGTATGACCCACAATTTAAAGAAAAACTATCGTTGAGAGGGTTTTCATAATGAAAAGAAAACAGAGATCCTTAATTATCCGGGGTTGGTAAAAGTATAGAGAATTAATAGTAGAGTTTTTATTTACAGTAAAAACTAATCAAAGTTCACCCCAGGCGAGAGGTAGCTGCACCACCCACCGGAAAAACAAATAAAAAAAAAATCAAATAGGCGTGGATCACGCTCTGATACTATTGAAATTCGATTTTTGAGAATTGATCTTGAATGGATTACATGAATCATACGGTTTAATAGATAACCCTAAATCTTCCTTTGAAATTCAATATTAAAAATATCCTAAATGCTAAAGATACAAGTCTAAGATAGCTAGCGATCCGGTTTATCTTACTATATTATTTAAAAAGTAAAAGGATATGACTATTAGAGAGCGAGGCCTAGAGTAAAATACCTGGCGCTAGACTAAAAAAAAGGGGGTTTTAAAGTTTTTGTTTTTTTTTCTATAGTTCTTCTTTGAGTGGGAAGGACAACACCACGGCCAACTAACTTTCAATCACCAAACAACATTTTTGGAAAACATTGTTTTGTGGAGACTTTTGGAGGGTATAAAAGCCGGTGTTTGGATGGGCAAATAGTGTTCGCTGTCCGCCGTTTGTGTCTACTCCGCGATGCGCCACCTTCGTTTCACATGGGTCCACCCTTGTTATATCATGTCCCCCCCCCTGCTTGACACAAAGCACAATAGAGCACCAGTGAGAACTCTTGCCATCATGAATTCGTAGAAAGACTGCTTTTCGATTGCAAGGCTACTAAGACTCTACAAACCGGCAACCCAAGACCTTTTCCGGGGTCCTAGAAAGAAATTTTTTTGTTTGGACGTCCTAAGATCCTAATTACTTTTTCCTTTATCAATTAAAATAATTTGATTCAAGTACTATTAGTAGAATTTCTCTTTCTCAAAAGACGCTTCAAAGTCTAACAGCCCGAACTTGTTGACCGTTTAGAAAATTCAATTGGGCAGTTTCGGTGCGAGGCCACGTTTGGGCCCTATTTCTTCGTCATACAAACAGGGCCTTAGATGACAATATCTGCCACCCTGAACATGTGCCCCCCTTCAGAGAACGCAGACTCACTTTATTTTGTTTTTCAGAAAGCGGGGATGATGACTGCTTGATTAGTACCGAGGCTCACGCTTGAAGAAGCCAAGGAATCGTTGCGGAAGGTGAAGGAGGGCCATGGCTGCTGAAAAGTAGGTTAAATAAAGAGAAACTACCCTAAAATTCACATTGTAACCATTACGGGACGAAACCGATTGTAATGATAGCTAGCGATATACGACGCTTTTCAAACTGTCCATATATGTAATGGATAAAATTTCATAAAAAAGACGTAAAAAGAAGGGAGACACAGGTATCTCCGCTAAACAAGTGTCTCACTTTTCGCCGACATAAGCCCTTGGGCTATGTCTGGCGCTCTTGAGTGTTGTCTACAGTTGCCCTCATCATGGACAACACCAGTCATTATGACTCAAAATACCTATAAATAACAAGGAATCACCAGAAAGAGGAGGGATGTGCAGCAAGGCAAGAAGATATCAGGGCAAGAGAAAAATAGAAGAGGGAGATCTGAGAAGCCTTGAAGTCATTCACACCCCTACCCCGAAGGGTTATGCAGACGGCCACTCACCTGATTCTCTCTCTGCCTTTTGTTATCCGGCTACCTTGATGCTCGTTATGGCCTCACATCGATCTATGGCCCCGGGATCTCTCAATATGCCAGTCCTCGACCTGATGCCTCCCTAAACGGTACACTGCCACTTCACGACCCTTCCAATATTAATCACACTTGGAACCGTTGTGCCCTGACTCTGTGAATTTGCCGAATCCGTTGTAGGCGTTGTCTTGCTGTAAATAAGTGCCGATACGTTTGTCCCGTTGTGTTGTGAGTAGTGCTGAGCCCGTTGACCCGTTGGAGTTGTGCAAAGTGTATCCTTGTGAGTTGTGCCCGTATCCGTTGCTGATGTTTACGTATCCTTGTCTTTAGGTACACCTTACTCGTTTTTCGTGTTGCAACGTCCCCGTTGCCTATTGTCCAACGTAGTCGTTGTACTGATTTGCATTGTACCCGTTCCTGATGTACAACGTATCCGTTGTCTGATGTTCAGCGTACCCGTATGCCTGATGTACAACGTACCCGTTGGTTGATGCACGCCGTCTCTTTCTCTGTGCCTTATCCGGCTACTTTTTGGTGCCTTATCCGAGCTACTTCTCTGTGCATTCCTAGCTATGTGGGCGTCCTTATCCGATCTACGTTCTCTGTGCCTTATCAGAGTTACGTTATCAGACTACGTTGTTTGGTGCCTTTCCGAGCTACGTTGTCCTGTGCCTTAGATAGCTAGTGGGGGGGTGGGCGTTTCTTTGCCTTATCTGAGCTACGGTTGTCTGAGCTACGTTGTCTGTGCCTATCTTGAGCTAACGTTGTCGGTGCCTATCTTAGTTACTTTCAGAGCTACATGTCTGTGACTTATCCAGCTACGTTGTCTGTTCCTTATACAGAGATACGTTGTTCTGTGCCTTATCCGAGATAACGTTATCAAGCTACAGTTGTCCTGACCAGATTCTTTGTGCCCTTGAGCTATAATCTCACAGAGCATAACCCAACTCATCCTCAAGGCATACCCAGTGCCCTCACTCTCCGAGCATAACACCAGAGCTCTCCTCAAGTGCCTATCCCAGTGACCTCACGCCCAAAGCATAACACCAGAGCTCGTCCTCCAAGTGCATATCCCATGTCCTCACGATAATAATCTCTATACTATTATGTTCTTATGTTCATGTGCTTGTGCCCTTAGTTCATGTGCTTGTGCCTTATAACTTACTTTCATCGAGCTTCTTTCAGGGTGCACACCCGCCCCCCACCCCTCAGACGCATTCATAGTGGAGTTTTGATATTAGTCCTCACCGCTGATCAGCGTCCTATGAACGTGTGGCATGTACGAGATTTTTCCCTTTCACCTCGCCTTAATCATTTCGGAACAAAGTGCGTGCACGCAAGGCTTACACGCTGGACATGAGATTCTTGCTATTTCCACTTGACCTAATTCTCGTCTTAGTAGTTACCCAATTTTCGTGGATATTTTTTGGATTTGATTTCATTTACTCTGTGCCTATAAAATTATTTTGCATCGATATTTTATAAACTGCAAAGAAAATTACAACCTAAAATATCTTATTATTATTCTTCAAGTTGAATTGAGTTTTTACCATGACATGAGCGTCCGTTGAGAGATACCGGAGAACCTAAATATGGCTTATGGTAAAGAGTAGTTTTGAAATTACATATACAGGAGAGTAATTTTTGTTCCAAAAACTTTTTTCCCTATCAAGGAAATTTGGATTGCTGCGTTTAACAACCGGACGCTCCTGGTTCAAAGTAATCTCTTGAGTTAATTGTTATTTTGTTGCAGGTGGTTAGACTCAATTTGCTTGCCTACTTACACTAATGATAATAATAAGAAAATTGAGTAAGAAAAAAAAAAAGAAAAAAAGGTCAGTGCTTTAGCATTCGTTATGTAGTCAAATCCGTTGACCATGTGTCCCTTTCCTTTTAACACCCTTTTAAATCTACTTGGTTACTCAACAATTAAATTAAATTTTTTTGTTTTTCTTCTTTTTTTTTTTTAAAACTAAGTTTAGATTGCTTCTTTAATGAGAGTGAATCTGACCACAATTTCATCGTGCTAAAAATGGGGTATGACCCTGAGGCCCGCACAATATTAAAATGTTGCTGTAATTAAATTCCCAATAAATGTAACTCTTTTCAACAGCAGTCACGGGATGGGCCCCGGGGGCTGAAGACCTCCCTGAAATTTTGAAGCCTTTTTTTTGGGAAATGCTTTTTGACGCGCATACAGGTCGAGACATCCGAGACCTCGCGCCTTGTGGGATTTCAGGTGGGTCCCACCATGTGATGATGGGCCCACCTGAAATCTCGCGCATAGGCGCGGGTCTCGGAGGTCTCGCCCTAATGCGGTCCTCAGTAGAAAGTCCCTTTTTTTTTTTTCCTAAGATAGTCCTCAGTGGAAGAGCTTGAAAAGGGAGATTGGGGGACCGGGGCTCTACCCCCTAAGCTCTTGCAAATGACACACACAATGCTATTACCATGAACTTAGGTCCAAATAATATTTCTTACAATACTGGTGATCTCTCCGTGTAACCCTTTTTGACAAAACCGGTTACTCTCCTATGGTCACCACAATGACCCTTTTTAACACTCTTACTGTGTTAAGAGTTCACCTCCCCTAGGGTCACCACTAAATTTGGTTGTTAAGAAAAAATATTTAAAATAAATTACCTAGGAGTTGTAAATTGTAACCACGTTACAATTTTTAAAAAACTAAGGATAGGATGGGTGAACCTTAGGGGTGAGTGAACTTAACCATAAAAGTAAGAAGTCTCAAAAGGGACAGGTGGTCACCTCCGGAGTGTAACCTGTTTTTTGCAAAACCGGTTACACCTGGAGAAGAATAGGTTGCCTTCTTACAAGAAGACAAACAATTTCCGAGTTGCCAATAAACTTTGACCTTCAAAAAAAACTTTTGGGGGCTACGCCACAAACCCCCTTTGTTAGCCCCGCCTTGGGAGAATCCGGGCCGCCACTGTAGCAGGCTACCCTACCCTCGGCAAAACTAACACATCTTTACTTTCAATAGAAAAACTTCTACATTGTATTTGCACAAGGCATCCATAGTGCTGGTTTGCGCCCTTGAGGCACGATCAGGCTGCAAAGTTTCGAAAACAGAATGTCAAGAATAAGGTTATCATTCATTTGAGAGGAAAGCAGCAGCAGTTATGGCAACGAGGAGCATCCATGATCCTGACACGGTCATCAAGGTGCCTTCACAACTTAAGATCGGTTACTATCCATTCCAGTGGGCAGTCTCCCCTCTCGGATATGTTTGGTGTGGGAGCGATGCTGATATGCTTTCTGGTTAGGAAGGGACACAGCGGTCTCGAAAAGCAGATATCAAAATGGCACGAAGGACTCAGACATGCAGACGGAAGGCAAGGCAACGAGTAATAAAGAGTGGATCATGCTTTTATATCTATAAAAATCTTACTTCTCCTTATTTCAGAGAACAACAATCGGGTGTGTCACGTTTTGCATGTCATGCAAAAGGATTGGAGATGCTTTCAGCCAGTGTCCTGGAGAAAGACATGACGATAACAAGTTTTTGTCACTTCACATAATTTCTCATCTTTGTTTAGTAAGGTACGTCAGGTGTGACTTTTGCCGCCCATCATTTGACTGTCATTTTCCTTCTTTCCTTTCTCTTTCGTGGTAGGTAAGTTGGTCTAACCTGGACTATGTAATACACCCTGATTTTGCTAGCCAAGTCACAGTCCTTCCACGCGCACCTTGGTGGCCACAATTTCATTTTTTTTCTATTTTTGTCTTTTTTTTTATGCCACTCATTGGAGTGGGGTTTTGGCATATTTTGTTGGAATCATCTGTATGTATTCAAAGATATTAGAATCAGAAGCACTGTAAGAGCAGCCGATTTCAATCCACAAATAACTGTAGCATAAGATTCTGTATATAGTGATAAGTAAAGAGATAGCAACTTAGCCGAAAAGGATTATTAGAATCGAGGCACGTGTTGAACACGCTATCCTTAAGGTGAAAACCCCCCTGGTTAGTCCTCAACAACTACGATGTTCTCAGTTCTACACGGTCACCTCTAGGATTCCCGATCTCTACCCAAAGGAATGGAGCACTAGCTTCCTTGGTCTGCAATGAACTCGACGACTCCCAAAAATCCTCGAAGGGGAAAAATCGAACAGTTTTAGGAACCAGAAATACTGTGTTTAGAGAAAAGCTGTGTTGTGATGATTTTCTGTGTCTATTTAGAAAACCCGAAAATCTCTTTTTATAGAAAAATAAAGAAGCTAAAGGAAACCTTCCAAGTTATAACGTAAGAGAATAAATTCTCTTAAAACGAATTAAAAGTTTAAACGGTAAAAAAACGGTAACTAGGAAATAATAAGAGCAACCCAAGAGACAGACAAATAAAAGAAGATTAAAAATATATCATATCCAAGGACTCACACGCCCGACCCGGCCCGGCCCGGCCGGCCGCGCGTGTGTGTGTGTATTTGATATTTGCGCACCGTCGCGACCCGCAACGCGCGCACATGAAGGGTTTTCGGCCCGACTCGCCAAATTCCCATTAGAAACTTTTGGACCTCCCCTTGGGCCCCCACATGCGCGAGGGCTAAGCCCTTCTCATTTTAACACACCACACTAGGAGAGAAAACATATATAAGTTCTTTAAAAGTTTTATATTTTTCCGATGTGGGACTAAAGAGTTCCCACAAACAAAACACAAACACTTACAACTTGTTTTGAAAACATACTATGCTGTTTTTACACAGCAAAAACTGAAAAACAGCAACAATCCCCCACAAAAACAAGTTTTAAGTGAAGTAAAAGACCTTACGAAAACTAAGTTATGGTGAATAGGCCAAGGTGTCTTTTGGACTTGAACCTTGACTTAGTGTAGATATGTCGAATTCATAAAGATAATGGTGAACTATGTCTTGAACCAATCTCTTGTTATAATGAATTAACAACTTATCACACGCACCGCAACTTAAAAATGTCGTCGAGTTCAAACGGTTATACACGTTATCGGCCATGTGCAAAATCCTGGTATTCATGAGCGCTCTAGAGAATCAGCCTAAATTCTCATAGGAAGCGGCCTCACTTCCACACTCATATAGGTGCATCTATCAAGGATATTCTGTAACTATACACCCCACTGATAATCAGCTATAGATGACATTAAGAGTCAAGACTCATCCTCTTTTACGTTACAGATAGCACTTTTACACCATAGGGATGAGAGAAGAGTTTCCTCCTAGTTAGTGCTCTCACAAAACCACTCAGCAACTTGTTTTTCCATTGAACCTAGATCTTGGGATCTCCAGTCACTTAGGTTGGGTTACCGTTGTAGGTGATGATATTCCAATAGGCTTTAGCCCCATCCCCCTCGATGTACTGTAAATTAGCTCACTAGCTAATCCTTTGGTCAACGGATCTGCAATATTTTCTTTTGACCTTACAAAATCAAGTGCAATAATTCCATTATTTAGTAATTCTTTTATGGAATTATGCCTTCGACGAATATGTCGGGATTTCCCATTATAGGATACATTTTTAGCCCTAGCTATTGCAGCTTGACTATCACAATGTATCAAGATAGCAGACATTGGTTTATTCCACAATGGTATATCTACCAACAGTGATCTCAACCATTCTGCTTCTTCTCCAACTTTATCTAAAGCTATAAATTCCGAATCCATCGTGGATCGGGCTATGCAGGTCTGCTTAGTAGACTTCCAAGACACTGCACCTCCTCCAAGAGTGAATACATATCCACTCGTGGACTTAGATTCATTTGAATCTGAAATCCAGTTTGCATCGCTGTACCCTTCTAATACAGCGGGATGCTTAGAGTAACTTATACCATAATTTAGAGTATATTTCAGGTATCTCAATACCTTGATAAGAGCATCTCAGTGATCTTGCCCTGAGTTATGTGTATATCTACTCAGTCTTCCTATAGCATAAGCTATATCTGGTCTGGTACAGTTCATGATATACATTAAACTACCGATTACTCTAGAATATTCTAATTGAGAAACTCCTTCTTCAGAATGTTTCATTAACTTACAGTTATGATCAAAAGGTGTTCTCATAGGTTTGCAATAAAATTAATTAAATTTTCTAAGTACCTTTTCAATGTAATGAGATTGGGATAAACTTATCCCATCTGAATTCCTTAGAATTTTTATTCCAAGAATGACATCTGCATTACCTAGATCTTTCATCTCAAATTTCTTTTTTAAGAAATTCTTGGTACTTATTATTATTTCTCTACTTGTTCCAAGTATTAACATGTCATCAACATATAAGCAAATAATTACACAATCATTATTTATGGATTTAATGTATAAGCATTTATCCGCTTCATTTATTTTAAATCCATTTGATAATAATACTTTATCAAATTTTTCATGCCACTGTTTAGGCGCTTGTTTAAATCCATATAAAGACTTTAACAATCTGCAAACTTTATGTTTTAAACCTTGGATAACAAATCCCTCAGGTTGATCCATATAAATTTCTTCATCAAGTTCACCATTTAGGAATGCAGTTTTCACATCCATTTGATGTATTTCAAGGTTAAACATCGATGTAATAGAAATTAGCACACGAATAGAAGTAATCCTAGTTACAGGTGAGTATGTATCAAAGAAATCTATACCCTCTTTTTGTTTAAAACCCTTCGCAACTAATCGGGCTTTATATTTTTCTATAGAACCATCTGTTCTAAGCTTTCTTTTAAAAATCCATTTACACCCTATGGATTTACTCCCAGGAGGAAGATCTACCAACTCCCAAGTTTTGTTAGCCAAAATAGATTCAATTTCACTATTAATGGCTTCTTTCCAAAAGGGTGCTTCAGATGAAGTCATAGCTTCTCTAAAAGAATTAGGATCATTTTCTATTAAATAAGAGATGAACTCAGGCCCAAAACTAGTTTCCTTCCTAGTACGTTTACTTTTCCTATGTTCTAGTTCTTCAATAACTGGTACAATAGGACTAAAAGGTTCAGAAGCTTGTTCTAAAGGTATAACCTCACTTGAGGTACTAGGCAGAAGGACAGAATCTCTACCTTTAGAGTTGTCCTTAAAAGGAAAACACTGTTCCAAAAATTCAGCATCTCTAGACTCAATAATTGTGTTTGTATCTATTTCATTATTTTCTGATTTGATTACTAGAAATCTGTAGGCACTACTATTCTGAGAGTAGCCTATAAACACACAATCAACAGTCTTTGGATCTATTCTGGTTCTCTTTGGAGTAGGAATAGCAAATTTTGCTAAACACCCCCACACTTTAAGATATTTATAAGATGAAGGCCTATTGTGCCATAATTCATAAGGGGTTTTGTCTGAATTTTTATGAGGTATTTTATTTAAAATATAACATGCAGTTAGGATAGCTTCACCCCATAAATTAGATGGTAGACCCGAACTAATTAACATTGCATTCATCATTTCTTTTAAAGTCCTATTTTTCCTTTCAGCTATACCGTTAGACTGAGGAGAATAAGGAGCAGTGGTTTGATGAATAATACCATTACTCTCACAAAAATCAGAAAAAAGATGTGAATCATATTCACCTCCTCTATCAGATTTTAAATTTTTTACTGTTTTTCCAGTTTGTTTTTCTACTTCAGTTTTCCAAGATTTAAATTTTTCTAGAGTTTCATCTTTGCTCTTAAGTAGAAATATAGAACAAAATCTACTATAATCATCTATAAAAGTTAGGAAGTATTTTTTACCTCCTCTTGTTACTGTTGATTTTAAATCACATAAATCACTATGAATTAAACCTAGCAGTTCCGTGTTTCTCTCTACAGATTTGAACGGCTTCTTAGCAAATTTTGAGACAAATTTCGCATTTATGTTCTTTATCTAAAGATGTTTTAGGTATTAATCCTAAAGTCATCAATTTGCGTAAAGAATTAATATGTACATGTCCTAATCTATCATGCCACATATTTATAGAGTCAACAATATAAGCAGAAGATGTAGATGTTTCATTCATAATTTCAGCAATTACATTTAATTTAAAAAGTCTCTCACTAGCATAACCCTTCCCAACAAAAATCCCAGACTTAGACAATACAAACTTATCTGCCTCAAAAACCAATTTAAACCATTTCTTGCTCAAGATCGACCCAGAAACTAAGTTCTTCCTAATATCTGGAACATGAAGAACATCTTTCAGATTAAGGACTTTCCCAGATGTGAATTTTAAATTCACAGTCCCTTTTCCAGCGATTTTAGACGTAGATGAATTACCCATAAAAAGTTGTTCATCCTTTCCGACTATCTTGTAGGAAGAAAATGCATTTCTGTCACCCCAGATATGCTTGGTGGCCCCAGTGTCCACCCACCAGTCTTTTATGTTGTTCACCTGATTGACTTCAGAAATAACAACTGAGAAGCTTTCAGTTTCTGCCATATTAGCTTGAGCAGATCCGGGATGGTTCTTGACTTGATGACCAGCCTTGCGAAGTTTGCAGGTCCTAGCATGATGCCCAGGCTTCCCACAAACATAACAATCACCATTAGGTTTCTTGTAAGTAGGTTTCTGAAAATTTGTTTTCTCATTTCTCTTCTTACGGAAATCTGTCTTCGGCTTAAACATTTTTTCAGATTTCTTTCCAGTCATCTTATCAGTCATCTTTTCAACCAAATTGGCTTTGGTATCTATTTCTGCAGATTTTTCTTTCATTTCTAAGTTTCTGTTGTTCTCCTCTGTCTAGAGTCGAACAATCAGATCTTCAAGGGTCATCTCATTTCTTTTAAATTTTAGTGAGTTCTTGAACTCTTTCCAGGATGGTGGTAATTTCTCTATTACTGCTGCAACTTGAAAACCTTCACTAATATTCATGCCTTCTTCTAAGATTTCATGCACAATTATTTGTAAATCATGCACCTGAGAAATTACCGATTTATTATCCACCATTTTATAGTCGAAATACCTTCCAACTACAAATTTTTTCGTTCCCGCATACTCAGTTACATATTTTTTCTCTAACATCTCCCATAATTCTCTGGAATTTTTAACCTTACAGTAAACATCATATATTGAAGGAATTAAACCATTTAAAATATAATTCATACACATATAATCCGAATGTTCCCATCTCTCTATAAGTAAAGATCTAGCAGGTTCAAGTTCTGTGTCGTATGTCCCAGATCCAGTCAACACATGAGCAACATTCAAAGTGTTTAAGTAGAACAGCATTTTTTGTTGCCATCTTTTAAAATTGTTTCCATCGAATGGTACTGGTTTCTCAGAATTGTTCAACATATTATAAATTATATACAGAAAATTTCCAGTGAAATAAAAGAAGACTAATTTTTTCACCTTAAGATTGTTGGAATAATTCTGTATGCAATTCAAATTAACTAGAATCGAAGCAATGTAAAGCAACAGACGATTTCAATCCAAAATAACTGTAGCATAAATTCTGTATAGTGATAAGTAAAAAGATAGAACTTAGCCGAAAAGGATAGATCGAGGCACGTGTTGAACACGCTGTCCTTAAGGTGAAAAACGCCCCTGGTAGTCCTCAACAATTACGATGCTCTCAGGTTCTACAGCAGTCACCTCCAGGATTCAACGATCTCTACCCAAAGGAATGGAGCACTAGCTTTCCTTTGGTCTGCAATGAACTTGACGACTCCCAAAAATCTCGAAGGGAAAAATCGAACAGTTTTAGGAACCAGAAATACTGTGCTTAGAGAAAAGCTCTGCTGTGATGATTTTCTGTGTCTGTTTAGAAAACCCGAAAATCTTTTTTTATAGAAAAATAAAGAAGCTAAAGGAAACCTTCCAAGTTATAACGTAAGAGAATAAATTCTCTTAAAACGAATTAAAAGTTTAAACGGTAACTAGGAAATAATAAGAGCAACCCAAGAGACAGATAAATAAAAGAAGATTAAAAATATATCATATCCAAGGACTCACACGCCCGACCCGGCTCGGCCGCGCGTGTGTGTGTGTCTTTGATATTTGCGCACCGCCACGACCCGCAACGCGCGCACATGAAGGGTTTTCGGCCCGACTCGCCAAATTCCCATTAGAAACCTTTGGACCTCCCCTTGGGCCCCCACATGCGCGAGGGTTAAGCCCTTCTCATTTTAACACACCACACTAGGAGAGAAAACATATATAAGTCCTTTAAAAGTTTTCTATTTTTCCGATGTGGGACTAAAGAGTTCCCACAAACAAAACACAAACACTTACAACTTGTTTTGAAAACATACTATGCTGTTTTTACACAGCAAAAACTGAAAAACAGCAACAACTTCTACTTGTTTATTAAGAAAAAGCAGCAGTGGGACATAGAACCTTACCCCTATAAAACCATAAGAACACAATTACTTAAGACTTTATAAGAACAGTTCTTACATAACCAAAGAGTAAAACTATTCCTTAAATCTAGTTGGTTTCCTAATCTCCCTCTTTGGTCTCCCTTAAGAAGAATCAATTGCTGATGCTTTCTTCTTCTTATTTCTTCTTAATGTCACTAGTTGAAAATCATCTTTTTCGAATTTATCAATAAGATTATCATCACGAACTTATTCTTGACTACTAAGTCCATTAGGATTTTCTGTTTTTTAATTTTTTAATGTATTAAAATATGAAACATCTCCATTTGATATGGCCAATCTTGCATCTGTGGAAACTTTCGGAGTAAAAGCGATTGTGGATAGCACTACTCCTTACACAAGCTTCACTTTAAGAGGAGAAATTTTCTTTAATATTTTTTGGGATTTTAGTATATATACATGTTTTTTTTGGTCCTTGATTCCCACCAGAAACCAAAGACATTATAATTGAAGAATACTATTGCACTACTGATCTATATCTATGAATATCTATATCTATGAATTCAACACGATTCCCAAGCCTCGGAAGAATATTGAGAAAATTTGTACTGGAAAACAAAATTTATAATGACAATTGTCTTCCAGATTCTGATAAACTTGTTCATCGAATGAAAATCTGTGTTATGTCATCCACGAGAATTCATGACGTGTTAAGGCGGCTTCTCGAATACAAGAGGGTGAACATCTTTTGTTAGGTGAATCAATCCATTGTAATTGATTTTGGCCGTGATGCAGGGCCGGCCCAAGCCATCTGGAGGCCTAAAGCGAAAATTTTAAATGAAGCTTTTTTTTTAATATTATTAAAAAAAATTAACTATAAATTGACCTTTTTAATATTCTAATGGGTCTTTTATTTTTTTAATAATCTAAATGAGGCCTTTTAATTTTTTTTTTTTTAATGGGGCTTAAAGCAAAGGCTTTGATGGCCTAATGGACGGGCCGGCCCTGCCGTGATGTCAAAATGGTTTTTAATACTAAATACAATTACCCATAGCAATGTTATCAGGACCGGACCGGTCATCCAACCAGTTGAGTGGCCAGATTGACCGGTTCAATTCAACCGTGTCCTTTCTTAGTTTTTTAAAAAGAAAAATTCATTTTTACCCATTTATGATCGGTTCTGACCACCGGTTCCGGTTCAACTGTTTTTCACGAAAATGACCATTTTTTAAAACGGTCCAATTTTGGTGGGTTTAGGAACCAGTGAGGGGACTAGTTCCTAGTTTTCCGGTTTGACCGACCGGTCTAGTCCGGTTCTGACAACAGTGACGCATAGGCTCAAGAAGATAGCATATGGTCAATCCAAGGGGAAAAAACTATAAAAAAGGTAAAAATACATTTATGCCCCTGAGGTTTGACGAAAATACACATAGACCTCTTAGTTTTCAGAAAATACATTAGGTACCCTTACTTTTTAAAATAATGGCACTTAGATCCCTTCCATCAGTTGACCGTCAGTCAACTAACAGAATTGCTAATATCATGTGATAAAATGTATAAACTTCCAAAATTGTCCATCTACGAAAGTTGTCATTTTCTCCATTTCTCATTGACACCAAATCCTCTACGGTGATAACCGGATTTGCCAATTCCGGTTATTACCCCTTGAGGCTGCCACGTGTCTCCTCTGACACCCCTTAATTGTGGTTAAGATTCACCCACCCCTAGAGTTCACCCACCCATTCTTGGTTTTAGAAAAATATATTAATTGTTTTTTTAAAATTGAAAAATTGTTTTTATGTTTTTTTTAATATAAAAATATTTTAAAAAATAATTAATATTTTTACACTTTATCCAATCTTGTATGCAAAGCTTATTTATAGACACGAGTATCTAATTTATTACTAATATTTACTTCTTTTACTATGAAAATATTTAAAATGTGGGCAGCCATTTCTCTAATCCAATCTTATATATAAAGCTTATTTATAGACACAAGTATCTAATTTACTACTAATATTTACTTCTGAATTGCAATGAAACAAATATGAGAACAGCACCAGATGAGAATCACATCAACGGATCATAATAATCCTAGGATGGATGAACAAGTGTAATAATCTAAGGGTGGTCAACCATTTTATGGTCAAGATTGATGAGTGTTAAGACTGCCGCACCCCCATGTAGATGTAGGGTATAGATCACATTGTTACAGAGGGAATATCACAACATTTTCTCATGAGCAAAGAAGTAGGGGATACGGCGTGTATGTTATACATCATTCCACTTTAGTAGGGTAGGGTGGCGATTTATTTCATGCTATATACGTACAATAACATATACTCTCATGACAGATACATACAGATTTGATCAACTCAAAAGAGTTTCCATAATCACCACTCCTCAAAGAGTAAGCTCTAATTTAGAAAAACATATTAATTATTTTTTAAAATATTTTAATATTAAAGAAACCCTAAAAATAATTAATATTTTTTTCTAAAAACCAAGGATGAGTGGATGAACTCTAGGGGTTGGTGAATCTTAACCACAGTTAAGGGATGTCAAAGGGGACATGTGGCAACCTCATGGAGTGATAACTGGTTTTGCCAAATCCGATTATCACCGTAGAGGATTTGGCTTCTATGAGAAAACATGAAAATGACAACTTTTGTAGAAGGGTAATTTTGGAAGTTTATACACTTTATTACATGTCATCAACAATTCTGTTAGTTGACTGACGGTCAACTAATAGAAGGGATGTAAGTGTCATTATTTAAAAAAATAAGGGTACCTAATGTGTTTTTTGAAAACTGAGGAGGTCTTTGTGTATTTTTGTCAATCCTTAGGGGTGTAAATGTATTTTCCCCTTAAAAAAAATATCAATCTTCCCTAGTGTAGTAGTGCAGGAGATCATAAGCAACCTCATCGGGTATTCACAATTTTGAAGAAAACCCAACTTTGCTAGTGAACTACGCATTCAAGGAAGTCTTACCATTTATTTTGAAGGAATCTCCTCTCATTTCATCTTTATGAGTGGCCCATAATCGCCACATGCATGACCCAGTTGATAATCATTCATGAATAATTGCTTAATGGTGGTCACTTTTTTGTAAAGCTTCTTTATTAATACTCTCGTAAAGAAAACTTATAAGATCAATTAAGAGCTTTAAGAGTCTTCGAGAAAATGATGATTACAATATATCATTATTATTGTTAATTAATCAATACTATTAGTTGCTAAGCTGGGACTGATCTCCTTCCCAAATTCTTAACAAAGACTTCATGTCAAGGAAGTGACGGAAATGCTGAAACTCACATTTCATGGATTTTATAATGCACATTGTAACTAAATATATATATGCAACAAGTCCCTGCTATATCAGTCACAAAGCAAACCTGAAGCCCGTTTATAAAACCCTTAACAATAAGTATAATCACCGTGTTGTTTTTTAATTAGTGATTTTAATTAACAAAAGAAATTAATTGCCAAGGTACTTGAAAGAAAATTTTACCATCAACATTATTCTAAAGGAAGGAAAAATACGGCTGAAGTCATGATCGAGGTAGAATAGAAATGATGGGAGATTCTCTTGCACAGGATGACCCCACGTTTTAAAATCAAAGCTTGGGTTGTTTCACTTGCATTATTTCTTACTTCCATTTCTTCAATGAATGCATCATGAATGCATCAATACTAGGACTAAAAGTACAGAAATAGAATTCTCTTTTCTTACCATAGGTGAGCAGGTCAATAATTTGTGAACAAGTGGCGAAGATGGGTTTCAAAGTAGGCCTCTGGTAGGGTTGTCCAGGGATACGGGTACCGATTCATATCCAAACTCGTTTACTTGGATGATTATTTGAATAGGTATTGGCGGAGTGAAGTTGAATAATACTTTTACTATCCGTTTATAGTTGGATATGAATTTGAATATTAATATATCCGATTCGATAAATATCTGATCGATTATATTATGTATTACTATATATATATATATCTAATATATTATAAGTTCAAAAGACTAAAATACCTTTATTAATATGTACATTTAGATAATTGTGAGATATATTGAATTACTTTTAATATAATGAAGATAAAATAATAGTTTATCATTTGTTTAATAAAAATTTTTATTTTTCTTTTTTGATAATTTTTTAAGTAGATAATTTAGATATTATCCAAATTCGAATATTTCAATCGAAGTTGAATACGAATACTCTATTTTATCATCCGTCGCCATTATACAGTTTATAAACATCTGGTGTGCATAGCAGCTTATATCACTGAGTTGGTAAGCTACTTGTGCATTATAGAAGGGATTACGGAATTCATGTTCCTCATACGCTGCATATGACCTTTACAACACTCATAAATAGCATTAATGCCAAAGCTTCCTACACCTTACTCCTTGATTACCCTAATCCGAACTTGATAGACGGTTTACGCTAAGAGCCCTTTTTCACTGCTATTCTTAGTTTCTTACTCAATATGAATAAAAGGCAGAGCTTGATGTGCGGCTGGGGAGTGCTAAACCCACAAAACAAATGTCGCTTTATGTGTCCCACTGTTCTAAAACTTTAGCTCATTTTATAAAATAAAAGAGTTGACACATTAGCAACGAATCTCTTTGTAAAGTATGCGTTAACAAAAATACTCTTAGGGTTGCCCTTTTATTTTTTATAAACTATTGACATTACTATAAATGAAAATTAAATAAAAAAGCGCACCTTCTCCAAATAATTTTTTAGGATTTTGCAAGCCCTAGTTACAAATCTTCCAAAGACGCAATGGGTGCCTACAAATGCCAAACATTCTTTAATTTTTATTATTTAAAACTGTTAAAATATGAAACATCTTAACGTATTAGCCCAATCTTTTGTCTTTAGAAAAATTTAGAGTAAATGCAACTGGGATAACACTCAATTTTCTATGGAGGTGTTGTTAACAGAATTTACGTTAGAAGGCAACCAATTCAAAATAGGGCACTATGTAACATGTAAAGGTGCTGAGCGCATTTTTGACGAAAATCTCACTACTCATCAAGTCCTACACTAATGACAAAAAAAAAAAAAAATCAAGTCCTACACGATAAAATAAAAAATCAAAATTTGACTTAGATGGGGTTTGTCTTTGGAGAACAACATTTCCAAGAAATCGGATCACAGCCAATCGCTATTGAACTTGGGGAAACCTCAATGGCACCCACATTCAACATGTGTCCCTTTTAACCCATATTAGCCATAGTTAAGATTCATAACCTTAGGATTCAACATTCTAACCTTGAGTTTGAGAAACATATATTAAAACAAAAAACCAGGATTATGAAATTTTAACCTTGGTTAGTTTTTTTATTTTTTAAAAACCAAGTTTAGATTGTTAAATACTAAGGGTTAGTGAATCTTAACCATGTTGACCAGTGAGTGCGATTGAATTCTCCCCGAGTTCAATTGCAATTGGCTGTAATCCCATTTCCATTACCCACCCCTCATATTCCATATTTATCCCCGGGATCCGTTTCGTCATTCAGAGAGCTAGCCAGTAAATTCCTTCCACAGTTCTACTACAATGTGGCCAAACCAAGCCCCCTTTTGCGAAAGAGACTCCTCCTCGCCCCCTCCCCCTTCCTTTTGGTAGGAGGCATTTAGTAATTAGAATTTGGTAGTGTTTGGGAATGCTTAACTTCAAATCCTAATATATTTTAATGCTAAATTTAAACAAATAATCTTATTTGGAAACATGTTATTTAAATTGTGATGAACCAATTAGTATGCTTAACTGGTCTAACCCATTAGCTCTGTGGTACATGCTTAATTAAGGTAAATTAATGAACTTCTAGGTTAAGCTACCTCTAATCACCACTTACATTAAAAATTACTTAAAGTTTGATAATTGTATCCTTATAAACAATTAAAATCTTAAAAATACCCTCGTCGCTTTAGAAGTTGCTAGGACTTAAATATGACAATGTTTTGGTTTCAGGTTGGGTAGGATTACCATCAATTCAAATCAACTCGTATATAAGTGGTTTGAAAACGGTAAACCCAAACTCAACACAATAAGGGACACCTCTACTTAACATGTTCGCCTAACCAATTGATTACACTACGAAGACTCATGAACAGATCGAGAGCTTGTGGCCACCATTATTTCCCTGCAATTCTAATTAAGTAATCTCTTGACGACTTAACGGTTTGGCCTAAAAAAATTCACGCCAATCATTGAGATTGATATTAAAAATAGGGTTTCATGGAGGTTTCGGTAGCAGGCACCACCATGGGTGGTGGTTTTTCTTCTCGGCCACCTGATCCCCCAGTATCATACGCTCAAGCTCTTGGGACCCATGCTAGATCGGATGGCCCGATGCACTCTTTTGGCGATTGCTGTTTAGAGGGTACCCAAAACTTGAAGAAACCCTCTGCGTATCAAGGCGAGCTGGCTTTGTTCTTCTCCGCGGAAGAACTGGAGAGGTCGGCAACTCGGTTCAAGTTCACTCTTATAGCCATATGTATCTAAGGCAGACCAAACTTGGATGTCCTGAAGGTATTTTTTAAGGAAGTCTTTGCTTACCAAATTAGATTTTACAGTTGGGATTTTAGACGCAAGGCGTATATTGATTCGGTTTGCATCAGAGGAGGATTATCTCTCAGTCTGGTTAAATGAATTTTGCTACATCGTCGGGAAGGGAAACTAATCAGATTCATCAAATGGACACCCTTTTTTAAGGCTGGGGCTGAACCTTCAATCCTTTCATTATGGATCAACCTCTCAGGCTTGCCAATTAATTTCTATAATACTAAAGATTTGATATCTGTAGGGAATTTAGTAGGGAAAAGTTTGCTTGTTGATGGTTCCACAAGGAAAATAACCAGACCTAGTCTGGCTAGGATCTGTGTGGAAGTGGACGTTAGTAAAGAGAAAATTCAGAGGTTTTGGTTAGGGTTAAGCACTCCGGGGAGATGGCAAAGTATAGTTTACGAGAATGATCCAATATTTTGTGCAAACTGCAAAAAAGTGGGGCATAAGGAGGAGCATTGCGAGTCGTTACGCAATTTAATTATTCTTTGTAGTAATAATTCTGTAGAATAATACTAATAAGGGTGTCGAACATCTGAAGCACATTCCGTAGAATAATACTATTAAGGGTGTCGAACCTCTGAAGACTGCACTAGTTTCGTTGCCTATTATCAAGATTAATTAATTCTAAACTAATAAGTGAGAAGAGTTGATTTTTAATAGATTAAATTAAAACAAATATTTAAACTTATGGTGACTTCTAATTAAATTATCAACTACTGAGTTTTTAAATCATTCGGAAAGAAGATTTAGGGTGTTTGAATCGACCACTAACCTCATAACTAATTCTATTCTGAATTTATTTAGATCTCTTAATTTGCAAATATTACAATGAAAGTGAAAGCACGTCCCAATTTCAAGGATCAAGAAAGATACAATGAATTATATCCTAGGCATATCGTATCTTTGGTTAACACGAGTGATATACATTAAACTAGGGTAGTATGATCACTTATCTTCTCTTAGCATAAAATATGTTAGGATCTAATCTCTTGATATATTAAAATCATTGCATAAAACTTATATTATAATTCTAATGAAAATTTACACAAGTGATTTCAATCTCAATTTCCTAACACCTAAGAAAAAGATATAAATTCAATTGAAATAAAATATAATTCAATAAATCGGGTTGTTAAATCAACCCTCTCATTATACAATCTATGTTTTACCATTAAGAAGTCTAAATAAAAACAAAGAACGACATAGTTACTTGGCTAGGGTTTTATCTAAACCTTAGAACGGAAAGTTAGTTTATCGCGAGGGAGGAGATCATCATCTTCATAGACAAAAACGCTGATCTCATCTTCAAAAATTCCTTGATTTCCAAAGCTTCTTCTCCTCAAAAGATCCAAAATTCTCAACTTTTTTTTATGGCTAATGGTTATCTTATTTATAGAGAGAGAGTTTCCATTCGAATTAAGGTTGTTGTAAACCCACCAAGACTCAAAGTCTTCTTTTCCCTACACAACTTTCAAGGCAAAAACGCCGATATGCGATCGATCGCAAAGCAACTACGATCGATCATAGACAGGATAAAACTATACAAAAATTTCTTGCCTCCTTTGCGATTTATCGTAGATTCACCATCTATCGCAGCAAGACCTATGATCGATCGCAGACACACTACGATCTATTGCAGGGTACAAAAATTCCTGCATTATTCCATTTTTTTGGTCTTTCACATAGTTGAAGCTTTTCTAAGTCTTTGAGAGTCTTTAAATCTTTAATTTTAACTTTTTTTCCTCGTATGAACTTGTAATGAATAAAGACAACCAAGTACCGTAAGATAGTCCAAAAGATTACTCTAAGGAACTAACAAGTTTAGATTGAGGTACTTAAATGTATAAAAATTAGCACCGATCAGTCGGTAATCGTAAGAATCTCATGAAAGTAGATCAACATAATTTGTCATCAAAAGGGAAGGATACCATGGAGGTAGGGATGGCCACGGGGAGGGTTTGGGCCGGGACGCCCCCTCCCGACCCTGCCTCTAATGGAAAACTCCTACCCCAAACCCGGGGCGGGGCGCTTCCAATTTTAAAAACAGTTTTTAACCCCGTCCCCACCCCGCCCCGTTTAGCACTAGATGGGGCGGGTCGGAACTATATTTCATACTATAATTAGTATAATGAGGTAATTTTATTATTAAATTAAGGACAAAATAATGATTTGGCATTATAAATGGGGCGGGTCGGCCTAAACCCATCCCTGGCCCGAACTCGACTCGAGTTTAACATCTCTTTCCCAAACCTATCCCTAAAGCTCCCCAAACCCGTCCCAATAGGGGCAGGGTGGGTTACCAAATTGGCCTGGCCCGTTGCCATCCGTACATGGAGGGAAACCCAGAGGGTGGGCTGGTTAGAGGTAAAGAACATCAAGTTTCAGCAGTTGTTGGTCCGACGGCTAAGAGGAATCAGACATGGGTAGTGAAAACAGTTGATAAACATCAAGGAGCTGAGAATCATAATTATATTCCTCGTCATGAGAATCTGATAAAGGATTCTTTAGGACATATTTCTGGTGCAACACCAAAGGCTGTTCCAAAGGATAATGTGCTTAAAGATCAAGGCTTCAATGATGTTCTTGAAGAAGAAAAGATGAGCGGCAACACATTGGGATCAGATGAAGTGGATGCGATATCAAAAGATTCATTAGAAGAAGGCGAGATTTACTTGAAGACTTGTTATGAACAGGAACAGGAACAGGAATTGGAGAATGGAACTCTAGAAAATCAGGAATCACAAGAAAATGCAGTAGGAGATAAGCCTTCCAATGTCGATTCCAGATTAGATGCAAACCTCCTTTCTATTACAATATATAGAGGAGATCAATCAAAGTACTTCAATTCAAAAGAAACAGCGGAAACAGGTAATATAGATGGCTTTGATAGGGTTAGTGGTCTAGATGTGGCACTATCTGCATCTAGGTCGCCAGGTGCTCGGGGAAATGCCCACTTGATGTATTCCGGCCCTCCAATTATACAGTCAGGTAGTTTTGGCTATAAGATGAGAGATGGTGTTTAGGTTGATAGTTTTGATGAAGCTGAAAATGGAAAAATGAACCCTATTGAGGATCTTGCAGTGACTTACTTCTGTTTTAAACTGTCGCGCCCCAAAATCCCACCTAGCTTAATGTGAGACTTTGGCACGTGACTTAACCATGTCATAAAACATTTAAGGCAATTCTAAAAACATGAAGCTAAAAATATTTCTTTAAATAAATCATAATTAAGTCTAATATCTGAAATAAAAACTAAACCAAAATCTATAATTTAAATCATTCATCCTAATTCCCATCTATCAATTCAATTTAACCATAAATCCAACATTAAGTCTATTACAATGTCTTAACTCCAAAGATAAATACTAATAATCTAATTTTCAGGAAATGACCAACGGTCCAAATTCCATTCACCATCGGGATAATCACTTGTTGGCTTTTCCTCTTCTTCCTCGTACTCTTCCTCTTCCCAAGGTCCTGGGGCACAGATATCAAACTTAGAACCTGCCGACAACAAAAGTCATCGGCTGAGTAACAAGTTACCATGCGTATATATAAACTCCTAGCTAATAATATAACAACATTTAATAGAAAGCATAATTTAGAATTTAACATAACATGTAAACATATAAATAATTCAGAGTGCGGAAGCTTAATTCAAATTTAATTCTTATACGTGCTCACTTATACTTGTTTCTCTTCTTTATCTTACTTGTCTTTCTTGTTCGTGAATGTATCCAACAACATGCAAGGTACAATAACTTAAAATAACTCTACCCCATATATTGGGTAGAGATTAACATATACCTTACTTTTCGAGGTACCACACGGTTTACACATTATCTGGTGCATATGGCTTGTCTACACATTATCCGGTATATACGGCTTGTCTACACATTAACTGGTGTATACGAGTTGTCTTGCCTTGATCTTAGGCTTGTGGGTACTCGCTCAGTGCAAAACTCAATCATACAGACATGCTCGTGTTTTGTATACTTGCATAATACTTGTTATCATACTTATTATCATACTTGTAAATATTTAATTTCGTGAATAAGTGCGAGTGAAATAATGATGATTGTAAATCATGCACCAATCCTGGGGTTGATCTAAGCCTTTTCACCATTTTTCCTTGCAAAATCTTTGATCTCTCTTCTTGGATCTCTCAAAATCTCCTTATCTCACTCTCTTTTAGGTTTAGAAAGCCTTAGAAACCCTCAACCCACAAATATAATGAGTATTTATAGTGTTGGGGGCTCTAGGGACTCAAAAGAATCGAAAAATCGCGCAAACTGAGATAAAACGGTGTTTTGGGCGACTGATCGCCGTCAGGGGCGATCGATCGGCTGGAGCGCCGATCACTTTTTAAAAAAAAGTCTTTTGCTACTTTTTGCCAATCTTTCTTTTCATGAAATTAAACCTCAAAAACTACTTAAATTGAGTGTTTTATTTGAGTTCTAAAATCGATACCTTTCACATTAATTTTGCAGACTTAAACATATTAAAATTGAACACAGGTTTCTATAGAATTTAATAAACATCACGAATATCAAGAGTAATAAATTCAGGGTTCTACATCGTCCCCCTTGTGAGCATGAGATTTTACTCACTAAAAGATTGGTTTGAGAGTCGTCACCTATTCATTTTGAGGGATAGGTCCCGGGATTGATTTGGATAAGGCAAATGGTCTAAGCAGAGATTAGGGTAAGTGGTTCAGTTAAGTCCCGGGAAAGGTGTTAGGCACCCCAGGACCCCCATTTTACAATGATTACCTACTCCTAAAATTTAAGTCAAATTAATCTCAATATTAATTAGAATGCCTAAATGTTTAATAAAATGCTAAATCAAGAAAAATAGAAAACTAGTGGGCTAGGGTCAAATCCGAGTTAGATTGCCTACGTACTCATATTGAGGTGAGATCAGATCGAACGTAGTTCTAGCACATGAGTCCGTGCCAAGGCTAGGGGTGTGTGTGTGTACATAGGGTGGTCAAGGGTTTTGCCCGGAGGCTAGGGTTTAGTTGACGGGGTTGGTCAAGTACAAAGTCAAGGTTAAGTCTAACCGTAGTTAGAAGGATGTTAACCATTGTTAGATGGGCTAATCAAGGTTAAGGAAGCAAGCAAGCATGTTTTTGATCATTTTTGGTCTTTTTATATTTTTTTGATTTTTTTGGTATTTTATGGGGGTTTTTCAAAAGGGTTAAGGAACTTAACCATGGTTAAAGTATAACTGGGGTTAGGCTAAACCCCAGTTAAGCAAGTTGGTCAGGTCAAGAGTGGGGCCCAGAATACGTGACAGGGCTTAGACTGGCCTTCTACCAGTTCTGGGCCCAAAGCAAAGGCCAAAAACAATAATGCAGGGAATGGCGGTAAATGGTTTACCTCCATTCCAAAACAGGAGAGTTTTGGAATGGCGGTAGAGGAGCATTTTATAGTGGGCTTCACAGGGGCTTTAGCTCAAGTTAAAAGTTAACCCAGGGTCAAGAACCCTCGGGTCTTGGTCAGGGAGATGTCCCAGATGTCCTGGGCCCTTGGGTGGGCCCTGGAATGGTTTGAGATGGGCCCCACAGAGGCTCAAACACATTGTTTACACAAAATGTCAAAATGGCGGTAGAGTATCTACTGCCATTTAAATAGTTTCTAAACCAGGCTAATGCTAACTATGGTTTAGGGGTCTAGAGGTCCTGAAAAGCTCAGGATAGATAACCAAGAGGTCAGGGAAGCCAACCATGGCCCTGGATTGGACCAGGGCCCACCAAAAAAGCAAGATAAAATTACTGCAAAATAAAGTCCAGTAATGGCGGTAAACAGTTTAACGGCATTACTGCAAAATGCCAGAAATCACATTTCCCCCCTAAGGGCTGCACCAGGACTACATCAAGGGCTCCCTCATGGACTGAGGGTCCCCCCAGATGCTAAGGGGAGGTTCCACATGTGTGAGGGGGTCTTTGAACCCGACTACACCCTCAAAAGGGTCCCCCATATCTATGGTGAGGTAGGAGGGCCTCTGTCCCTGGGCTGGAGAGCTGCAAAAAAGAAGTATAAATACCCCTGGAGTAGGACCAGGGGTTTACAGAGGTTATGCAGGAAATAAAAGAGGGGTAGGGATGATCCTACCCCTTCACAGTTGAAGCTTACAATGATGCACAACTAAAGCTGGTGGAGGGAGGGTTGCAGCAAGCTTCTGGGATGCTTAGGGGTCTTCCTAAGGTGGTCTCAGGTGGATGGCCAAAGCTTGGAGAGGCTGGGATAAGTGTGGCCGAAGTGGAGCAGAGTTTTTCTTCAGGGATTTTGGAATGGAGAGAATAACTTGGAAGGGGTGGGTATATATAGGGTTAGGAAGAGCTTCGGGTAGTTTAGGGATAAGGATGAAGGCCTTAGACACTAGGGGGCGGAGCACATGAGGTCCAGGGGCTACAACATACGAGATTTGCAGAAAATAGGTAATGGCGGTAGTCGAATTACCGCCACGGAGGGATGTTGCTATTTTGGGCTAGACCCACGCACACTAGGGCCGAAAGTGCTATGACCCATACCTTTTGAGGGAGTTTGGCACCCTAATTTGAATTTTGAAGGAGGATCCCACACAAGTGGACCCTAGAGAGCTTGTGGGCCCAAGTTTGGGCCCACCAAAGGCCTTGGCTCACGGTTTTGGGGGTTTGGCTTGGTTGATGGGCCCTGAACCCATGAGACTAAAACCTAGGTTTGGGTAGGGTTTAGCTAGGGTTATCCTAGTGTTTGGGTTTGGTCTAGGGCTTGTCCTAGGATTAGGGGAGCTAACCATGGTTAAATTAATTAATCATAGTTACAAGGGGTGTAAAAATAGGGTGCTGACACCCCCTTAAAATAATTTCGTCCTCGAAATTACATACCTAAGTTAAAACAAGTAGGGATACTTCTCTCGAACTTCATCTTCTCTTTCCCAAGTGGCATCTTCAACGGAGTGATGTTGCCAACGAAGGAGGACAAAACGGATGGTCTTCCTACGTAGAACTTGCTCTTTTTGATCCAGAATTTGAACTGGTTGTTCTACTATTGTTAAATCTTCTCGAATTTCTAAATGTTCAAAGTCAATGAAGTGTGAGGGATCTTGAATGTACTTCCTTGACATAGGACATGGAAGACATTATGAACTGCTGCCATGGGAGGAGGCAGGGTAACCCTGTATGCCACTTCTCCTACCCTCCTGATAATCTCGAAAGATTCAACATACCTTGGGCTTAACTTGCCTCTCTTCCCAAACCTCATAATCCCTTTGTAGGAGATATTTTGATGAAAACAAAGTCTCTCACTTGAAATTCTAAATCCCTTCTCCGGGTGTCAGCATAACTCTTCTATCTACTCTGATCAGTCTTCAACCTTTTTCTGATCAAATTAACTTTGTCTGTGGTCTGTTCAACTAGCTCGGGACCCAGAAGTTTTCTCTTTCATACTTCATCCCAACAAAGAGGAGACCGACAACTCCTACCATACAAGGCTTCAAACGGTGTCATCTGAATACTTGCTTTGTAACTGTTGTTATAAGCAAATTCAACTAAAGGCAAGTGCTCATCCCAACTGCCTTGAAAATCAAACAGACAAGACCAGAGCATATCCTCAATAACCTGATTCACTCTCTCTGTCTGACCATCTGTTTGAGGATGAAATGTCATGCTGAAATCCAGGCGAGATCCATGGCTTGCTGAAAACTCCTTTAGAATTTTGATGTAAACCTTGTGTCTCAATTAAAAACTATACTGATAGGTACTCCAGGGAGACGTACTACTTCCTTAATATAAAGTTCCGCTAACTTGTTATCATTATAAGTAGTCTGATAAGGGAGAAAATGAGCTGACTTAGTCAGACGGTCTACCATTACCCAAATAACTTCAAAATTCTTAGCTGTCCTTGGCAATCCCACAATAAAATCCATGGATATATTTTTTTACTTCTATTCAGGAATAGGAAGAGGTTGCAATAGTCCTGCAGGTCTCTTATGTTCAGCCTTCACTTTTTGACAAACCAAACATTGCAATACATGAGTAGCCACATCTCTCTTCATATTCCTCCACCAATAGTGTCTCTTGAGATTTTGGTACATCTTAGTACTATCGGGATAAACTATATACTTGGACCAATGTTCTTCATCCAAAATCTTCCGTCTTAATTCTTCCTTATTTGGGACACATAATCTACCTTTAGATGTTATGGTTCCTTCTCCATTAGTTGAGAAATCCTCTTGACCATTTTCAAAGGACTTGGTTCGATAAGCTAATAATTCTTTATCAGACTCTTGGAACTCTAGAATTCTGGCTCGAATATATGATCTAACTGCAATATTAGCTACCAACGGTCCAGAGGTATAAAGACTGAAACTTGTTTCGTTGTTAGACATGCCTTTTAACAATTTCCACCATTTTACCCTTAAGTGTGCCAATAAACTAGAGGGCCTTCTGCTAAGTGCATCTGTTATAACATTAGCTTTCCTTGGATGATATTGAATCGAACAATTATAATCTTTTAACAACTCTACCCAACGACACTGTCTTAGGTTCAGCTCTTTCTGAGAGAATAAGTACTTGAGACTTTTGTGATTTGTAAAAACTTCAAACTCTTCTTCATACAGATAGTGTTGCCAAATCTTTAAAGCAAAAACCACTGCTGCTAGCTCTAAATCATGAGTAGGGTAATTCTTCTCACGGTTCTTCAATTGTCGGGATGCATAGGGAATGACCTTACCATGTTGCATGAGAACACAACCTAATCCAATATGCGAAGCATCACTGTAAACTACAAATCCACCACTACCTGATGGAATAGTAAGGACTGGGGCCGTAGTAAGACGTTTTTTCAATTCTAAGAAACTCTGCTCACATTTATCATCCCATGTGAACTTAACATTTTTCTTGGTCAGGTGAGTAAGTGGTGCTACCAAGTTAGAGAATCCCTCTACAAATCTTCTATAATAACCTGCGAGGCCTAGGAAACTCCTGATTTCTGTAACACTCCTTGGCCTATCCCAATCTGCAATAGCTTTAATCTTGGAAGAGTCTACTGAAATCCCTTCTGATGATACAACATGGCCTAGAAATGCCACATTCTCAAGCCAAAACTCGCATTTACTCAGTTTAGCATACAACTTATGCTCTCTCAAAGTCTCAAGTGTGACCCGAAGATGCATCTCATGATCCTCCCGAGTTGGTGAGTATACAAGGATGTCGTCTACAAATACTATCACATGAAAATCCAAGGCTGGTTTGAATACCCCTCGTTTTGAATGCTGATTTAGGGATATCTTCTGATTTAATCTTCAACAGGTGATACCTTGACCTTAGATCTATCTTAGAGAAGAATTTTACTCCCTTTAACTGGTCGAACAGATCATCAATCCGTGGTAACGGGTATTTGTTCTTTATTGTGACCTTGTTTAGTTTCTAATAATCGATGCACATCCTCATCGACCCAGCTTTCTTCTTTACAAAGAGAACTCGAGCTCCCCATGGTAACACACTTGGTCTAATGAAGCCCTGTTCCAGTAATTCCTCAATTTGTACCTTCAACTCCTTTATTTCTGCTGGGGCCATCCTATTCGGTGCTCTAAAAATCGGTGCAATGCTTGGAGCTAAGTTAATGACAAATTCAATCTCCCTATCTGGTGGTAACCTTGGTAACTCGTCAGGAAAAACATCCATAAACTCACTGACTACTGGAATGACAGATCCATCTTTTCCTTCTGGATTTGAAAGACTTAAGGCTGCGAATCTAGCAATGTCTTTCTTCTCCAATCCTCTAAAATGGAAGAGAGTTCCATTAACTGGCTTGAATTTCACCATTTTCTCAAAACAATCAACTTGTCCATTGCAAGTTGCAAGCTAATCCATTCCTAGAATAACATCAAAATCTTGAAATTCTAGGATGATCAGGTCTATGGGTAACTCATGTTGTCCCACTTGGATGACACAAGCTTGGTATACTTGGTTGGTGACTACTGATCTACCGATAGGAGTTGAGATGGATAACTCCTTATCTAATTAGCTTGGTTCTAAAACAAACCCCTTTGCAAAACTAGGTGTAACAAACGAATGTGTTGATTCGGTATCAATCAATACATATACCAGACATTCATTAATCATCATAATTATAAACATCACATTAATCATAGAAATATCATATATTGCATAATCATAAGTAATGTGTACCTTGCACCACATTATCTGATGTCTGTGTATCTTGTTCTGATATTGCATAGACCTTGCCTTGAGTTACTTGGCGTGACTGCTGCTGTAAGGGCTGCTGGGATTTAGGAGCCTGAGGGGCTTCTACTGTGGTGCCTGCCTGGTAGGTGGCCTATTCCCCTGAGTCTGGGTCTGCTGAGTGGTTTGCTAGGTATGGTGAGGACAATCTCTAATCCGGTGCCCCATTTGTCCACACTGGAAACATCCACCAGTGAGTGCTCGACATTCGCCCGCTGGATGTCTCTTCCCACAATGTACACACACATCAAACATAGGTGCAGAAGATATGGGCTGCACATACCGAGTGACTAGAGAAGTAGTAGGGCGAGGCACAGTAGGTGCAGATGGAGGTGCTGGCCTCTGATAAGGAGTCGGCCTAGCTGCTAGTGGTTGGCCTGAAAATCTGGGCCTCTTATATTGTGGTCCAACTTTGCTTGGTTATTCCCTACTAAACTTCTCTTTTTGATTCATCTCTTTTTTCTTCAAGAATTCATCTGAATTCTTTTTAGCCAACTGAGCCCTATCGTTCACCTCAGCGAAAGTCTCGAGTCGAAACATTGAGACTCGGTTTCGAATAAAATCCCTTAAACCTCTTTTAAATTTTCTCGCTTTCATCGCATCTGTGGCAATCATATGAGGTGCAAACCTTGAAAGTTTTGAGAACTTGACCTCATACTCGGCCACTGTTATCTTCCCTTACTCAAGAGTGAGGAATTCTGCTTCTTTCTTTTCCCGAACAACAATAGGAAAATATTTCCTATAAAACACATCCAGAAATTCCCCCTCATGTCCATGGTTGGCCTGCTCTCGTCAAATCCCTAGTCCTGGAGGCTGCTCGCTACCAATGCTCTCCGTGGGAGACAGAACTGAAATATCTTCTCTAGCTGTAAAATTCATGCCTCTGCAGCTATTGGATCCGTGGTCCCATAAAATGATGGAGACCTCAATCTCCGGAATGCCTTAATCCCTACATGTGTCTTGGGTGGAGGGGGTGCATGTGCTTCTGCTGGTCCAGGAGCAACTGCAGCAGGTTGTCTGGTTGCAAGGAGTGCTATGGTCTGGGCAATCAATCCTATCACTTCAGTCAAGTCAGGCTGGTCATTACCAATTGAATGTCCTTTTCCAATACCTCTTCCAGATCTTCCCCTAGTGTTATATCCACGAGCTTTACCACCGCGCCTCATTGTGATATTCCTGGGAGAAAACGGTAGCAAGTCTAACTTGGAATTAATTTACTCTAACACTCAAACCTTAAACTAACATCACAATGAATCCTAACCTGTTGTATCCTAAAATATAAGCCCTAGCTAACCTAATGCCTTTGCTTTGATACCAACTCTGTCGTGGTATCAGACATCTATTAAATCAATCATAGGTCCAAATCAAAAACACCTCAATCCCTATGATCCTAATGCCTGAGCTTTGATACCAACTCTATCGCGCCCCAAAATCTCACCTACCTTAATGTGAGACTTTGGCACGTGACTTAACCATCACTTTCATATCTTCTTGTCATAAAGCATTTAAGGCAATTCTAAGAACATGAAGCTGAAATTTTTTCTCTAAATAAATCATGATCAAGTTTAATGTCTGAAATAAAAACTAAACCAAAATCTATAATTTAAATCATTCATGAAGCGAAACATAATCAACTTGAATTCGGGACAACTATTCGAAATCTTAGTGAAACACTGGATTTGTTATCTCATGTCTGCTTTCTGTGAAAAATACCAATTGAAGTGGAGGGTTTCTTCAAACAACAAGGAGTTGAGTCAACTATTCAATCAAATGATATTGAGCATGTTTCCCATCTCTTCTTGAGAAACAAGTGGAGTATTTCTTTGCAAAATTGTGCTCAAGTTCATATGTGGCAATTCCATAAAGATCTCTTTGTTAGTTAGGGGAAGAATCCGCACAAATCGTATTTTTGTATCGAGAGAGAATTGGATTTGGTTAGATAATGTGTGTTTGGTAAACAATGATCGGTTTTTTAGCAAGGTACGGAATGTATCGTTAAATATTCAATATGATTCCACAAGATCTATTTTCGTTCAAGTAACGGATTCTAGCCAATTGAAAGGATCTTCTTATCAATCCCGAGATAATTTTGATTCCATTAGTAATGAGGATTCGGAATATCACACATTGATCGATCAAAGAGAGATTCAACAACTAAAAGAAAGATCGATTCATTGGTATCCTTCCTTTCTTCAAAGGGAACGAACAGAGATAGAATCAGACCGATTCCTGAAATGCTTTTCTGGATATTCCTCAATGTCCCGGCTATTCACAGAACGTGAGAAGCAGATGAATAATCATCTGCTTTCGGAAGAAATCGAAGAATTTCTTGGGAATCCTATAAGATCCATTCGTTCTTTTTTCTCTGACAGATGGTCAAAACTTCATCTAGGTTCGAATCCTACTGAGAGGTCCACTAAAGATCAAAAATTGTTGAATAAACAACAAGATGTTTCTTTTGTCCATTCCAGGCGATCGGAAAATAAAGAAATGGTTGATATATTCAAGATAATTACGTATTTACAAAATACCATCTCAATTCATCCTATTTCATCAGATTCAGGATGTGATATGGTTCCGAAGGATGAACCGGATATGGAAAGTTCCAATAAGATTTCATTTTTGAATAAAAATCCATTTTTTGATTTATTTCATTTATTCCATGACCGGAATAGGGGGGATACACGTTACACCAAGATTTTGAATCAGAAGAGAGATTTCAAGAAATGGCAGATCTATTCAGTCTATCAATAACCGAGCCGGATCTGGTGTATCATAAGGGATTTGCCTTTTCTATTGATTCCTATAGATTGGATCAAAAAAATTATTGAATGAGGTATTCAACTCCAGGGATGAATCGAAAAAGAAATCTTTATTGGTTCTACCTCCTATTTTTGATGAAGAGAATGAATCTTTTTATCGAAGAATCAGAAAAAAAAAAAAAAAAAATCGGTCCGGATCTCCTGCAAGAATGATTTGGAAGATCCAAAACCAAAAAGAGTGGTATAATCACCTACTGGCTATTCTCATCTATCAATTCAATCTAACCATAAATCCAACATTAAGTCTGTTAAGTCTAATTGAGTTTAAAGGAGATTTTAACTATGGTTAGGTAAGCTAACCAAAGCTAAGGAAGTCCTACAAGTCTCTTTTTGGTCTTTTTTTTATTTTTTGGGGATATTTGAATGTTTTTGATATTTTGGTTATATTTGAATGTTTTTGGTATTTTAGTTATATTTCAATGTTTTTATATTTTGAGATTTTATCATGGTTTTGGTATTTTGAGCTTTTATCATGTTTTTATTTTTATTTTCATATAGGTAGAGTTTTGACAAACTTAACTAAAGTCAAATTTAATCCAAGAGAAAGATTAAGGAAAAGTTAGGCTAAAAGATTATATTTAGGACATAAAGAGGGATGTGCATTATGAATAGTAAATAGTCTATTGCTAACATCTATTTTGTTGGATTGGTGTTGATAATAGATCAAATACCATTGTCTTTGGTATGAGGTATTTTGAATAATGTCCTATTTAAGTCCTTAAACCATCATTTATCTATTCAACATAGAATATGAAAGAAAAAGAAAGAAATGAAAAAAAAGTGATAAGTGAAAAAATTGAAAACTCATCATCTCCTCTCTAATGTAGTCCCTTTATACCATTATGAATGATGTAATGAGACTCTAAATATGAAAATTAGAGTGATGATGAGTTTCCTAAAGAATTTTAGAAGCAGGACTAGAATCTAAATGAAGAAACAAAATGAAAAGAGATGTATAGCTTTAGCTTCCACTCTCTATGGGCCTACCCATATTCACACTTGTGGGTACATAAAAAAGAAAAAATATGTACATGAAAAGGAAAAGAAAAAAAGAACATATCTTTGCTTTTGATATGGAGTCCCTCTACACTATTAGATTGGTATAGAGAGACCCAACTATGCTTGAAAAATGAGAGATCAAGAAGAGAAAACTAAATAAAAAAGAGATAAAAAATAAGAAAAGATGAAGAAAGAAGGAGTGCCTACTCCTCTAAGAATTCTTCTTCAATACTCCAAGAGGTAGGATTTTGTTTAGAGTCCACAAAGGAGAAGAGTTAGTAAAGAACTCCAAGCTTTTAGTCTTAGAATTATTTCCAAACTCTAAACCTTAGTTTCTTCTCACTTCTTCAAACTCAATAAAAACAGAAGTGGGTGAGAACCTTATAGGGGTCATGAGGGATGGATCTAAAGGGCTAAGGGATTGATATTTATAGGAAAATTAAGAGGTTGGGGATTGTCTTTTACATGGTGAATAAAAAGAGTTAGTAGGTAAAGATTTGAGTGTTGTAAGGTGAGTTGATATGTTGAGTGTTATAAGGAGTGTAAGAGAATTGATGAGTTGAGAGTTGTAAGAGGTGTAAGAGAGTTGATGGGTTGAGTGAACTATGAGTTATATAGACATGGGTTGAAAGATATAGATTAGGTGGATATAGATATGTGGACTAGATCTTATGGATCATGAGTTATTAGTAGATGGGTCATGGGTTATGATTATTGGACTTTGATTATGACATTTGGGTTTAGGCTATGGTAAATAGGTTTCGGCTTAGGCAATTGGGTAATTTGGGTAATTGTGCTTGGCTACTTAGGTTTGGGGCAATGAAATTTGGTAATTGGATTTGATTGAGTTATTTGGATATAAGTTTGGTTAAATGGGATTGGGCTTTGGGTGAATATTGGAGCCTTTCAAGAAGCGGGAAGAGGGATAGATGGTACAAAAATGATGTATTTACATAGTACATCGCCTATCTCCTAAGTACGATATTGTCATAGCTTGCCCATGCTTGGGTCATTATCACGGTCATGATATTACTTAACCACTTTGACTGTGACACTAGACCGGGCTTTAGGGTTATTACCCAAGACTCATTCTTATATTAGTGGGCGTAATTTTTTTGGGCTCAGCTAGACTAGGGTCTTTATAAATAAATAAAAACCCTAAATTTTGCATGCTTTTGAGGGCCGCACTGGACTGGTAGTCTCACTTGAGGGCCAAATTGATAGCCCTACTTGTAAATTGCCAAGTCAAGGATTCTGAATTTACAAGGAGCGAAATCATCTCCGGTGATAACCGGATTTGGCAAATCCGGTAATCACCCCTAGAGGTCACCATGTGTCTCCTTTGACACCCCTTCACTGTGGGTATGGTTCACCCACCCCTAGGGTTCGCCCACTTATTTTTGGTTTTTTTTTTAATTATTAATTATTTTTTTAAAATTAAAAAACTGTTTTTAATATTAAAAAAACTCTAAAAACAGTTTTTTAATTTTAAAAAAATAATTAATATTTAAAACAAAAAATAGGTGGGTGAACCTTACCCATGGTTAAGGGGTGTCAAATGAGACACATGGCGACCTCTAGGGATGATAATCGAATTTGCCAAATCTGGTTATCACCGTAGAGGATTTGACTCCAATTTACAATCAAACCTTATACATTTGGTGACAAAAAATTGGAAAAAAAAAATGTGATAAAAAATTAATAATAAGAGTCCTTATTGACTATTTAGTGTGCAGGTCTACACACAAGTGCGCCCAACACTACATAGGGTATGCTGAAAAAGAGGATGGAATGGTGTAACGAAGGTAATAAAGGAAAGGAGGGACACATGTCACTATCATGTGAGAATCTGAAAGTTTGCCTTTAGAATTAGATTTCCAATTGTAAAAATACAAATTATGAAGGGACGAATTCGTTTCGTAATGACTGTTCTACTCATATCACTACCATACTTTTAAAGTTTGCGTTTGGAACGAGAATTTCTCCCATAAAAAAATACAAATTATGGACGGAAAGGACGAATTCGTTGCATAATGAGTGTTCTACCCATATGCCCACCGTTGGTGGACGTGGTGTACCATCACTATCACGGGGACACGAGATCTGTGTGTGCCGAATTTGCACACACGATAAAACTGACTCTAGTTTATTGTGCGGAAATGGACTCGTAGGTTCAATACTACAGTTTAAATAAAAAGAGGTGCTCTGCTTTAGCGAAGCTCCCCTTTTTACTAAATCCCAATTGGCAATCTTGTAATTACGTGTGCTGCAAAATTATGCCGGTAATTTTCAGTATTTACAGACGTCTCATGGTCTTAGTGTAAAAACGGGAGCTCCGCTTCATCACCGTGAAGCAGAGCTCCGGCTGAAAATTAATCTTTCAAGGCTACCGTAAACAAAAAAACAAAATTAAAAATTAAATTTTACTGTTGTGACCAGTTATAACCTGTTATGTCATGTTATAATCCTCGTCTTTAAGACCAGTTATAAACCTGTGACAACACCTGTTCCTTTTCTACTGTTAAATGCGATTTATTTTTAACAACGGTTAGTATTTTGTTAGAGTTCTGTTACTGTTGCTGTTAGAATCCAAAAAGTTGGATTGATGCCATCTCCTGATTATAACACAAGCAAATCTAACATTTGAAAATCATAAAAATATTTTATTAGGCATAACCATGGGCAAGAGGGGGCAACAGCCTCTAAACTATATATATATATACTAGTGGACAGCACGTGCAATGCACATTAGAGAGAGAGGGGGAGCGGAGAGAGACTGGGAAGAGGGACTTTAGTGAAAAAAATTTAACTTAAAAAGATTGAGTAGTGGGTTGAAACTATCTCTATTTTTTCTCTTGAAAAGTAGTTACAATGTAGAAAAGGTGTGCCTCCTTGTTAGGAGACAAATGAGTGAGCAAGAGAGAAGATAATAATAAAAATTTAAGGGAATCGTGAAGATATTGAGAGATTATTGTTAGTTGTAGTCGATATTACTTCAATACTTTTACTAACTTTTCTCATGTAAAATAAGATAACATAATATCTTAATTTTTTTATATAAAGTTATGGGCAAAATATAAAAAAATTACCTTACCAATTGTAAAATACCATAAAATTGGGACATATTAGAAAAAAAAATCAGCCAACTTTTTAACCCCACTTCTCTCATTATATATACATGTGCGTGGCACATGCGATGCACGTGAAAGAGGAGGGAGGGGGAGAGGGGAGAGATACTGGGAAGAGGGACTCTGGTGAGGTTATTTTAAAATTTTAACTTTAAAAAGTAGAATTGTGGGTTGAAACTACATCATAACACATGTCCCTATTTTTTCTCTTGAGAGGGAATCGTGGAAATATTGAGGGATTATTATTAGTTTTAATTGATAATACTTCAATACCTCTACTAACTTTTCTTATGTAAAATAAGATAACATAATATCTTAATTTTTATAAAAAAAAAAGTCACCCTTATACCATCAAATTGGGACTGATTAGAAATATTATAAAAAAATCAACTTACTTTTTAACCCCACTTCTCTCATATTATATATATATATATATATATATATATATATAATATCTAATAGGGCATAGCAATGGGCCAAATACAAAAATTAATTTTTTATATATTATGTTGTTTAATTATTATTAGTTGCCTAATAAACAAGAGAAACAATACCCATAAGAAATATGTACGAAACGTTACAGAGGAGATCATGACTCACAAACTTAGCCATCAACCCTCCACACCTTGACCAATCAATATTTCATGTTTGCCTAATTATCATTCTCAACAAATTCATCAATGATTACTAATAGTTTTAGTCAACTATCACTTGCCTCCTCACAAGAAAATCTGGACTTTGCCCTAAATTGACTTCAGATATAGTGATATGAACAATTCGGAATTTTCAACTCTACTCACATCAACAGGCGCATATCATGCCTTCCCTGTGCCGTACATTTGATCTGGCCTTTAAACACTAGGGCTGTCAATGGACCGGATCATGATCCGGATCCGATCCGAATCCGATCCGATTAGCCGGACTTTGGACCCTATATGTGATCCGTCGGATCGGATTCGGATCGGATCGGTGGAATCCGATTATAATCGGATCGAATCTGGATATAGGGTGATCCGATCCGATTAAAATCCGATCCGATAATAATAATAATTTTTAATTATTTTAAATATATTATTTAGATTTTCTATGTATAAAATATTAATTTTTAAAAAAATTAACATTAATTAGTATTAATTAAGGTATTATTAGATTTTTTATTATTAAAATAGATTTTTTTAAAAAAAATAACCTTACTCGGATCGGATCGGATTCGGATTGGACGATATATAATCAGATCGGATTCGGATCGGTTACTTCATGATCCGACGGATCTCGGATCGGATTCGGATCAGTCGGATTCTTAATCGAATCGGATTCGGATCTAGGCAGATCCGGTCCGAATCCGATCCGTTGACAGCCCTATTAAACACCCCTAGCCACATGGAAGTCCACAGGGATAATATCAGACTATTTGCATCGATAATGGGAGTGCAAAGTCAATTTTACTTTACCACTCACCTCGCTCCCTCCCTTCCTCATATTCCCCTTCTCCATCGATCACCCTGGGCATCTTTAACCCTCAAATTTTTCTCACTATAACATTAAACATAAACTAAATCCAGAAAATTCAGACGAATCCCTAAATCATGCGGGTATAAAACTAGACTTGAAATTTTCTACCATTATAACTGGTTACAACACAAAAGCTTTTTTTAAGTTCTCTTTTAATTTTAATTAACAACTTTTATTATTAGAATTAATATATTTTTCTAAAAACCAAGATTAATGGTTGAACCCGTTAATGAATCTTAATTACAGTTAAGAGGTATAAAAGGGACATGTGTTAGACCTATGGAACGTAACCGGACTCCTTGTACCGTGTTCCAAGTCAAAACTGTAAATACACACGGGTCATGATATATTGTCGCTATGGTACCATATCGTCACCCATATCGTCATTGCAACCCACCATTGAGGATATGATTAGTCATATGATCTTTGTCTTCGATTAGCCCTAATATGAAACGATCTTTTTGTTTTTAATTAACTCTATTTTTTTTTCTAAGAGCCTGCCTCACCTCCCACGGTCCCACAGATTGAAAGCTCAATCTCCACAAAAGCCACACGATCTCTCTACACTCATAAACCGGAAGCCAATACCAAATTCCTTCTCTAACTTTTTTTCTTGGTTGTGAGTATCATGTAACACACACAAAAGTCCCAAAATTCCTCTTAGTTTTGAAAATAAGCTATTCTCCTCTCTACTTTCCTTTTAGCCCACAGATTCTTCATTCCGTTACTATACCAAAATTTCTTATTTTTAATCGGACAACTTATAAATGTCCAAATGAGCTTGGTGTTTATCACGTCTCTTAAGAAACCTTTTTTGATATCTAATGGTAGGATTCTGTAATAACTCATTAGATGTCACGTTATTAGGGGCCGCTCATTGAACGCTATAATGAGCATGACTCATTTATAAATGTTCGATCGAGCTAATTTTTCGTCATGTATTTCTCAAACGATCCGTCTTGACATCAAATGATCGGATTCCAGAAATACCCGCCACATACAACGTTCTTAGGAACTGTTTATTGAAGGCTTTAGTGAGCATGACTCACTTATAAATATCCCATTGAGCTAATATTTTGTCACATGACTCTCAGAAAACCCGTTTTAACATCCAATAGTCGAATTTTAAAACAAGCTGTCACTTGTCACGTTATTAGTGAGTCATGCTCATTGAAGCCTTCAATGAGCATCCGCTAATAACATGACACTAGGTGGATTGTTCAAAGATCTGATCGTTGTATATTAAGATGAGTCTCGCGAGAGACAAGTGACAAAAAAATTAGTTTGATCGGACATTTATAGATCATTTGATCAAAAATAGGAAAATTGACATTATAACGGAAAAATGAATTTATTATCCGGAACAAAAGTAAAGAAGATGATAATGTAATTTTAAAAAGAAGAAGAGAGAATTTTGAAATTTCACTCGGGAGGGTCAATCTAATTTACCCAAAATACAACATCCAAATAGAAGTCAAACTATCCAACGACAGGCTTGCGTAATATTTGTTGATTGATGAAAGCCAAATAATTATACTTTATATTAAAATATAACTCTAAATTGAGATGGGACATAACAGTTTTATTCCGTTGTATCTCAGATACACCTAAACTCTAACAATACTTGTCAGATATTTATCCCTAATCGCCCAATAAAGAACCTACACACATTAGTCTCTCCTGTAAGAATTATCACATCAGGCCATGTTCCTATATCGTACCTAAAAAAAAAAAAAAGGAAGCCTGAGGTAGTGTCCAAAACATAAAAAGTGTAGCAGAAGTGAATAAATTCCGTTATGGACCTTTAGGTCTCGACTCTAATCATGAGTTTTAGTCCTCCAAATTCTATGCTTAATCATGATTTTGATCGACAATTGACGGAGCAACAACTTTACTTACCTGCAATGGAATTCGATTGTAGTTGTAGTTGTTGTAGTTGGGGTGGGGAAAGAGAGATAGAGATAGACCCATTCCGTTAAAATCAAAATAAAAGGTATCTGATTACGTTCTCTACCTATAGAATTCACAGGAAGTGACGATAGTTCTATCGTTACAGTGCTTAATGTGACCACATTTAGTTTTCTAATATCTAGACGGCCCAAAATTCAAACAACAATTGAATACAAATCGATTATGCGCTGGGAGTGGATGGTATATTAGACGTTTTTACAATCCATGTAGGGCGACATGTAAGTTTGCATGGGAAGCAATCTTTGACGGCCAAGATAAGAACGCGTAGTGACGTTATACTTGGTAGTTAATGACATCCCACTGCCTATATAGTTATATTTCTACTATTATTATATGAGAGAAGGAGGAGTTAGTGGCGTTGATGGATTTTTATTTTTAATATGACAAAAAAACAAATATTATAGAGAGATACCTCTAGTTACTGTTCCCCTTAAAAAATTTAATAAATAACATAATATTTTAGAATCCAATCCAACCATATTGGATGTCAAAGTGATTCATGTGTGTAATATCCTAAGGACATGTAGAGAACACCCTGGGAATAGCCCAGTGGTAGGTGTATCCGTTCCCTAGGAAGAAGGTTCTGGTTCCATTCCCGAGAGGATGAGAGTAGGTTACACTCTCCACCCATATTTAACTGACTTACTCATCGGGGTTGCAGTCTAACCGTGCCTCTCAAAACACCCAAAAAAACAAAAGGACATGCAGAGAATGTATGTTGCCGTCTAATTCGCCTAACTAAATTGGATTATTAGGCACGTACAAAGATAACATGAAAAGATAAAAATTCTAATTTAAACCAAGGCTTTGAATATAGTGCATTTTGTGTGCAAGTTGGCACCCAATTCCCCGTGCTCCAAACACTACACAGGGCTTGAAGTTGAGGGGTGTGTGTGGTTATAAGCTTGAAGTTGAGATTGTAGGGCGTGTGTGTGTGTCTTGTGGGTGTGTGTTGAGTGTGTTTGGTTAGTTCAAATATCAAAAAAAAAAAAAAAAAACACTACACAGGGCATTTGAGTAGAAAAATAAATTATGAAATTTAAATTTGTCCCATTATAATGACTATTTTTACGATTATACCCACAATTAGTGTACCTGCTGCACACTCTCTTAGGGGAAGATCTATGTGTCCACTTGCACACTCAAATGGAGTCGTTTGAATAAACATAGATATTGATAAATTCATAATATTCTAAAACTGTAACATCATACGCGTATTCAAGTTTTACAAATCCAGAAAAAATAAATTAAGGCAATGGCTAAAGCTAAAGGTTCCAATAGTAATATTTTGAGTCCGGATCTTTAGTGGAGGGTTCCAAAAAAATTCCTTGTGATATGGACTCCTACAAGGGACCATGTTAAAATGAAGTGTTACGTGTAGTTTGAAAGAAACATGATAACTAGGGCCACAATAATAATCAAAGGAATGCTAAGCACACTCTCATAATTCACAAAGCTCGCACTCTCCCCTCTTTCAATAATAAAATAAGAGATTAATTTTCAGCCGGAGCTCGGCTTCACAATGATGAAGCGGAGCTCCCCTTTTTATACTAAGGAAATGACACATTTGTAATTACTAAAAGTGGTAGAGTTATTTTGCAACACATGTAATTACAAAATTGCCATTATGATAGTGTAAAAAAGAAAACTCCACTCAACACGATAAAGTAGAGCTCCTCTTTGTATTTAAACTGATAAAATAATAGTTTTTATATCAGTTCACTTGTAGCCCCACATAAAATCATTTATTCTATTAAATGGTAAGCATACTCTCACAATTCTAAAGACCGTCTCTCTGCCCTTGGGACTGTTGTTTTGTTCTGTCTAGAATTGTTGATCTTATTGCTCATTTTGAAATATTTTAAATCTGTTATACTCCCCGCGAAGCAAATCGTGCAGTAGATTTCCTTTCAAAACGAAGCACCTCCTTTGGTGAGTCTATAGTTAGCTCTGAGTTATTCCCACCCTTGTTAGCTAGGATTGTCTCTAATGATGTGCAGGGTTGCACATATATTAGGGTTTAACTGTCCTTTTTTTGTTTATTTTATCTAGTCGGGGTCCCCTGACCCCAGTTTTCCGGTTTCAAAAAAAATAAAAATAAAAATGAATAAAATGACTTTGTGTGGGATACATAAGTGGGTTGTCAGAGTGTCATTAGTTTAAGGAAAATACTTTAGGTACCCATGGTTTCCATCCTCATTGGTCCACGCCCAAAATTTAAATACTCATCAACATTGTTTAAGATTTACTCACCCTTAGGGTTAACTGGTTAAGCACTCTAACCTTTGTTTTTTTTAAGAAAAAATCAAAATCTTAACTTTAATTTATTTAAGCTTAACCAGGGTTAAAGAAGTGTTAAAAGAGACACGTTGACACAGGTAAGACAGGGAGCGGACTCAGGGTCCGCTAATCACTAATGTTCTTTGTTTAATTAAGGGCACTTCACCTAAAAGGGAATGTCTTGTATTTTTATTACCTAAAAGGGCATGTTTTTGGCATATTTATCAAATAGGGCACCTTTTGCATTTTTATTACTAGAAAATGCATGCTTTTGACATATTAACCCTTAAGCTATGCATATAAAAGCCAACCATTATAGGGGTAACTTTGGAAGACATACCCTCTTTATTAAATAATTTCAAACCATGCCCTAAGCAGTGATATTTTAAGTTTAGGGTGACAAAATGATACTTAACTCTTCTAAAAAAAATGTGATTGATGGAGTATGCTTAGCATTGAGAGTATGGGAAATGTGAGTATGCTTAGCATTCACCCAAGAGTTTGGATGGCAACAGGGCGCGCTGTTGCCCCTTTGTTTCTTACAAAAAATTGGGGCCCATATCTTTTGATTCCCAGTTTACCCCTATTCAAAGTGGGGCCCTCCAAGGTAAGATACAAAGGGGCAACAGGGCAACAGCTTGCGCAGTTGCCCATCCGAACTCTTCATCCAATAATTACGAAGTGAACATGTGGACTCAAGAGTCAAGATCCATATCTTGAAATACTTGTTATGGCCATTGTTTTAAACGAAAGATATAAGAGAAGTCTACGTAGAACAAACCCCACTAATGAAGAGAGCAAACTTCTCTTTATTCTTCTAATCAAAAGAGAGCTAGTTCTAGTGAGTTCGCCAGTACATCTTTACACACTGATTGCCTAGAGTCGTCCAATCAACGACCTACCTCATGGACGGTCCAAATTACTCGGATCAGACCATTATTCCTTGTCGTAGCTCCAAATCACATCATCAATCTATTCCAGACCTTCCTCCAGCTTCCCTCGTAGATTAGTAGTGTATTTCTTCCTAAAACATTTATTCAAAGACGAATCAATTGCATATATCAGCACGAGTTTTGATAAGCTAGATCTTTGTCTTCTTCTTTTTTGATTATTATAATTTTATGACTAATTTGAATGTAATATACTTTTAACAAAAAAATCTATTTGATTCGTATTGCCATGAAAATTAATATGGCCTGGAGAAGGGGAAGTACGTACAGGTGGCTTCTCTAAAGCGCTATTGTCACTCCCATCATATTTTTCTTCTCGCGAGGGGGCCATGAAAGCGCAATGCTTCCGACCCCATCATCTCCCTCTTGCCCTATTGTCGTTGCGGTGGTTGCACAAGTAAAATGAGTGCTGGAGAGAGAGATAGAGAGATTCTCTGAGGATAACGGTGGTTTCAGTGGTGCTTTTCCTCAGATTTTTAAGGTCGAGGGTCGTAGTTGGGATGTGAGCGTGCCCCCAACGCCCCTTGTTGGACCCACATCTAGTACCCGTTGTATGGGACCCACACACACTCTCTCTCTCTATATCTCTCTCTCTCTCTCTCTAGGTCTAGGTTGGTGGCCTTCTGGAAGCCTAGGGAACTAACCCCCCGCAAAAGTACAATAAACCATGAAACCATAGCTTTTTCTTTGTATCTTTTAGTCCTTTGGACCCTGCATGTCCTACCACACATATAAATAAGCCACCTCTATATACCTCTTTAGGCACACCCACCTTGTTATCTTCTTCTTAGCCTTCGCTCTTCACCTCTTTCTCATTCATATTTTAATGGATATACCATAGTTTAGGTCAGCTCTGAGGCAAATTGGGTATTCCAGAATCGCTTGTTTCGAGGAATTCTCCCAGATTCTCTCCTTGAATTCCTTAAGACATGAGTCTATCGGTAAATGGTCAGTCTCGGGTCCCTCCGGGATTCCGATTTCATCCGACCGAAGAGGAGCTCCTGCACTACTACTTGAGGAAGAAAGTGGCATACGAGACATTCGACTTGGACGTAATTCGGGATGTCGATCTTAATAAGCTCGAGCCATGGGATATCCAAGGTGGTGGCTCTACCTAACCCTCTGTTTTTTTTTTGGTCTTGAAAAATTATATTCATTCTGTAGTCTCTTGGACCTTGTTTTCCAGACTCCTTCACTCCTTTCAACGTGGTTTTAATTTTTATATCTCTGTCTATAGAGAAATGCAAAATAGGATCCACCCCTCAAAACGATTGGTATTTCTTCAGCCACAAAGACAAGAAATACCCGACAGGGACACGGACCAATCGTGCTACGGCGGCGGGGTTTTGGAAGGCAACTGGCCGTGATAAGGTCATCTACAGCAGCTTTAAGCGAATTGGAATGAGGAAGACTCTGGTGTTCTACAAAGGTCGAGCCCCGCATGGACAGAAATCCGATTGGATCATGCATGAATATAGACTAGACGACAACACTACCGACACCAACGTAAGCCTTCCTCTTCATATAAGTTTTGGGACTTCCTGTTTCTCTCTATTGCAACAAAGCCCTGTCACCCTCATGAATTTGGTATATCTTTTGTTTTATCATCTTGTAATCATGCTAAGAAAATATTATCCAGGCCGCCTCTAAGTCAATTGGAGAGGCATCGCAGGAAGAAGGATGGGTGATTTGCCGTGTTTTTAAGAAGAAAAACCACCACAAGAGTCAAGATAGCCCTAAAAACTCACCCATCAACACAGATACGAGGGCCCAGATGCTCAATTCCAGTAACGACGGTGCCTTGGACCAGATACTTCAGTACATGGGGAGGACTTGCAAGCAGGAAAACGAAACAAGAAACAGTATCAACATCATGAATGTCTCCACCACCACCACCAACAGCAACAACATGAGATTTCTAAGGCCTATCGACACAGCCATTGGAACTGGACTGAACGAAAGATTCATGCAACTTCCAAGACTAGAAAGCCCAACTCTCCCGAACAACAGCTCACGGTTCGATGAGGCCTGTGGAAGCCAAGCTTGTTACCAACCGTTCAATGTGCAGATGCTCATGACAGAGACTGAAGCTTCTGTCACCAACCAAGGCAGTACGGACATGAACATGGTTTACAACACAGAACCGAGAGGTTTGAGCGACTGGGCTGACCTTGATCGGCTGGTGGCCTCCCACCTCAATGGCCAGTCAGACACATCCAAGCAACTATCCTGCTTTAATGACCAGAACATGGCTTTCTGTTCCCCTCCTGATCATGATCTGCAATTACCACACCTACGCTCAAATAGATTAGATCAAGCCTCCCAGGACTATACCAGCGAAATTGATCTATGGAGCTTCACCAGATCATCGTCTTCGTCGTCGGACCCCCTATGCAACCTGTCGAACGCGACTGTATAATAACAGAACAATCCTAGATATGATAATCTAGCTAGTAGTTACTTTTTGTCATATAAATGTTACAACATATGTATACGTATCGTTGCATAAATAAATGGAAATAATTGTGATGTGGGATGGCATTGTCAACCATTATCTTTACTTAATCACGATGTCTTCCATTTCGCCATTGCTGTCGAGGATTTCTGAAACTTTTGGTTGGTCTGATAATCTCTTTCTACCACTAATTATTTCCCACCTTGTAAGGTTACCTGAATTCGTTAAGTTTGTCAAGGTAGATCATAGCTCTTTTTTGGCCTTTAATAGGATCAACGTCGCCTCATAATTAGTTATCTGGACCCACTTCTTATGTAAAGCCTTGAACCCATAGCTCAGATGGTCAGTGCTTTGTGGTTCAAGGGTGATTCCTGGGTTCCTTTTCTTAGACACCTTATGGAAATCAAAGCGAAAACAAAATGTTCAATCGCTGTCTCGTCTTGTGGTGGAACTCATCTTTTTTTCCTTTTTTTTTTCCTCACTTTATTTATTTATTTTTGTGGTGGAACACCTCTGTTTTGAACCAGGAATGTGTCTGAGTCGCCTACTTCTTCATGCAAAATAAAGACTAGCTACTTTGTACCCCAAAAATAGGAATACATTATTGCAATTGAAAGGTTTGGATCTTCCATGTCAATCTGATTAGGAGATCTGTCTGTGTCGATACCATAGACGCGGAGTAGAACTTGGCAGGAGTAATTTTTTTTTTTTTGGAGAATGGCAGGAGTATAACTTGGCAGCAATTCATACTGCTGCTCTCGCTGTAGCACCAGGTTGAAATAAAAATGAACTCAGGTCATTTCCATCTCATCCAATCTCTTCTTCTTATGAGACCTAATAAAAAAGCTGTCACATTTTTTTTTTGGGAAATGGAAAACGGACCCAGGGTCAGCTACCCACCCCGGAATCTAATTATCCACGCCCCTATGTACCACCCATCAACCGTGGTTAGGATTCAGTCACCCCTAGGGTTAAGCAATCTAACCATGATTTTTTGAAAAAAAACCACAAAAATAAATTTTTTAATTTTAATTTACTTCAGCTTAAACATGGTTAAATAGGTATTGAAAGGGACACGGGGACACTGTGGTCAGCTTATAAGAGGGCCCAGGTCCTCTTCTCATGACTTTTAAAAAAAATTCATATTCTTGTTAAGGCTTGTAATTCTCCTGTAATATGATTCAAAGTCTAGTTACAGCACAAAAGCCTCGCTCATCTGATCTTGTAACTAGTTAACAAAACCTTTAGAGCTATATATATATTTTTTTAATAATCAAGGTTAGATGGTTAAACACCAAGTTATAGTTAGTGAATCTTAACCATTGTCGAAGTATATTAAAAATGACACTAGTTAAAATGTGAAACATAATGGAATTCCATTTGGTCGGTGTTCCTCGCAAGGTTTGAAATTACATTTGTATTGACAATTTCGATCCTTCAATCGAAATCTAAATTTCAAAAATTCCAGAATTCTCAGTAAAATTTAGAAAATTTTATTTTCTAATATTTTATTAAAATTAACTATTGTCACAAAATTCAAGCCGAAATTTGAGATATTTATTTGAAATTTTGGTTAAAATTTAGGAATATTTCACTTTTAATAAAATTTAATATATTTACTTAATATTATAATTTTTTTAGAATAAAATTTATAATTTTCAAAATTTTCATGAAATTAAAGTAAATATTTCAGAATATTTTGAATTTTTCAAAATATATCACTATTTTATTAAAAAAAATTATTTAAGAAACAAATTTCTAATATTTTGACCGAAATTCCAAATTTTCACTAGAAATTTTGACCAAAATCTATCAAAATGAAATTTAAGGGATCCCAATTTCATTGGATGAGAACGAAACCAAGATTTTGTGAAATTTCACCGGGATTTTTTTTTGGGAAGGTATTTCACCGGGATTTTGATTCATGTGTTTCTCTTTCTTGTCAGGCTATTTTGTTATTTATTTGAAAAAGAGAATAACTATGATCATTAGCACTGTTGAACAATCAATCATAGCAACCCAGTGAATGGGCATTTATGAAACAAAATTTACTGTTAAGAAATATCCACCTTTCACTGTGTTCATAATTACTAAATTACCATTTTCCAAAGAAAATTTTGTGTTATTTGGAATGACTATTCAATGGATTATTCTCTTTTTTTAAAAAAAAGTACATCTAATTTTCGAAACGTCACGACAATTGAGTACGTGTAAAATCAGATCCCAATGTCAATTGTTGCCACGAAGCAAAATCCTCTACCTTGATAATAGGATTTGGCAAATCTAATTATCATCCCTGAGGTTGCCATATCCTTTAATTATGATTAATATCCACTCACTTTTACTATTCACCCACCATCCTTAATTTTCAGAAAAAAATTCTTTTTAAAAAAATATTTTAATATTAAAAAAACTTAAAAACAGTTTTTCAAATTTAAAAAAAAATTAATATTTTTTTCTAAAACCAATTATGGGTGGGTGAACCCTAATGGTGGATGAATCTTAACCACAGTTAAAAGATGTCAAAGAGAACACGTGGCAACCTCAAGGGGTGATAACCGGATTTACCAAATCCAGTTATCACCGTAGAGGATTTGGTTTCTGTTACAACTTGCCACGTACTAATAGACGCTGGCTGGCTTGTGCCAGGGTAGTGAGTATCCATGGCGTGTGAGGTCTTCCGGTTTCAATTCCCTCCGGACTGTGTGATAGTTGATAGAAAAAACAAATCATCTACTGCCTTCCCCATATTAAAGGGCCAGGGTATCTCGTAAAACCGTCTAATTCATACAAGACCATGCCTTAAAAAGAGATCTATCCCTTAACAAATGTAATGCCAATAGAAGATTAATTATTTAATTCAAGCAAGAATATGCCTTAAGAGATCAGACCCCTGACACAGGAAATGTCATAAACGAGTTGGGTCCATTGATAAGCCCCTCTCCATGTTTAGCCGCTTTTAAGCCTGACGCTTAGCTCTCTAACCCATGGATCATGGCTCTCTAACCCACTAGTCACTATAATTCTCATTCTTTTTTAAGTGCTCGAAACCTCCGGAGTTTTGTTGTCATGTTTTGTGAAAGTCAGCCAACTTTTGTATAGTATCAATTCTAAGGAAAGAAAGCACTAAGATAAGGTGAGGGACGATGTCATCGGTACAAAAAGGTTGTCATCTGTTGCGGTAAGTCGGATGACGTACCGCACCCTTCATTCATGACGCTAATTGTTCTAAACCACTAACCATTGTTAATCCAAGCTAATTGGGGTTGCTGCTAACCGTATCCGACTACCCAAAAAAAAATTATATTCATACACGCGAGTGGCAGCTGGACATTGCATTTTGTAGCCCAGGTCATAAACAATTAGGCTACGTTTGTATTTATGAAATTTAGAATTGATCTAAAGAATTGAATTATATAGAATTAAAAAAAAATGAATTAAATTTTACAAAATTTATAATTCAACATTTGGATCAACATTGTCAGAACCAGACTAGACAGGCCGGTCGAACCGGAAACCGGCCCCCTTGTCAGTTCCCAAAACCCTCAAAACCGGTACTCTTTAAGAACCGATCAAAATCGGCCAGAACCGATAGTAGAACCGGTGGGAACCAGAAAAAATTAAGGTAAAATGAAAAAAAAAAACACAATCGAACTAGACCAGTCGAACCGGCCACTCTATCGGTTCAATGCCCGATCCAATTTTGACAACACTTATTTGGATGCACTAATGGAAATGAACTCCAAAAAACTTAATTTCATTGTTTGGATGAAAAAAATAATGTAAAAATAATTTGAATGTCGTAATAAAGATATATAATTATGTAAAGAATATATTTATTAAAATTAAATGTATTTAAAATTTATAATTAATTTTTATGTATTAGTTTATAATAATTGTTTAATATAGTAAATTATTATTTACATAAGTTATTTAGTAAATATTAAATATAAGTTTAAAATTACAATTCAAATATAATATTGATGATATATAATTATTTAAGAAATATATTTATTAAGCTTGAATATTATTATAATTTATAATTTTTATTATTATTTATTAAATCGGTATTCATTTAAATCACACACGTTAGGGGATTGGGGATAAATTTTCGTGAGCTTCGTTTATTTACTGCTATTCTGTAATAATATGGAAATGTCAAATAACACCTCTAGTAAGGATTGGATTCTGATTATTTAGCCTATGAAATCACTGCTTCAATTCCGCATAAAATTAATGAATTTAATTCTAAACTTTTTTATAGTACAAACCAAATAATAGAATTGAAATTTAAGAACAGAAATGACAATTCCATCAACAAATCCAAACCACCCTTAATAGGATTTTGTCACATCACTACCTTATGACTTTTACAGGTATCTACAGCCTCTTTTGTTGCCCCAAGTCCGACTCAACGTACATACCTAAGGTTTAAGATGAATTAGACTTGGCAGCAATATATATTAATGTTGCCGGCTGCAAACACCCTCTTTTTTTTTTGGTGATAATTGGTATTGTCACATAAGTAGTTAACTAATGTTTTTAGGGACAATAAAAGAGATTAACTATCAACTGGTTGCTCCGATTGAACAATTAGCCAGAGCAACCCTAAAATTTCCTTGGAAAGTGGTAGTTTGGTAATTATGAATACAAAAAAAGGATATTTTTTAACAATACATTTTTTCCATAAATATCCATTCCGTGTAATTTTTGCATTGCTTCGGTTGACTGTTCAAACGGAGCTCCTGTTAATAGCTATTCTCATAATAAAAGTGTGTCAGAAGAAGTAACCAATAAATTTTGATGTGGCAACACCTCATTGGGCATTTTTGGACTGGAACATCTGGAGTGAAACTTAATATCAATGGTTGCAATCAAACACATCAAAAAAGTATCAAATTTGTAGTTGTATTTTACTTTTATTTAAATTTTCAATAATTAAAAAAAAACCTTATATTTAACACATTTTCTGATGTGTTAAGAGGGCAATGACTATTTGTAGCCGTGAGCTATAACGACCATTAATTATGTTGCAAAGCTTCAACCGAACATCGTTTGGTTCGCTCAAGAGTATGGATCAATTTTCTTTTCATTTGATGGAAATATAGAAGAGTATAATATAATTGGAGCTCTGATATCAGAAACTCCCAAAACATGTCCTAATATAAAAATATATATGATAGAAATATTTCAAGATGACTTCAAGGTTTAAAATTTCAAAATTTAGGATGATTTCAGAAGTCTCACCCGAAATGAAAATTTCTGAAATTTCGGGTGACATCTTGCCGAAATCTCATTTAATAGTAAAATATTATTCTGAAATCTGATCCGAAATTTCAGCCGAAATCTGATCACTTTTTTTTTCAGTGATTTTTTTTTGTATTTTATATATATATTTTTATATAGTATTAAATATATTTAAAGTTTAAAATAAGAAATTTTCTAGTATATTACTATATTATACTTTATAAAAAAATCACTAAAAAACTTAGTAATATACTTACTAGTATATTAAATAAAATAATATACTTATTAGTACGTATATTACTATATTTATACGTAATTTAAAATACCTAATTTATATATTTTTCAGTGATTTTTTTTTTATTTTTCAGGGATCCGAACAAAATATTCTCAAGATATTCTGAGCATATTATTTTCTAAATTTAAAAAAAAAAAAAAAACAAAGTACAATAATATACTATTCGTAGTATACTTCATTTCATGTATACATCATAATATATGAATATACAATATAGTTATAAAATATAGTTTATATATGCTTTATAAAGTATAATAATATACTATTTATAGTATACTTTATAAACTATAGTTTATAAAGTATAATATAGTAATATACTAGTAAATTACGTATTTTAAATATTAAATATATAAAATATATATTTAATACTATATACAAATATATATAAATATACAAAAAAAAATTGCTTGGCCAAAATTTTGAAATTTCGGAAAATCAAAATTTTGTCTGAAATCAACGAAATTTCATCCAAAATTGGCTCTTCCGAAATTACACCCATTTCGATATTGGGGGGGCGGCGTTATTCGAAACCGAAATTTTAAACCTTGGATGACTTTGCTAATTATCAAAAGTCTAGAGATCATATTTAAACTCTATAGAAAAATGCTAGCTTCAGCCGCAGATTTCTAAACTTAATTTTTTTTGCCATCCCCTCAACGTGTTAAGAAAATGAAAAAAATTCAGTCGAGAAAATTATGATTTGAAAATCTTTCTCTAAGCTAGCATAGTGAATTTGAAAATCTATCTCTAGGTTAGCATTGCTCATATATTTATATTAAAACGGTAAACAAGAAGATGAAAAGGACAAGATCAGTAAAAACGATAAACAAGAAGATGAAAAAGGATAAGATCAGTAAGGAATTTTTTTTCTTTTTTCGGAGCACGTGAGAGTTTCCTAAGCTATGAAACTACCAACCTGGTTGAGGGTTAATGTGCTGCCGAGTCCCGAATGGGTGACTAGTTGCAGGATTCTAGGCATTGTTTTCAGAATCGGACCGACCGTCAAACCGGCCTGAGGACCGGTTCCCGAATCTGCCGGTTCGACTAGTTCGACTTACCAGTTCAACCGGTTCGATGGGAAACATTCAAAAAAGCTCATTTTTAAGCCCCAGACACATTTTACCTTTTTAATATTTTTTTTAAAAGGTAAACGTTTTACCATTTTACCTATTTGGAGAGAGACATGCACATAAGAGATTGAAGAGGCAGAGCCTCTGTTGGGGAAATTTATTTCATGACTCTTAATGCTGAGGGTTCAGTGTTAGATTGATTTCACAAAGATTGAAGAGCATCTTCGAGTTTGCCTACAGTTCAAATGGTAGAGGACAAGAAAAGGTAATGAAGTTGTAGAGACCGACTGGATCTGTTGGGCTGATTCATCATTTGTTACTATCTTCAAAAACTGAAACAAGAAAACCCTAGAAAAAGATGATCCTGTTCGTGGCAACAACACTAGAACTTGCAAACCTGGATGCCCCACAATTGCTTCACGATCCTTGAGAGTCCTAATTCGTGAAGTTGCGGTTCTGTACATGATTGATAAGTGTACCATCTAGAAAATCCGGGATCTTTCCTCTGTATATACCGGTCGAGGTTGTGAGAGAATTCGGGTCAATAATGGCTGAAGAAGGGAACACCTCGTATTTCTGGGGTTGCTTTATGTATCTGAGACTATGGAGGAACTCTAAAGACTACGGAGAAACCCCAAAGAAGGGAACACCAAGCAAAACCCTAATTTTTAATTTTTTAAAAAAAAATTCCAGGCCCTTGGCCGGCCAAAATGGCCGGAAAAAGTAATGGGCATTGGAATCTGCGTTATTCGATGGAACCGATTATGGTAACCGATCGCCGGTTCCACCGATTACCGATTCAACCAGCCGGTTCTCACAATTCGCTGAAAACGACTGATTTTGAATTCATACCGGTTTTAAGGGTTTTCATAACCGATTAGGGGTCCGGTTCCCAATTCCACTAGTTAGACCGGCGGGTCCAATCCAGTTCTGACAACACTGATTCTAGGTCATGCTACCTAACAAGTATATGAAAACTGTGTACCGTTTCCCGGAAGAGAAAATGACATTTGAAGTAGAAAAGTGGTTGCGGCCTAACCATATATCTTGAACCAAAAAAATGTAACATGTTAGGAAGCACCGGTACGACGATACTTAGATACGGCGATACGATATAGGTACGGCGATACGGCATAAATCATGAAAAAACAACTAAGTTTTACTTAGAGTGTCGTATCTAATACGGCACTACGGGTATGTTTCCATTTTCAAAGTATCCGTGCTTCCTAGATAACATGTAAGCTTGAGATATATGTCTCACATGTTTAGAATGTCTTTTTCTTTTCTTGTTTTCTTTATTAACTTCTTCTAAACCCTAAAGGGGTGGACCAGTGGTTACTGGGCATTTCACCACTGGGAGGTCCTGGTTCCACTTCTCACTTCCCCTTTGGGGTCAGTCCCGCACATGTTTACCCGGACATACTTGATGTGACAGGTGCGAGCTCACGTGGCACCCTTAGGGATTTGTCCTGACCCAAAGGGTTGGGGACACCGAGTTCCAAAAAAAAAAAAAAAACTTCTAAATATGGATTCCTTGGAAAGTCTTATGATGAGTCTCTTTTATGTCTATACGGATTTCATGTGTGCTGTTTGGTAGTATACCTGTATAAATTTCTGACACGCCTAATGAACTTCCTCGAAAATACTCGATAACATGAGATAAATTTGACTCTTAACAATTTAGCCGTGAAGTTTTGGGGGAACACTAACTTTTTTTTTTTTTTGGAAGGAAAGATGGGGAACACTAACTTGCACACACAAAACAACATACTCTGTTAAGATGTATTGAAATGAGCCTTAATCCTTATTGTGTGTGTAAGTAGGTACATAGATTTCGCGTCCTCAACACTGCACCAGATATGTTATTAAAAGCATACCTATAAATTGGTCTTTGTAGGACGCGGCACACAAGGTCTGGGTGCCGACTTACACACAAAACGAACTCATTGAAAATAAATCTTGTCTAATGAATTCTCAAATTCAAAGGGTTCAACTCAATGGGTGACAAACCCTGGGAATAGCCCAGTGGTTATCCCTTCCTTAGGAAGGAGGTTCCGAGTTCCATTCCAGAAAGGGTGAGAGTGGGATGCACTCTCCACCCGCCTTTAACTTAGAACAGATACTGACTTGCTAACCAGGGTTGCAGCCTAACCGTGTGTCTCATACCAAAAAAAACAAAAAAAAACCCCAATGGGTGATCTGCTATAACTCAAAAATCACACTAGATGAATGATCCTTGTCGTCGTTTAGATAAATGGAAACTGTTCTGAGCATCTGGTTAAAGCAACCTTATTTGTTGGCTAATTTTCTCGAATGGTCCAAATACATGGCATGCCTTGAGACTATGGTAGAGATGGTTGGTAACATGTAACCCGATTAGTCCGTAACACATGCCTTCGTTTTTTCTTTCATGAATGCCAATTGAAGAAGAGACGTAATCCTCTTCGGTTATAACCGGACTCGGGGAGTCCAGTTACACCCCTGAGGCCGCCATGTGTCCCTTTTGACACCCCTTAATTATGGTTTCAACACCTATTTAAACCCTTATGGTTCACTCACCTATCTTTGGTTTTTAGAAAAATAGAAAATAAAATTATTAATTTTTTTTAACCCTGATTGAAATTCACTAACTCTTAGTGTTTAAATATTTTTTAAAAAAAAAACAAGGATAGGTGGGTGAATATCCTAGGGATGGGTGACTCTTCACCACAGGTAAGGAGTGTCAAAAGAAACACATGATGACCTCAGGGGCGTAACAGGACTTCCCGAGCCTGTTATAACTGTAGCTTCGCCTTGTGGTGTTATTACCTTAACCAAAAATAAATAAAAACAGTTTAGTGGGTCATCTTTCATAATGAACCCGTTTTGACGCCATGAGACGCATGGCCGACGCATGAGAATGGTGGGGCCCAGGTACGATATGGGGCTTACCGACAAAGCCCATTCATGAATTGGAATTGATTAGTCGGGGATGAGGCTATGATGGCCTGAAGGCACAAATGGTGTTGGTTAGGACTTAGAGAGCCATCGATCTCTCATAATTTCTACAAGCAATTTATCATAACTAGGACAACTATCTCTAAGAATTAGAGCTCATAACTAGTGAATTAATAGCGTTAGGTAAAGTGGGCCAGTTAATGCGGGCAAAAGGTTACATCTAGTTAGAATTTGTGGCACTTACAATAATTCTAATTTGTAGAAAGATTAGAGGGCTACCTTTGCAAAGCTAAATTCGTTTGAAAATTAAGGCAAAGGAATCAAATCTCTTTGGATTTTTGATGTGATTAAAAGGTGGAGAGACATTTTCCTTTTTTCTTCCTTTATCTTTATGTTGAGACATTTATGTTCTTTTCACTAACTTCCAGGCAACATGAGAACATGAGGCTTTTGCTTGTGGAGGAAACACCCTTTACCCTACATTTATTTTGCAAGAGCTTCCCTTTTGAGGATTTTTCATTTTTTTCTTTTTTTGGGATATCTTCATAGTGGAAGCATTAATCCTTGAGCCAACCCGCCCATTTTCAACCCGATTTATACCCTGGGGGAATCTATGTTCACTGAGTTGGTATTAATCCGACTCAAACCCACCCCCCACCTTGTTGTATAAGTAAGAATATCATGGTGTTTGTGTTGGAATAAATAAAATTAAGGTTTTGAAATTTGTATTTGACATTAGAAAGGAAGTTTATTGTAATCTTATTTGGACGTATTGAAAAGCTTAAGCAGGTGATTGAGTTTCATATTCCACTAAGAAAAAGTATTAGGCCTTTTAGAAGACTTTTGGTAAAGTCTTAGCATCGAGAGAGAAAGGGAAAGAGAGGATTATTCAGTTAATTGGGAAATACCTACCTACTTCTCTTAGTAGAGCTTATATTGTGAAGTGGCAGATCTTGGGCTTCAAATCCGGTTCGCAACTTTTTGCAAGCGATCCCATTCAGATTAGGCCTGCCGAGTAGCAAAACGTTTTAATCTATAGAGAGAGAGAGAGAGAGAGTTGTAGCAGAGGCCATTGTAGGATTAAATGGTCTAAATCAAGGTTACCAAGTTCGCTGTTAGCTATAGCAAACAGCAAATCAGAGCAAACTCAAACCAATAGGCGGTTCAGTTCAACTTGGTTTGTAAAATTGAGCGAACTATACGATTGTTTCAAATGATCTTTATTCGCAGAATTTTTTTATTTAAGTTTATTGATTTTTTTTTTATTTGGGTTCACTGAATTTATACATTCAAATCATCAAAATTTTCTTTTGGGTTCACAAAATATTTTTATGATTTTCCAAAATAAGTATTTACAATACTTAAAAATATATATTTTAGAATATAGCTTTACATGCTTACTAAGCGAACCATTCTAGAGAACCAAACTAAAGAACCTAAGCGAACCAAGAAATGAATTATTTCACCCTACTCCTAGCGAACCAAGTTCACTGTAGAGTGTAGAGTGGCGAACTGAGAATCCAAATTCAAACCAACGAACCAGGACATTGGTCTAAATAGGAGTGTATATTCGTAATCTAATGGCAGGGACAAGTGTATATTCGTAATCTAATGGTGGGGACAACGTATCAGATAAAGATAATTACAAATTGGCTATGAAAATGGTGGGGCTAGTTTGAAATAAATGGTATAAGTACATAGAGCTGGACTTGCAGCACTGAAATTATGTTGTGGGCCATCACGGCCAGAATGTGTTTTTTCGATCTAATCGACTGGCTCGTTCTCGAAATATTTGGTTAACAGCAACTTGTATTGAACAACAAATCCAGTCATATGCTTGGGGATGATTCAGTAGTGTATTGTATATATATTTTTTTTCTTCTTATTTTTTTCGCTTGGAAAAGTTAATTATTTCGCGATTGAGTATCTAATCATGTTTTATGAGAGGTAAAATTATTAGCTTCTTATTTTTATATTTGTCAACCTGATGAGATGACCATCGTTGAATTTTCTTGGCAGTGGAGGAAATAGGAACAAACAGTCAATAAAATTAACATATGCGACTGATATGATCTTATCTTGACCTTGGGTTTCAAATTTTATATGAAAGAAAAAAAACTTCTTTGGTTTTTGAACAAAAACAGTCATTTTTTCGCATGTTTCAAAGCATACAGTAGTACAGCATAGGGACTAGTTACAACCTAACAGGCTCTGTAGATTGAGCTGGGCAAATGCGCCCTGTTTCTGGAAATAGAGGCCCATTGGCACTGGCCCATTGTCACTAGCTACCATTCAACCATTACTATTAAGTGCTTTGCCCGTGACACACTGACACTAGCCAACTTTCGGAGCATCTTAAACTGGGCTAGATTTGCCTACTATGAAAAAATTATTTCAGATGTTTGACTGCAATGATATGCTGTTCAACTTAAAAATGAGATAAGCATATCCATGATATTGGGAAACATAAATTTTCTTCCTTGATAATAGCTTGTCCCTATTTTTGTACCCCTTTTTTTTCCAGCCATATGCATTTCCAAGAAAAATTCTGTTACCCACTTTCCATGAAAAATTGAGCATGGACTTTCGAAGGATTATATCACCCATTTCCCATGAAAAATTGAGGGCAAGCTCTAAAATTTTTTGTTCCATTTTGTGACCTCAGTTCAAACCCACCCGCACCAAATTAAGATAAATGAAGTGCATTCAGTAGACAGACTTGGAAGGGGGTTGCTTATCTAGTTATCAATTGAGAGACACGACATTATCTTCTTCGAGTGTTTATACCATCATACCATAGACCTAGGATGAACCCCACCTTTAAAAAAAGAATTCCTTCATTTTTGGTCACCTAGCACCCAAACAAACCACCATTGTGTCCTTTCTAGTCCTAGGAAATGTTAACAGAAGGGGGATAAGTTATACAAATATCAGAACTTGAGCAAAGAGTAGTCTTAATTCAGGAAACTGAGGGGAGGATTCTGTAATTGGAACTTGTTTCATGTGTCATTAATTGGATTATCGTAATCAATTGGTCCATAGTAAGTCGTAAACCTCTGTCACGATCTAAAGAAAACTGCTTACTAATTAAAGTACATGTAATGACAACTATTTACAATTTCCCTGTGGTATGTAACAAACTTACTAGTTATAAAACAAGAAGGCTAAGTACTTGTTGAGGCCAAACAGAGCAGATAGAAGCCAAAAATGGTCCCGCTTGAATGAATTTCAAGAGCCCTATTTCTGTGTTTTCACTTTTTGAGAATTCTTTGTAGATAAAGACATGCCAATGGGGCTTCTTACTTCCTAAACAAATCCTCCTAAGTCCATACATAATCATAATCGGTTCATCTCTTTTAAGACCATAGCTGTAACATGCAGGAATCGGTTGAACAACATATCAATTGACATGAAAAAAAACCTACAGGAGAGCATGTAAACCACCACACATATATAATTCACAATCCCTAAACTCCAATTGGTAGAAATGCATTTACAATTCGGCCAGTATTTATGCAACACAAACACGTTACAAAACGTACCCTCATGTTAACTAGACCTGTTTAGCAATCAATTATAATCTACATACGAATACAAACTCTTAACCAAGACTACATTCACTAACAATAGCAACTGAAGCAACAAAAAGAATGATTAAGTGATACTTACTTGGTTAGAGCACAGTAGGATACCCTGAAAAGTTCCTTATTGTGTTCTCTCTTTAGAGTTTAAAACCAACCCAAGAACACTTAAGATTGAGTAAGCCCACTAAAGAAAAAGTTGGAAAGAGAATTAAAGGAGGTTTCATCCTGAAAACAAAGCAAAATATGGTAAATACAGACAAACCAAAGTAATATGAGATAGATTACTAGGTTAATTAGGCAGGATCAGTGATGATCAGCTACTACGTACAGATGGGGCAGAGCACCAGCCCATTTTCATTACAATCAGGGCACCTCACCACAACTCTCCTTCCTTGCTGTTGCTGTTGCTGTTGCTGTTGCTGCTCCTTCATCACCATTACAAGCTTACAGCTCCCATTACAGTGAAAACAGGGCAAGAACCTCACACCACCACAACCTTCACAAACAAAACCAGCCCTTGTTTTTGGCAACCCATCAAGGATCTCACTCAAACATCCCGCTTCGTGTATCGTCAAAACCTCTTCAGCACCTCCTATATATCTTCCCCTCACAAAAACCCTAGGAGGCACCAATGCACCATTTTCTTTACCTTTCATCAGCTCTCTCAGCTCTTCTCTGAAACCTCGATCCATCGAAACATCTCTCTCGCTCAACAGAACCCCAACCCCTTCAAGCGCTGCTCTAATGGCGTTACATGCCTCGAACGTCTTCCGAACCCCTCTTAACGTCGTCGTGTAAATCACCACCTTGTTTTCTCCGTTTGGTGGGCAGAGTTTCTCGAACGTATCTAGCGAGTACTTGAAGGAAGATGGTTGCGGAGAGTTGCCAATGAGAACTTTGGTATGGTCAGAGACGGTGACGGTGACGGGCCTGACCGGCCAGTTTGTGTTGGGGTTAGAGTTCTCTTTGGTATCTTTGATGATGAAGGGCTTGGGATGCTTCGAGATGCGAGAATCGAGCTCAGAAACGGTGTGAAAGAGAGAAGCGGTGACTTTGGTGGGTGGGATTGGGATTGGGATTGGGATTGGGGAGAAGCGGAAGCTGTCGGTGTCCAGACCGGCCATGAGTTCCCAGGAGTTGATGACCTCCGGTTCAGAGCGGAGGGACTTGGGTTCGGCGAGAGGGCTAGGGAAGAGAGAGCCGAGGGTGAACCGAGGTGGGGTCGGTGGGTGGGACTGGGGTGGGTCTAGGGTCAGGAGGCCGTAGGTGGTGGAGGTGAGAGAGACGATGTGGTGACCGATTCCTGAGGAGCCGAGTTGGGAGAACTCGTCGTCGTGGTCGAGCAGACTCGAAGAGACGCAGCCCATCTTCAACAGCACCAATAACGGAGTGAAGAATCTCTTCACTTGCACTGCCTTTGCTACTACGGCTTAGCTGAGACGAGACGAGTCGACTCGGGCGATTCTTTCGATTTTCAAAATCTCAGTGGCGTATCTGATAAATGATGATGCTCCATGCGCGTACACGGAATTTGAACTCAGCCTCAGGGCTCAAAACTCAATTTATTCTGTTCAGAAGATAGGAGCCTCATTCATTCAAGAGTCAATGAGCAGAAATTTGAATAATGGACAATGTTATCATATACCAAACCACATATTGTTAAGTTGAGGCGTAAATCCTAGCTCTTAGTTCGGGAGACTTTTATTCTTAATCATCCATATGATGTCATACTTTTTAAGCTCACGGCTAGGATGGGAGTCATTGATATCCTCAAGTGTTACTGCGGACTACTTGATTCTTGGACCGGAAAAGCAAGGCAGCGTCAGTGGTACTAAAGTAAGAGAGGAGAAGACAAAATTCAAATGTAAAGAGACGAACGAAGCTTTTTAATGAAATCTTTCTCTCTTTAACTAAGAGAGTTATTATTTAATTATTGTATTTTAGCCAAACAGTGTTCCCGCGGGGAAATGGATTCAAAACTCGAGGAATCAAGCCGTGTAGTTAATCTTCTTTTCTTCACTATTATAACTAGCAGGGAGCCCGGGGATGCACGGGAAATGCTAAAACTAAGAAGAAAAAAAAAGTGAATGATAATATAAAAAAAAGATATAAATCAAATAATCACTAACAATTAAAAAAATTAAAATAAACTTTAAAAGCAGTAAAGTAAGAAAAAGAAAATTTTTTTTTAAAAAATAACAAATAAATGAAAAATTATACATATGTCATATTTCTTTATGTAGTATAATTTTTTTTCATAAATTAAAATAATATAAGACCATTTATAATTAGATATTCAATTAAAAATGAAAAATATAATATGATTTTTTTTAGTGGTCCCAACTCCTTATTGGCAAAACATTAGAAATCATAAGGACCACGGGTCAGCTGGAAATCTTGCTAAAACAGGGGCGAGTCTACCTAGCACTCCCCTTGTTTTCTCTCAAATCAAAAATTTTATCTCAGTTAGGAAGAAGAAATCACAGGGGACAGAAATTTTAAAAAAAATTGTGATCGGATGGACTATTTGATGGTATTCTTTCAAGATTTAGTTAATGTTAGGGTAGAACGCATTAATGGCATTAGGGGAGATGGGGTGACGTGTCCAAGAGGGAGAAATGAAGAAACATCTCAATGTTCCTTCCTATTGTCGGCAGCTCCATACCTCTTCATATTGTCGACGGTGTAGCAGTTGATACAAACCATGTAGCTCCTTTTAACGGAACCCATGATAAACAATGCTAAATGGAATTGCGCTCTAATCGTATTTGACTATAAGAAAATTCAAGTAAATTTGTTTCAATACAATCCATAAAACCTTGAAAACGTTTCCTCTAATTAATCATGCAACCTCTGAATCTGTCACCATATTATATAAATCTTAAAAACCAATACAACCAGCCAATTCCAAATTCTTCAAAACATATATATCCTCTAATTACTCATCCAACCTCTAATTTCGCCCACTAAAATATTCTTCCAAAAAATGTATACCGACCCTGAAACTAAAAGGATTATTAAAAAAATATATTTGAATTTATTCTCTCTCATTGTTTTGCACAATACTAGTTTAAAAAATAATTTAATTGCAAGCAAATAACTAAATCAATAGAAGAATAAATTGACAGAAAATGAACTTTCATCTAGACCATCTAAAAATTGAGAACTTTTTCCAAAGCTATAAGCACTCCGGCAAGACTTTTAAGGAACATAAAGTGATGATAAGAGGTGTGTCTTCTATCTTCTTCTAGCACAAGCTTTGCTTCCTGACATTGCTTCGCTCCAGTTTGGAGGTTGTCACTGGATCACACACCTCTTTGGTTAAGCTTTTGATGTTACACGTTCGGCAAGTGGAGCCATCATCTCAATGCCTTCTATATTTATATCATTACGTCAATGGGGGGTGGAATGGATGGGAGGCTTGGCTTCTCCCTTTAAAGTGCTATAAAAATTAATTTCAATAAAGGCCACAAAGAGAGGTGAAACGAAGAGGGGTGAAGCGCTACATGAATAAGAACAGCACCCTCTCCCCTTCTCCCTTTTTAACTGTTGTAAAAATTAATTTCAATCAAAGCTTCCAAATCTCATTAAATGATAGAGTGTCAAATGAAAAGAGGCCAATCAATATGAGGCACATGACAAATAAATACAATATCTTAAGTGGTGGAGAGTGGGGAGAAATGTATATTGAATTTGTGGTGGAGAGTGGGGAGTGGTAACGAATGTGAATATAATCTCAAATCTCATTAATTCTTTACAATTAAATCTTTACACATAATGAAGTGGGAGACGTTTAATTCTTTGGGAGATAAAAAGGTGGTAGATTAGTTATTGAGCTCATAATATGGCTCATTAATTAGGAAGAAAAAATAATTAGTGATTTAATTAACATACACATGGCATTATCTTATTGATCAAGTAAGGAAAGTTTGACATGTCAATAGACACATGTCATCGACTTAAAGAGAGAAAGGAGAGCATTTAGATATGCCATATGACACCAACCAACATATAATATTAGTACTAGTATAGAGCCCGTGGAATGCACGGAAATGCTAAAAGGGTAAAAAAAGAAAAAGGTATAAGTAATAGTATGAGAAGACTCCGAAAATGATTGTATTACAATGTACAAATTTAAAATAATATAAACGCATGTCCAAAACAGGATTAGTTATGTTCAAATATGGCGCGTGGTAACACTGCTCTTAACCAAAAATCAACACCTATTAAGCAAGGATAGGTTTTGGTTTTTGGCTAAGAGTAGAAAATGCGGAATGCCTAAGAGTAAGGCTACCACGACTCTTCAAATATTCATATTATTTTCAATAACTTCTAGTTTAATGTTGAACTATGCTCATTGGATCCCTGTTTATTCTATTGATTTCAAAATAAAATGTAAACAAAACCAATTTATGCATTCCATAAATGAGAAAAAAAAATTCAAAAATATAGTAGTAAAAGATGAAACAACTTACTCATTCATCAATCATCATTAGAGAAATTGTAGTATTTGATCAAATCCACCAAAGAGTCTTCGGAGAGTCTATTAGCATTTGTGCTATAACTGGGACTTCACACATTATACATTATAAATATCTAAAAAATCTGATTACATGCATTACCCAATTCCAATTTTAAGAAGAAAAAGTTTCTGTTGAACAACCTAGATTGATCTGTAGCTTGGTAGTCTCTACACCGATGTTTAGTAATACAAAATGGATGTCAGAAGTTTTTCTTGACCTTGTTGTACATGAATAAATACCCAGAAAAAAAAAAGAAGAAAAAAAGCCACCCATTTACAAAAGAATTGAGGGAGCAAACTCGTCAAAAAATCATGGCGAACAAATTTTGCCCAGAGTTTTACATAGAAACAGTCCCCTGGCTCATCTCACCTTGATGGCCAACTATTCCGCTCTCATTCTAATCAACCCGTTGATAACTGTCTGGTCAGACAGCTAACTCGTCCTGAAAACTCACCCCGGTTTCACAAGAAGTATGGAGCGAGACTCTCAGCCACGCCATCCCACCTAGATCTTCGTCGGCTTCTTCCATCATCGCTCTATATCTGCTGGCGTCGCTCCAACCCCTACCTTCCTCCCAATGACATGATCCTCGGTGTCACCTTGACCCGTGAGTGGCTTAGGGAGAACTGAGAAGAGCCCTTTTATGGATGCAGGAGAAAAGCAATGAATGAAAAAGGAAAGAAGAAATAAAAAAAGGGAAAGAAAGAGAGAACCCATAATTTTCCAAACCGTTACATCCCCTAAACGTAAAGAAACATATTGTCATTTATGTGTTACCTTCTATAATAAAAAATCTCATTAAATGGCAAGATGTACTTTACCTAAAAAAAAAAAAAAAGGAAAAAGAGAGGAGAGTGGCGTTATGTTGGGTGTGAAGAAGATGAAGGGGGGAGGGAGGTTGTGAATATAAGAAGAGTTGTCTCCTCTAAAAACTTGTAACGGGAAATTGAATTGTAACTCCAAAAGCGGCTCAACTCTCCACCACAATCAATAGATATGATAATGACCTTAGATCTCTTTGATTTTTTGGGTGTGAGTAAGATGATCAAGGGGAAGAGATTGTGTTACGAAAGGAAGATTTCAGAAGATGATTACAACAGAGGAGTTAGATTTCCGACAAATTGTTCTAGATTTAGAATCTCGAGCTTCAAAAGAGTTGGAAATGGGATCAATGGTAGCATGGGCTATTTGGGATGCGCGTAACAAAATAATTTTTGATAACTTCCAACTTCATCCCAATTTGATCATTCAAAGAGCTAGGAGATTACTAGATGATTTCCAAAGATTAGCGTTGCTTAGGCATTGTCTTGTTTGAGTTCAGTCCCAATCGGAACAGTGGCTATTTAAAGAAGAGCTCTACTTGTTATAAGGCTCACTGGTATGATTACTTTCAAGTAATAAAATTTCTATCTTTTATTAAAAAAAAAAAAAAACAAATACAATTGTAACGGACAAAAACGTCTACCACAATCACGTACGTGAGTTGTCAACCCAATTGCTTGGGGCCTTTTATAGAAGATAACATAACGGGAAAGTTATTGATGAGAGAGAGAATTGGAGAAGCCATAAAACGTGTGAGAGGAGGATTAATGGGAGAATTATGAAATGCGGTAAAAATTGTGGGTCCTACTCAAATTCTTTCTTTGTGATGACATGGTCTCACAAATGAAGAAGAGTCCTATGTTGCATCGATGAAGACCTATGTGGCATCAAAAGGAACACTTAACTATGTTTTATAATAGTAGATAGATGGGAGAGCGAGGCGTAATCTAATTTTTCTGAAATTCTCAATCTACCCTCGTATAAAATAAAATTTTGATTTAATGTTCGACTTTAATTCTCAAACTAACCCTTACTCATCTATCTATTTAAATAATAGAATCATGGCCAATCACGATTGAACTTGAGGAGTGTTCCATGCGGGTTAACAAGTGTCCCTTTTAACTCCTATTAACTGTAGTTAATTCATTCCCCTCGCTTTCACGTGCATCGCACATGCCACCCGCTAGAGAGTAATAAATCTAAAATAGAAATGCAAGTTTTGTGTGTGTGAGAGGAATCAAGCCGTGTAGTTAATGAGTAATAAATCTAAAATAGAAATGCAAGTTGTGTGTGTGTGTGGGGGAGGGGTTGTAAGATTAAAAGTAGACATAGGCTTATCTCAAGTTGGTGCTTGTAAGAAGACTGCCAACATCCGATCAAAAAGCCCCACACACCCAAAACATTACTAGCCAAAATATTAATTGCATGTACACAATCTAAAATAGAAATGCAAGTTGTTGTGGGGAATGGGAGGGGGGTTGTAAGATTAGAAGTAGACATAGGCTCATCTCTAGTTGATGCTGACAAGAAGACCTCCAACATCCAATCAGAAGGTATTACACACCCAAAACATTACTAACCAAAGCATTAATTGCATGTACACAACTTAGTATCGTGCAAAAGGCGTGTGTGGCATCTTCCAATTGGTGTTGGAGGTCTCCTTAGCTCCAATTAGAGAAAATCCCAAGTAATGTTGATTGCATAGGTAGAATAACACCTTAACAAGGGAAAGTAATCTTACTTTAATTTTTTCGGATGCATGTTCACTGTCAATTTTAAGCCTCCATTTCCATCTTATGGTGGACAAAGATTGCGAAAGCCCAAAATCCTAATTCTAACATGTTCTTACGTGTCAGGGTGGAAAAGCACTTTTAAGGTTACAATTAAGATAAAAAAATGAGCTAATGGAAACCTTAACCATAATCTTAGCCCTAAAAGCGCTTTCTAGCTCCAACACTCAGCATTAATTCCTTAAGATTGTTGTCTCCCTTTTTATGTTTAAAAATGCTAAAGTGGTAATCCAAAATTACAGTAGGGGTAGGGTTTTAGGCCTTTTGCAGCATATCTTTGCTTATCCATAGTTATTGTATTTTTTGTTTTTGTTTGGAAGGATATCAAGTAACACACACGTAAACACACGCACACATTCAGACCTAAGGGTACTGCTTAGGAGTATAGTGACAAAGTCGGGGGTTTGGGAATAATTCGGCAGTGATAAACTTCGGGAAAATTCAAGAAAATTTTGGGTAAATTTTAGAACAAAAAAAATAAAATTAATAAATATAAAAATATATCAAACAATTTGATTAAAAATAAACAAATTAAGTAGTTTCTTGTCAAGTTTGAGAAAACAATTTGGAAAATTCGTCAATAATTCGGGTATCTAATAATTCACGAATAATTCGACAAAGCAAAAATACGCGAATAATTCACGAATTTTTGAAAAAAATAGAGTTTTTTGTTACAGAGTTTAGGAGGGCTTTTGGGACAGTAGATTCCTTGGGCAAGGAGAACAAATAGATGGCATACCTCATGTGAATTTGAGAAGATATTCGGATCTTGACAGTGTGGGATATGAGATTGGGGTTTTTGTTGAATTGTCCCTCTAGTTTAGGGTTGTTTTTAGGGGTGTAAATGTCGTGACCCAAAACACCCCCTAAGAGTTAGGGATACTTTGGCTTGTGATGTGTCGTATCTGATACAAAATCATCCTGTAAAAATACACAAGGTATAATGTGAGCATGGATTTGTACTCACTTGGTTTGACTGAGAGTTGTCATTTATTCATTCTTAGGGATAGGTCCCGAGATTCAATTTAAGGGTAATGGTCTCGATTAGAGTTAGGGTAAGTGGTTCGATTAAGTCCCGGGGAAGGTGTTAGGCACCCAAAGACCTCCATTTTACAATGGTTACCTACTCCATAAATTTAAGCCAAATTAAAGTCAATATTAATGAAAATGCCTAAGTATTTAAAGTATGCTAATCCAAGAAAAAGAGAAAGCTAACTAGGCTAGGGTCGAACCCGGATAGGGTTGCCTACGTACTCAAAAGGTGAGATCAGACCGAGTGTAATTTTGACATATGAGCTCATGCCAAGGCTTGGGTGTGTGTGTGTGTGCATAAGGGTAGCTTAGGGTATAGCCCGAGGCTAAGGGATGATTGACCGGGGAGGTCAAGTGCACAAATGTTAAGTCTAACCGCGTTTAGAGGAGATTTAACCATGATTAGGTGAGCTAACCAAAGCTAAGGAGGTCCTATAGGTCTCTTTTTGGTCATTTTGTATTTTTCTATATTTTTTTGGGATTTTTGAGGATATTTGAATGTTTTTGATATTTTGATTATATTTGAGTGTTTTTGGTATTTTGAGATTTTATCATGTTTTTGGTATTTTGAGCTTTTATCATGTTTTTTATTTATTTTCATATTGGTAGAGTTTTGGCAAACTTAACTAAAGTCAAATTTAACTCAAATGAATTTCAAGAAGAGGTTCAGCTAAAAGATTGTATTTAGGACATAAAGAGGGATCTTTGCATTATGAATCGTAGATGGTTTATTGTCAACACTTATTTTGATGGAATGATGTTGATGATAAATCAAATACAATTGTCTTAGCATGAAGCATTTTGGACAACATCATTTTTTAAGTCCTTAAACCATCTTTTACCCATTCAAAATAAAACATAAAGAATAAGAAGAAACAAGTAGAGAAATTGAAAACACATCATCTCCCTTTTAAGGTGATTCATTTACACTATTATAAATGATGTAATGTCGCTCTAATGAATGTTAGAGAGGGGATGAGTTTACACAAAGAATTCTAAAAAAAATACTAGAATTCCAAAAAGAAACAAAATGAAAAGAGACGTATAGCTTTAACTTTCACTCTCTATAGGCCTACCCATATCCACATTTATGGGTACATAAAGAGAAAAAAAAATATGTACATAAAAAGGATAATAGTATTTCTCGTCAATGCTCCAAGAGGTAGAGTTTTGTTTAGAGTCCATAATGTGAACACCCCATCTTTACACCCATAAAACCCCCTTTTTTTTTAATTAATTTAATTTAATTTGAGGTTTGTTTTGTGAATGTTGAGCTGGAGAGAGAGAGAGAGGTCCAAGACCAAACCCTATCCAAGTCCTAAGCCCAAGTCCATTTCTAAAGACCAAACCCCAAATTCAAAACCGTGGTCCATTCTTCAATGTCCAAAGCCCAATGCCAATTTCCCAATCTAAATTGGCTATAAAAGCCAAGAGATGGGGTTTAAAATCCCTAATCTCATTCGTGAGAGCACCAGCCCCACCTCCTTCTTTCCCGCTCTTCTTTCTTCATCTTTTTCTGCTATAACAGAATCCTCTCACTAGCGAACTCCTCCATTCCCTGGCGAGCAGTCCCCGGCAAGCTGTGATTCAAACCCAAGCAGCTCCACCATCGTCCCCAATCACACGCGTCACCAGCAGCAAGAGGGTTTTCCTCTCTCAAGTTACCCTTTGGTTCGCACCAGTCCAGGTCGTCCAGCTCATCTCCGATACCATCCCGGTGGCTGCTCTCCGATCGTCTTCTCCGGAAAATCAAGCTATCCTCATTTCTCAGGTATTATCCTTTTTCCCAGAATTCCAGTTCGTCCTCCTTCTTATTCCAGATTTGAATCTACAGATCTAGATCTGTAGATTTAGATCTAAATCTTCTTCTTAGTCGATTTTTCTTCCTCATGTGGTTGTTATTTTTAATTTTATCTTACTTTTATTTTTGTTGTTTGCTGAACTGTTCCTCATTTCTCTGAACAGAGTATCAGAAACTCTCCACTGTCATTCATCCATCCGATCATCATCAGCAGCCCCATTCCATCTTCCATTTTGTTTTGATTTTTTTTAAAATTATTGTGTATTCATCAGTCTGTAAGTGAGTAAGAAAGAGATTTACTCCTTCCGATCAGAGCAGCGACCATCCTTGGCATCGTCTTTTTTCACACCAAACCGCCGCAGGTATGTATCCTCTCTCTCCTTATTTCTATACCTCCATGTTTATGTTTCGTTATGATTTGGTGTGGTGGCTTTCTAAATCCTGAAATCTGAAAGTGTGGCCATTTGAGTTCAATGTGCAAGTCTTTTGTTTTTGGCAAAAACTTGATAACAGTATATTGTTATTCTGTTTTTGGTTTCGGTTAAAAACAAAAGGCATTGCTGCCCCTTTTCCCCATTTTGTTTTGATCTAAAACTGGGAGGCAAAAGGTCATGTTCAGCCCTGGCATTTTGCATTTCTTTTTCTTACATTCAGATTAACCTTAGGCCTGAATCAATTTCTTCATATTGCTACAGATCTGGTCAATGGGCCTTAGCCCACACTTTGTCAAATTATTAGGCCCTAATTATTTATTTATTGTAATTTATAGTCTGGATGTATGTGCAAATTATAGGATTAGGTCGTAGTTTCTTTTTCCTTTTTGCCTACCTTGGGCATCTAGGTGGATTCTCAACCCTAAACAACTTGCCTACGATGTTAGTTAGTCCTCCGAAATAAGGCTATAAACTACCATTAAAATATACAAAAAAATTGAAAAATATAAAAATACAAAAACATTCAAATAAACAAAAAATTCAAAAAAAATTCAATCTACCCTAATAATTGAACGCCCCTAGCGCTCTCCCATGAGCACTTAAGCACGCTACCAAATTCCAGAATGAGATTTATAAATCTCAAACTCCACTTCCCTCAACTCAGGCATGAGTCATAACTGCTAAACACTCCGAAACGAGTATAAAAACAGTCACCGCCTCGAACTACTATTAGGGTCTGATTTCCGACTAACTGGATAAGTAGACAGCCTAAGCCAGGGTTCGACCCCAACCTAAGATAGAAATTTTACCCCCCCCCCCCATCTATGCTTGATTGTGCTTGATTAGCAAATTATTATTTGCTTAGGAAATTTTAAGTGATTTTAAATGTTTGGCTTAGACTTAATGAATAGGTAACCATCATTGGATGAGGGTCCTGGGGTGCCTAATCCCTTCCATAGGACTTAAATGGATCTTTTACCTAGACTACTCTGGACCTATGCCCCTTATCTTGGACTATCTCGGGATCTTGTTATCCCCCCTAAAAAGCAGGTGTCGACTCTTTTCTTTCTAAAGCCATTTGATCGAGTTCAGTGTCATTCCTTCGCTTTTGGGTGCGACACCGACATCTAGTGCCGAGAGGGAGGAAAGACGGTGAATTTCCATGCTCACACACAAAGGAAGAGAATTCGTGAAGAACTTTAAACTTTTAGTCTTATATTTCTTTTCAAACTCTAAACCTTAGTTTCTTCTCACTTCTTCAAACTCAAGAGAAACACAAATGGGTGAGAACCTTCTAGGGGTCATCAGGGATGGATCTAAAGGGCTAATGGATTGATATTTATAGGAAAACTAAGGAGTTGGATTGTGTGTAACTACCCAAAAATCCTATAGAGCTAAAATGGGACTTTGGAATCGTCACATTACGTAAACCTGCTTAAAATCCGTACATATAAGGCGTACTAATACGAGTCTTCAAAAATAAGGATAATAAAATTTCGATAATAAAAAGTCAAATCATCCTGTACAATGATAATCTACACATCATACCTCCTCATAAATGAAATAGTCTAAAACCATCAATAGGGTAAGACAACTAAGACAACATCAACTAAAAGTCAAAAGTCTAATATAAACATCTCTTCCAAAAAGAAATACTAAAACTACTCAATAGGGATGACTATCAATATCCATAGCCTCCTCCTCAGGAAGCTCACCTTCTTCTTTCTCTTCGGTATACACTTCCTCAGTCCATCACTCTTCTCCTAAACATGAAGACAATGACAGGTCAACTAAGTATGGAATACTTAGTTGATAAACAAACTAACAACAACATAAGATAATATGAGCAATAACAATATCATAACTCAATTTATCTAAGCTTAATCATAATAATTTCATATAAAATAGACATAATCAGAGTGCGGAGCATATAATATGTCATAACATCATCTTGACTCGTGTACTCGTGCAATTCCTATTCATGAACTTACCTTAACATATGCATAGACTCATACATGCATGATTCATAGTGGGTTTGTCCCATCAATGCATAATTCATAGTGTTTTGTCCCGACTACGCATAATTCATAGTGTTCGACAACGCATAGAGTGGATGTTCGTAACGGGGGATCATTCTTTCATAGCATCACATAAGTGCGACAACGCGTAGAGTGAATGTTCGTAATGGAGGATCATTCTTTCATGACATAATTCGTAACATGTTTGTATCTAATACATGATGCTTGTGAGACAAGTGGACTCATGAGACTTGAATACTTACCATGTAAGTGTACGTGTGCTTGAATGTCGTGATTGGAATTCCAAATGGGTCATCCTTTAGATTTCAATCTTCCATTAGGAAATTCCGCTAGGTTACATCTCCTTATTTAGAGAATTCCCAATAGGGAGGATTTTCCTCTAAGGTTTGGCCTATCCGAATACCGATCACCATACAATTAAATAAGCCATATTTTATCATAACGACAACAATATCCATTTAACTTAGTTTATTAATAATTAATAGCATTATACTAACATTTCTCTTTCTTAAGCATTTCAACAAACACTTTGAATGCGTTAATTATAGATACTTTGCCCTTTCCCATTTTTAACATTCCACCATACCATAATCCATTTATACAATCCAAACATATTCCACATCCATACATTCATCATTTCCTTCATAATATTTCCCATCCTCTATACAATCCATCCATAGTATAAATCAATTTCCATCTTAGCAAGCTTAATCCATGCATAATTAAGGAAAACAAATCAAATTATCATTTCTATCATTTATATTATAATAATATTCACCAAACATCATTAATAGAGTTGAGTTAGGGAGTTTATTGACCTTAGGGATCCTTTCCTTGGATCCAAATCGCTCCCAAGGTGATTTGGGGGAGCTTTGAGGAAGATCTCCAAACTCTCCTTGCAACCTTTTAGCAATCTCTTTATTCTCCAAGTAATCTCTCCCTCAAAACCCTAGGTTTTCTCTATTTCCTTACCAAATTAAGTTAGAAATAGGTAGAGTAGTCTAATACCTCAAAATAGGATCCCTATTATAGCCCCAAGGGTTAAGGGCCAAAAGACCTAAAAGCCCTTACAGAAATTATGTAAAACACGAAATACCGATCGATCGGTACTTATGACCGAGCGATCGGTGTTTTTGACTGAGCGATGGGTTGAAAACACTCTCTCTGAAATTTCCCCCCATACAAAATAGTTAACCAGTCGATAGCTACCGATTGATTGGTTGTGGACCGATCGATTGCTAATTTGGACTGAGCGATCTGTTGTGAACCGAGCGATCTCTATCGATCGGTGCTTTATAAATTTTTAACTTATTTTACTGTTTTGACCATAACTTTTGACTCGTTCGTCGGATTTCGACGATTCAACTTGCGTTGGATTCGTTTCTCAAAAAGAGACATTTCTGATATTTTAGAATTTCCAAATTCCACTTTATTTATGGACCAAATTATCCCCAAAGATGATTAATCTGCAAAAGGAATTTAGAAACTTGGATTTCCAGTAAACCTGACTTCAGAATTCCAACTGCTTAATCAAGGAAAAGACATTAAGATTTTAATACAAGACAAATATATCCGGGGTGCTACATTGTGTCTTTTACATGGTGGATAAAAGGAGTTAGTGGATAAAGAGTTGAGAGTTGTAAGGTGAGTTGATAGGTTAAGTGTTATAAGGAGTGTAAGAGAATTGATGGGTTGAGTGTTGTAAGAGGTGTAAGAGAGTTGATAGGTTGAGTGTTGTAAGGGGTGTAAGAGGTGTGAGAGAGTTGATGGGTTGAGTGAACTATGAGTTATATGGGCATGAGTTGTATGATATAAGTTAGGTGGATATGGATATGTGGAATAGATCTTATGGATGATGGGTTATTAGTAGATGGTCATGAGTTATGGTTATTAGACTTTGACTATGGCATTTGGGCTTTGGCTTTGGCGATTGGGTAATTGAGCTTGACTACTTGAGTTTGGGGTAATGAAGTTTGGCCAAATAGGCTTGGGCATTGGGTGAACATTAGAGCCTTTGAAGAAGCGGGAAGAGGGATAGGGGATGCAAAAATGGGTTGCTTACATATAACATAGTGAAATCATAATACAGAGTAGAAGCGTGAACTAAAATTTTCTTTCTATACATATGATTGTATTCCAAGTTTGTACAATAATTAAACAAAAACAAGAGTGGACATGCCCACTCATCAAAATACAAAATATAATATTCTTTCTCTCTCTCAGTAGTCGCCTTAAAAGGGCCAATAGTCTAAGTCCCTTGCCTCCACCTGAGGCTCTAATACCGGCTCCACATATGGCTCCTCCTCGCTATAGTCCTTCTCTATCCAAGTACCCGGAGCATAGATGTCATATAGATCACGTGCACCTGTCGACATACAATGTACGACTGAGCATGAAATACTTAAAGTATACATACTACTAGTTAACAATGTTATAACAACAATAATATCACATGCGAGTACTTAAAAGAAAACAGTTCATCAGTCATGATTAAAACCAACATAGACAATCATTCGTCAATTCTTATCTCTCGTGGAAAACAAAACACCTTCTATAGTTATGATTTCTTATGAGTTCTTGTGAGTTCTTATGAGCCTTGTGAGATTTCCTATGAGACTTTCTTTTGAGATTCTTATGAGTCAGAGATTAATACCTTTAAAACCTGGGTTATGAATCTCCTTAACAAACCACCAAACTTATGAGAACTTCTTGTGAGCAAGAGGTTAGTACCCTTAAACCTGGGCTACCAACCTCCTTGATAATCCACTAGCTTATGAGAATTTCTTATGAGCAAGAGATTAGTACCCGCAAAACCCTGGGCTACCAGCTTTCTTGACAATCCTTTAACTTATGAGAACTTCTTATATCTTAGCTTATGAGCAAGATGTTAGCACCCGAACTATCCTGGGCTACCAACATCCTTGATAATTCACTGTAATCATGCATATGAGATCGTACTTGTATTTCTTTATGAGTTTTACTTATTTCTTTCAATTTTTAGTGTTTATGAGAAAACCTCGATCATATAAACCATAGAGTGCATGGAGTGCTTGTGAGCATCATCATGTATATATGGAAAGTTTTAAACATTTCATATGGTTCATACCAGACATGTTAGCATTATAGCATACTTAGACCATTTTAGAATTATAAGACATTTTCATTCATTTCATCACGTCATCAAGATCATGGCCTTTAAGCTTATTTCATCACATCATACTTCGAATCATTATTTATTTAGAGATAATAAAATTCACTTATAAGTATGGCTATATTTCTCCTTTTATTAAAAAACCCTAACCTTAAAACCCTTAATCATTTGTTGGATCCTAATTAAAATCACTTATCGAGAGTATTTACAAATTCCATTCCAATCATACATTCATCATCCTTTCAATCTTTGTACAATAACAATGCTAGATAGTGGAAGTATTTACCTCTTGATCAATTCCTATGTTGAAGAAAAACCCTTGAGTAGAATCCAAGCTAGATGGAGGAAGGCACCACCTTGAGGAAGAAGATTCTTGCTTGATTTGAGCTCTTCTTCTTCAATCCAAAACCCCCTCTTGAAAATCCTCACTCTTCTTCCTTTCTCTCCTAAGGTCTCTCTTTAGGTTTAGGTTAACCCCAAAATCCCCCAAATGATCTTCTATTTATAGGCAATGGGGTTAAAACCCCAAGACCCCTCAAATGATCTTCTATTTATAGGCAATGGGGTTAAAACCCCAAGACCCCTCAAATGATCTTCTATTTATAGGCAATGGCCCTCTTGAAAATCCCCACTCTTCTTCCTTTCTCTCCCAAGGCCTCTCTTTAGGTTTAGGTTAACTCCAAAAACCCCCAAATGATCTTCTATTTATAGGCAATGAGGTTAAAACCCCAAAAATCCTACACTAAAAAATCTAGTTCGCACACCTACGATCATTCGTAGGTTTCCTACAATCGATCGTAAAACTTCCAGTGAGTTTATCCAGTTTCTGGGACTATATGAACGTTCGTAGACTTCCTACGATCATTCGTAGGCTTTCTACGATCGTTCATAGGTTGTTTACGAACAATCGTAACTTCGATAGAAACTTTCTAGATTTTCTCATTTTGGTATTTCGGCAATAACTTTTGACTCACTTATCGGATTTCAATGATTCAACTTGTGTTGGACTCTTCATCCAAAGGGGATCAATTTTGTGTCTAATGGAAAAATCATAATTTTGAGTTTTTAATTACCTAAATGGGATCTAAAGCCGACTGGTCTGAAAATGAATTTCAGCCGCCCGGGTTTTCAACAGACCCGACTCCGGAAATCCGACTTTTAACTTAACCCTGACTCAAAATCTGGAAAAATGATAAATATGAACCTCGAAGAGGGTTTCAATACCTTTCCAAAGGTTTAAGAATTATTCGATTCCGAGCAATGGTGACAAAACTAGAACTTCTTAAAGTTGAGGGTAATGTTAAGACATAAACCCTTTTTAACACTATTTTATACTCTTACTCCTTCATCCCAAACACCTATGAACTTAAGAAATTTTTCTTAAGACTTTAATACATGCCGTAACACATCATACATTCAAAATATATCAAAACCATGTTCTCATTATCGTTGACAACCCTTCAAGGCATTACAATAGGCTTTAAGCCTTAGACACTATTCACCAAGCCATACCATCAAGATCCGGGGTTCTACAGTAAACGAGCCGAGCTGGGCACTGCTTGGGCTTGGCTCGTTGGAATTTTACAGATGCCCAGGCTCGGCTCGTTGGAATTTTATAAAAGCTCAGGCTCGGCTCGATAATTTTTTTAAAAAAAATACATTGATAAGTACTAAATTCAATAAAAAAAAATTGAAAGGGCATTTTTTTTTTTTTTTTTGGGATGTCATGTGACTCACGTGAAAGCTTGAGTTAAAACTTAAACGAAAATAATTATGTTAATGTATACTAAATATATTTTACAAAAAAAAGGTATATTAAATATATCATATAAATTGAACTTTTAAAGGGTATTATTATAAAATTGATCGAGTTGAGCCGAGCTGGGACACCTATTGTTTAGGCTCGGCTCGTTTATTTTTCGAGCTCACTTTTAAGGCTCGGCTCGGCTCAACGAGCCCAAAGTAAAAGCTCAAGCTCGGTTTATTTCGAGTCGAGCTCACCTGGCTCGCGAGCTGGCTCGGCTTGTTGACACCCCTTGTTGTTCTATAAATACTCAAAATTTTAAAACTCTTTCCTAAAGAGGCTTATGATCATTTTTCTATAATTCAACACTTACGAAAAGTTTTAAATACCCATCTATTACCAACAACACTTAAAAAGAAGTGTTTCCTTTAGTTTACGAAAAAGAAGAGAAAAAGAGGGGTCTAAGAGGGTGAATTTTCATCATGTATGATCTCAAATAAGTTTATGACAAAACGAAGCCCAAGCTCCTCAGTCCTCACTTCCCTCATCTTTTCTTCCATTGAAGCTCATCAATCTTTCTTTTTTTTTTTTGTGGAAATACATCTTTGATTTACATTTACCCTCACCTAAATTTCTTTGTGATTTTTCTTTACGTCCATTGTTACTTTGGATTAATGGTTAACATGTGATTTATGATGGTTTCAATAGGAGTGTTCTTGTAAATAAAATGAAAAATACCCAAAATCTCAAGTTTTAATGAAGTTTTTGCAACAAGATCGAGATGGGTCGATACAAATTGATACAAGTTGATCGATACTATTATTCATACATGTAATGACCTATTATCTTCAATCATGGAATACGAGGGTATCGACATTAAGTATCAAACCGAGTTTTTTGGGTATCAACGATACACCGTAAACCATAGAAAAAACATTTGAAAAAACCATATAACATGAAATTTAAGGTTTAAAATCTTACATTCAATAATTACAAGTCTTTTTCCTGGGCTAATCATACATGCAATGGTTTTTCTTCCGAGTGAATGATGTTCTCTTCGTTCCATGCTCGAACTGTAAAGTTTAAAGCATCAAAGCATCTTTGTTAACGATGTTCTCTTCATTTAATGAATTTCTCTCATGATCTTGCTAGCTACAGTTAGGGCGAAATATCTCTTGCCTGAGCTTGAGTGCCTCGGTCAAAACATCGTTCTTTCTCTCTTTCTCAATGGCTAAGGTTAGAATGGTCCGAAAATATTATTTTTTGCTTGTGCTTATGCTTCTTTAGGGAGTGGTTTTCAAAACTTGAGTATTTGAGGAACAACCCTAAACTAGAGAGGCAACAAGGAAAAAACCCTATATGATTTGGTTTGTTGATAATGAGACATCATCCCAGGATTGTAGATTGGGGGCACAGCATGGAATGCTAGTTGCCTTGTTTGATCCACAGTTGAAACTTAAAATTGAGGAAAACTCAGACGGGCCCTAAAACTAGGGGTGTAAATTGGACTGTATTCCCCCATTTTAATCTGGGGTTGTGCTGGCTGCTGGGCCCGTGAATCAAAACCCAAATATATTAAATTAGGCCCACGCCTCTATGTTGTTTTATAGGTGTTCAGAAAAATATCAAGGCAGGTCGAGACTCGAGCCCGAGCTCATTGTTTAGTATAAAGGACCTCTGCCTCTGGCTTCAATGAAAAAGATTATATACCAATGAATGAAAATCATTTTTTTCATAAATTATACATATTATCTTTGTTTCCATTTGTGATGTAAAACTTCGATGCAAGTGTGTTGGGCTCCTAGTTTAAGCAATTAGATAGTATTGTTGATCATTCTCATTATTAGAAATCACACTGTTCTCTACCCAAAAAAAATCACACTGATCTAAATTAATGATGCACTCTATGCCATAGAGTGGGATACCGTGATGATAATGTACAATACATGTATGGTAGTAAGTTACTAGAATAAAAGAAATTCATATGATTATCGCATCAATTTCCTTGTATTTTGGTAGATAATATACACAATTTTATAAGATGAAAATAAATCATGTACCCAGCTCAAGGATGTACTGACATGGAATTGAAAAACACAACAAAGTAGAGTTCCCCCCCGCCCTTTTCTTTGAAAAAAAAGAAAAGAAAAGAAAATAGTATTTGGAATATAAACAAGGACGTTGCTACTGAGACCGCTTTAGGGCTGAGACCATCGAGACCGTGCTCTAAAAGCACAGGATTCAGGTGGGGCCCATTTCACATGGTAGGCCCCACCTGAAATCCCGTGCTCTTAGAGCACGGTCTCGGTGGTCTCGACCCTAAAGGGGTCTCAGTAGCATTTCCCTATAAACAAATCTGGGTTCGACAAACATGACTAAGCATTAAATCCAGTGAGTATTTAAGAGAGGGGGCTTGGACCAATGAGGTCCATCCTTAGGTTTACAAATCTATATCTCATTCCTATTTTATTCTATCAAAAATCATAACTTAAATTACTACAAAAGTGAGTCCATTGTTTCATCCCATATATGTTATGAAAATCTCAGCAGGACCATTAAATTTTGTAGTTCAAGAGCTACCATTAATATGTCAACTATTGCATTGTACATAGAACTGTAAATGCTTAAGCCAGGGGATAGATCTTATCAAGCCCGGCTCTCATGTACAACGGTCTCTGACTCTATTTCGGCCTAGCTTTTAGAAGGCCTGGATTAGATAAGCTCAACCCCTACCTTTAAGGGCTAGGGCCCAAGAGAAGAGTATTTTCCTACATTGCCATCTGCCAACTTGAGTTTACCACTCCAAACAAGTTCTTCATATTAGTCTTCTTCTTACTGTAAGATTTCTGATAGATAATAAGGTACACGAAATGAAAATTGTGGTGAGCCCGACCCCAAGTTATGAGAGCCTTAAGATACTCGTACTTTTCACTCTCGGACTTTTGAAACTAAACAAGGCCTTGGCTTGCCTCTGGCGAAGCCAGAAAGGGCTTATCTGGGGGTTCCATAGAATAGGTGACATGTGGTGGAGAAGTTAAAATCATGGGACCCATGATTTTGACTTCTCCACACACAAATGGACATGTGGTGATAAGTGTGTGAGAATAAGGGGAAGAGATATCAAATGGGGACACAAATGGACATGTGGTGATAAGTGTGTGAGAATAAGGGGAAGAGATATCAAATGGGGAGAAGTCAAAAATCATGGGGAGAAAATAAATGACTTCTCCCCATTTTGCTGCCAGCTGCCGCATAATAAATGGAACCCCGAGAGCCCTTTCTGGCTTCGGCAGAGACAATCCGAGGCCACTAAACAAAGCCCACCTTCTCTAATGCAGCTTTTTGGAAGGTTGGACCGGGCATGGTACTTTTGTCATAGGGTTGGATTGACAACCTAAGGTGACATTGATTGATTTTTTTACCACGACAAATAAACCAAATGTTGTAGTAGGAAAATATTTAACGGACCCAAGGCTTCCATTGTGTAATGGAATTGCCGGTTCTCATTGGTCCCCTTCTCACTTTCAAACAAACATCAACTATGGTAAAGATTATCCACCCTTAGGATTAAGCAATCCAATCTTGGATTTTAGAAAAAAAATCAAAATTTTAACTTTAATTTTCTTAAACTTAATCGGGGTTAAACAGGAGAGGGGGGCTAAAAGGGACACGAAGACACGAGAGTAAGATAAATAGCAGACCTATGAGCCCGCTGAGTAGTGCTCAATATTATATTATCCTATTACTATAAAATAAATAGATATTCAAAGACATTAAAGATATTTCAAATTTAATAACTTCTATTTCCTGAGAGGGTGGGAGTTTGTATATACTCTCTACCCGCCTACTAATTGAACAGATACGAACACTTAACCGGCGTTGCGGTCTAAACGTATATCTCAAAACAAAAAAAAAATTTCCTTAAATATGATTGAATCCATCAATTATATACTCCTAATTTATTTTCTCTCTCCATTCTTTATGGGTTTTAACTGCTGCTCAACTCACATTTTTAACACTACTCACATTTTCAACACATTTGATCTAAATGCATCTCCGATCCCTGTTTCAATCCACTTTGGCCCTTTCCTCTCTCACGCTCCTTCTCTGACGTGCATTGCGGCCCACTATTACATGTACATATATAATAATAGAGCACAAAAGGATAATAAGAGTCAGATATATGACCGATATTTAAAATTTAGATCATCAGATTGAAACAAACAAAGATCAAGAGAATCTTAAACAGTTTGACCGCTCTACCGGGAAGTGAAGCCCCATGTCCATCTTACCCGAAACGGGATCCCCTTCAAATGCCGAAGTTGCTTCCGGTCTTCGAGGACCCCCTCCCAAACCAAACATACAGAGAGAGACCTGACTCTCCTCTCCCAAACTCCAATAAGCCACCACCAAACTCTCGTCCGTTAGCTGGTCATAACACGTGATGCCATGAGAGTTCGTCAGTGCTTTAAAGAGAAAAGAAAAGCTCACCCTAAAACATCTACCATTAAAGGGCTTTGGGTTCCTCTCTGTCCGCAACGTGCTCTCCTTTCTCTCAGCTTTCAACGTTCTCGAGGCCACTGACTCACTCTCTCTATCTATCCATCTGATGTCCTCTTTAATTTATATTTACAAAGTTGTTGACACCCTCTCTGACACCTCCATTACTGCTCTCACGCCACAACACTACTACTCTTAGCACAAATATTGGAGCTCCCTTCTCTGTAGCTCTGTAGCTGTACCTAAATGTCACAGAGTCCATTCCAGACCCTGTTCCCCTTCTCCTCTCATTCATTTCCCCCATCTCCTTTACGGTTAAAAGAGGTCAAGGAATAAGACACAGTATCCTCCTCTCATCAATCCCCTCATAGCTTCCGGTTTTGGTGGCTTGCTGTAAATGCAGCTACGTTTTCCTATATCTTTCTATGGGGAAGAAGGGAGGAACCTCGTGGTTGACTGCAGTGAAAAGGGCTTTCAGGTCTCCTACTAAGGAGAATGAGAAGAGGAGTAGCAGAAGGAGAGAAGAAAATGAGCAAGAAGAAGAAGAAGAAAAGGTGACATCTTCTTGTTTATTTTTGTGCTTGTTGATCGATTTCTATAAATGGGTAAATCTCTATAATGTAATAATTCGTTCATGGGTTTCTGCAGAAGAGAGAGAAACGAAGATGGATTTTCCGGAAACCTTCCAACCACGAACCGGTGATACAACAATGCGAAGCAAAGACCACGACCATTACTACAGCTACGATTCCTGTTTCGGCTGCCGAGCAAAGGCATGCCATTGCAGTGGCAGTGGCGACCGCAGCAGCAGCTGAGGCTGCGGTTGCCACGGCCCAAGCTGCCGTTGAGGTTGTTCGCCTCACCAGGCCTTCCAATTTCGTTAGAGAACACTACGCTGCCGTTGCGATTCAGACGGCTTTCAGAGGATATCTGGTAATTAAAATAGGGAGAGATGGATTTTGTTGTTTCTTTATATTTCTCTTGATTGCTGTAGTGAAAAGAGAGATAGATTGACCGACTTCGTGGTGGTTGTGAAGGCAAGGAGAGCTCTTCGTGCGCTTAAAGGGCTTGTAAAATTGCAAGCTTTAGTGAGAGGACACAACGTTCGAAAGCAAGCGAAGATGACTCTTCGATGCATGCAAGCCCTGGTTCGAGTGCAGGCTCGGGTGCGCGATCAACGAATGAGGCTCTCGCACGAATGGAGCAGAAAATCCATGTTTAGCGACACCAACAGCATATGGGACTCGCGATATCTTCAAGACATCGCAGACAGAAAGTCGATCGTAAGTGGTCTTATTTGAGTTTAAGCTTCAGCTGCTTCTATATATTCTCATGGCTTTTGTATCACAGTCGAGAGATGGAAGTAGCATTGCAGACGATTGGGATGATCGCCCCCATACACCCGAGGAGATCCAAGCCATGTTACAGAGCAGAAAGGAAGCTGCTTTAAAACGTGAAAAAGCCCTTGCTTACGCATTCTCCCACCAGGTTCATCTCTCACTCTCTCCATTATCTTTTTAATTCTAGGATTAATGAGCTCACAAACTGCCATTTCCCACATGCCCATGTAACAGATATGGAGATCTGGTAGGAATCCATCAGCGGGTGATGAGGAGGAGCTGGAAGAAAGACCGAAATGGCACGACCGTTGGATCCCCACAAAGCCATGGGAGAACAGGGGAAGAGCTTCAACAGATCAACGAGACCCCATAAAAACAGTTGAAATCGACACTTCTCGGCCTTATTCATATTCAGGACCACCCAATATCCAAAGATTACAAAATCCCCACCACCACCACCAACAACAACAACAACCCACTTCTTTTGCTGGTGCTTCTCCTCTCCACAGAGCCCACCACGACCTTTACCTCCACCAGTCCTCTGTCACGCCCTCCCCATCCAAAACAAGGCCTCTGCAAGTTCGTTCGGCGAGCCCTCGATGCCCAAGAGAAGATAGAAGCTACTCAACAGCCCATACGCCGAGCTTAGGCTCCAGTTACTACTACAGTGGTGCTCTGCGTCAACATGGAATAGGTGCAAGTGGTGGTGGTGCTGGAGCTGGTTCTGCTGCAATGCCCAGTTACATGGCTGCCACCGAGTCTGCAAAGGCTCGGGTTCGGTCGAACAGCGCTCCGAGGCAGAGACCGTCGACACCAGAGAGAGAACGAGAACGAATTGGGTCGGTGAAGAAACGCCTCTCCTACCCAGTTCCCGACCCTTACAACAGTGGTGTGGGCATTGGTGGTGGTGGTGGTGGTTTTGGTCAGAACTTGAGGAGCCCAAGCTTTAAGAGTGCTCATGGAGGACACTTTGTGACGGAGCAACACTCAAACTTTTCTTCTTGTACGGACAGCCTCGGTGGAGAGATCTCTCCTTCTTCAACCAGTGAGCTTAGGAGGTGGTTGAGGTAAGTGAATTGAGTAAATGATGACTAGCATCATACTCTGTAAGCTTGTTTTCTAATCTGCAATTGAGATCCAGAGGTAAATCAAGGTGGGAACAATGATTGGAAAAGTCTTTTAAGGATGCAATCTTTCTTACTATCTTATTAAGGTTGGGTGTAGGGCTTTTAAGATACCTAGCTTGGCCCGGCTTTCCAAAGCCCACAACAAAGAGGCCTTTTTTCGGCTCCAAAAAATCGAATGGCCAGGCCCTTTACAGCTACTTATATAGCGTTCCTAGGCCTCGGATTGTCTCTGGCGAAGCCAGAAAGGGGCCTCGGGGTTCCATACATTGTGCGGCAGCTGGCAGAAAATGGGGAGAAGTCATTTATTTTCTCCCCATGATTTTTGACTTCTCCCCTTTTGATATCTCTCCCCCTTATTCTCACACACTTATCGCCACATGTCCATTTGTGTGTGAAGAAGTCAAAATCATGGGCCCCATGATTTTGACTTCTCCACCACATGTCACCTGTTCTATGGAACCCCGAGATAAGCCCTTTCTGGCTTCGCCAGAGGCAAGCCAAGGCCAGCGTTCCTATACTAATCTATACTGCCTATGTGGCTTCCCTCTTTAATCTCCATACTAATCTATGGCACAGGATTCTCTCGAGTTCAACTCAAGAGAATTCTCTCGAGTTGAACCCCTAGAGGTCGCCACGTGTCTCCTTTGACACCCCTTAACCATGGGTAAGGTTCACCCACCCCTAGGGTTCACTAACCCATCCTTGGTTTTTTTTTTTTTATTAATTATTATTTTTTAAATTTAAAAAACTGTTTTTAGAGTTTTTAATATTAAAAATATTTTTTTAATTTAAAAAATAATAATTTATATAAAAAAAAAAACCAAGGATTGGTTAGTGAACCCTAGGGGTGGGTGAACCTTACCCACGGTTAAGGGGTGTCAAAGGAGACACGTGGCGACCTCTAGGGGTTCAACTCGAGAGGATCCTGAGCCCTAATCTGGCTTTCCTCTTTAATCTCTATTCTAAGAATTGTGATGCCACATCATTACTTGACGGGAGCTATAAATACCCTTTCTTAACTCCCCTTGCTTCTCTCTCCATTCTTATCTCTACTAAGTAACAAGATGAATTGCAATGAAGGGGAGTACCAAAACCTCTATTAACGGTTTTACTAATAATTAAAAATTATTTTAATTAGGTTCTTTTTTATTATTATCTTTTCTTTTAATATTTTGAGATTAATTTTCAGCCAGAGCTCCTTTTTTACACTACTAGGTGACAAATATGTAAATAATTACATATTTGCCACCCGGTAGTGTAAAAAGAGAGCTCTCCATGATGCAGAGCTCCGCTTTATATTTAAACTGTAATTTTTTTTGTTCACCCTGTGCATCGCATGGGTATCTGCTACTACTATATAATAACAATTGGTATTCATGTGGCATATTTTATTGCTCTTCATTTGCTTTAAATTGGTGTCACATGGCATACCCTCCAACCAATAGTTTTACCCCATGTGTACCATTCTCTTTCTTACCTTTAATTAAGATGTGGACCCACTAACACACTCTCTTATGCCTTCCCATTCATCTCCCCTTCTCACACGTCCCTCTCATTCATCCCCCTTAGGGCATTCCTAGCAGCCTCACCAAAATAGTTTTTTTAGCTATTTTGGTGAGCCAATAGACTAAAAAGTATGAAATACCCTCTCCAACAGTCTCACCAATTTGCATATTTCAGTTTGGTGAGTGTACAGTATTCACCAATGTTGGTGAGTCACTGTACACTCACCAAACCAAAAAATCTATCTTTCCCTCCTTGTTTATGGCCCACACAAATAAAATAAAATTTTCTCTTTATTTTTTTGTGTGGATGTGACACAAATAATAAAATAATGATAATTTTATCTATTTTGACGAGGCGGCTGGGGGTGTTTTAAAAAAGTTCCTCACCAAACTCACTTTTTGTGAGTTTTGGCTATTTTGGTAAGGCAAATATGAAGAGCCTGGTAGGAATGCTCTTAACACCTTTTAAGTTACTCTATTTACCGAACAATAATTCCCCTCTTTACAAATTTCCTCTCCTACACATATCTCTCCATGAATCTATGATTCTTTCCTCCACTATATAATTCCCTGAGTCGACCATCGAAACCCACCTCTCTCTCTCTCTCCAAAACGTCTTCCCAACACTTTATAGAGATGCTGGGTTCGTCATCCAAACTACAGTTGTACCCAGTTGGTCTTCATCTTCTCTGCTGCTCTCCCAACAAAACACACCTTACCTTGAAGCGGTTGTTCATGACCCAGGTTAACAAGCCCTCATGTCTCTTTAGATCGATTCATTTTGTGAAAGAAAATGTTGGGCTTCCTTCGTCGTTGCCCCTGGTTCCCCCGTCTTCAACATAGTTATTTAAAGGGCTTCTTCTTATAAGAGTTCTCAGAGTCAATTTAGTTTTCTCTTTACTTTGAAGCTTGAGATGTTTATTTTTACATAGTCTCGAGTTGTCATCAGCTCTTTGTAGTGTCCAACACAAAAGGTTGTTTATTTTTTTTATGTTTTAACTTTTTATTCCATTTTTTGATGAATAATTTGGTTGGGTTACTTGGGTAGATGCTCAAAATAGAAATTTCAAAGTGTGTTTGAATATTTGGAAATGTCGGCAGGGCATGTTTTACTGGTTGAACAAGAAAGAAAATAGTACGAATGTGGGTGAACTCTTTAGATGTTTTTTTTAATTTGAAGAAAGAACAAAATCTTATTTTAGGGGGTTAATTCTGGCTTTTGGTAAATGACCCATGAATAATACTTTGATCTTTTGATTATGTGAATTAATTTTGTTAATTTCTGTGAAGATTTGAGTATTGTAGGGTTGGGGGAGCAGAGCCAATATAAAATCATAAGTGGGTTGACTCAAAATCTGTAGAAATTGAACAAATTTGAGGTTGATTATTTAACGGGAATAAAATGCTGAATGTTTGATTTTGCATCTGAACAGAAATCACTGAAAATAAAAAGGAAAAAAATATATTTAATTGAGTGGTAGGAAGTGTTTTAAAATAAATCTCCAATTACCCGGGTTGATTTGTTTGAAGAACTCAAAGATCAAGGATCTAACTTTCAGATGAGAAAGTTTTGAAATTTGAAATTATACTTGAATGACTTGAAATTCTCCCACAGGTCATCACGTGTCCCTTTTAATACTCCTTTCTTAATACCTTTTAGCTTTCTCTGTTATGTATATTTTAATGATTAAATATTTCTAAATGCTTTACAAAGATGAGTTGTTGGCTCTGCATAGAAATGAGTCCCCATGCCATTGCTAAGTACAGGGGGAAGAGAAGCACAAGTAGTCCTCTCCTCAAATCACAAGAAATTGTTGGCTACTTACCTGATAAGGGGACCACGATATCCCCTTCCTAGCTGACCGTGTCTCTTTTCACCTCTTTTTAACCATGTTTTATCATAACTAAATTATGATAAATATATTTTTTTCTTCTAAAAATCAAAGTTGGATGGATGAACCCTAAAGGGTGAGTGAATCCTAATCACAATAAGTAGGTGTCAAAAAAGAAGGGGTGAAGAACTCATCTTATCTTAACATAAAAGTGCCTCCTTTAAAACAAATTCCTTCATCTAACGACTAACCACCTACCCACGTAATGGTCGACCAACCATTGCGTTTAATCAACCCACCAAAATTCTAAGTGAAATTTTATATTAAAAGTATTAGGCATAAAGGTTTGTGTGCTTAATTGACCCAAATATATTTTGTCCATGCATTTTTCATCTCACGGAATGTTTGCTAGTACTATATATATAGTAAACATTAGTTTAAGTACATAAGATAAGATCATATGTGATTCGAGGAAAGACACCTTAAAAATAAGATTTTTTTAAATGGGTATAAGAATGTAAGTGACAAAAGCAAATACATATACATATGATTTGGGTACATGGCCAACTTGACGTAATTCTTTAATGTCTTCAATCTTTGTTGTAGCCACGTGATTTACTTGCATTAACCATTTACTTAGACAATATATTAGTCTTACTTTGTCAATATATTGGAGTCAGAAATGTCCATGCTTTACGTACTTTTCGTTGTTGTACCTCATTATCCCTCTGAATCCGAATTAGGAAGAAAACTAATAAGAAGAGCTTGTTGCGAAGAATTTTATGTAAGAGCCACTCTAGCCTATCCACTTACTACCACCCCATGGAGATTCACTCACCACCGCGGAACAAGCATGCAGACTGTATATTTAACTCTTAGTAACCAAAATCTTGCAATGCCTCTTGTGCTCTCGCCCTCCGCTTCTCACAACCCTATGCAACATTTAAAATTGACACACTCTCGCTCCCATTCTTGCTCTCGCTGTGTGCTCTGTTACAGATTTTATTCAAATTGTAAAGGGGAGCCGAGTCATATTTAAATTAAGTTTACTCGTGTTTTTGTTTCCACTCTCAACCTTTTATCTCCCACAACTCACATCCACCTAATTGAGATTTGCTAATATTGATTTCTCAATTCCCTGGAGGTTTTCTAATTCACACTTGAGGGATGTTTAGCTTCAATCAAAAAAGGTATCCTGCCTCTGGGTTTCCATCGTTTTGAATAAAACACAGATTGTTCTTTGTCATCGATTCCATCTACGAGACAATGTTGGTGCCAAAAAGGTGGTGTTCATAAGAAAATATGTACCATTTCCATTTGCAGTATCCATCCCTGCGACCGGAATCAGGCTCTTAGCTTGTAAACATGGGGAATAGGATGTACAGATCGAATATATTGTAACTCAGGAATGAAAAGCACAGATTGAACAAACTCCAAAAAAATTAGCCCCTTGATCAGTATGCTTACAACTCTGAATTGAGCCTGACGAAAATCCATTTTCACATTTAGCAAGTACTCCCCAATAGTAAGCGCGGCTAAGCATCAAGCTTCGCTAAATTTATTTCAGTTGCCAAACTACGTTAAAACCTATGACTTAAGGTCGGCGAACCTTACTGAGCTTATACCACCCAGGTGATTTTGAGGTTTGTTGATCTAAGAACCTTTAGCAGAAGTGATTGATTTGTAGTCCAAACGTGGATATCCTAGGCCATACTCAGACTAGTGTTACTTGATGGATAGGTAAACCCCCAACCCAAGCCCAGATTTGATCTTGAGACCTCCCGGTTTACGGTTTGTCCTTTGACCACTAGGCTACACCCATTAAAGTTTAAGGTTGTGAAAGGAAATGTGCACGAGATGGAAGCCATTGACAGAGGACCTCCAACATTCTTGGACTTTGTTACTGAAACCCTCTTAGGACCGAGACCATGCTCTAAGAGCATGATTTCAGGTGGGGCCCATTTCACATGGTAGGCTCCACCTGAAATCTTGCTCTCTTAAAACATGGTCTCAGTGGTCTCGATCTTATGAGGGTCTCGGAAGCTTTATCCAACATTCTTATCTATAATATAAAGAAATAAGTGCTACCTAACCCCAACAAATAAGTGACAACTAACTTCCTCTCTTTGCTCTCCAATCTTTAATCATAGGAATCATATGAATTTTTAAATCTCAACCGTTAACAATTTCTCTCACCTCTTTCTCTCATACACATCTCCCTCTCAATTCAAAAACTATTGGAGAGATTTAGGGGATACATATGTTTTCTTCACAAATCAAAAATCATTGGAAAAATTTTAAAAGATTGTGATAAGAGAGATAGAGATAAGGATAAATTGAAAATGTAGAGAGAGGTTTAGGGGATTATGATAAGGGATAAAGAGAGGTTTAGTGGTTTCCTTTATCAACGTTTCCTAGGGCTTTTTTCCCACAAACGATTAGGTATAAATGCAATAGATTAAAAGTGAGACCAAAGTATGTGTTGAGGGGTTTTACAAGTTATGCTCCAAATGAAAATTTCAATGGACACCCTTAACCCGCATTAGCTACAGCAAAATTATAAGAAAACTGAGTACTTCTAGCTTAAGCAGGATTATCCAAGTAAATTGTCCAACATGTTAAAGTCCCACTTGATCCGAAATAGAATTGTTACTCCTAAACGAATTGAGTATATCCTCTGTGCGTCTGGCTCTCAGTGGTGAAAGGGCAGACTGATGTACATGGACAAATGTATGAGGAACGAGACTTCAGCAATCCTACTTTGCAGCCCCATGGGCCATATCTCTCTTTTGTCGTAGACATGATCCTCCAACACGTTAATCTGGACTGACCAATCAAGACTCCACCTCTTGGATGGGAGTAAAGCCCCATATCCAGAGTGACTGGACAATTCTAAAGCACCCGAAGCACGTGGAATTCTAAATCTAAAGGTCTTGCAGAAGTTCACATAGCTCCCCATCATTGTATCCAGCATACTGGACCAAAAAACTTTCAGCATTGCACTTTTATGGTCCTTAACTCCTTAAATGCACAATAGTCACCCGATCAAGTTTATTTTAAAACAATTCATCTTAATCCTATGGGGATTAAGATCTCCGCTACATTGATGCGCCTTGATCGTGACTGTTGAGGATAATCTTCCAACGTCACTCAAATCCACCATCTTTATAACAGAAAATCTTTTAAAATGAGATCCATTCTGTCATCAACTTGATGATAAAATAATAATGACTTTCAAAAAATCATCAACATAAAGCAAAGGGAAGAATTCTCCAAGCAATAATGCAGCCAAGCTTTGAACAGCCAACATTCTTATGAACACTCATTCGACATTATGGATCTGTAAATCACTCTAACTATGTAGGGAATAGATACAACATCATCAATTTCTCCATCCTTCTTGGAGCACACAGTTATCAGGTATAAGATAACCTCTGAGGTGATCAATCACGAGAATTTGTACAACCATCCCCACATAAGGGTGCATTTGGTTGGCGAGAAAGTGAATGAAAGAAAAGAAAAGAAAAGAACAAAACAGAAAGGGCAAGAAAAGAAAGGATGAAGAAAAGAAATTTAAATTTTCTTACAAAATAACCATCAAAAGATGGATGAAGTTTTTGGAAGAAAATTTGTCATAATTGAGAAAGTACAAGAAAAGAAAATATAAGTGTATTTCTTGTAAACCAAATGCAAGAAAAATGCAAAAAAACATACTTTTCTTTTCATTTTCCTCATTTTCTTGCCAACGAACACACCCAATGGTGCATGAGTCGCTGGGCCACATCCAAGAGTCGCTGGCCCATGGCCCGACCCAACTTGATTATATAGTTGGGTGGGCTTGAGTTTAGAGGCTTTTAAGCCCAGTGCCCATTAAACAAAGGTTGCTAAACGGGTTTGGTCCGCTAGGCCCAGCCTGGCCCAATTACTAAAATCCAGCATTCCTAGCACATTTTCCCCTTATTTTTCTTAGGCAGGCTGGCTCGTCTGGTCATTTGAGCCAGATTAATAAGCAGGCTGCCAGGCCCATTTTTTCATAGGGCCTAGATGGACTCGTCCTGGGTGAACCCAACCCATTGACACCAAGCTAAAGAGCTACAGCAGGCCATTGGTCCATCCCACTAAAAGATAAAAATGATTTTTTAATAATATTTTGAAATGTCTTTTTAAAAAAGGTTGATTTGAACTTTTAAATTGATTTTTTAATGGGATGGACCATTGGCCTGTCTGTCTGCTGGAGCCCAATGGGCTACAACTGGGGCTGCTGCCCATTTGCTCTCCAAGTGAAGTTGGGCATAAAAACGCTACTTCCTCTTTTGTCCGCCTGATTCCTTCTTCTTATCCAACTATTCCCGATTTTTTTAACTTCTTTGCAAACTCTGACTTGCCGCCTGATTCCTTCTTATCCAACTATTCCCGAATTTTTTTACTTCTTTGCAAACTCTGACTTGGTAGACCCCTTTTCAACGTCTCTAAGGAAATAATCTTCAGCTTGTGGCTACAATGAAATGATAAACGAAATCCAAACCAAACTCTCCTACTGCACGGGCATTAGTGAAAAGGGTGGGTCATTTTTGCATAGACAACATGTGTCTTCAGGCTTTATATGTTTCTTCACCAAATTTACCTCATACCTAGGAATTGGTACCCTCCACCGGAATACCTTAGGGTGCGTTTGGATTTGTGGAATTAGGGGTTGGAATTGGAAATTTCATCCCACAATTCCAATTCCATTGTTTGGGAAAAATTATAAAAATGTGGAAATAGAATTTTCTAATTTTATATGAAATTAGAGAGGTGATTTTGAAAGCAATATATGTGGAATTCAATTCCTTTATGATAGAAGGTCTTAATTGACAAATCCATTGGTTAGAGAATTGGAAAGAGAATAAAAACACGATCATAACTCTTCACCTCTTCATCTCATCTAGTTCTCCTTCAACCATACCAAAGAGACGTGGGACGGACACCACCACAGCCCGGCAAAGGTATGCACTTTCTATCGTTAGTCTTCATCATGTTCTCTCTCATATCTCGTGTTCTCCATGCACCACTCCCTGTTCCATTCTTTCTGCTCAGTGCTCAGTACCTATGAACTGGTTATGGGTTTCTTTTCATATTCAGATCTGCAAAAATATGGGTTTTGGGTTTGATCCACCCCTTGACACAAATATCACGAGTTTTGTCGGTTGCCTAGTGAGCTCTTATCTTCCTGTACTTCCTTCTTTGTAAACTACATAGGTGCTAATAACCAAAGGTTGTCGATGTGCATGGCCAAGAGGCTACCAAGCTTGTCACATAGTACTGGGTGCTTTGTGTGCACCGGGCAAGAATATAATAGCATCTGACCAATTACCTGAACAAGTGGTTTAGATTACGAACATATTAACTTTGATGTGCATTATATTTAAAATCATACCATTTATCAATCAATGTGGGTTTTATTTAATCTGGGAGATCACCTTGGTGGGATCCTGCCCCTGCATGCCTGCCAATTATCCAGTCCATAGGTAGGGAAGATGAGAGTTCCAGCTTCCTCACAGCAAGCTTCTTGCCTTGTGTGCATGTAGCCTTAGGGAGGTGGATTTTCCAATAGGATTTTGGCCCAATAATTAGTTTGGCCATTTCCTTGATTAGTGGCAACGAATATCCGGTAGTTGCAATTGATTAGTTTGGCCATTTCCTTGATTCTGAAAGTTCAGTATATGTTATGTCTATAATACTAATATCCGGTAGTTGTTATTTGTATGACCTTTGTTATTTTTTTCTTGTTATTTAATCAATTGCATTTCCATTATATTTTTGTGATTCTCTTTTCTAGTAATTGAAGTAAAAATTTTAATTGAGTTGGTATTTGCATGATATTAATAAAAAGTCGGTCTCTAAATAGAAATGTCTAATGATGGGATTGACTTTTCATTATTTCATACACGACAAAAACGTGCAAGGGAGGAAGAAGAGGAAATGAATGTTATTTTGACAATTAATGCTATTATTGTAATGGTAATAACAATAATGTACCATCACAATATGATAAAAGAACCATCAACAAATATGGAAAAAGAGAGACAAAATTGGTTGACCCATCTATATAATGGACAACAATCTACATGCCTAGAACAATTGCATATTACCAATGAGGGGTTTAGAAAATTGTGTATACTCTTACATGATAGGAGAGGGTTAACGATGACGAGAAATGTAACAATTGAAGAAGTTGTGGCAATATTTTTACATATCCTTGTCCACAACCTCAATAATAGCACAATAAAATTTTTCTATCGCTATTTAGGAAAAACAGTAAGTAGACAATTTCAAAGCGTATTGCGATAAATAGCTAAACTACACAAAGATTTCTTTAAGTTGCATGAGCTGATACTTAACGAACACGATATTAGTAAATAGAAGTGGTTTAAGGTACTTGAAAACTTCTAAATTTTAAGTTTATCTATATTGCTACATAGATATATATTATACTAACTACTTAAACTAATTCAGTAAAACTCTCTGGAAGAACTCGACGTCACATACGTTAATTGAACTATTCCCATTGAAGACTAGCCTAGATATCAGAATAGAAAGCATGATATTAGTACAAACATGTTAGGAGTATGTGATTCTAGCATGAAGTTTATCTATGTACTTCCTGGATGACAGGGATCTGCATTAGACTCTTGAGTCCTACAAGATGCATTGCGTAGGCACAATTGCTTTCATATCCAATCGGATATGTCTTTAAATGTTAAAAGTAATTTTATAATTTATAAGTAATGAAAAATGATGTATTATTGAAATATAAGTAATTTTGTATTGTAGGTAAGTATTACTTTGTCGATACGGGATATACTAATGGGTCAAGATTTTTAGATCCTTATCAAGGAACTCGATACCATCTCAATGAATGGAGATGAATGAAGGGGTAACACTCCAAACAACTATAAGGAGTTATCTCCAATCTTCCACATTCAAGTGCGAGAAACGTGATTGAAAGAATATTTAGATTGATGAAAAAACGACGGCGTATACTACGCCCTGTTAGTTTTTATGATGGGAATCGCATCCTAAATTTTTGGTTGAATTTGAATTATCCATGATTTGTTCCATATTTTTGTATTACGCAAGACTCGTGACTTGAGTCCGGTTACAACTTAAGAGAATTTTGAGTCAGCTAGGATAGCTGGGCTCCCCATTTCAAAACAGAAGTCAGTGTTTAGTATGATTTCTCCTGTAATTACGGAACTACCATAAGTTTAGAATGAAAAAGAGGAACTCATGATTGTCAAAAAAAAAGAAAAGAGAGGAGCTCCTCCAAACGCAGTGAAGCGGGGCTCCGGCTCATGTTTAAAGTTTAAACTCAACAAAATACATAAATAAAACAGGCTTTAGAAGTGGACCCAAGAAACATCAGTAGATATCGCAAATGTGTGGTGTGCCCTCTTTAGTTCTCTTTAGATGATGATGCTATGCTGCTAAGGGTGTGCAATCTCTGGTTTTGCCAAAGCAGTCATAAACATGGGGCTGCTGCTATCCGAGTGAGTGAGATGCGAGTGTCTTCTGCAGGACACCAGATGGAGATGAAATTGTAGTTGCTGGAGGGCTGCCTGCGTCGCGCTCGCAACTATACTCCCCAACCATCACTCATCAAACTGAGGGCCCCACCGCATGAACTCTTGCTGGTGTTGGTGCTGCATGCTACATTTGTCCCTGCTGCGTCCTCAGTGGTGGCTGTGCTTGGCCGTAAAACTTCGGCTAATGGTCCACCGGGCGGTGAAGTAATCCATGAAACAGGGTTCATGTCCTCACTAATCGCATTGCAACCGGACATTGATAGAGTAAGAGAAGACGAAGAGAGCTTTCCATTTGAAGTAACAGAGGACTTGTTACTGGTGTCCCTACTCTCATCTCCCTCTGCAGTCGACCAGGCATCAATGAAACTTCTTGGTGCCTCTCTCTGTTCTGCACTCGCGGCCTCTTCTACCAATTGGGGTTTGAGAAACAACCCGCATTGATCATTCTGCTGGAGAATATCCGGCCCTTCTCCTCCGGCACTGAAATTTCTATACGAGTTCAAATTCAGAGGTTCTTCGTAATGCTGATGGAGGAAAAGGGCGTTTGCGTTACAATTGGTGTCGCCAATCCTCAATCCTACTTTGGACTGCATCAGTTGCTGCCAATGTTCGTTCGATTCCTCTTTCATCATCCAGTCCAAGCATCTTTAGAACAAGGCAAAAGAAACTACTGTAGATAAATAAAAAAAGAGTAAAACAGACACTACCCATTTGATATCGGGTTCTTCAGATTCTAAAAGATAGTTTGAAACCCTAACCTACCTGGATTCCTTATATGGTGAAGCAGAGAACACAGTTTCAAAAGGAGAAGCCTTGGATTCGGAATTGTTGAGAAACGCTGGAGGTGGATAATAGCAATTGGTAGCTCCCAGACTATGAGATGAAGTTTGATTGGTGTTAACCGCAGGTGTTGTTGGAGGAGCCGGGTGCGTAGTGTTGTTGATCTCCGCAGTTACTTCCACAGGCTTTCTTGAACGGGGTCGTCCTCTGTTTGTGTGTCTCTCGCAGTATTTCTGATCAACCGCAACATCTCTCGAGCACCGCCATTTCTTCCCATCAGTTCTGCGGCACCTCCCCGGCTCAGGATCCATGCTATTCGAGAAACGTAGATTGAAACAAGAACCCTGACCCACTGCAAAAAGAGTGAAAAAAAAATTCATAAATTTCGAGAAAACAAAACAAACCCTCGTCAAATCTCAGTAAAAGGAAAGAAAACAACCCCATTTAAATTATATTATACAAAGGGACTGATAGAGAGAGCTCTGAAAAAGAGCAGAGTTATATAAAAAAGAGAACAAACCTACATCAAATCACAGAATAACAAAATATTTCATTAGAAAAAGATGAACAGGGGTTGATTAACCAAAAGCAAATAAATTATTACAGTTAGAGTGGGAAGCAGCAATGTCCGAGAGATTTCTACTAATGGGTATGAGGAGATCAGGTGGAACAGGGACAGAAGCCATCATGTAGTTGTAGATCATAGCCTGTCGCTCAAGTTCCTTCCACTGAGTCGATGTAAAAGGAAACCTGAGTGATGTCGCCATTCCTCCTGCTATACACAAAACAACAACATCTCAGTTCTTCTTTACCTCTGTACACATACAACACATCCCAGCGATTCTCTCCGACAGTGAAGAAATTTAAACCTTCTAGAGACAAAGAGGGATTAAAAACAACAAGGATTGATTTGCTTCGAATTGACTTTGAATTTTGAAAGAAACAGCTACCTGGCGATTTGAAGGCTGAAGTAGAAGTGTTAAAAGGCTGCAGAGTCCTTACGACTGCAGCACCAGCACCAACAACATCGCATGATGTACCGCCCATAGACCTGCCCACCTCGTAAATTCCGTTATAGAAAGTGGGACCATCACCTACAGTAACGCCACCATTCATCTCAGAAGATGAAAACGGACGCTGCATCTTGTAAGGCAAGGATTCAGAACGTTGCAGCTTCAAACCCAACCCATCACCACCAACAGCCCTTCTTGCTGCCTTGTCTGAAACATCAAGCACACTACTGCTGCCCTTTCCCATCATCATAAAATCAAACCACTTTTCCTAAAGAGACCAACCTTTTCCCATCAACCAACACAAATCCAGAACCCCCAAACCGCTTCTTATATCTGCAAAATCTTCAGTTTTAAACTAAAGAGACGACTATGCCAATCAAATCACTCTTTCCCTCTCTGTTCTTTTGTTAAGTCCTTGTGGTTGGTTGATTGGGAGACTTCGTTTTTGGTGATTCTTTGCCTCCACTCTCGACCCCTCTGCCTTCGCTTCCTATGCTTCCAACATTTGCACCACTGTTTGACAGAGTTTAGTAAAAGCTGCTCTCTCTCTCTCCCTCCCTCTCGGCTTTGGCTTGTCTCTGGCGGAGCCAGAAAGTTGTCTTGGGGTTCCATACATTGTGCGACAGTTGGCTGAAAAATGGGGAGAAGTCATTCCATTTTCTCCACATAATTTTGACTTCTCCCCATTTGATATCTCTTACCCTTATTCTCACACACTTATCGCCACATGTCCTATTATGGGTAGATAAGTCAAAATCATGGGCCCATGATTTTGACTTCTCCCCCACCATTTGTCACCTATTCTATGGGACCCGAGATAAGCCCTTTCTGGCTTCGCCAGAGACAATCCGAGGCCCATTCTCTCTCTCTCTCTGTGGGCCTGGGCTTTTTTTTAATTGTGGCATCAATCGTTTGTGCTTGTAAAGCTTAACACCGTACTAAAACCCTCGAAACCGTATATTTTCTTATTGTACCAAAAAAAACTTAAATAATGGAAAAATTAAGAACTGCCCATATAGGCTACAGCGAGCTTGCTAGAGAATCTTTCAATTGGAAGGCGACACCTATTTATTTAACTGTAGTTAAGATAATTTAAACTAGATTTAATTATTTGTGAAATTTGTTGAAGTTTGATCGGGTAATCCGCTAGCAAAAGGACCCTCCGATCCTCTAATTCACTACTCATAGAATAAATAAGGATTTTGCTAACCCAGTCGCAAGTCTTTCACAGATCATGGTGGCTACCAATGTTACAAAATTTCTGCTTTTTATTTTAATTAAAAATAATAGTTTGAGAGACTCCCTTACATATTCTTCGTACACTATTTTTAAAAAATGATTATTTAATCATTAACTTTTACCTAATCAATTTTATCAAAATTAATTTTTGACCAACAAAATCCAATCCAAACGCTTCCTAACACAAACAAAACAAACATGTACACGTGACATGCCTTCCTTGCGTCTAAGGAAACTTTTGGAGTAAATGTGATATAGCACTCTTCAATAAATAATTACAGAACAGAAGAACGAAGCTCACACTCGGTACTCCAGAGAATGGATTTGACAGGCGGTCTCCGTCAAGACGGCGTTACTATATTCATTCTACACGCCGTTATGCATTTGAGCCTCGGGAGTCGGGAGATGATTTGGGATATTGGGGCCACCAGGGGGTTGAGTTTGAGAATTGATGTATTAATTAAGAAATTTACTGACCGAATCACAAATTTGAACTTTTTTTAGCTGTTCTAACATGAAAGGGAAATAGTTAACGTATTTGAGAAATAGATTATAAAATTCAGGTTGGATCTCATTGATCCATTTCTCCCTTTTAAATAATATTCACCAATGATATGGGGTATTTAAGAAGGGGCATAAACTAATGAGGTTTAATCTTGAATTTTAAAATTCATTTCCCTTTGCTAATCACTACTTAATATGAAACATCCCCATGTGTTATCCAATTCTTATGTCTACGGAAAATTTGAAGCAAATGCGACTGGGTAGCACTCCTCATTAACTAATTGAGCAATGCTCAACAAACTTATGGGGTTTCATATCTTATCCCTTGTTCTCGTGTCTTTTTTTTTAAAACCTTTTAATCTTAGATAAACTTAATTAAATTAAAACTAAGATTTTAATTTTTTATTATAGAAAAACCATATTTGAATTGCTCAACCATAAGGGTGAGTGATACCCCCCTTCGGTTATAAAATGGGAACCCGAGTACTTTTACTATTCTTAACTAATTCTTTCGGCAAATGGCAACCTCATCCTCACAAAGCCGGTTAAATTAAACTATGGTCAACATGTGTCTTCTTAACTCTTTTTTAATTGTGATTAAAATTCATTAAACCATCTCAATCTTAAGGACCGCACTCGAAATTTTGTATGCGGTTGAGTAATAAAAGAGATATAGGAGACACGCATTTGCAAAGATAGCTTTCAGATCTAGGATGTCAGCTGATGGCGGCAGTCTTAATAAATAAAGGAAAATATGGTTATGAGAGAGCATTGAGAAGCGAGAATTAAAAGACAGCTGTCGGGGAAGGGGACGTCGCCATCACACACAAATGACAAAACACACCCACTTCTTTGAAACGTGGGTTCACGGAATCGTGACTTGTACTCCACCTCAATCTATTTCTTTATCTCTCTCTATTGCTTGTTTAAAAGCTCAGACTTCCAAAAATGAATATCAATCGGACCAGTAGCTGGCACTGGCAGCCGCTGCCCTACAAAAGTAAAAGTAGTATCTACTTCTACTTATACTACAAGTTGCATTGCAATGCAGCCCCTTCCCATCCATCGTCATCAATGGTCCATCTCCATCTCTCCTCGAGCTGCGAACCCACTCCCTAGTCCGCATCTCCCGCCCACCCCTTTCATCCATATTACGGCAACTTTTGGAGAAATCTTACTTTTGGACTGCCCTTTTAACCTTTTTTTTTCTTTTCTTTTTTGTCAAGATAACAACACCAAATGACAAAGATATAATCACAGGAAGGTAAACACACCCGCTACATACAACACCAACTCATGAAGATTCACCTAACTTACTTCCTAAAAGGCATACCAGCCTTATGGAAGTAAGTGGAATTTTATGAGGTGGAGAGGGTGGGTTGTAAACAACCGATGTGGGACTAATTGAGTCTCGAATTTTTTGGTCAAGACAACAGCACCACAAGGCAAAACTGTAGTCATAGGAAAGAAAACAAGTCCTTTACACCTTGATTCGCTTACCACCGACCACATAGATTTATGATAGACCGAACCTGGTTAAATCCTAACCAAGGTTTGAATTCACAAAAATTTAACTCTCGGATCAATCAAACTAAAATAAAATATTCTGAAATTAAAAAAAAAAATTGTCATTTTTTGATATATTTGATCTATTTTAAAAAAAATATTTTTCAAAATTTAGCAAAATTTTAGTTAAAATAAATAATATGCAAATCACTTATCTAATTATTAAATTAATTAAATATGCTAATAAGTTAATAAAAATGTTTAAGAGTCTTTTAAGTATCTTAATTTATTAGGTATCCTACAATAAACTTAATTTTTAAGTAATTATAATTATCAAGTTGTAGAACACTAAAATTTCTCAATTTTACATGAGGGTCAAAACACACCTGTAAAATTGCACAAATAGCATAAGATAATGAAAAATGTCCTACATATTTAAATTGGGCTTAATGAAAGGCATGGGCCTCCTATGACCCGGGTTTTGGTGCGAAGCAGAAAGTCTATAAATTGAATCTCAAGTTCAAAAGTCTTTTAAACCATTAAATGAAGTTGGATTCTTGAGATCCTAAAAAGTTTATAAATAAGACTCAAAGTTAGAAATTTGAGATTTCATTCAGAAATCTAGAAACAAGATTTAGAAGGGTCATTAATGAAATAGTGATGATTAAAAAAATACAAATGAAACAATGCAGATCAAAAGATACAAGTGATGTCGTGCAGATCAAGAATTACATGTGAAACTGTACAATTCAAGCAAATCAAAACATTCCAGATAAGACAGATCTATAAAATAAAAAAATAAAAAGCTAGTTCCCCTCCAGAATTACTTTTTAGCTGGTCAAGTATAAAGCTAAGAAAAAAGGAAAAGCCACATCGATACATTTAAAGAATATTGAGATCACGCTCCGGTCTTCATGTTCTACTTCAAAATAGTCTGATTGTAAATTAGAGGATTCTTAAGAGTTATACTATATTTAACTTAATAAATAAGTATTTTATCCTCCCAATTTTGTGATTTGTTTGCTATCACGAAATTTGTATCGACACAAGTACCTTAATTTTCAGATTTTTTTAAGTTAAAATAGGTTAATAGAAGTACTCAAGACTTTTAAGTATCACATCTTAATGAATACATATTTAATTAAACTTGTAATATGGTAATTAAATATTATTATTTTATTTTAAACCAAATCTTAAAAGCTTAAAAAAAACAAAATTTTGACAAAAAATTCCAAATTATTTTAATATTTTTTAAGAAATATTGATATTTGTATTAATTTTTAAAAAGTAAATTAGTAATATTTTGAAAGAAATTTCAAAAGTTTGATCCATAAAGTAGCTCAAAATAGGCGATCTACTTTGTCAGAAGCCCAAGTATTATAGTTGGGCTTCGCCGCTCTGCTTAGTGCTTGGAAAGTTTTTTAATCAAGAAAATGATAATCTGCACACGCGCGTTCCATTGAGCGGTACATGCCACCTCCCCAGCTCGGTATGTTTCCTCCTTGATACCCAGTAATTGTGGTTAATATTCACTCACTCCTAGGGTTAAATAATCTAACATTGGTTTTTAAAAATAAAATATTAAAGAAATTAACCTTGGTTATGATTCACTCTCTCATGTAGTTAATTTTTTTCAATATTTTTTTTCTCTAAAAACTAAGATTAATTTATTTAGCCCTAGGAGTGAGTGAATCTTAGCTACAATTATTGGGTGTCAAAGACGAAATGTGATGGGCTGGGAAGGTTTTCACATACGGCCCCATAAAAAGTATGTATACATACTATCATTTTCTTAGTCACCTCTAATTTAATATTTGAGCTCAAACGAAATTTGTGGCCCTATAGGCCAGAATAATAGATATCAATTTTAGAGTGAGAACCACGATTACAATATCACAAAATTTTATAAACTTTTAAGAACCATGGTCTAACTCTCCTCTGCCCAAAAGAGCTAATACCTAGGGCTACCAATTGGTCGGATTTGGGTTGGATCTGCCAGTATCAGAATATGGCCTGGTTAAAAATCTGAGACATCCGATCCAATTCTAGATCCATCGAATTATGAATTATCAAATTCGAATTCAAATTTGATTATTTATTCAAGATCCGAATCCAATCTATGTAATATTAATATCTTTAAAAACCCAATATTGTAATTAAAAATTATAGGTAATAAGATAATATGTTAATAAAATTACAATTTATTATTATTTGTATATTACAAAATCGAATAGGATATTAATTAGATCAGATCGCTATAGATCCAAGTCCAATCCAATTATAATCAAATTCAAGATCTTAGATCCGAACCAATCTAAGGGATCTATAATAAGATTAGGGGTTTTGTTCCCCACAAACATATGAAGGTGCTCGCATATGTAAACTTTTTCAATTTTGGTTCATTTAATCGAAATCATTTGAAGAAAAGACATTTATGTCCCCTCTATTCCTTATCAACCATGAAGCCTACTCCATTCCTTTGCAACAATTGAGCCTCCTTCATTGATATTGAAGAGTCCCCCAATATTTCATTACCTACCATTTCGATTGAGATTTTCACAAGAGAACTTCGTTCCACTAAATTATTAACGATGATGGCGAGAAAACGTCATCAATCGAATAAAAACACCCATTTTCGAGTTAAGATCATTACATGTATGATTAATCTATTTTTTTTAATAATCGTTGTATATATAATTTTAAACCTTAAATCTCATATTAAATGGTTTTACATGTGTTTTCTTTACTTTTTTTTTTTATGGTTTATAGTGTTCGATCGATATTCAACAAGTCGGGCGATACTCATAATGATACCGATTGTATTTCAAGGTTGAAGAAGATCTGTATCGATACAGAATATATCAATTACGTGTATCGATATGAGTATCAAACAAGTGTATCAACCACGTTTATCAACCGGTATCGATCGGTAGCAATCCCGCACACAAAAATTATGTTAAAACTCATATTTTTTTGTGAATGTTTCATTATTTTTCAAGAAAATTTGTATGAAAACATTCATTAAAGGAGAAATGAGTGAAGAGCTTAGTGAGATGAAAATATGATGAGAGTGAGAAACTTCTCACATCTCATGCACACGTACGTAAATCACTTTTTTTTTTTCATTTTCTTATTCTTTCAAAACTAGAACAAATGCTTCCTTAAAGTGTAGATTGTAGTGGAGAGGTACTTAAAACTTTTATAAATGTTGAATTATGAAAAATACTCATAAGCCTCTTTCGGTGAGAGTTTTTAAGAAGGATAGTATCATGTTATTTTAAGATTCACTCTTTTTATTGGAGAGAGTGTTAGTGGAAGACACATGCCTTTGACTTAATGGAAGACAATAACACATGTCTTTTCCATAAAGAAAGTGAGGTTGAAAGAAAGTATAGTTAACATTGCCCGTTTTTAAAAAATTGGGTAATTTGTGAACATACCCAAACTTGAGGGGCAATGAGAGAAAAACCCGTATAATCGAATGTCTAATCGGATAGGATCCGGATCAAAATCCAATCCATTGACAACCTTACTAACTGAGGTAAAACAAATAGCAGAAGACTTCATGAAGTCCTTGAACAGTCAGAAGTCCAAACGGAAGGCATAAAAACTTAGTAGGAATCATGAGCCCTGGAATCGGAATCGTAAGAAATTTATATGGCTGGGTAGAAATGTCGAGATCTTCAACACCCATTTCTTTGCTATGAAATTTTCATTCTTTGGCCAAATTCATTCATTTAAGCCTCAGAAACAACGATTTTGTTATTTTAAGAAAATTTTATATTAGAAATAATTTTAGTTTTGGAATTCAAAATTGCAGATCGTCGATTCTGACATGTTTCTAATATTCAGTATTAGTAGTTTATGTGGTTAGTTTACTTTTTTTTCATTTTTAGCAATTTTCGTTTTTTTTTTTTAAATATAAGTATGAAGCCACAGGGCAAAGACAGTTTTTATTAATAGAATTTCAAATTTCTATCTTTTCCTTGTGGATTCAAGGGTTATTCGAGTTGAAGACGATGTTCTTCTTCTCTTTTCACAAGTTCCGCTACGTTACTAACCCTAAAGACTAAAATCGATGTGAGGAATATGAGGAGCCTAAGTCGACACTTAGGGGAGACTTGCCTCCATTGTGATTCAAAAAAACAAAACCGTAGGATGATCTGCATGTACATTTGTTTTTTACCACTAGAAAGCGAGTTTGCTAGATCGAGAGTCTGCCTAGCGTTTCCCAACCCCCCCCCCCCCCCCCCCCCCGCCAATAGACATGGTGGGTGTGTTTGGTGTCTCCGGTGAGATAGCAAGGGAAAAATGACACAATGCACCATTTGGATTGAATGATTGGTGATTTCGGAGCTACAACCACCAAAGAAACACCCCCAATGTTTTTTTATTATTATTATTAAGAGATTAACTATGACCAGGAGCTCTGGTTGAATAGTCAACCGGAGCAACCCAAAAATTGCATTGAGAAGTGGTAGTTTGGTAATTATTAATACAAAGAGGCATATTTTTAACACCAAGGGTCTGTTCTTTTGTGGAGACTTATAAAGCCCGACACTTGTCGAAGTTTTTTCAATGAATAAGCTTTTCATTTTAGAACTTAGATATATCGATGTCTTACATCTATTGGGTTGCAATTCCTATAAGACTTTAAATGCAGCAATTTGAATGATTTCAAATCTCATTAAAAAAAATGGTAAAACTTGAAATCTCATTATGGTAAGAATTGATCTTGTTAAAACCCTTGATAAAGTAACTCAAATTTTCTACCAACTACCATGACGATACGTAAAGTACTAACCTTTATGAGTCTCGGCAAAAGAATGGACACTAAATTTTCTATAAATAAATACCCCATTCCAAGGCAATTTGTTCAAACGAAGCTCCTTTTCTTATTTACGATTGTTGTGAGTTTTAATATTTCTGTAAGAAGGATATTTAGATATTTGGTTGGGTAGTGATTAGCACACCATGAATTAGACTATGTAGTCTAATGCCATAACAACATATTCCTTTTAACACTCCTTTAACTTTGATGTGTAGCAAAAAGGTTTAACTTTGATGTGTAGCAAAAAGGAGGCATGGACCAATGAGGATTGCACATTAGACAATAAGTTAAACTTTTTCTTATTTGGCTGTTGGGGAGGAATGGTCTCGGCTTGGAGTTGGAGAGGGACCACATGTATAAATTAGTATATGTAATTCTGTATTGTTTCTTTTAAATAGTAAGTAAGAAGTCTCTTATCTCTATAATCTCTATCCTCCTATTTAGTTTTGGGTAATGCTAGCTTTATTTTCTTTTAAACTTACTATCTTTGAGTTAAAAACAAGGGTTATTCCTTCAAATAAGATAATACGTGTTTTGTGCTCAATAAAAAAGAGAGTGAGTTTTGAAAGGACGTGGTGCTAGCATTATTCGTTGATTTTTTGTATGATTTTAAAAAACTTTTAACTGATGAGGACCACCACATGTGAAATTAACATTTTTAAGATCACTTAGTCTTCATTCGTGGTATGATGTGGAGCATTCTGCTCTCTCTGTCTCACACACACACCTAGGGTATTGTGATATTTCATCGCTTGCTACTAATTTTTAATCTACTTCTATTATTATATACTTCATTGTAATACTCTTTTTTTAATAAATTTAGATTAGGGGTGTGATTGTTTTGCGAATATTTATTTCTCAAGAAATTGAATTTTTCAAGCTATTCAATTATTAAGAAGACTTAATTTCTCACAACATGTATGTTTTATTTTGTCGATCGAGCTAGAGACTTCAAAAGTAAATTTCCTTAATTTCTAATTCCCGTATTCAATCGGGGATGAGAAACAAACAATTATTTTAATTGTCATTTATGATTTTTCACCATCTTTAAAATTTGACAAGAAATTCATGTCTCATAGTTATAGCTGTAACATGAATTACTCATAGAGATGGTAAATGTTTTTCTCACCAATTTATTTTCTCGTAAAATTAGTGCACCAAACACATAAACATTAATTATTTATCTTTACTATTATAATGGGAGAGGCAAGAGTAGCCTGAATTTTTTGAAATACCTAAACTACCCTTATATAAAACAAAACTTTAATTTAATGTTTTACTTTAATTCTCAAGCTACCCTCATCTATCTATTTAAAGAATAGAATCACAGTCAATCATGATTGAACTCGGGGAGAGTTCAATCACACCCGCGGGTTAATACGTCTCTTTTAACTCCTATTAACTGTAATTAACTCCTTCCCTTTGCTCTCACTTGCATCACACTTGCCACCAGCTAGTTAGGAATTAAAAATTTTCACGCTAATTTCATGCGAAAGGAGCACACCTAGATAAATTACCTTTTTTTTTTCCTAAATGATGCTAGTTGTTGTGTGCTAATTTAGGTGAACCATATGAATTTGACTCCAAGAAACATGTTGTTGCTACACATCATGTCATCCATAATAAGAGTGTACTGACCCTACCCCACGCGTGATGTTGTCTCACTAAAGTGTTGTCCAGCTCAACAAGACAAGAACCGATTCTCTCTCCTCCCCCTCCCCCTCCCCCTCCCCCTCCCCCTCATCATATCTTGCTCTTTATGGAAAAACTCTTTGGTGAAGGGATTGGATTTGATCTTCCCTTTTTCAGTGTTCGACATACGGTGATAAAAAGGAGAAGTCATTTTATTTTCTCCCTTGTTCTTTGATTTCTCTCCAATTGATATCTTCTCTCCTTTTTATCGCCACATGACAGATGCATAAGGAAGGCAAAGACAGTTTTGGTCTTGCGAGAGCAAAACCAAATCCAATCCCCGTGACAAACTCTCTTGAAGTACTTTTTAGGTGAGGGATGCCGGATCTTGGTCTTTGCTCTTGCTAGATCAAAACCGTCTTGCCTATGTTCAGTATCTCTGACATGTGGCGATAAAAGGGGAGAAGTAATTTCATTTTCTCCCATTTTTTTTGACTTCTCTCCATTTGATATCTTCTCCAATTTTTATCTCTACATGTCGAAAGCCCACCGAGAACATGATAGTTTTGGTCTTGCCAAAGCAAGACTAAACCCGATCCGAGTATGCTAGCCATATTCTTACAATTCAAAAAAACTTCATACCCTCCCTCCATTTTCATAATACAACTGTTTTATTTTTTTTTTTGTTCTTTGTTAGGCATTTGTTTTATGAGCAATAGTTTGCTCCACGGGTGAGGAGCGAACTATTGCTCATTGCTCTCACATAGCCACCCCTTCAACTCAACATGAACTCGGGTTAAATATTTTTAATCCTGTGGTTAAATATTTTTATTTTACTTTTTATAAAAACTAAGGATAGATGAATAAACCATAGAGGTGAGTGAATCTTAATCACAGTTAAACGGAGTTAAAAGGGGGACACGTGGCAAGAAAAGGGGTGCTCGCGTCACCGACCGAGGAGGTGATTATTTTCCTTGTTGTTTTATTATGAAAATAGGTGAATATGGAAATACGAATATGCTTAGCATAGGATGGAGCCAAGGGTAGCTCCCAGCAAGCTTTTAACCAAAATAAAGAATTATTTTTTATAATATAGTATTTAATTATTTAACAAGGCATAGTCTTGAAAATGGAGCAGTTGTCTTTTAATTTTTTAAAAATAAATATTTTATAATATATATTATACATTATTTGAAAAAATATAAAATTTTATATTATATCTATTATAATGGCTTCAAACAAGTCTTTTTTTTCATCATTTCAAATGTTATAGCCTCAATTGCCTATGTACAACTTCTTCTTTTTTCTCTTTCTAACCCTCAAATATAAAAGAAAAATGTGAAGAAAGCTTGCATCTGTCTTTCGTGGAGTCATAAGTTTTTATTTGTATTTATTTTATAGATTTAGTGATTTGCTTCTAAATTAGACTTTATTATTTTTTATATATATTTTTAATATCTAATTAAGTTTTACTATATATAATTTTTACTTTAATTTAATTTTGTAAATCCTTTTAATTTTTATTCTGAAACTTTCTTTATAGATTTATTTTCTTTTCTTTTACAATTTGGAGAAAAAAAATCCACAAAACAATTCTTATGAATAAGAGCTTCTCCGTGATGCAAGCAAAAACGAATGAAAAAAAAATGTAAATTACGTAAGCAACACAATATTTTACGTGATTCATCCAAATATGGGCTACGTTCTATCGCTCAGACCAAAAAATTAAGCCTTAAAAAAGATGAACAATTTTCATCACTCTCTCCAAGAAAATCTCGTTTCTCCTTTCTCATTAGAATTTTACATTATCCTTAATACAAGTGATAACAATGATAACAATGCTATACATATGAGTTAATCTTAAATAAGGAGAAACAATTCTTGTAGAAGATGCCACATATGAGATGGTCCGGAATGCCGCTGAACACCATAGACCCAGATTATTTGACCTAAGCATTCTCTATGAGCTCATTAGTAGTTATTACGATTATCAATCAACCATCACCTGCCCAACTACAAGAAAGTGGCAATCGGGCCGAGTTCAGGCTTCAAACTTGAAAGCCTTTATAAATGTATCGGGCTTAGGCCCTGCTTATAAAAAAAAATCACCAAAATTCTAGCCAAAACCCAGCCCATTGCCACCTCTACTGCTAGTCTGCTATGTTTAGTATTGTTTTTAAACTTGGTCTTCCCGCGGTCTGGCTCCCCCTTTGGGAGCTTAGCCTCGGTTTTGCTGGAATGAATCAACCAACTTGATTCCTAACATGGAAGCAAAGTTTGCCTCAATGGTTGTGTGGTACACCTCAGTTTTGATCTGGGATCAAGTCCCAAGTGAGGGCGATGGTTGAAATATTCACCCCTTTCACTAACCTCAAACAGATACTAACCATAATAACTGGGTTGTGGCATAACCGTATGCCTTGAATAAAAAAAAAAACTGATTCCTAACATATAACGATGGTTTTGATAACTAACGGTTGCATGGGGTGGGGGTATTCCCTGTGTAGTCCGTGGGACTAGTCTCAGCTTTTAAGGCTCAGGATATCCACGGTTACCACATAAAAAAAAAAAAATGCTTGATAGGTTAACTCGTGGCTAGTAAAAGAAGAACGATCTAGTATAATTAACGGTCTGGGCCGATATAGTGCAAACCTAATTGCTAAGGAGCCCATTCCGGAAGTATTCAGTATCTATCGCATGACGTTTCACCGAACCAAACCAGAGAGAACAACTGAAATTGATCAAGTTCAGCAAAGAAACTGGCGAAAACAAATTTGTCCATGTGATTCTAGGTTGATCAGACTGCGAGGAAATTAGTTAAATTGTGGTGAAATGCTAATTAAGTGTTCTAATTTCAAGACAGAAATGCCTCCCATCACCAAAGTCTGCGGCACATGAAAGGAGTGAAACCTGATCACCCCAATACTGCCACCGGCACAAAATCATACTTTAGAAATACTTTTCGATCAGTAGTGATACATTACATACTATCACCATAAAATCGTCCTTCCAAAAAGGAGACAATGCAACGGGGGAGAGTGGAGCTAGCAAAATCCAATTTCGTATTCAGCCACTGTCTTTTCGACCGACATAAAATTTGAAAACAACATACACACCGAACCTCAACTTGAAAATCATCAGGTACTTGTTCATGATTTCTTTTTGGTAAGCACAACCCTGGTTAGTGAGTTAATTATACTTAGCATTGAAAGCTTGATATTACAACCATTGTCGGGATTCTATCTAGGAACCTACCCCTTTGGGGGGAGACACACTGCTACTGAGACAAGCCCAAGGTGTCCCAGCCCAGGGTGTATTACTTATTCATAATTAGTGCCGAAAAATATATAAGTTCAAGGTTAGCTACTCTTTTTCTAACACTAGTGAAAGGGAAAAAATCCCGTGCACGCCACGCGTCTGTTGCTGCTTAGCTGGCAGATGAATGATAGCACAACTCCACCTGTAAATGAGTCTGAGGGGGCGGGTGTGCACCCTGAAATAAGCTCCGATGATAAAGTCAGTATAAGGCACCAAACACATGATAAGGCACGAGCACAGTATATGGCACAAGCACAGTATATGACACAAGTACATTGTATGGCACAAGCACAGTATATGGCACAAGCACATGATAAGGCACAAGCACAGTGTATGGCACATAATAGTATAGAGATACTTTTCGTGAGGGCACTGGACATATGCACTTGAGGACGAGCTCTGGTGAGGCACTGGACATATGCACTTGAGGACGAGCTCTGGTGTTATGCTCTGGAGATTGTAGCTCAGGAGGCACAAAGAATATGGCTCAGACAACGTAGCTCTGACAAGGTAGCTCCGACAACGTGCTCTGATAACGTAGCTCTAGCTTGGATAACATAGCTCTGATAACGTAGCTCTGACAACGTGCTCTGATAAGGCACAGACAACGCATGGACAACGTGCTCTGGTAACGTAGCTCAAGCTCGGATAAGGCACTGGCAACGTAGCTCGGATAAGGCACTGAGGACGTAGCTCAGAAGGCACTGACAACGTAACTCGGACAAGGCACATATAGCTCTGACAACGTGGCACAGATAAGGCAGCTCGGACAAGGCACAGATAGCTCTGACAACGTGGCTCTGACAACGTGGCACAGATAAGGCAGCTCGGACAAGGCACAGATAGCTCTGACAACGTGGCACGGATGACGTAGCTCCAGCTCTGATAACGTGCTCAGATAAGGCACAGAGGACGCAGCTCGGATGACGTAGCTCCAGCTCTGATAACGCATACGTTGTGCATCCGTTGTGTAACAGACAACGGGTACGTCGTGCAGCAGACAACGTGTACGTTATCTGCTCACGACGGGAACGTTGTACATCAGACAACGGACAACGAGCTCAGCACTATGCACAACATAACGTGACAACGTATTCGGCACCATTCACAGCACAACATATTCGGCACCATTCACAGCACAACGTATTCGGCACCATTCACAGCACAACGTATTCGGCACTATTCACAGCGTAACGTATTCGGCACCATTCACAGCACAACGTATTCGGCACCATTCACAGCACAACGTATTCGGCACTATTCACAGCGTTAGACACAAGCTCAAGTATGATTGCACTCACCAGATGATTAACTGCAAGGCCGTGCTAGTGGCAGTGTGACCATTCAGGGAGAGCATCAGACGGACATGGCCTATTTGAGAGACTCCGGTGGCCACAAACGATCGTGAAGCCATAAAGAGCATCAAATAGCCGGATAACACCAAAGAAGATGAGAGAATCAGATGAGTGATCGCCTGCACAGCACTTCGGGGGAGGGGTGTGAGTGACTCAAGCTTCTCAGATCTCCCTCTTCCTCTTCCTCTTTCTCTTCCTCTTCTTCTTCTTCTTCTCTTGATCTCCTCTCTTGCCTTTCGTACCATCCTCCTTGCCTTTCGCACCATCCTCCTTGCCTTTAGCACCATCCTCTCTCTTCTTCTTCTGCCCTTTCTCTCCTCTCTTGCCTTTCTCATCATCCATCGCATCATCCTCTTTTTCTCTCTGATGATTCTTGCTTATTTACAGGCATTTGGAGTCATCATGACTTGTGCAATCATGATAAGATCACCTGACAGATAACACTCAAGTGAGCCAGCACATAGCCCAAGTGGGCTTATGACGGCTAAAATGTTAGAATTTGCCAGAGTGAGAAATCCCTATTTTACCCCTTCTTTTTGCTCATTTTTACGAATTTTATCCGTTACATTTAGCCCATTCTCGGTGCCTTGAACTCCGTTCGAGGTGCCGAGAATACTCCATGGGTAAAATTCCCGAAAATGATACCTAGTTCGCAGACACTGATTGTGCTCCGTTCTCCGCTCTCTTCCGTTGTAGGTGCTCCGTTGTCACTGATACGTTGTGCTTTCGCCAACGAAGACGAGCTTGTATCAGCCCCTAGTCAAGTCACCGGATTCTCTCACTCGTGCATAGTACCTCAGAGCATGTGTCAGAGAGCACGGGAGTGTACATGTATCACAACACCAAGAAAAATGAAGTCATTAGGCACTTCGAGCACAAGAATGTGCACGAACACGTGAAGATGCATGAGCACAGAAATTCACTTGATAGGCACAGAAATTCACTCACTTGATAAGCACAGAAATTCACTTGATAAACACACGGATGAGTTTGCAGTAAAAACCATCATAAATATAGACAAATGTCATCTCACGCGAATGACTCGTAATGGGGCATCATGACACTATGCTCAGATAGCATTGCATGAGGATAAGCTAATTGGTCGCTTAACGGACAATGCATCTGACTGAGTCACAGAGGTCCCGTAGTGAGCATTATGCTTAGATATGTGTTGAACCGTGTGATAAGACACCTTGCTCGAATGACATGTCATTAAGAAGCTACAAGTGTCCCATCACCGTATTCAGACATATAAGATAAGACATCATTTGACATTGCATTCCCGATGTTTTTTACTTGATATGGCACTGGTCGCTTCTCTCGATCTTTCACTCGATAAGTCACTGATCTTTCACTTGATAAGTCACTTGATGGGCTGATAATTCACTCGATAATTCACTTTATAGTGACAATTCACTTAGAGCATGCACTGGACAGTTCACTTGATATTGAAAATTCACTAGAGCATGCACTGGACAGTTCAATTGATAAATCACTTCAGAATGCACTCGATAATTACCTCAGTGAAAGCCTCATTCAGAAGTAGAAGATGTTCATCATTTGCGAAAGTCTAAGCCCCTTTGCCTCATTCTCAGTTGTTCCCACAGACAACGTGACAATGGATAGGGCACCATTCACAGCACAACGCGACAATGGCATTCCTACAGACAACGTAGCTCTTTCCCACAGACGGCGCCAATTTGAAAGGGAAAAAATCTCGTGCACGCCACGCGTCTGTAGCTGCTTAGCTGGCAGAGGAATGATAGCACAACTCCACCTGTAAATGAGTCTGAGGGGGCGGGTGTGCACCCTGAAATAAGCTCCGATGATAAAGTCAGTATAAGGCACCAAACACATGATAAGGCACGAGCACAGTATATGGCACAAGCACATTATATGACACAAGCACATGATAAGGCACAAGCACAGTGTATGGCACAAGCACAGTATATGGCACAAGCACATGATAAGGCACAAGCACAGTGTATGGCACATAATAGTATAGAGATACTTATCGTGAGGGCACTGGGCATATGCACTTGAGGACGAGCTCTGGTGAGGCACTGGACATATGCACTTGAGGACGAGCTCTGGTGTTACGCTCTAGAGATTGTAGCTCAGGAGGCACAAAGAATATGGCTCAGACAACGTAGCTCTGACAAGGTAGCTCCGACAACGTGCTCTGATAATGTGCTCTGATAACGTAGCTCTAGCTCGGATAACATAGCTCTGATAACGTAGCTCTGACAACGTGCTCTGATAAGGCACAGACAATGCATGGACAACGTGCTCTGGTAACGTAGCTCAAGCTCGGATAAGGCACTGGCAACGTAGCTCGGATAAGGCACTGAGGACGTAGCTCAGAAGGCACTGACAACGTAACTCGGACAAGGCACAGATAGCTCTGACAACGTGGCACAGATAAGGCAGCTCGGACAAGGCACAGATAGCTCTGACAACGTGGCACAGATAAGGCAGCTCGGACAAGGCACAGATAGCTCTGACAACGTGGCACGGATGACGTAGCTCCAGCTCTGATAACGTGCTCAGATAAGGCACAGAGGACGCAGCTCGGATGACGTAGCTCCAGCTCTGATAACGCATACGTTGTGCATCCGTTGTGTAACAGACAACGGGTACGTCGTGCAGCAGACAACGGGTACGTCGTGCAGCAGACAACGTGTACGTTATCTGCTCACGACGGGAACGTTGTACATCAGACAACGGACAACGAGCTCAGCACTATGCACAACACAACGTGACAACGTATTCGGCACCATTCACAGCACAACGTATTCGGCACTATTCACAGCGTAACGTATTCGGCACCATTCACAGCACAACGTATTCGGCACTATTCACAGCGTTAGACACAAGCTCAAGTATGATTGCACTCACCAGATGATTAACTGCAAGGTCGTGCTAGTGGCAGTGTGACCATTCAGGGAGAGCATCAGGCGGATATGGCCTATTTGAGAGACTCCGGTGGCCACAAACGATCGTGAAGCCATAAAGAGCAGCAAATAGCCGGATAACACCAAAGAAGATGAGAGAATCAGATGAGTGGTCGCCTGCACAGTACTTTGGGGGAGGGGTGTGAGTGACTCAAGCTTCTCAGATCTCCCTCTTCCTCTTCCTCTTCCTCTTTCTCTTCCTCTTCTTCTTCTTCTTCTCTTGATCGCCTCTCTTGCCTTTCGTACCATCCTCCTTGCCTTTAGCACCATCCTCCTTGCCTTTAGCACCATCCTCTCTCTTCTTCTTCTACCCTTTCTCTCCTCTCTTGCCTTTCTCATCATCCATCGCACCATCTTCTTTTTCGCTCTGATGATTCTTGCTTATTTACAGGCATTTGGAGTCATCATGACTTGTGCAGTCATGATAAGATCACCTGACAGATAACACTCAAGTGAGCCAGCACATAGCCCAAATGGGCTTATGACGGCTAAAATGTTAGAATTTGCCAAAGTGAGAAATCCCTATTTTACCCATTCTTTTTGCTCCTTTTTACGAATTTTATCCGTTACAACTAGTTAACACTATTTCATAAATGTCTAAATGATAGATGTTAATGTATCATCTCCCTTTTGAAGAGATGTGTTGGGCTTAGTCTCATTGGGCCGTGTGTGTTGGCCTAACCGTGTGTGTGAATAGATTAAGTGATTAGGATATAATTCAACAAAAAAAAATGTATCAAATCATTACAATATCTTAATAATATAAAGAGAATGACCCATGTTCAAAAGTTGGTTGAATTTTAGGTTAATTACAAAAGTACCCTTTACAAAATATAAAGAAAATGGAGATCAAATCACAACCAATCGAGACTGAATCCGGGAAGACTTCAACGGCATACTATCACCACAAAATCGTCATCCCAAAGAAGGGAGAGTGGAGCTAGTAAAATCCATTTTTGATTTCACGGTTTGTGTACTTTTAATTGACATAAAGTTATTTAAAAGGGAAGTGATTTAAAACCCTCGATAGTACCTACTATTGAGAGCTGGATGGTTGAATTTTCTATCTAGTGGTGTCAAACTTTAAGTGGGGCATCATTTAAAACATGTGCGGACATGATGCCATTGGATTTTCAATTCAATGGTCCAGCTTTCGATAGTAGGTACAATCGAGAGTATTTAATCACTTTCCTATTTAAAAACAACGTGCACCACCAAACCTTAACTTCAATGTGAAATACAGTTACTCAAAAGTAGTGCAGAAAAATATAGATTCAAGGTCAACTACCCTTACGTCTCCGGGCTTGCTCCATTGGTTGGACATGTGTTTCTTTTAGGGGAGAGGGATTGGGTTCGACTTTAAACTATATATCGGTTTAGAGGCCCACAATTTATATGAACCTAACTCTTAACCAAGATAATTGATAACACCTACCAAAAAAAGTTTAGCTATACCTTGTTCTCATACTAGTCAATACTCCTTCATGAGTGTCCTAACTATGTTGATGTACAAGATGTATCAATCCGTTATATTTATTATTTTATTAGGTAAGTTTTTTTTTTTAAAGCCAATAAAGACAATGGGAAGATCTCTATCTTCTCTGTAAAATTATCTATCTATTATTATTGGACTCTTTATATATTTTACCAAAATTGTAGAGATTCTTGATTCTTTCCAATCTCTTTCTAATATCTTCACACGGTTGTATAGCTATAGTGCATCTATAATTGGTTAGTTTTATGTGTAACAAGATGATGAAATTCTTGTATATATGAATGAGAAAATCTCATAAATGAGACATTCAACTTTGCCAATTCATTAAGACTGTTTTGAGTTTTACAGTAAGTTTTTCTGAACTTCACATGGTATTAGAGCCCTTGGTCCTTCAACATTCGGCTATTCTTCCATTGTTTATCTTCAATGGGTGACGCAGATTCTCCAAGCTCTCCAATCAAATCTGCACATAGTGCTGATAACTCTTCGATCATTATCAGCCCTTACTTCCTTCATCAATCGGATAATCGTAGCATCCTAGTTTCTCATCCACTTACCGGTGACAACTATGCAACGTGGTCTCGTGCCATGCATATGGCCTTATGTGTCAAGAACAAGATTGGTTTCATCGACGGCTCTCTACTTTGTCTCGATCCGACTAATCTCTCTTTTCACTCCTTTGTTGCAGTCATCTCTATTATCTTTGAACCCACCTCTTTCACAACGGCTACTAAAGACCTGAAATGGCGTGATGCTATGACTGTCAAAATAAAAGCATTTGAGGAAAATAATACATGGACCTTACTCCTCTTACCGGCTGGAAAACAACTCATTGGTTGTAAATGGGTATATAAAATCAAACATCGGGCAGACGGAAGTATTGAGTGCTACAAAGCTCGTCTTGTTGCTAAGAGTTTCACTCAACAAGAGGGGCTCGACTATCATGAAACTTTTGCCATGTTGCAAAACTTGTTACCATGCATTGTCTTCTTGCCGTTGCATCTATTCGTGGTTGGTCTTTACACCAACTTGATGTTCAGAATGCGTTCCTTTATGATGATCTCCATGAAGATGTGTAGATGCGCATACCACCTGGCTTTTCTCGACAGGGGGAGACTCGTGTTTGCAAGCTAAAAAAATCTCTCTACGGCCTAAAGCAAGCTTCTCGGAATTGATTTGCCAAGTTCTCACATTTACTTCACGATGCCGATTATAAGCAATCCAAGGCTGACTACTCATTATTTACTCATTTTGATGGTTCATCTACCACTGTTGTACTTGTGTATGTCGACGACATAATATACGCCTGGGTTTGTCCCAATGTTAGTGTATCGCCCTTTGGGGAGGAGAGACTCGTGTTCGAGTCCGGATGAGGCCGTTAAGCGCCCACCCTTGAGTTCTAACCCCTATGACTATGTAAATTATGCCCTAAACACTCGTATGCTAAATTATGCCCTATTTATACTTGTATGACGATTGACATTCGAATAGGCCAAAGCCTAGAGGAGGTCCTCCAGGTCGAAAATTCTCTAACTAGGGAGATGTAACCTATCGGAGTTTCTTGACGGAAGACTGAAGTTTAGGTGATGACCGAGTTCAAATATTAATCACGAATGTTAAATTATGTCTATCTATATTGCATGGCGATCGATATTCGGGTAGGCCAAAGCTTAGAGGAATGTCTTCCAAACTGGAAATTCTCTAACCATATGGTATGGGACATTATGGTGGAGTTTCCATGGTGAGAGATTGGAATCTAAGTAATGACCGAGCTCGGATGTTAATCATGACACTCAAGCACAAGTTCACATGTGTGGTAGTTTGCTTACAAATCTCATTGGTATATCAGCATGATATGAGTATTGTAAGGGCATGGTCTGTATCCATTTCGAGCGGCATGTCAATTAAGTTATTGTAAGGACATGGTTTGTGTCTATTCCGAGCGGCATGTCAGTTAAGTTATTGTAAGGGCATGGTCCGTGTCCATTCCGAGCGGCATGTCAGGGCATAGTCCGTATCCATTCTGAGTGGCATGTCAGTTAAGTTATTGTAGGGGTATGATCTGTATCCATTCCGAGCGGTATGTCAATTAAGTTATTATAAGGGCATGGTCCGTATCCATTCCGAGCGGCATGTCAGTTAAGTTATTGTAAGAGCATGGTCCGAATCCATTCCGAGCGGCATTTCAGTTAAGTTACTATATGGGCATGGTCCGTATCCTCCAAGAGCGGCATGTAAGTTAAGTTATGGTATGGGCATAGTCCATATCCTCCAAGAGTAGCATGTCAGTTACATTATTGCATGAACATGGGCTGTGTCTACTTCCGAGCAATATGTCAGTTACTTACAAGTACTGAATAATTAACATTGAATTGTGGGATTACGCATTGGACTGAGATATTGATTATGTAAATGTCATATGAACATGTTATCAATTATGTTATATGAACATATCATGGATTATGCAAATGTCATATGATTATGTTATTTATTTTGTAACTGTCGCATGAATTTGATATTGGTTATGAGCATGAGTTATTATTATTGTTAGTTAGATTGGATATCTGTTGAGTGTTGTTAATGCTCAGTCAACATGTTCTTGTCGTCAGGTTTAGAGCGAGTTGATAGTCGAGCCAGGATGAAGGATTTCTACATGTGAGCCTTCGGTTGAAGAAACTCGAGAGTTGGTTAGATGGCCATATTATTAGGCTTTGTTTTACATTTTGAAATGGATTGTAACAGATTTATGTGTTTCAAGATATTGTTTAGACTATCTTCCTTTTATTAGTAGTTTTTAGACTATCACGATTATGGTGGGTGTTGTTGGACAAATTATATTTGTACAGGATGGTTTGGATTTTTTATATTGTTTATTATTCTCATTTTTGGAGACTCGTGTTGTACGCCTTGTGTGTCATGAGATTTAAGCAGGTTCAAGAAAAGTGGCTACCCAAGGTCCTATTTTGGTTAAGATAGGATTTTGGGTCGTTACACTATGCCCTAAGAAATTTTTTTTTTTATAAAAAAAATCCAAATGTTGAGTGGGGCACGTGCCCCCACCTGCCATTTATTGTAGTTTTGACATTCTTTGCTTTATGGTTTCTAAGTCTGGCGCTTCGTTGTTTTGCTCCCTTTTTTTTATATATAAATGTAGATACATTAGTTTAATAAGAAGGGAATTGTAATGAATATTCTACTCCCAAATATACTCCCTAATCCTTAATAGCATCTATCGGTAACCGCCTAAGTTTGGTTTGACTTATTTATCTTTTCTAATGTCACATCAGTTGTGATCTTAACTCTTTAACCATTGAATTAAGGGTTGAGATTTGGGAATATTCGTAGACTAATTCTTCTCAAAACCCTTCAATAGATTTTTTGACTTCGATGGCATAAGCTTACTTTCCTTCTCCCATCTAAGCCTGATGTTTGGCTCCTTGGTAACTTTCTTTTATATATATATATATGAGAGCATGATTGTACTGAAGGACTTCATCACTAAACATAATGCTCCAAATGACGTCCCTGATGAGGTTGTTAAAAGCTCTTCTGAAGACAATGATGAAGCTATTGAGAAGCCTGCTGAAAGACCCAACATATGAAAGTAAACCATTTTGTTTTGCTGAGAGAATGTTAAGAACCTATATATATATATATATAAACATTAAAATTCGAGTGGGATGGTCTTTAACTACCTTCTCATTAGTTGGTGACAAAGCATGATCGGTTTATTGCATTTCGGGAGACTCTTTTATCAAATGAAGTAGCTTCATTGCCTATAAAGAAAAGAGACCGCAATGATATGGCGTTGAACCGTAAGGAAGCACAATGAATGTTAATATTAAAAGTGATGCCAAGATTCTTCGAGGTGTCGAAGATCGTTGATTTGTTCAGGCGGAATGGTTCTCCATCATCTCTACTTCTAATCTTATATTCAGTCATTTAGCAGGGAGGAAGTCACAGTGGAAGGCAATGTCTCGTCAAGTTTTCCAAGCATTTTTCAATGTAGCAAAAGTGAAGAAGCACTTCCTCTTGCCATGCTAGTTTTTAGGCCTTATAGTCCAACTTCCTTAAATTCTCCTGGTTTTGAGGTTGTTGGGTGTGTTGATCGTGCACTTAGGGGCTTGGTTGAGTCTGTGGCTGAGGAGAGCTTTGGTGGTGGTTTGGTAGAATCTTACCATAGCATGAGTAGGAAGCAGAAAAAGAAGATGAAAAAGAAGAAGAAGAAGTTGATGAATTGCAAGCAGTGCCCGGATAGGGCGGCCAAGCCTATTGTAGGGGGGCCCTCGAGGATAGGTTCGAGGGTTCCGAAGATGAGGGAGTGGCCTCAGAGGATGCTAATGTGGAGAATGTTATGGCTAGTTCTGAGAGTGAGTGGGAAGATAATATCCCTCTTAACCCACGGTTATCTAGGTATAGGTCTCCTCTCCCTCCTACTTCTCGGCATAAGCTTAGGATTCCTCAAAAGGTTGGTGATTTTGAGTCCCCTTATGACAGGGACCATGTCCGAGTGGGATCCGCATAGTGTCTTGGGTATCCATTATTTTTGTGTGTTTGAGCCGTGAGGCCTCTAATTGTTGGGCCATGGTCCGTGGGGTTTTGAATGTTTGTGTTTGAGCTTTGTCCCTTGTTGCTCTGTCTTGTGTGTAGCCGGTTTAGGGGTGTCTGAGGCAGCCTCTTTCTCTCTTCTCCCTCTATGTTTCTCCTTTATTTTAATTTTAATATATCTGGTCGAGGTCCGCCTAAACCCCAGCTATCCTCGTTAAAAAAAAAGTATATGGATAGAAAATTTATAGATATATAATTTTTTATATTTGGTGTACGCATAGAATATAATGTTTTTTTTTTTTCAAGAATATAATGTATAAATTATAAGTTTGGTGTACAATGAGAAAATGTTGGTGTGCTCGTAGCACCTGTAAATAAATAATCCAAATAAGTGGTGGTAATGGTTATGGTTACTTGATGCACCGGACGTAGTTACTTGAAGGTTGTGTTCGTTTGGAGTGATTGTGGAGGAAAGTGGGTGAAAGTGGGAGAAAACCCAACTTTCGCTCTGTTTGGTTTGAAGGATTGTGAGGGAAAGTGAAAGCTTACTTTCTCTCACTTTCACCCTAAACTTATTCCATCAAATTGAAGGAATTGTAGGAGAAAGTGAAATAAAAACCCCACTATTCCAATTCTACCATTTTACATAATTATATTCCTAAAGAAAGCAATAGGATAATTTTAGAAAAATTTATATTTTCCCTTAATACTTTTCTCTCAAACCAAACATACAAGAGAATTATACAATTCTTTTACTTTATTTTACTTCACTTTATTTTCTCCCACCCATTTACCCCTCAACCGAACACATCCCAAGGGGAAAAAAAAATCCATTCACACCCAGAGCATTCAATTTAAGAGCCGGGCTTGATAGATGATAGGGCCTGGGTTTGGATGGATATAATAATCACCGACCTAGACCAGGTCCATTTGACAACCCAAGTCACAATCAGCAAGAGCTGGCAAACTTGACAAGGGAGACCTCTAAGATAAAGCTCATCATATGGTAGATGATACCGCCAAAAATGCATTAAAATCTTCACTGAGGGGTTAAATTGCCTTGCTATACTTCTACGAGACTCGTTCATCTGACTATGGGACTCATAAATCCAGGGGGTTTGTGGGTCTATGAAGTATGATCCAGATCAATGAGTTGGTGGGTGGTCTAGGTTACTTAGATTTGTATTGTCCTGCTTGGATAATCTGGTAACGCATCTGACATCTGACATTTTGATATTAAACTCAGTCTGAAGCTCAGGATTATAATTACTTTTCTGTAATTATAAGGAAATTTGAAAAGGTTAAACCATCATTAATCATCATTACTTTTGTTTTACTAAAAAAAATCTTATTCCCTTCCCGGAACTCTCGCTCTCTCTCTCTCTCTCTCTCGGATGGGCAACAGCGCATGCTGTTGCGCTGTTGCCCGGTTGTGATATCTCACACACGGGCACACACATACACAGTGAGGCTCGAGTTTTAAGTCAAACTTTCCTTCAAAGGCTGCGATCGGATGGGTCACGTAGCCGATACTCTAAAAGCAACAACTCAACAGAACCCTGACCCACCAAGTCACGAGGAGACCCACCAAGTCACGAGGAAAAGACGCAGAGGTTTGAACCATTGCTCCTGGCTTCATCTTCTTTGGATGAACCACCTAACCACATACGTAAGGACAAGCATTAATTACCGACCTTCAATTTAAAGCTCCTTCTATCTGGTTTTCTTTCTTTCTTTCTAGTTTCTTCGATCAACATCTCTAAACCCTTGTACGCCACGCCTGGGCGGGCAAGTCATTTGGAGGTTTAAAGTGAAAATTTTAAAAGAGGTATTTTTTTTAAAAAAATTTAATATTATTAAAAAAAAATTAACTATGAATGAGACTTTTTAATATTCTAAATGGATCTTTTATATTTTTTAATATTCTAAATGTAGCCTTTTTAACATTATTTTTTATTTTTTTTAATAGGCCTAGAGCAAAGCCTTTGATGGCTTAATGGATGGGCCGGCCTTACGCCACACCTCCCCGATATGTGCTATCACTATAGATATTGACAATAAGCATGAGAAGGCCAAACTGCACTATCTCAGCAAATGCCGGAGTTAATGACTAGAAAGCGTCTCTTCCGGTGGGAATGTCTGTTCCTTTTGATCTGTGTGGTTGATTCTACTCCTCCAGAATATCCCATCAAGTGTTCATCCAAAAGGAGTAACTGCACCATCACAAACTCCTACGGCGCCTTCCCTGATCGAAGCGTGTGTCGGGCGGCGGAGGTAGTATACCCTACCACCGAAGAAGAGCTCGTCGCCGTGGTAGCACAAGCAACAACGGAAAAGAGGAAGATGAAGGTGGCCACTCGTTACTCTCACAGTATCCCCAAGCTGGTTTGTCCGGACGGTCAGGATGGGTTGCTCATAAGCACCAAGTATCTCAACCGTACGGTGAAGATCGACGCGTCGACGATGACGATGAGCGTGGAAAGTGGTGCAACGCTTAGGCAGGTGATCGATGAGGCTGCAAAGACTGGGCTAGCGCTTCCTTATGCCCCGTACTGGTGGGGATTGACCGTTGGTGGCCTACTTGCTACGGGTGCGCACGGTAGCTCTTTGTGGGGAAAGGGGAGCTCCGTTCATGAATACGTCCTGGAACTTCGAATCGTCACCCCGGCCGGACCTAAAGAGGGATACGCTAAGGTCCGGACTCTTGGTAACAGTCACCCTGATCTGAGAGCGGCTAAGGTCTCGCTTGGAGTCCTTGGAGTTATTTCACAGGTAAGGCGTGCTCTATAGTTTGTACTGTTTTTATACCCCCCTCCCAAGAAAAATATTTAAATAAATAAATAAAGCATCATATAGAGTAAGGATCCTCCACAAGAGGAGAGGAATGGAGTCAAAACCCAAAGTTTTTGGTTGCCATGGCATTTCTGAAATTCTAAGGAGTGGGAGCAGAAACCTAGAAGGTTAGAGTTGGGTTCATATTAATATTAACTCGCGAGAATTCAATGGCACTCACAGGTCAACACATGTCTCTTTTACCTGGGTTAAGAAAAAGAAAATAATTAAGGTATCCATGAAATCCATTTAGAAACCTACTCTTAAATACTCACCGGATATCTGAACTGGACCATCGCGGGATTTCATGGGTACGCCTATCACTGCTCGAAAAGAAAACCAGTATCTTTCCCTTGATAAAAGACAATAAAAAGTCTTTCCCTTGGGTATTTGAGCTCGTTGAACTGAGCCGAGTTATATGATTGAATTCATTTGTTAATCAAGTCGAACACAAGCAATGAGAAGCTCAACTCGACTATGCTCTATTAATTTTATTATATTACTTATAATATCTTAATTATATTAGTGATTTTGACATAAAAGTTAAGAAACTAATATAAATGTTATTAAGGTAAAACTTTAAAAGTTATTTTTACTCTTTCAAAATTTAAAGATTCTCTGCTTCATGTTTCTCCTATTCCTATAAAATGTGTTCAAATTGCCTCTCTAACCAAAAAAAAATCATGAGAATACCTTTGTTCAGTTCTTCAATTTTTCTGTTGTTGGGAGAATCTGATGTACTTATTCAACTATAACAATTTTAAATTTAATATTTTTTTGGGTTAAAATTAAGGATAAACGAGCCTAAAATAATAGGGCAAGCTCCCAAATCGCTTCAAACTAGATTATCTAGAGATGAGTCGAGCTCAAACTACTAGATCTCGAATTGAGCTTGAGCCAGCGTACAACACTCAGCTTGGCTTAACTAGCTCGTTTACACCCTAGTTTCTGCCTTAAAAAAGGTCGACCCCACATTTGACAGGTGGATGCCACATCAACCTTTTTGTTAGGGAGTCAAATCATCTACGGTGATAACCGGAGGATGGGTGGGTGAATCGTGAATCCGAACCACAATTAAGGGGTGTTAAGGGGGGAGATGTGGCCACCTCAAAGGATGATAATTGGATTTGACTCCTTTTGTAAGACAGAAAAGGGCGTGCGCTATTGCCCATTGGAACTCTTCCAATTGCAACACGTGAGACCTTTTAAAAATGGTGATCTGCATCTTAAAAGTAACATACGATCAGGGTTTTGACGTATTCCAGCTATATTTTAGAAGTGGCCTCGGGCAGCGAATCATTACTCCACAGTGGACGCGCGTTATCAGATAACAAATGAGCGAGCAATCGCCATCCACATGTATGGCCTACACGAACATATGAAGTACTGGCTAGCAGCATAGTGGCATCTAAACCTTGCTCTTGCAGGTTACACTAAGGCTACAGCCTATCTTCAAACGGTCCATCTCGTATCTGGTGGCGAGCGACACAGATTTGGAAGACCAGGCAATTAGTTTCGGCAATCAGCACGAGTTTGCGGACATAACTTGGTATCCAAGTCAACGTAAGGCGGTCTACAGAATCGACGATCGTGTCTCCTCCAACGCATCAGGCAACGGTCTCTATAACTTCATCGGATTCCGCTCTACATCTTCACTTGTATTGGCAATGATAAGATCTTTAGGTAAGCTAGAAGAGGTAGGTACCTCAGAGTCTATATATAGATCGCTGTTGTTCTTGTGATGAAACCTACTCTAACCTAACTTAATGGTGTACGTTTGTTGTGAAATAGAGGAGACTGAAGAATCCACAAGCAATGCTGATGGGAAGTGTAGAAATTCGAGGCTAACAACATCGACACTCACGACTGGTGCGTTCGGATTGACAAATGACGGTACCACATTTAAGGACTATCCGGTAGTAGGATATCACAACCGCCTGCAAGCCTCCGGGGCATGCCTTGATGGCCTCGAAGATGCTCGAATTACTGTGTGTCCATGGGATCCAAGAGTGAAGGGACAGTTCTTTCACCAAACTACCATCAGCATTGGATTATCGAATGTCAAGAACTTCATTCAAGACGTGCAGAAGCTAATTGAGTTGGAGCCCAAAGCCATGTGTGGGTTGGAGCTCTATAATGGGATCCTAATGCGATACGTGAAGGCTTCGAGTGCTTACTTGGGTAAACAAGAAGACGCAATGGACTTTGATATTACTTACTACAGAAGCACTGACCCCATGACCCCTAGGCTTTATGAAGACATAATCGAAGAAGTAGAGCAGCTCGCGCTCTTCAAGTATGGAGGACTCCCCCACTGGGGAAAGAATCGGAACCTCGCATTCGATGGTGTAATCAGGAAATATGAAAATGCCAGAGCATTCTTGAGGGTCAAGGAATTGTATGATCCCTTGGGGCTCTTCTCTAGTGAGTGGACAGATCAAGTTCTTGGATTGAAAGGTGGGGTGTCCATTGTCAAGGAGGGGTGTGCCTTAGAAGGGTTATGTATATGCTCACAGGACATCCATTGTGCCCCTAAAAAGGGCTACTTTTGTCGACCAGGTAAAGTGTACAATGATGCAAGGGTGTGTACCCGTGTAAGCTCTCATAAATAGAATTAGGGCCCTCTATTAAAATACTAAAATAATAAGATCAAGAAGAAGAAGACAACCGAGAGGCTGATGCACTCATCCACTAACTAGGTGTAATTTTTTTTCTTAATTTACACCAAACATATTACTTACTGACTCCAAGCCATTAGAATATTACTCACTGACTACACGCCATTAGAATGTATTTAAATCTACAAGCACACCAAGGTTTATCAAGAATCTTATCATTTGCTTATAAGTCCCGACTCTAGCACAGTTATTGCATCAACTTGTGTCGGTGGTTTGGCCTTTTGTTCTAGTTTTTCTTCTTTGTTAACAGGTTCCCACTAAATGGTGGATTATAGTCATCTCTTTGTCTTGGTGAATGGTGAGAGCATATTGGGCTGAGTCACGCTCGCAAAGATGACCTGAAAGTGGGAGGATGTTAGACTAATATTATGTGCTAGTAGGCAATACAGTTACATTACATTACTATTTTTCACATGTTCAAGCGTTCTTTATAAAGAAATCCAAGCCCGGAACCCAGAATCACTTGCACCAAACTCTGGAACGATTCGTAACCATATGATCTAGATCTAGAGACTTTCTTTTTTAAAACAATGGCTACGGTCGATATTGTAGCTCAATCAAATAGTGCTTATAGTTGCAACCTTAGGCATGAGAACCTATCAAAATAGATAATCTTAAGTTCCTAATCATGTAGACCATAGTAGTCAATTAACAAGGAACAATGAGAATGCAAAAGCATGAAGACTCTGGATATGAGTTTAAACATCAAAAACTTCAATTGAAGGAGTAAAAGATGAAAAACTAATTTGATATGCCGTCTTCAAGGACATATCAATCGAGTTTGGATGGGCAACAGCGCTAGCTGTTGTAATGTTGCTCGGTTTTGCCTGAAAAACAAGGGGCCCACATTCAACAAGGTAGGCCCCACATCAGCAAAGAGGGCCTCACTTGTTTTTTCAGGCACAACTGGGCAACAGCTAGCCATCCGAACTCCATATCAATCCGAACAAAAGGTAAGCCACTCCCTTCAATGCAGCAATGATTGAACTCTGTTTCCACTCTTTCAACTATAAAAGAAAGAGATTAATTTACATGGGGAGCTCTACATCGCTCCCTTTTTACACTAAGGGGGGCAAAATGTGTGAACTGTAAAAGAAAAGCTAGTCAGATCTCTTGATCTCGGAAACCTTTGTTTTTAATGAATCGTATTGGATTCAACCATCAAGGTTTCAAGAGATGAAGAGCGTTTAAGGGAAGAATTCTGCAGATCCATATATAGGGAAGGAGAAGAGGGTTTGGGTGCTCATAGAGAAGAGGATTCTTCCACAAAAAAAAAAGTAGTTTTTAGTACTGTATTATAAGAAAGGTGGCACAGGATTCTCTCGAGTTGAACTCGAGAGAATCTCTCCTGTTCGAATCCCTAGAGGTCACCACCTGTCTCCTTTGACACCTCTTAACCATGGGTAAGGTTCACCCACCCATCCTTGGTTTTTTTTTATATGTTAATTATTATTTTTAAATTTAAAAAACTGTTTTTAGAGTTTTTTTAATATTAAAAAAAGTTTTTAATTTTCAAAAAAGAATTTATATTTTAAATAAAAAACCAAGGATTGATAGGTGAACCCTAGGGATGAGTGAACCTTACACATGCTTAAGGGGTGTCAAAGGAGACACATGACGACCTCTAGGGGTTCAAACCGGAGAGATTCTCTCAAGTTGAACTCGGGAGGATCCTGAGCCTATAAGAAAATGTTGGTGTGCTCATAGAAAATGTTGGTGTGCTCATAGCAGCACCTTGTGTGTTTCATTTGAACCCAATATGAACGGAAAACTGCAATAGTCAGTAAAGAAAACTCTAGACACCATAATTTAAAGCTGATTTTAGCTGGGGGTATTTGTTCAATAATCTCAAAATTTAACTTTCTTGACGGCGCAATTGATTATAGAAGACAGTTAGGAACTTTCCAAACATTAATTAAATGGCAACACTATCTTCTAAATTCAAGTAGTGTCTGATTATGATAGAGTTAGTTCCGACTTAGTTGGTGCGGATACCCAGAAGGGACCCTCAAGTATTGGTGTGGCTGTTGACACCAACCATGAGTACTAACCCCTAACCCTAGTTAAATGATTAGTGCCTACCAAAAAAATAAGGAAAGCTTTTAAAAAATAAAAGAGGCTAGGTAGCAGATGAGCGATAAAAAAAAATTCGGAGATGTCTAGGTCATTCAATCCACAAAAGAAAATGTAACCTGATCCACAAAAGAAAATGTAACCTAGGTTGGGTTAAATTAATCCAAGTGGTCTGAGTTAAAATATGAGGCGGATCTCCCCAATATAAGCCTTGACTGGAGCATTTTTTGAAATTTGAATTACCAAAATGCCTGGCCATTACGTGTTCATCGCTTGAGAAACAATCTCTTGGAGAGAATGACATGGTATTGCTTTTATTGATTATTAGTATAAGCGTAATTGGTTAAAACAATATTGCTTTAGCTTATTGCACAATACTATGTTGCTTTAGCTTATTGCACACGACCAGTAAAAGCGTTCCTTACTAGTCGGTTTATCCAATAGAGTTACAAAAAAAAATAGAAGCGAGTTTATTTAGAGGATGATGACTAGCATTCCCCAATTCACAATCACCAAAGTGACCTCACGATCGGGAATTGACAATAGTTATGCCACATTTTCGATGGGGGTGCACTGTACATCGTTGAAACTCTGATTAAACAGTCCAAATCAAATTCATAAGGAGACCTCTAATATACCTAGAAGACATAGAGACCTGGCTCAGTTAAAAACAGTAAGGACAATGTGAGAGAATTCCCTGAACCAAGGCCTCTTCTCTTCATCTCCTACAAGTTCCTTCTTAAAGAAGATAAATAGGTGAAAAAACTTCTCTTTCCATTAAGACACACATTCACTAGATGCAGCCTACCACATAAGATGGGTCTCATTGGTTCCAACACCATTAACTCTGCAGTCCACTGGGTCTAAAATTGTTTGACAGATTAATAAATGAATCGCCGTCACCACAAAGCTCAATCACTGTTAATTGGGAGGTCCTGCATGTAAGGACTCATTGAGAAACTTTAATATGGTAATTCATAATTTCATAAATTGGTCCCCAAGAGCATAAAATGGTCCGGAATGCTGATTGGAGTCTTCAATTCTCAGATATAAACACCTGCACTGTTACTCCTTGTATGTATATACCCGTATCTCAATCTTTAACTTAAACAATTCGTAAATGCAATACGATTTTGGAGGACATTTCCACAATTTTGCATAATGCTAAGGGAGTTGATCAATTCTCTGTTCATGTTTTGGAGAAGGTATGGAACTATAAGCAGTTAATAATCATAGTTCCTGGAGTTGAAATAACACTATGGCTACATGAGCGCAGTTCTGAATGCTCTACAGTGTGCTAAACAAGCCCATGCCCTATCCATAGATGGGTGATTGATCATTCTTTGAAACAGAACAAAGGAGCAGGATTTTTTGCCCATTTAAACAGATAAAAAAACATAATTACCTGAGCGAGAAGCAAAACGAAAGCGGGAAGCAAGGCTCTACAGTGTGCTAAACAAGCCCATGCCCTATCCATAGATGGGTGATTGATCATTCTTTGAAACAGAACAAAGGAGCATGATTTTTTGCCCATTTAAACAAATAAAAAACATAATTACCTGAGCGAGAAGCAAAACGAAAGCGGGAAGCGAGACTCAAAAAAACCTTAGGAAAGGGGAAACGAGAAATGAGATCTAAGCTCCTCATTCTCATTATATTATTATGGGTAGTTATATTTTTTATTTTATTTTACATGAGATTTCTGTGGAAAAGTAGGTGTCTTAGTTTCCAAACCAACGATGCTTTCTTAGAGTCTACACCCTAGGCTATAGAATGTGGTCTACCCTGTCACTTCATATATACAACTCCCTTTGACTACTAAATGAGACCTGATTGAAGGAAGCGAGTTTCCTAGGAAAAGAGTCTGTTTGAGGAAGCAAGTCTGGGAAACAAGCTTTCTGGGAAGCAAGCTTCCCACCTTGTACATAGCTTTCCTGTAACTATGTAAAAAAGCAAAGGCACAAAATCTTTTTATGTAGAGTGCAACAACTGAATGAGTACCCCATACAGACCACTAAGTTGTGATTATGGTTAAAACTAGATGCTCACTTTGACATGATGAGAACAGACATTTAGGAAGCTATTAAACCAAACCTTGGTCGGAAGCACACCTCAGGCCATCTACTCAGTAGCCTCCACAGACTACGAAGACTCAACTTCTTTCAAATTTTCCAGAGACAAGATGTATCCATCAAGAGACTCATAGAGGCCTTTCATCTGAAGAAACAGAGATACAAGTTGTAATCAAAATTCAAATTGGATATGGATTTAGTTGCATATCCATATTTTTCTAAATAGAAAATTGAGAACCACTTTGCTTCTTTCCTACATTATGTAGCACCTGCCATATAAGTTGATAATCACAATGTATATTCTCTATGAAGAGGAAACATGGGTTTATATACACACGACTCTCTCTTTGATTGAGAGGAAAGAAATCAATCTAAGATCTAATGAATAAATTATTTCTATATTAACAAGAATGGATAGATATATCTCTACTATTATAAAGAGAATGGTAAAGTATTGGTTGATCTTTTCTTTAATGACCAATAAATCCTAAGGTTATCTCTCTCTACTGTCTACTATTCAACTATAGGAAGGTTACGTGGCCTTTTCCATTTTTCCTAACATGCCCATTTAAAAAAAGGGAAAACTACCTCAATGATCCTAGGGTTTATCCATAGGTACATAGATGACCTTGATAATTCAACTTAACTTTTATGACCCCCACATGTGAAAACAACCACATGTGTGGGGATCGCATTTTTTTTGGACCCATTTGTCCCGAAATTAAGGGATTTCACGAATTAGGGATCTCATGATTCCAAAAGTGAAACAGCCACATCCTACCATCACTAGAATTGAATCATTCCCTTATATAGAAAATAATGGTTTTCAATTTTCACGTAATATTGGTGAGTTTTCTTAAAATAAAAACCGTAAACAAGATAAATTCTGAAGGGAGATATAGAAAGACTGGATACTACTATAATCCCATCTTTGTAATTGTCTGCTTATTTAACACCCTCATAATTGTACTGCCGTAAAATGAGGCCATATTTATGGTGCAGTTTCTATATGAATGATTAGCTGTGAGCGTTTTCCATTTTTTTTCTTCGCCATTTTGAATTGTTGGGAACATAGCATGGGCTTCAAAGGATTGAAATGACAAAGAAAATAAATTAGGGTTGGTACATAGCTTTGAAAGTCACCATTCGTGAATCTCAATATCCATCATCACCATTCGTGAATCTCATAAACCCCAAGAGAGTAAATTTGGTTTTTAACTTAATGTTTAGGGGCATATGGGTCTAAAGAAAATAGGATCCTTACAAATATAACTATTTTCACATGTAGGGGTCATAAAAGTAAAGTTGAATTGTCAAAGGTCACTTATGTACTCTAGAAATACCCTGGGGTCATCTAGGTAGTTTTCCTTTTAAAAAATCACTATTATGTTATCTATTAGTACATAAGATCTGTTACAAAAGGGTACTAATGTAAACTATTTCACGTTTCATCCTTCCCAAGATACGTCTCTCTCTCCTCCTCCAAATAAGGAAGTTACCAACTATTTCTCCCATTTTCTAATAGTTTGAAATTTAATCCCTCCCTCCAAACCAATGGTGGATCTGTGTTTCATGTCTGTGACGTAGATCTGTGTGCTTTCCATCTTCTTCTTTTTTCCTCTGCGATCCTGTTTAGAGTTTCATCATCAATTTCTCTTCTATGACCAAATTGTTACCGTCCCAGATTGTGAGGTTTCTATTTATCAAATTAAGATCTAGATTTTTTCTTCGATTGATATTGCCAAGATGTTTAAGCAATTTATTAGCAAACTTGCTTGGAAGTTATCGAAGTCTGAATCCGCCAATTATGGCGTGATCAATTCTAGCAACAACGCTATCATCTCCAGTAGCAAGAATGTTGTCTCTAGCCGATCAAATGTTGTTAAGCGAATGTCTTCAGCAGTTTTTGCGGCAAATGTGGTGGCTCGAATTTGTATCTTTCAAGGACGATCCAAACCAGGAGAAGCAGAACATGTTCGTTAGTAAGTTAAATCTCTGCTCTGTGGTTTTTGACTTCAATGATCCAAATAAGAACTTTGTAGAGAAAGATTTTAAATGTCAAACCTTGATAGAGACTGGACATTAATGTGTGTTGGAGATAATGGGACATGGCTGGTATTCTTTAAATTATTTTGGATATGTTTTGAAAACAGTCTTCAAAAATATTTTTAAAAAAATGCTTAAATAATATAAACAATCCTAATAGAGATAAGTAAATGGAAAAACCGTGTGTTTTAGCCATGCCCTTGAACTATGCATGGTTATTAAGTTTTACATCCTGTGGTTAAAACTTTGTTAAATTATTTTTTATAAAAACCAAAATTATGTGTGTTGGCCTATTATTAAGTTTTAACTCTTATTGTTAAGATTTTATTAAATTATTTTTTATAAAAAGCAAGGTTATGTGCATGTGGTGGCCGCATACTGCCCTTGGCTTGAACTATGGTCATTAAGTTTTAGCTCATGTAGTTAAAACTTTATTAAATTATTTTTTTTTATAAAAAACAAGGCCAGATCATTTTGGTTTTTTCCCTGAAACAATCCTAATATGATTGGATAGGGATCTTTTACTTAAAGTAAATGGCAAAGCCGTGTGTGTTGGCTTACTGCCCTTGAACTATGGTTATTAATTTTTAACTCTTATAGTTAAAACTTTATTATTATTATTATTATTTTTTTATCAAAACCAAGGTTAGATCCTTTTGGTCCTTTTTCCCTGAATAATGCTTTTCAAAGTTTCTAAAATATATTTAATATGACACCCTTTTTTTTTTCGCCGAATAGTAATTTTCATAATTTCTAATAGAATCTGAATTTGTGGATTCAAATTTCCTACTATATCAGTAACATCCTCTACTTTTCCTAATAGATGTCAATCTAGCAATTGTTTTTGGAATTAATTATGATAAATCGAGGTTTGGGAGATCTAATGAATAAGAATATTGCCCTCATACGCTTTAATCAACGGTTATTAAGTTTTAACTCCTATAATTAAAACTTTATTAAATTATTTTTATAAAAACCAATGTTAAATTTTTTTTATTTTTTCCCCAAATAGTGTTTTCACAATTTCTAAAATATATCTTGAAATACATTTAATCTAAGATACTTTTGATTTTTTTTGCCCCGATTAGTGATTTCCACAATTTTGAATGGATTGTGAATACTTTGTGTTAAATTTTTTTTTGATATTTGTTGTACTAGATCTAACAGATCATAGTAAAAGTTATGAATTATGTTCATGTATTGAATTGCAAATTTATTTAATTCATGCTTTTCAAGAATGTTATTTCATTTATAATTTCACAACATTAAGACTGTACACTCACGTGCATCGCACGTGCCTTCAGCTAGTTTCCTAATAAATGCATAGACATGGAACCCCCTCTGCATTTCTACAACTACATACATTTTTTTAAAAGCCCTTTTGAGATGGATTTCTTGCAGTCACAAAATTCCCGTCTCCTATGCCTAGGTTTTAAACAATCATCAATAGGAAATTTGCTTTCGGGGTAATTCAGAAAGTACACAAATCACCTCCCAATACACAATTACGTTCAACCTTTCTGAGATAGGTTTTGCTGAAATCATAAGCCAACACCCGCTTCACCGCCCAGGTTAAAATCAATTCGAACAATACCCAAAGTTCAATTATTGGGCGATTCTAAAGATACCAAATGCAGAAAAAACAATGAACGAAACTGAATCAAAGCAAAGAGTGCAAGACATCCCTGGAAAAAAGAAAGAAAGAATATAATTGGGAGTGGATGCATAGAAGTAAGCACCAACCTGTTGAGAGAGGGATTCGTGAGGAACTTTGTAATCGAGATGAAGGATACATCGACCCACAGCCAACGCAGTTGCAGCGCCAGCGAATAGCGACAGTATCCTCATTCTCAGAACGTAACCATCCTTCCTTTGCTGTTTGTTCGAAGGCTCCAAAGAGAAGTAAATTTGCAACAACTCTTATTAGTCCTAGCGACACAACATACAGCGGATTTTATTCCTCGAGACTCGAGTCTCATCCCTTATTATGTGGATAAGCATATTCTTGTTATGGAGTTTTTCCTTACCTATCCTATTAAAACCCTGTATCCAATCACATCCTTAATCTCATTTTCCGTCAGGGTGTAGCCTAGTGGTTGAATTTAAACCTCGAGACCTCGAGATCGAATCTGGCTCCCCTCAATAATATTGATGTATGGGTTGGATTTATGCATCACGGGAGATTAGTTAAGTTTGTCTCAGGACCACAAAAAAAGGGCTTGTAATTACTCTGTAGATATCTGAATCTGATCACAATTCGAACTCAACGCCAGACCCAATAATGCACATTTAGGTCGGCCGTCCAAATTGACAGCCAATTTCATGGATTGAACTGGACAATTAATCTTCTTTACTATTATAATGGGAGAGCCGGGCGTAGATGATTTTTCCAAAATTCTCATACTACCCTTATATAAAAACAAAATTTTGATTTAATGTTTTGCTTTAAAACCCAAACTTCCCCTTGCTCATCTAATCGCGATTGAACTCGGGGAGAGTTCAATCGCACCCGTGGGTAAACACGTGTCCCTTTAACTCCTATTAAATGTGGTTAATTCCTTCCTCTCGCTCTCACGTGCATTGCATGTGCCACTAGCAAGTTCAATCGCACTCGCGGGTTAACACGTGTCTATTTTAACTTCTATTAACTGTGGTTAACTCCTTCCCCTTGCTCTCACGTGCATCGCACGTGCCACCTGCTAGTTATGAATTAAACAATAATCTCCACAATAGTGTAGACTTTAGGCAATCGGGGGCGAAATCAGGATTTTATTGTAGGGGACATTTAATAGTTGATTGAAAATATTAGTAATTGTTTATGAATTTGTACAAAATGAATAGGTGGGTACGGAACCAAAAAAAAAAAATTATAGACTAAGTTCATGGGTTTTTTCGTCCATACGTTTCCTATGTATCTTAGAGGTATTGTTATTCCCTTGTCATATGGCTATCTTCTATTAAATAACTAAACAACATAGTGTAAAGAACATATTTTGTTTCGAAAGTTTAGAGGCCGCTTGTCCAATGACTATGCCCTATTAAATAATTAAAATATTGGATAAAGTTTTTCAAAAGTTCAATGAGGCAGCTGCCTATGACTATGCTTAGAAAACTAATAAATGTGTATATATATATATCAAAAGTTGAGGGGGGCACCTACCCCCATTCCCCATGCTATGCCCTATAAATTAAAAAGATATTTTTTTTTCCAAATGTTTAGGGGGAACGTGCCCCCAAGACCCCTAACTCCGCCTCTATAGACAATGAACCTTCCATCACCTAACCTAGGCATTTCTACAAATACTTTACGTCCATGAGATAGTTTTTTCTTTTTTAGCACTCTGGTTAGTTGGGTTAGTATCTATTTTAGGTTTAGGAAATTGTGAAAATTTCAACACACACACCCTCACCCTCACGGGGACTCGATCCAAGAATCTCCCTCCTAGTGAGGGTATATTGCACGCCCTGACAGGACTCGATCCCAGAATCTCCCTCCTAGTGAGGGTATACCACCAATGTATATAAGAGTTGTAAAGTCATATTTAAAGATATCTAGGAAAATCTTGGGTTCGACTTCTCTCTCCCTTTTTTGGCCAACACCGCAGGATTTTCCCTAGACTTTCCTGGTGTGGCAGGTTGCAGGGTTTCGTCGCACCCTCGAGGGTTGGGGACACCCCGAGTTACCAAAAAAATGTCTATAGGAAAATCTCAACGTCAGAACAATTGTTCCAATATTTTTCCTTTATGCTATGTTTGGTTGCCGAGAAAATTGATGAAAACATGGAAAAGAACATAAAATTTTGGATTTTTAATACAATTTGTAGTTGAGTTTTGTCTAATTTTCTTTTCTTTTCCATGTTTTTACTTATTTTCTCGACAACCAAACATAGGGTTAGGGGAGACTAGAATTCGAGTATGCCGTTCGTTTGACAGTCCAACCTAGATAAATGATGATCACCTACCAAGAAAATAAAAAAGGGGGAACATCCTTAAAAGAGTCCAACAAGAATGTAGATAATTATATGGATACAGCTAGGAACAGTAATGAATATTCTAGAAGTATATAATATTCATTTTAAGGAGTTTAGCCCCGATTCATCTCTCAACTTGCTTCAAGGCAACAACTGGGGCGTCCACGAAAAGTTGTAGATTCGAATGCTCTGCACGCTGTTAGTTGGGGAGATATTAGGGCCATGACATTATTCGAGTGCAACAACCATGGACCTCTACATACTGCCAATTTTTAAGATGAGGAACATAATATCACTCACAAGCTGCCTTAAATAATGTACTTCACCTACATAATGCCAATAAGATCAACACACTTATTGAGGGAAAAGATACAATAGTTTGCGAGCTGCCAACCAGAATGCCATTGCTCACAAGAATCACATGTAGAGATTGAGAGAATGTCTTCTTCCACTGCAGCAGCAAATGGAGGATTTCTCCAATTTCGTAAGTTATAAAATGTTTGTACAGAACCAAAGAATTCAAATCAATACATTTATAGCTCCTGCAGGGAAAAGAAACTAACTGCATCTTTAAAGGCCTAGTGAGAAATTCATTTCATTGTCCTCCCTCACCACACCCCCCTTTATGAATATGCAACCAGTTGCTCCTCATTTGGCTTGCAATTTTGGGCATTATATTCCTTTCATAGCAATATAGTGACAGCCTTCCCATTCTGCAAGCTGAAGGGCCTTCATAATTGAGAAAATTTACTTTGCGCATCCATGTCTTCTATGGATCACATACAACATATAATTCTTAGATATAAATGAGTAGAGGCTACGGACATATCAAGTGAAACAACTAAACCATAGGCCTCGTAGGAAGGTTTTCGTTACAACCTGCGCAAGCAACGATAGTCAGAAGATGTGTGTTCTCCATGTAATCCTTATGTAAACAATCTGCAAAGTGGCTCGTGTCATCCACCAAAACAGACGAAGGAAAAATGAAAAGATAGATCACCCCGCTTCTTTTGTAATTGCTTCAAGATTTCCAGACTACATCTTTTAATCCTGATGAGAAGCTTTTGTAGAACTGCCATTTGATCAAAGAATTTGGAAACAAATCATCCAATTAGTACACTTGGAGCTCGAGACCAAAACTCCTTTTAATCTTGAAAATAATTGAAGAGTTGAACAACATACCTTGTGAAACTCCAATGTGTCACCACGTGTCTTCCGGAGCTCCACCATGTGCAGAGAAGGAGCCACCTCAAACACCTGAAGTTGAAATGCAACCTGATAAAAAGTTCTCCGCGTATCTTCTCGAAATTCTAGGTTATCAGTAGGCTAAAATGTCCAACAGAAGTATCTTCATCTGCAAATTTGAGAACTATTGCGCCTATACTAGCCAAGATCAATCAGATGTTCCTAAGTGCAGATACAGGTACTGAGTATTGGTATGAGTCTAGGTGTTAGACTTTTGCCCTCACATCCAAATATCAAATGTACAGGGACATGGTATATACATGAAAGCTTAGAGAACAAGTAAATAGACATATATCTCAAATAGCATGCATGTATAGAATAAAGACATCTATTAATATAAAACATCGTACACATACAAATTCATTTATAGATATATATGTAACTCTATTGTTCTTTCTCTTGTTTCATAAATGTTTAAACTTTCAATATAAAATATTCAAGTATGTCTGATATCTTATAGAACTCACAAACCCTTGTTGGGTCCTGGGTGAGTGAGTTACTATTTCTAGTGATTTTCTAGTGAATAAATACAAAAAGACCTAACATTCATGAAGGCATAATTCAGTACCTCTGTAGCTACGGAAAGGTGGCCCTTCCTTCCAGTTTTGTCACCTTGCAACTTCATCTGGAATAGTTTACAATGGAAAATGTAATTCCAGCTCAAATGATAAGTTTAAATCTATAATGTTTGTTGCATTTTTTCAAGATAACTTTTTTTTTTTTGATCAAGATGTGAAAGTTGAGGTGCAACCTTTACCTTGTAGTTTTGCTTGCGCACATTGAAACCAAGAGGCTTTGCAGCTTCTTCAATTTTAGACATAATCTCATGTGCAGGGCATTGTGAAGTAAAACGTGTTTCTCGCTTTACAAGACCCTATAATTTGGAAATGCAAACAAACAACAGAGAAATAAGAATTCAGTCAGCAATATTAGTTTTTACTTCTACGTGAGAAGGAAAGTGTATAATCCTTACCAAAGTCCACATAATTCGCAATTTTATCCCCAAGGGACTGCCTTGGCAGTTGGCACCACTAGATATGAGAAATTTCTCATTTATCTCTTTATTTATTGGGGAGGTCTTGTTTGGGATTAGCTAGAATCTCATCAGTGTAGTCAAAGTTTCTAGGCAAGGCGATGCCTAGGTAACCAAAAATTACTTTTCTGTGTAAATTATAGAAGATTCAGTGAGTGCCTGCCTAGATCATGATCTAGGCAATACGAAACCTGGCTAGGTTAGGTGATTGCCTAGGCGACATTTTGACTAGAATGAATCTCATATACCACCCCATGCTCAGAGGCAGAAATTGCCCCTCAATTGAACAACTATATCAACCGATCAACTCCCATGACACAGCTAGGGCACAACCTTGATTTTCCTATTTGTGGGTTCTTCTTGGGAACTTGAATCTAAGCTTATTTCAATCTAGGAGCTGTTTAGGTCAACCTATACATGGCTAGCTAATAGAGAATGAGCAATAGTCCGCTCCTTGAGGGGTGCTACGAGGAGTGGTGTCTCACCCGTTTAAAACTTGTCAAATGGCCCTTTTAATTGTGGTGTAACTCTTTTTAACTGTGGTTAATATTTTTAACCTTTTTTTTTTCTAAGAACCAAGGTTAAAAATATTAACACTAAGGCTTAGTGAATCTTAACAACAGTTAAAGGGTGCTAAAATAAGGGACACGAGGTGAGTTTTAATGGGGCAAGACGCCATCCTTGCAGATTATTTTCTTTAGAGAATATGATAGGCTATTGTAATAAGGTGTGATGGGATATTGTAACTCATCACAATGTAGATTTAAATGAGTATAAATTTTGACTTGATTAGATTAGTTTAGTAAGGCTATTGTAATAAGGTGTGATGAGATATTGTAACTCATCACAATGTAGATTTAAATGAGTACAAAATTGTGATTGGATTAGATTAGTTTAGTTTCTATCTTTAGATATCTCTCATCTTTATACATATTTATCAAACCAAGAAGCAAAAGCGAGAAGTGAAGCGAGAAGTGGGAAGTAAGGCAAAAAAAATCCTTAGGAAATGGGAAGCGGGAAATAGATATAAGTGCATCTTCCCATTATATTAGGATCAAGGTTATGAATGTCGATATCGCTCGACATGTCAAGCCGTGGAAAAAAGATATATCGCAAGATATATCGTTTATCGGTGATTTTTGGAAAAATGGTAAAAAATAGGGCAAAACATGGAATTTTGCATTGAAACTTCAGGAAATGTTAAAATAGATGTTAATACACCTTTTAGAATAAAAACATCTAAAAAAAACAACAATTTACATAAGAGATGCAATGAGAAGAGAGCAAACATATGCGTTGACGAGTGACGATAATGTACATAAGAATTAAAGTTAACACTTTTACTTATAAATTTTTGTACGAAAAATAGTATGTTAATTTATAAATTATAGCTAAGTGATTAGTCAAATTGTTAATATATTTTTAAAAAAGTCCTTATGAGCATAATCTTATTTCCTATAAATAATTTTTAATTTATAAAATATTATTAAGAAATTATCAATTTTTAATATAACTAAATAGTCCTTATGAATATAATTTGCTAGAGACACATCTTTCATTATGAAGAAAAATTATGTTTTCAAAGTGAAACTTTTTTTTAATTAAAGCCTGCAATAGCATTATCCTCTTTTATAATTTATAAAAAGAGTGAAACTAGCATTACTCTTTTTAATTTTAGGTTAAGGTTAAAACCATTAAAAGTCTAAGCCCCCAATTTTTAAAGAGAGTGAAACTAGCATAACCCTTGTTAGGTTAAAATACTTAAAAGGGTAGTATGCTAATGAGAGTGAAATTAGCATTACCCTTGTTAGGTTAAAATACTTAAAAAGGGAAGTATGCTAATTAGATTGAAATTAGCATTACCCTTATTAGGTTAATACAATTAAAATAGAAGGATGCATATGTTTAATGAGACAAGAGTAACATTAGCATTACCTTTTATATGTTTAATGAGACAAGAGTGACACTAGCATTACTAAGGCCCAAGCCTTCGATCATTTAGAGAGGTGCATGCAAAACCAACAGAAAAAAAAAAAAAGGGGGCAGAGCTCTAAAAGGAAGAGGGGAGAGAGGGGTAGCTCGACTTTAGGTGCTTAGGTGTTGGCTTTGCAATCGGCAAAGGCTACGGCGAGTTGGCGACGGCACAGGTATGTACCCACGGCCACAACCCTCTTCTTCCTTCGTTCTTCTCCAACCCCTTTTTTTCCTTCTAAATCAAAGAAAAAAGGGTTTGTTAGTTTTCTATAGTGAGTTTGGGTGATGGCTGAACTGACAACTGATTTATTTTCAGTCCATGATTTCTTTTTGTTTTTTTGGATGGATGCCTGCAAAAAAAGGGGGGAAAAATTGTTTCCAACATGATTCACAGGTCTTGGTCGTTATCCAGTGAGTTATCGGCAAGATTTCGCCGATATCGGTGATAGCTCTCAATATGATGAAAAAAATTTCTTACCGTGTGTAGGTGTGTCGGCAAGGAGCGATACCGAAAAATATCGGCGATATATTGCCGAAATTTCGAACCTTGATTAGGATGACCAATCATACCTTAAATTTTATCTTAAATGAAATATGTGTAGAGAGGCATGTGTCATATAGCCTTAGGTTTTAATCCAATGATACTTGCTTAGGATCTATGTCATAGGCTTTAGACCCAAGTCTATCCCATTACTTCCTAGATATATAGCCCCCTTTGACCACTAAATGGGACCTGATGGAAGCGAGTCTAGGAAATGAGCTCCCTAAGAAGCGAGCTTTCTACCTTGTACATAGCTTCCTTGCAACTATGTCTTTATATAAACCCTAGTATTGAGTTACTGAAAAGATCTAAGAATATTAATAAAGTCCATTGTTTAACATGCTATCAGAGCGGAAAATCTGGCGGACTGATTATCTCTTGTTGATTTCGTTTTGCCTGTGGGCAGCCCTTGCCGCCTTCTGGGCCAACCTTTCTTTTCTTTTTCAACCCACTACCTCTATACAAGAGAAAAAGGAGCTACCGAAATTGGTTCACGCTTTTAGAGCAGCCAATCCCGGAAGTTTCTCACATGGCTTCTTGTTGATTCTTCTCTTCCATATCTTTGATAATTTTTTCTCATAGATAGATTTCTGTTTTAAAGAACAAAAATTGGTCATGTTGGGCTCCCAAAAGAATCTCTCTCTCTCTCTCTCTCTCTCTCTCTCTCTCGTCCATCAGAGACTTCCATAACAGGCTACGACAAACTTATCAAGATTTTTGCACCCCCGTGAGTTTGAAGGAGAGTATTGGAGAATATAATAGGCTATTGAGGTATGATGAGATACATTGTATCTCTTAAAAATGTAGATTTGAATGAATATTTGATTTTGATTTTATTAGATTAGTTTAGGTTATATTAGAGCTGATTGGGCTTCGTTTCTATCTTTAAATGTATCTCATCTTTATCTAAACACTAGTATTAGTCAGGGTAAAGATCTATGAATATCAATAGAGTCCATTATCCAACACTAGCCACTGGAACAAGACATTAAATTTGTATAATAAGATCACAGTCTAGCTAGTGCAAATAAAACACTCATAACTGAGAACATGTTCAACTTGTGAAACATACCATTTGCTTCTCGAACAAATTTTCAAGATTGAAAATTTGTGACCTAGAAATCAGCTCAAAAGCATTCATAGATACGGGTCTCTCTTTCTTTTCTGTTACAAGATATTCCTGCAAAAACAAAATTGAAAATTTCGGGTAAGCCTTGTTATCAAGCTTCAATTTACAGTTGACTAGATTGTCAACTTATATTGTCATGGGCTGAAGACAGTCAAACTCCAGAAACGGTTTGAACCCTTCCAATTAGGGTTATAACATAGACTAGAGAACGTCCTGTGGTGGGATCTGACCATTAGGAAATGGACATGTAGTGGCCCACTTCATAGCAAATCACAGCCTTTATAAAAAATTTCACATGAAAATGCAGGATTTTGAATGCTTCAAATATACTTGCCCAGCTGAGTTAAGGGTAAGGCAGAAATGTGAATGATACATCTTACCTCCGAGTCGTTAAAAACAGCATCTACGTCATCAAGGCTAATATCCTCTCCCTGTTCAAAGTCCGGTGTCCTGTACCCTTTCTTAAACCATTCATTCTCTAAAATTTCTGCAATTGTTATCCGCTGCAACAAAAATAGTCATATTTCAACATCAACACCCAAAAGCATTCATGACAACATGCTTGACTTTGTTTAAAGTTTAAACCATCTCATCTACATATACTCCTCAAGTCACTCTTCACAATGATAACTGATAAAAAAAAGTTACTAAAATAAGCATGGGGAATACTAGGCCGACTCTCCAGCAAGAGGATTCGCTCCTCATATGGAAATAAAGCAGGTGCGCTCCACAAGGAAGCTGTCATTTTCACCTGCTTAATTTCCATATGAGGGACGAGTAAGCTCACCAGAAAGTCTGCTTAGCATTCCCCTAACCAATAACTTGAGGAGGTTGAAACCAATAACATTGGGGATTAGGCACTTACTGTAAGAGGATTTGGATCAAGAATACGCTTGATCAATTTCTTTGCACTGGATGAAAACCATGAAGGACATGTGAAATCAGCCTTATAGATCTGCAAATTGAGTATATTGTCCATAAGCTTTGTGAATAATATTTGCAGTACGAGACACGAGAAAAAGCATAATAAACACATGCCTTCCTATACAAAGCCATGAGGTTTGACTCATCAAAAGGCAAGAACCCAGCCATAAGGACAAAAAGAATGACCCCACAAGACCATATATCAGCTGTTGTACCATCATAACCTTTATCGTTAAGCACCTGATAAAAGAATTATCAAACACACAAGAAAGTAATAAGTAGACTCTTTTATTATCAAACACGAGAGAAAGTAATAGATAAAAATGCACAAAAGGATTCTTCTATTTTCAGCAAGGCATAAAAGACACCAGTAGATACCTCAGGAGCAACATAATTTGGTGTCCCACAGGCAGTGTGAAGCAGCCCATCTTCCTGCAGTAATTAGAATGTTACAGAAGTTTGTCTTTTTAGTGTATAAAGCTTGAAGAATAGGTCAGAGTAAGGGGAAAGGGAGACAAAAAAAAAAGATACAGATAGGATATGAAGTACTGTTTTAAGAGAAGGATTTTTCATATAGAGGCAACAGAATAACTTGAATATAAGTGGGAAAGAGAAACTAGCTTGATCAAAATTACTCAAAAAGTCTAAAATCGTCTCATTGTTGACCCCACAACGAGGTAGATGGAGTGCTGTTTCTACAGGCATCACGTTTGCTAAAAATCTAAAGTTCTCTGAACAAGACATACAACAAAGCTCTGAATAGCCTCTCAAGACACAGGGAAGAACACTGCTAGAGGCCTAGGAATGTATGCATAAAATGATGGATTTATGGAGAATGATTAGCCAAGCACAAAATATTTTGAGGACCAAGTTCGTGGGCAATCTTGTCCGTACGTTTCGCACATATCCTACAGTTGTTATTCCTCCTTTTTTAGGTTAACTCATTTGTAGTCCTGTTAAGATTTGCATTAGGGTTAATGCAAAATGCTAGAGAGGAGGGAGTAGAGGGATTCTCCTGTAGAAAACAAGGAGGAGGGTTGTTCATCTCGTTTTCAGGTTTGTACTCTTGGTTTTGGAAATAGTGAATTGGCGTGAATCTCGGTATACATAGCCCACATTGGGTGAACCATGTAAATGTTCTGTTCTTGTTCTTTGATTTTATTGTTCTGTTTTCTTTTCATTTTTGCATCCCATCGAAAGGCGTTATTCACAAGACAAAAGCCATGACCTAAAAGAACACAATCCTAAGGTGAGAACCTCCTGTTCTCATGGCTGTGAAATAATGCTTCTACACCATTTTGGAGGTTTGGCTGGTTTTGCTCAATCAATCGAAGCAACTTTTAACACTGAAATGGAAGAAATACCCTATTAGGCTGCACATCCACTCACCTTTATATTGACAGGGACTCTCAACTGGCCTTCACTCAGCGCCTTTTCTCCCGTTTTCATTTTTTTCCCAAGAAACCATCTGCCTCATTCCCAATCACAGTGTTTGCATGTGACACATTCCTAAAAAGGTGAAATTCCTTGTTGCCAACTAACTAATTTTTATGTACTAGTAGTTAGCTAATTAGTTGGATAACATGCCTTCTACATGGTTCTCCTTAAAGATTATATACAGTAATTAATACAGAAACCAACAACGAAATTAATGACTTATAAAATCCATCTATCACTAGATGCTAATTTGAACATATTACCCCATTTCATTAACAAATTCAACTTCTAGTTAACAGCAAAGTGCCCTGGAGAAGACCACTCTTTATTAAGTAGACATCAAGGATTTTTGCAATGAGAACACAAAACTTACCCGTACTTGTTGTGAAAATGCACTCAATCCAAAGTCAGAAATTTTAAGAACACCGTACGAGTCCAGAAGTAAATTTTCAGGCTGCAGAAGATGCAAAAGTAATAATGAATACATGGTGCTAGCTGCTCAATAGTCAATAGCCAAGAAATCCAAATTGCCAAACACCCCCAGCCAATATAAACCAAGGAAAAGTTTAATTCATGAAAGTTTGTAAACCTTTAAATCTCTATGGTACACGCCTCTACTGTGGCAGTAATCCACAGCATTAATGAGCTGCTGGAAATATCTCCTGGCTTCGTCCTCCTGAAGTCTCCCATGGTTGACCTAGGAATCAAAGAGCTAATAAGGGAAAGCTACCAGGGCAAATTCAAGACTGTGTACCTAGTTCCCACACATACATGAACCCACAAAGAAACATGCATGAATAAACATATTCAAAACGTATGCAAATGCAAATAAAAACAGTTACAAAAACATTCATGTTCATGCATGATATATAACTCTATTGTGACCATGGAAATAAAAATCGCAGAAACCGATATGAAATGGGTGATACGTATAGGTTTCGGTAATCCTTGCACGATAGATATACTAATACAAAACGGGCAATACGTGTCATTTATTAGTTACTTATGTTCTAATTCATTGTGTAATTGTAATTGTGTTTGCTACTTTGTCTTTGAGTCACTTGACTCACTTCCCATGGCTTTCGGTTGGGACCGTTACATCCCCCAAAACCGTACTTTTAACCCTTGATTGTGACACACAAAATGGGCACATGTAAGGACCCACATCCTATTCACATTTGTACATTCCTAGACAGTTATGAGCATCTTCACATGCCTACAGGAGCATGTACTTCACTTCACAGTTTCATATATGATTAAATCTGTAGAGGTTCTAAACAAAATAAACTCAAGCAACAATGCCTTACTATTTTGTCAAACAGCTCTCCTCCATCAACAAATTCAAGCACAATGTAGATCTTTGTCTTGCTAGCGATAACCTATACAAAAGCACACAAGATATGCAGATTAACAGGTGCAAGCTGAGGCAGTAACAGAAATTTAATTGCAACATAAGCAACTTGTAGTTCACAATATACAGTATAATCCATGATGGGGAGCAGATAAAGTAGCTCGTGCTGTCTGATATGGAATATATAAATGCATGTATATCAATATGTATATGCATGTATGGAAATAATGCATCTCTTTTTCTTTTTCCCTGTCTCAGTTCTTCTCAAAACAGAGCAGTCACCCTATTTTAATTCGGATATAATGAACATGGCATGCATGGTCATCAACGCAGGCTACACAATTGTAATGCAAGCATCTGCATTTTCCACAACCCAAAAATTCATACTGTTTCTATGATTGTCAAGGTGCAGTTACGAAAAGATGATCAGAATGCCATGCTTTCTACCATACTAGGGGATAAGCCAAATCGTCGAAACTACTGGCCCCTGTAGGATAACACTTGAGAGTTCAGACCAAATACCAACCCGATCACATGATTTCAACTATCCGATAAATAGAATTTCAAATAAACTATCTGTGTTGTATTTAACAATCCAAATAGGAACATATCAGATGGTTAGGATCATCCAATTGAGTTGACCTTTTGTCAAATAAATAATTTAAAAAGTCCACTAATTCCCATTCTTAAGTTATGATCCTAAATCCATTGCAGCAGAAGTAAAAGCAGAAAACAAGAAGGAAATCGCAAATTACCTCATAGAGCTTGATAACATTTGGATGCTTGATCAGCTTCATGGTCGATATTTCTCTTTTTATCTGTCAAAATAAAAAAAAAAACTACTTTATCATTTATGTATTAGATTTTCCATGAATGAGCTAATTGATTTTTTTTTTTTTTTTTAAGAGTAATATATTATAATCATCAAAATAAAGTAGAGTAAAGGCTATATAAATCCAATAATGTATCCATATGCCCAAAAAGGTATGCATTTGTTTAAACAAATGGAAAAGCGTCTAGTAAAGTAATCCAAAGTAAATACAGAGAGAGAGAGAAGAGAATGAAGAACCTGTTCGACCATCTTGTGACGGAGGACATGATCCTTGTCGAGGACCTTGATGGCAACACTATCGCCGGTCTCAACATTCCTGGCATACTTCACCTTCGCGAAGCTGCCCTCGCCTAAGGTTTTTCCGATCTCGTATTTCCCCACCCTCGTACGGGTGGCCCCAGGAGCGCTCATTCTATCTCTATCTACCGTCTGATCTGCAAAGTCGGTCTACTTTTTTTCTTTTTCTTTTTTAGTAATCCCGATTCCGGGCTACTGTTAACGCGTATGTCTTCTTCTTATCTGCAGAGTTCTTATAAGAATGGAAGACACAGAACAGATGGCAGGAAGGGGATGAGGATAAATGAATAATGATGCGGGCCCAACACTTCCACCCATCAAATCCCCATGTTCCGTGGCCCAGTTTTTCCGAAATGAGAATACTTTCGTTTGGCCTACATGCCCTCACTCTGCCTTTATATTCACTGAAATGCCCCGCTACCCGATTTTAGGAGGAAAAAGAGTTTAAGAAGATGTTAAGCACAGCTGAGAAATTAATGCTTTTATTATTTAGCAATACACTATCTTTTTTATTTTTTGTAACAGTTCATCAGAACATGTCTCTTTATAACCTTTTTTGTGTAACTATCGAATTTACTATATAAAGTATACATTTTTTTTTGTATGCAATTACATTTTTTTTAATTGAGTTAGTCTTATGTTTACTCCTAATCATAGTTCGAAAACTCAATGAGTCACCGGAGTAACTCGATCGAGTTATTCAACTTAACTGAATTTCAAGTTGAATCATCTCAAAACTCTAAGAAGATACTATTTGTCTAATTACTCGGTTGAGTTGAGTTTTTCGAATCATCATATTAAGTCGAGTCATAGAATGATTTTTTAATTTTTATGCATTTTTGTTTTTTTAAAGTTTCGAAAGTGAACAAGGACATTATAATTTGCAATTGTAACGTCGTCCAGTATAATTGAGAATTTGGCGAATATAGATCTTTGTTGGTATTACTTCAATTGTAGATCCTTGTTGGCTTCTTGAATAATTAATATTTTCATTGATCATTGCAATAAAATTTTAATTTGCAAAGATCAATATCATAAATACTTTCATCATTTGGTGAATAAACAAGCATTTTTATTCACCAATGAGTGCTAACCCCCTAATCCCTAACCTACCAACAAAAAATAAGTATTTTTAATGCTTTTTAAAGTATTTTATTGTCACATAGCCTTTGAATCTTGTAAGTCTTATTTGGTGTAAATTTGAGTGATTAAAAAAAAAAATGATAGTCTTTAATGTTTATGACATTATGTTCTACAATAATTACTCCAGACAAGATTATAAAATTGTTGGTTGTTTTTATAATCAATTATTATATAAGAGCTTATAATAAATGGAACCAAATGTTATTATCAAAATATAACTTATGATAATCCCAAGAGTTGGAAGCTTCCATGAAAGTTTTTGGAAACTAACCAGGGTAATTTAGTACTAACATATAAGATAGAAGAAGCAAAATGGCGGTTGTGTGCAATAATTGAGAACGTCCAAACGGAGGAGTTACCTTTCTCTTATTTGTACGGTCTCTTATTTGTACGGTTAAATGACTGTCGAGTACGGATATTTCGTAGCTTCCTTAGATTATTCAAGTTGACAAACGTGTCCCTGTTCTATTATTTCCTGTAATTTTCCATGACTTGAAAACGGCCGGTGGGCCTTTGTCCTCTTCCGTCCTCATGTTCTGGCCACTCCCGCTGGCTCTCCCATAAACCACAAGCTCACCAGAGAAACTGAATCAATGAAGATTCAAGACTCTGAAATATCTGAAAGAGTAGTTTGTGGTTATTCTAAAGAAGAAAAGAAAGAAATAATAAGCGTGTGGGCAATCATGTGCTCTATACTTTATAGTCTCTTTGTCAAACAGTGATTATTCTTGAAGCTTATCACCAAATAAAACAAATAGTAATGAAGATATAACTATATGCCATAGGCCCAGAGAATCCGCACCTCAAATATGTGCTATAGCGCTGGGCGTTCCCTGGGTGCTAGCACTCTAGTGAGCCGTTGATTCCCTTGGTCTTGAGCGTACCACTAAGGCAAGCTAATTTTATAGCTCACGACCTCGCCGGCTAGGGTTGAATGTTGAGTAGATCCTTTGTTCAAGCTCGAGACGGGCTTCGTTGTTCGGTTGTAATTTGCCTCTAATTTCAATGAAGTCATCTCTCTAACCCCCCCCCCCCCCCCCCCCCCCCCCAAAAAAAAAAAAAACAAAGGCATACCACTAAGGCTCCAGCGCACTCATTAAGCCCCCTCATCATAACCATTGTCCATAGGTATCTGGGCTATCAATGGGCAGGCTAGATTGGGCTTGGGTTGGCCTGGTTCTAGATGGACTTGATATATATATCCCTAATCCCTACCAATACTTACTCTGATTGGGCTTTATTATTGGTCTAGCCAACCCATCTCTAATCAGGGGTGGAGCCAAGAATTTCTACCAGAGGGGGCACACGGGGATTGATTGAAAACTATAGTAGTTATTGATGGATTGGTGGAAAATTATTAGGCTGATATATAATATTCTGAGTCTGGGGGATGGGGTTTGGGGCGTAGCCCTAGATTTTTTTATTTATTTAAGTTTTTGGATCATTTTGTCCATGCATTTCATATTATTTCTCATTGTTTACGGAACATCTATCCCTTTGTTACATGGCTATACCTCGTTAAATAATTAAATAACATGATATAAAATTATATTTTGTTTTCAAAAGTTCAGGGAACCATTGCCCCCTTGCCTCATGGAGATTGAATCACAAACAAATGAGATTAAACTCAGGGAGAGTTTAATCGCATTCACAAGTCAACACGTACCCTGTTAACCCCTTTTAATTGTGGTTAAGATTCACTAACCCTTATAGTTCAACAATCTAACCTTGGTTTTTAGGAAAAATATTTAAAAATTTTAACTCTTAAGGTTAAAATTAAAAATATATATTATATTGTTAACCCAAAGATTAGGGATTCTTAACCACAGTTAATAAAAGTTAAAAGGGATACATGTTTGACGTGTTGGTGTGATTGAATTTTCCCCTAGGTCAATTGCAATTAATTCTCATTGCATGTCCTTATTCCCATTCCCATGGCTAAAGCTAAAAGAGAAACAAAAATGTTTTTTTTCAAAACTTGAGTGAGGCACGTGCCCCCACAGGCACCCACCTGGCTCTGCCCGTCTCTAATCATTAAATATTTGCTGTTATAATATTGTATATATATTTTTATTATATGACATAATATATAAGAATATTATATAATATTTGCATTAATGGTATATATAACAATGTATATATATTGTTATACACTTGCATACATATGTTACACACTGTAAACTACATATAATGTAATTTATATTACATGAAGGTGTATAACACTGATATACTGTAAATTTTATTAGGATATAATATTGTGTAACATTTACAAAATATATTATGCATATAACAAAAATTATATATTATATAATATTTATACATCTATTAAATATATATCAATAAATATATTGGCCGGCAGGGGTGGAGCCACATGGGGCCTAGCCCTGAAATTTTGGGAAAAAAATTTCCTATTGTCCTACTAGGGGCCTAGCTTGAGATAGGGGCGGAGCCGGAAGAACGGGTTCTTTACCCCCCTCCCCCCTTAAACTTCTAAGAAAACAATATATTCCTTACAAATGGAGACAAATAGACGCCATGAGCTATAAACTTGACCCTCAAAAAAAAATTCCGGCGGACTACGCCCCCGAACTGTAGAGCCCCAGAACTCGAGGGCACTGTTCATGTGAATAGTGTCAGTGCATAGGACTTGTCAAAGCCTAAGGCTTTCCATGTGTCCTTGATTTGAGGAAAGTGAAATGAGAGTTTTAAAGCTGTATGTCGAGTCTCAAAACAAGAGTATAATAATACTCTATGTATCTAAAAGCATAGGGCATAAAATATCCTAAGTGTGTATGTAGAACCCCGGAACCGAGTTCACTAGACTATGAATAATGCAGTGAATAGTGATTTAAGGCTTAAAGGCCTTCATGTATTTTGGTGTGTGATGAATGAATGAAAGAGTTTGAAATCAAACTAGAGATGTTGTGTGAGTGTAAAGCCAAGGTAAGAAAGTGGAAACACTCTAAATGAGTTAAGGGAAGAGTGGAAACACTCTAAGTGAGAAAAATAAAGAAAACAAGGGAAATGACCAGGTTCTGGTGAAGGCCGGTTGATCACCCCTCCTGGTTGGTCAACTAACTGTTTTGAAAATGCCCAAATTGGGAAGACAGTAGGGTTGTGCTCAAGGCCGGTCGACCGCCCCTCCAGCCGGTCAACCCACTATATGAAATTTAGTCGAAACAGGGGCTTTTCAGCCTCAGCCGGTCAACCGCCCATCCTGGCATGTCGACTGACCTTTAGTAATTTGGAGTTTTTCCCCTTTATGCACGTATCCTAAGGGCAATTTAAGGTTTTTAATCCCTTGGCCAATAAATACTCACCCAATTCGTGAGTTTTGGATTACTCAAACTTAAGGGAGACTTTAGAAAAGAAAATGGGAGAAAAGCTAGGGTTTTGGGAGAGCTTCCTCAAGATCAAAGGTGAAACCAAGTTTCACCTCCAAAACTTCTCAAGATTAAAAAGGGAAGCAAAGATCTTGCAAGCCAAAGTGTTTCTCATGTACAAAACCACGAGGATTCAATCTCTAGCAAGGTAAATACATTCTATTAACATTCCTTACTATGATCCATTAATATGTATTGCTATTATTTTATTCCTTTTAGTAAAAGTAAGATGTAAACCATGTTTTGAGATGAAGTTAAGGTGTATAACCCAGTATGTGCATACTATTGAGATGAATGAAGTAAAATCAAGGTATATGATCTTGTTCTTGGTATTGTAAGCTTTGATGTATGTTTTTAAAGACAAGTAGGGTGTATAGCCTAAGACATATAACCTTGTAGGTGTATACAATTGAAAAGCATGAAATGAAATCGAGGTTTATGGCCTCGTATGTGTAGCACTTGCTACTAACTATTCTTGTTAAGATTCATCTATGAAAAAACAAGATTTAAAGTATGTGTTGTGATGTAGGAAGTGTAGATACACTCTATCATCTACCATGTTATGATTTCAATTATTGAAGCATGATTTTTAATTAGAAATGGTAGATACCCTTCACTCATTAACAAGGTCATCATTCATTAATGAAAAGGAAAGTGAAGAGGGATGAGTTTTGATAAAGAGAGTGTAACTACTCTCTCCTAAATGGTTTTGTTAGGTTTCATGTAGGTTAAGTAAGATTTAAGGGATGAGTTGTTATGGAAAGAATGTAGACACACTATACAAATTAGTCTTGTGCAAACAAAATGAAATCAAGGAATAAGACCTTGTTCTTTGTAAATTATGGTTATGGACTATGTTAGATTAAATTTGGGGTTGTATTAAGTATGAATCGTAAAGTATGTTGTGCATGGAATAAGGCTAAGTAGCCCATGTACATGTATGTCCATGCTATGAATGAAATTCTATGTGTATATCTCCATGTTTTAAATGTTTTCTATGATGTTCACAATTACTCCATTATGCTCACACGTACCCTATGATGCTCACAAGAACTCTAAGCACAAGTATTCCTCTCTATGACTGAAATTCTATGGGCATGTGATAATGGTAAAGGCTTTTTATGATTCTCATGATGTTCACAAGCACTATGCACATGTATGGGTGTATGATCAAGATGTCTCATAAGACTTATAAGTAAAATTTCATAAGTAAAAAGTTCATAAGAAAGGTTCATAAGGAAGGAGAAATAAAGCTCATAAGAAAATAAGAAAAAGCTCACAAAAAAAAGTTCACAAATTAACAAGAAAATGAAATAATACTAGTGTACTATGACCAGGTACGGGCACTAGTATCTGTTTCTAATAAGTATGAAAAGATGTTATCGTACTATGACTAAACGAGCACTAACATCTATTTCACATTTGTTTCTAAGTAAGTATGAGAGGATACTGATATGGTATGACTAGGTACGGATACTAGTATCTGTCTCCAAGTAAAATAAAGAATATGAAAAGATGCTAGTGTACTATGACCAAGTACAGGCACTAATATTTGTTTCCAAGAATTAAGAAATGATGTTTTAGTGTACTATGACCAGGTGCGGACACTCTCATCTATTTCCATGAAAACAAGAGAGGATGCTAGTATGCTATGACCATGTACGGATAATAGTATCTATCTCAAAGTAATTACAAGATAAGTGAAAAGAATGATCTCATAAGATGCTCATAAGTCAAGAATCTCATAAGACATATAAAGAACTCATAAGACTCATAAGAAGTATAAAGAACTCACAAGACTTATATGACGCATAAGGAAATCACAAGACTCATAAGATATTCGAAATACATTTTGTTATAGAACGAACTCAAAGTATGATTTAAAGTATGATTTTCGAGAATATGCATTTGTTATCTTGTTTTAAACTTCCGTACTCTGATTATGTATATGTTCTGATAAACTGTATCATGTATGACATATTAATATGTTGTAATATGGTTAGTTAATAATTTGTATATGTTGAGTATTCAATATTCAGCAAAATTGTTATTTTGGTAGGTTTCAGGTGGGATGGTCGTGCTGATAAGAAGCAGGAGCTTATAGATGATCATCATGAGTATGATAGAGGCCTCGACTTGTGGCCTTATGGGTGAGTTGTTGAGACAGAGAGACATGTATTTGGGGTTTCATTTTGGAGAATTTTGCATCAGACTTGAGTTGGTAACTCAAAGGAGGAATTTTGTATAAAAGATTTAGTTTCCAAATTCAGTCTTAGTTCTTATATATGGGACACTGTGATATATATAAAAGAAATTTTAAGGTTCACTATTTACTATGCCTTGTACGCTCTCTCACAGAATGGTTTGAATGTGAGTCACGACGCCAAAGTCTCATAACTCCTAAGGGGATTTTGGGTCGTGAAATGAACCCCCATTATTAGCCCCTTGCAAGAGAATCTCGCTTCCTCCCCTGCAGGCCAAGGTCAAGCATTTAGGAGCCAAGCCCAAGCCTGACCTACATTAATATGGGCGTAAAGAATTAGCTCAGCCCTAGCCCTAGGGACTAAAATATAGGTAATGACTAATGAGTGAGTTTTTTGGTCCGGTCCATTAACACTTATAGTATACTCAGAGAGAGTGTAGTGGCAGCTCGTGACCATAGGCCAATGTGGTTCAGACAGGAGTCATGTGGCCCGTGTTGGATGTTGAACTTGATCCATGAATATGGTGACATACAAGCAGGGGTGGAGCCACATGGGGGCCAAGGGGCCCCCCTGAAATTTTGAAAATAAAATAATTAATGTCTTAGTATACTAGGGGCGTAGCTTACGAGAGGGGTGGAGCCCAGGGCCGGGGATTCTAGCCCCCCCTAAACTTCTGCGAAAAAAATAAATCTTTATAAACGGACACAAACAGATGCGATGACCCTCCAAAAAAAAATCTCATTGTTAGCCCCTTAACCCATACAAAAGAATCCTAGCTCCGCCACTGCATACAAATGCACAAGCTGAAACTTGGATAAGACGAAAATCCTGAGTTGGACGAGTGTTAGGAGGAACAAGATAAAGGACAGGTATGATAGTTAAGCACGACTTAGTGTACGGGACTCGAGAGTAGATTGTTCCTTGTCAAAACATCATGATATGAGTTAATGGTCAAATTAGTGTTGGGATAGTATAAGGTTAGCTTTGATTTTTATTTTTTTTTGGTAGGATCATCATTTACCTACGTTAGTACAATAATATGGTCAGAAGTTAGCTGGGGGCATTGGAACTCTTGCAACTCATACCTCATAAGTTTAATTGGGGCATTGGTGCTCTTGCAACTCATACCCCAAAGGGATTAGATCCCCAGACCTCCCCCATTGAAGGCCACACCCCTACCACTCACAATAGGTGGGGTGTAGGTTAGCTTTGATTGAGTGACGGTTGTTATGCGACAAAGAAAGTTATAATGTGTTGACCGACCGGACTTAGGGTTTGGCTTGAACCTTTGTTTAACATGTGTTAGAGCATGGGATGCTAGCAGTAATCACTTTAACATCAACTCAACTCAGTTGCAAAAAGAGAACTTGTATATACTTTATGTAGTTACTTCTGCAATTGGTTTAAGCAACTTAATGGGTCTGTGGAAAGTGGTGGTTGCTTTTTTTTTTGGGGTTCATTGGAGGTTACAAGGACTTATGGGCTACACAATGAGGGGTAGTCCTCTTCCTCTCATAGTCCTCTAGCCCTAATATAGGTGGGATTCGATGTTAGGTCTTTGATACAACGCTAAGAAACTTTACCAACTCCTTGCACTTTTGTTTTCTGTTCAAAAATTTTTACACAAAACATGGTTGGTAAACATGTTTCCACTTTCTGTTCTTAAAAATTAGTAACAAAATTTTTAAAAATCAATTAACATAAATTTTTTGTTACCTCTACTTTTGAAAACAAAAAATAAAAATGGAAAGCATGGATCCCACCACCATCCACTCCCCCACAACTACCACCACACTACTTCCTACCACCCATCACCACCACCACCACGACACCACCACCACTATGACCACCACTCACAACCGCAATGACACCACCACCATCCACTACGACACCACAACCACAATACCACCCACCACCATCATTACCACCACCACCACCATCCACCAACACCACTACCACCACCACAATACAACCACCGCCACCCCTACTACACCACCAACTACCACCCACCCCTACTACACCACCAACCACCACCCACCCATCGCTACCACCACCACCACCACCACCCCAGCACACTACACCACGCACCACCACTGCACACCATCACCACCATACTACACCCACCCACTGCCCACCACTACCATTACTATCACCATGAATTGAAATTATTTAATCATATTTATCAAACGCGTTTTTTTGTTTTTCTTTTATTAAAACAAGTAACAATTAGTAATGTTAATCATGTTTCCTACTTAGAAAAATTGGAAACAGAAAGTCCTTTCCAATTTAAAATCAAAAAAATGGAAGTGTATTCATTGGCACCTACAAAGTGGTTGTTGTCTTAAGAAAAATAGTTAAGGTGCCTAAGAAATGGATCTCCAACCTAATGCTGGACCTCATTGGTCCATGCAATTAAATATGCCGTTTTGTACAAGTGGGTTGATGTTGAAGGCATTTCCACCAGCATTCCCGTTTGCTCTTAGTTTTTTTTGTCTTTTTGGGTTAACTAACCTACACCATAAGGCGATGGCTGAAGGCAAGACAAAGGAAAGTTGGCTATTAGATCATGCTCCTTAGTTTCTAGTAAAGACACATAAGCGTCAGCCGTACCAGAATTGGAAGCAAAGGCACAGGGGCTGCAAATTCTGAATCGGGTGCTGCAAGTTAAAAAAAAATCAGTTTTTCAATGTTTGTTAATAATTAAAAACAAGACGCACACACTAAGGCCTGTTTCGTTGTATTTTTATTTTCAAAATAAAATTTTGATTTTTTTTTTTTTACATAAAACATGTTTGGTAAACTTGCTTTTTAGTTTTAAAGATTTAATAACAATTTCTTTTGCATAAAACATGTTTTTATTTTTAAAAATTAATAACATTTAAAAAAAAAATTAAGATAATAAAAGTAGAAAACATGGAGTGTCCTGCACCACTCCCACCCACCACCCAACCACTAGAGATGGAGCCACATGGGGCCCAAGGCCCTGAAATTTTGAAAAAAAAAAGTTTCTATACTAGTCATAGTGGCGTAGCTCGGGAGAGGGGCGGTGGGGGTGGGGGGCTCTAGCCCCTCTTAAACTTATGAGAAAAAACATATTCCTTACAACAAGATACAATGACCAATGAACTTGGCCCTCAACATTTTTTTTCGGGGGCTACACCACTAAACCCCCATTATTAGCCCCCCAAGAGAATCCTAGCTCTGTCCTTGCCCATCACCATTGATTGGAATGATTTATCTCAATTATTATGTTCTTCATATTTACCAAACATATTTTTTGTTTTTAAAAATAAATAACAGTTAGACATGCCAAACATGTTTCCTACTTAAAAAAATTATTTGAAAAAAAAATATGTTTCCAATTTTTTTAAAAGGACAATGCATATAAACGTCCCCTAAATAATTCAGTCTTCCAACTTTTTTTGTAATGAGGAACCCAAGCCCACCATTCGGGTAGACCGGGTAAATTTCGAGTGCATGCAAGACCCCGCAATCCACATGAACCGGTAAGCCCAAGATCCATGATAATCATCACTCTTCCAACTTAGCAGCACTGGATTTGGATTTTGCAGCTGTAGACTGCAACCTCCGCTACTAAGATTGGTTCGAATTAGCACAGCCTAAACTAGGGCTGTCAACAAGTCGGATTCGGATCGAATCTGCCTAGATCTAAATCCGATTCGATTAACAATCCGACAAATCCGAGATCCGTCGGATCATGAATTAATCAATCCGAATCCGATTATATTTGTAAGATCCAATTTGATCTGATCTGATCCGATCCGATCCGATCAAGGTTTTTATATATATATAAACTCTATTTTAATAATATAAAAATCTAAAAGTACCTTAATTAACTCTAATTAATGTTAATTTTTTTTAAATTAATACTTTATGCATAGAAAATCTATATAATATATTTAAAATGATTTAAAAAGTTATTATAATTGGATCGGATCACCTTATATCTGGATTTGATTATAATTGGATTCCACCGATCCGATCCAATCCATATCCAATCCGACGGATCAAATATAGGTCTAAAGTCTGGCTCATCGGATTGGATCCAGATCTTGATCCGATCCGTTGACAGCCCTAGCCTAAATCCACCTTTGCAAATGAGATCCTGCCAGATAGCCAAATCCCAAGCCCGTCTCAAGTGGAGATATTAAAGGGCGGGCTATTAGTTTTATGTTGGACTATAATTCGAAGACGGGCTGAATACTAGCATATATAGGCCAAAGTCCTGCAGACGGGCTTATCAACGGGCAGTTCCAACCCTGCCACTGGCCCACTAGCGCAGCCTATGTGCAACCGTCCAACTACAACCTTCGCCTACTACACCTCGTATGGATTTTGCTGGCTTTAACTAGTGTCTCCATGCATTGCTTTAATAAGAATACTCTCATATTCATATTCATACTCTCTCTCTCTCTCTAGATAATAAAATAAATAACGCTCATATATGATGAATGACTGTCATAATTTTTTTTTTTTTATTATCAAAAGAGAGGACATGGATGCATTTTTAACCCTGAAGGGGTGGACCAGTGGTTCCGGAGACTTACGCCTCATGAAGCGGAAGGTCTTGAGTTCGACTTCTCACTCCCCATTTGGGCCAGTCGCACAACATAGGATTTTCCCGGACTTAATTGGTGTGGTGGGTTACGGGCTCTTGTCGCACCCTCAAAAAGTAGATCGGACTCGAAGGGTTGGGGACTCCGGGATAGCATGGAATGTTTTTGAATTATAAGTATGCTTAGCATTCTTTTAAAAAACTTTGTAAACCCAGAAGTAAACTTAAAATAAAGTCTCTTGTCTAATTATCTTTTTGAGGGCAAATGCACTAGCACTCTCTTTGCATTATTAGGCTCCATGACTAATTCTAGGTAATATCAACCCAAGGCAAAGGATCGGGTTGATCCTCAATTGAGTGAGCAAATAAATTAGTCAAATTCTTCAGGGATAGGGATAACCGAATGAATTAGCCGGGTTTATCAGGTTATAGACCAAGTTAGATCGGGTTATATGTACTTAATAAACAAATGTGATAGATGGACGGTTAATTTATCCAATCAAACTTACAACTGCTGTGGATATCTTCGATATGGCTCCATAAAAAATAAAAAATAAAAAGGGTCTGATTTTGACAAAAAACAAACCATCCACTTGTCATATAACCGACAGAAGTCAGATATAGTCTACCCCAGATGACTAATCAATGAATAGTCTGAGATTCCGAGAGGGTTCTAAATTCTATTGGCCGGCGCTCACCTAGAATTGCTAATTATATGATGCGTAATAATTTGTTTTTGAATTTCGCAGTTAAATGTTAAAGATGGTCTCTTAAGTGACATGTAGCAAAATACAGTCTGGAATATTTTTAGACCATCAAATTCAACTATAATTTGTCAGTATTAATCTCAATAGGGTTTACTTGACCCTAGTTTAAGCTATAAAAATCTCTAATTTGAACAGGATGACCTATAAACGTGGCTTTTAACCCACCTAGCTAGAACAACCTGCCACATGTTAAAATTTTAGGTGACGCTCACTACATGTTCCACGTCAGGACTTGAGATTCCACAAAATGATTACTAATATGTTGGCGAGGGATGGGACTTTTGCATTAGTTGCTCAAGCAGGCTCAAGAGTCATAATCTGCGGCTATTTGTCCCACATCTAGGTGACCTCTCCCAGGAAAATTAGGAACAATCTCTCTCTCTCTCTCTCTCCTCTCTTTCATGTATCTTCAGATTCATTAATGTTTCCTTCTTATCCTTCCCCTTGTTGATAGATAATTCCCAAGCTTTAGTTATGCATCTTCTTTTGGTATATCCTTCTAAAATTGTATCTTTGTAATGCTTCAACGATCTTTTGAGGATAAACCTCCAAAACTTTCCGGGTTTTCTCGCTTTTTACAGCTAATTTAGGCTAAAAAAAACTGCAATTGCTTTAATTCTGAGGATGGAGTTTTGTTTGATTATTCAGGTCTCTCTGGTGTTCTTTCTATGGCGATGATGAGACTGCTCAAGGGAGAGAGAGATATGATCCACGATAAACCAGAGAAGGTTGTGAAGTCGCGCATAGCTTGCTTGTGTTCCTTTTTCAGCAGCATTGTTGGGGTCTCAGTGTTGGTGTGGTGGGAGATTATCTACCATGCATCCAACACTCAGCAGTGGATGGTGCCTTTGGGTCTCGTTCTGTTTTGCACTCCCGTCATCGCCTGGTTCTCTGTCTTTGTTTCTGAAATTTGTACATCTCTCTAGATCTCAACGTTTGGTGCCCGAGTCTACCCGATCACTCGGTTCGAGACCCGGAGATGAGTTAACATGTGATCATTCTTGAGTTTACTTTATGCTATGTTGTTTGTAGGGTTAGATCACTCACATGAATATCCCACCAACTTATTGATGCCACTTGGCAATCGACGACCCCACTTGGCAATCAAACGGTCCCAGTGAGTTAGTATGGATTTTTTTTTTTGTAATCCACTATATCATTTAACCAAGAGAAGAACGAATACAAAGAGCAGAGCCTATAAAATTCCAATTACATATGGTTTTAGAAGGGTTTTTTGTTTTTTTTTAGCCCCACTGGGGCAGATATCATTTACCTACATCAGTAGAGTCAGCCGATCAGTAGTTAGCTGGTGCATTGAGGCTCTTGCAACCCTTACCCTTGGTGGGATTAGATCCCCAGACCTCCACCCTTGGAAGGTATTAGAAGGTTCGCTTGACTCATTGAGAGTCATTAGGAGAACAGCTCTAGCAATGTATAGCATAGGTTCTCATTATTCAATCTCCAAGCCTAAGAATAGACTGTAAAGGAGATAAGAGAGATCCTAGTTGTATTTTCAAATAACAAAATGATGAATTGAAGGTAGGTTTCAACTTTGTTTTAATATGGTTTCTTTCAATATTGGGGTAGGCAACAGTTGAATGAAACCTTCCTCGGCTGATTTTCTCTGTTAGTTTCTCATATGAGCCTGTCCTCATCGAGTGGTCTTCAAAGCGTTTACCAACCTTTTTTTTTTAAGATTGTTAATTTAAGTTATAGGGTGCTTCTGGTCTTCTGTAGAATGCACTGCATGTAACAACTATGAGAGAGAGAGAGAGGGGGCCAGGCTGGGCCTGGATATATGGGTATGTCTGACCATTTGTCCGGGAGATGCCTAAATTATTAGAGAATATTAAATTGGGCCCTACCCAGGAGTTGCTGTCATAAACATATATTTAGTTGAGCCTGGCTTATTTTATTAAGTCATTGTGGTGCCTAGTGGTCGTTCGGGCTTGAGGTCCACTAAAGATAGGCTTGATGAGCAAGCCCGTTGACAGCCCTATATTTAATTGAGAAATGCTAACCCTAATCTCAGTCAAACTCTACTCTCAGTCTACACCAACCACTTGTCCATTCTTGATGAGAGAGAGTGCTTTAACCATCATAACTGATTTGAAAATGGATAAGTGGTTGGTGAAGGCTGAGAGTAGAGTTTGACCGAGAGTAGGGAAAGCACGCCTCTATTTAATTTACCAGCAGATGAATGACATCCTCGAAGTAACTCAAGGAGGAATTGGCTCCATTCGAAGAGACCCTCTTTTAGTCTTTATTTATGGAGGAGAAGATAAAAACACATTACAAATGGTTTCAGATCTGACATTCCAATCCATGGCCAAAAGGATACGATTGATGTAACTTCATGAGATTTCAAAGAAATAAGGCTTTAAAGAATTTCCCAACAGGCTTACGGCCATTGCTTTCAAAGATTGTGATATAATTAATTTTACAATCTAGTAATTTATTTATTGGTTTAAATGATGGAAAATAATCACCTCCTCAGCCTGTGACTAGGGCTGTATTCGAGTCGGGCTTTGCCCTACTCGGCTCGACTTGAAAGAGTTTGTTCTAGGCCTGAAACCTGGCTCGACCCGAAATCAAGCTTGAAAATGCGGCCCGAATTCAAAAGCCTGGCTCGAAGCTCGGCTCGACCCGAATTGCTTCAAGCTCGAGTCGGGCTTGGCTTGGCTCGAGTTCAACTTGAATACTTTTTTTTAAAAAAATAAAATAAAATAAAATAATAATATTTTATATTATTTATATATATAATAATGATATATATAAACATTTTTTTAAATAATATTCGAGCCGAGCCTCAATCGAGCCAGGATTTGAGCCGGGCCGAATCAAATAGCTAGGGGTTGGCCTGAGCTCAGCTTGATTGAATTTTCAAGCTTTTTTTTAGGCTCGGCCCTATCAAGCGTAAAATTCGAGCCGATCTCGGGCCGAATCAAGCTAAGTCGAACCACACAATCGGGCCGATCGGGCTTTGTGCAGCCCTATCCGTGACGCTAAGAGGTGCGTCTCGGCTCCCCTTTTATTGCAACGTGTCCCTTTTTTAACCCTCTTTAACCGTGGTTAAGATTGATTCACCCCTAAGGTTCACCCATCTACCCTTGGTTTAATAAGAAAATGAAAAAACTTTAACCATAAGGTTAAAAAAATTTAACCCGAGTTTGAGGCAGTTGAAGGGGTGTCTGTATGAGAGCGAGGAGCAATAGTTCGCTCCTCGCCCGTGGAGTGAACTATTGTTCTTAAATGATTGCTCCTTAGAGACTGTTGAACATTTTTCTATTGTAAGTGACGTTTCTATTGGAAGAATGGTGATTTGAGACAAAAACACCATATTGCGAAGTCCAGCTTACTCATGTTGGAATGAATTTTGTAAAATATGTGTGGCCTTCTAAGAAGAAGAAGAGAAGAAGAATATGTGGAAAAAGAGGAGAAAAAAAATATTCTGTATTATCATCTCAACATTGAGGACAATGTTGTTTCAAGGGTGAAGAATGATACATACTTATTTAAGAGGGTCCACATGGAAGGTTAGTGGTTAATTAGAGTTAGTGGTTAGTTATGAGAAGAAATCTTTGTGTATTTAAACTCTTCTTAGTTATGTAAATATTAAGCAATCAATGAAATCAAAGAGAACTCTTAAATGAGGTTTCTAACACTCGAAGTAATTAATGGAGGTTGGTTCCCCTTGAAGAGAACCGCCCACTTTTTTTTTTGAGAGAGGGAGAGAGAAACTCTCTTTGATTTTATTGATGGCTTAACATTTAGTGGTTAGTTAGAGTTACTAATTGGTTAGAGTGGTCGATTATAGGAATGAATCTTTATGTATTTAAATTCGTCTTAGTTCAATAAATGTTAAGTAATAATTGAAATCAAAGAAAGTTTCACTTAAAGGAGGTTTGTTAGCCTTGAAGTAACTCAGGGACGTTGGTTCCCATAAAAAAAACCCATTTTTCGTCTTTATTTTTGGCGGAGAAGATAAAAGCAAGATACAAATGCAAATGCACCTGCTGGAAGATGAGATGCAAAATATTGCGTTAGTTCTCTCTCCAGCTGGAGACTTAGAAGAGGAATAGTGTTCATGCTCGGCTTGATCCCAGATATTACTATGCATCGTCATCAAAATCGTCAAATAGACATTCATATTCCCTGAGCAAATGTTTCTTGAAGTATATAGAAGTATCTTATACAATATGTTTGTTTTTGCAAAATTTTGTACGCTAAAATGGAATTCGTGGCTGTCTCACATTATATTTTGTTGTACACATAGGTAGGCAATTCCCGATAAAGGAAAAAACGAAAATGGTAATGAGAAATTACTCATAACTGATGACACAAAATCCATAAGCAATAGATGGGTTCAGATCAATTAGCAGATGCTGCTGTCTGTGCAGATATATATGAGAGTTCATAAAGTACAACAGGAATTAGTTGCTTGAATGAAACAATAGCAATTGACGACTGGGAATGGTATTTCTAAATTTGTAGTGAAAAGGTGAGATGGATACTACAGAAGAATGATCATGCAATGCTTCTCAATCTAGTTCACATAATGACCTTGCATATTGGATAATGTAACACTCGCACAATAATTATAGCAAGTTATAGAAAATAAGCTATGCATGCATTACATAAAGATTAAAGACTACTTCAGAAATCAATATGGAAAAATAGCTGTTAAACTCAGTACTTCTTCAATTGATCATGAACAAGTCATTTAGTTGGGCTATCTATCGATGCGTCTGTTCCATTGATGGGAAAATTCTTCTGCTCATGGTGCAATGAATTATATCATTCTGAGGAGCCTAACCATCCGATAAGTTGCACCCTTTTGGATGCTCTGTTGGATTTTGATTGTGTTATTTCAAAATCCAAACCATTTGTAACTGTTGGTATTTAATTTGATTTTCAAAACGTCTTCTATATCTGTTTAATTCCAGATTTATAATCTTCTTTATTTGACTGTTACAGCCATTACTTCTCTGCTGGCTGTTACAGATTCTAAAGCCTATATAAGGCAGCTCTTCCTTTAGCCTTTTTACATGAGCAAGAGCAATCTCATCTACTCTCTCTCTCTCTCTTTCTTTCCTGTAATTTTCTGTCCTTGGAGCTTAATTGAGTTGTTCGGTTTTGCTTGCATTGCGAGTGCACGCTTGCAAGCTATTTTGATTGTTGTACCCTGGAGGATAGACCGCCATCAACCTGCTGCACCGAGAAACCATCTCAGAGGGGCGCGATCTGTTCTTAAGGGCAGTGCTTTAGCACGCCTCAATCTCTTGTTCGTTGTTGTTTGGTCATAGTTGCATCGTCTCTTCAATTTCCAACAATCTTAAGAACAGATATGGATGCTGCTGCTATGATTACTGCAAAGTCACTTCCCGACACTTCCAAAATTGAATCGTTCAATGGTTTGTTCTTCAAGCGCTGGCAAGAAAGAGTTTTCTCCTCTCTGGATATGGTGAACCTAACTCATATATTGAAAGACCCTAAACCAAGTGAAGATGCTGAAAAAATCCAGACTTGGGAAAAAGGTAATAAGGTATGTAGGCACACCATTCTTAGCACCTTGTCCAATGAACTATTCGATGTTCACTGTTCTTTTAAATCTGCCAAAGAAATCTGGGACAACCTACACAAAAAGTATGTCTTAGAAGATGCTGGAAACCAGAAATATGCCATAGGGAATTTTGCCAATTTTCAAATGACCGAGGATAGAGATGTATCATCTCAAATCCATGTCTACCATAAGCTTATCATTGACCTCAAGAATGAGGACATAACCTTACCTGATTCATTTATTGGAGGTTTTCTTATAGAGAAGTTACCTGAGTCTTGGAAAGACTATAAGAATAGTCTTAAACACAAAAGGAAGCACATGAGTCTTGAAGATGTGATTGTTCACATTCGTATTGAAGAAAAGAATAGACTCCGAGACCAAATCGAGAAAGCCAAGGAACTATCTTCCAAGGCCAATTTGATAGAAGGGAACTCTAGTAGACCTCGTAATAGACCTCGAAAACAAAACCATTTCCATAAGTTTAACAACAATAAGCCTAGATACTACAACTAGTTTCAAAAGCCTCAATATCCACCCACTTTTAAAAGAAAGGGTAATTGTTTCGTTTGTGGTAAACCTGGACACTTCGCTCCTCAAAGCAAATTTAGAAAGAGGACCGACTCTCCTGCCAAGCCTAATGCAAATCTGGTAGAGGCAGCAGATATTATTGTTGCTGTTGTTGTCTCTGAGGTGAACATGGTAGTAACTATGAAAGACTGGGTAATAGATTCTGGAACCACTAGGCATATTTGTGGTAATAGAAGTGCTTTTACCTCCTACGATCCTGTGGGAGAGGGCGAGCAACAAGTGTTCATGGGCGATTCGAGGCCCTCACCTGTGATTGGAAAAGGAAAGGTTCTTCTCAAACTTACTTCGGGAAAATTCCTTTCACTTATTGATGTGCTCCATGTACCGGATATTCGCTACAACCTGGTATCCGTGTCTCTGCTTGGAAAAGCTGGGGTGAAGGTCTCCTTTGAATCTGGTAAAATAGTTATGACTAAAAGTGGTATGTTTATTGGTAAGGGGTATTGCAACCAAGGTTTATATGTTTTGAATGTACTTGAAATTATTAATGAAAATGCATCTACTTCTTCTGCTTATTTGATTGACTCTGTTGATATGTGGCATGCAAGATTAGGTCATGTGAATATTTCTTATGTTAAGAAAATGAAAGAACTTGGTCTAATTCAAAATATGTTTGGTTCAGATTTTGATAAATGTGAGATTTGTGTAGAATCTAAATCAACTAAAAAATCATGTAAATCAGTAGAAAGAGAAACTGAGTTGTTAGGCCTAATTCATAGTGACCTGGGTGATTTAAAGAATAATATGACTAGAGGTGGAAAACGGTTTTACATAACTTTTGTTGATGATTTTTCAAGATATACTAGGGTTTATTTACTTAGAACTAAAGAAGAGGCTAGTGAAATGTTTCTTAGATATAAATCTGAAGTTGAAAATCAGTTAAATAAAAAGATTAAAAGACTAAGGACTGATAGAGGTGGAGAATATGATTGTAAATTCCTGAATTCTTTTTGTGAAGAACATGGCATAATACATGAGACTACACCACCATACTCTCCTGCATCTAATGGGGTAGCTGAAAGAAAAAATAGAACACTTAAAGAAATGATGAATGCCATGTTGATTAGTTCGGAGGCTCATTTAAACTTGTGGGGGGAAGCTATTCTTTCTGTATGTCATATTCAAAATAGAATTCCTTTTAAGAAAACTGGTAAAACGCCTTATGAATTATGGAATCGTCATGTACCTACTTTGAAATATTTAAAAGTGTGGGGGTGTCTTGCTAAAGTTTTATTATCTGATCCTAAAAAGAGGAAAATTGAACCTAAAACATTTGATTGCATGTTTATTGGTTATGCTTTGAATAGTGCTGCATATAGATTTTTAGTACTTAAAAGTGTTGATGATATTATGGAACGCAATACTATTGTAGAATCTAAAAATACAGATTTCTTTGAACATGTTTTTCCTATGAAATTAGATGTAACCTCTATTTCTCGTTTGCCTCATAATAACTCTATGGATGTATCTAATGAAAATGTAGAAGTTGAATTGAGAAGAAGTAAAAGAGTAAGAAAAGAAAATAGCTTTGGTGATGAGTTTTATACTTTCTTAGTTGATAATGATCCCCTTACATATTCTGATGCTATTACTTCTATTGATGCACCTTTTTGGAAAGAGGCTATTAATAATGAGTTAGAATCAATCTTGTTTAATCAAACTTGGAAATTAGTTGATTTACCTCCTGGTACTAAAACTATCGGTTGTAAATGGATCTTTAAAAAGAAGCTTAAACCTGATGGGTCTATTGATAAGTTTAAAGCTAGATTAGTGGCTAAAGGGTATAAACAAAAGAAAGATATTGACTTCTTTGATACTTTTGCTCCTGTGACTAGAATTTCCTCTATTAGAATTTTAATTGCTTTGGCTTCTATTAATAAATTAGTGATTCATCAAATGGATGTCAAAACAACGTTTTTGAATGGAGATTTAGATGAGGAAATTTACATGGAACAACCCGAGGGTTATGTAATGGATGGTAATGAACATAAAGTGTGTAAGCTAGTAAAGTCTTTATATGGTTTAAAACAAGCACCTAAACAATGGCATGAAAAGTTTGATAAAGTATTAGTTTCTAATGGCTATTTGATTAATGATGCTGATAAGTGTATTTATAGTAAATTTGTTAATAATGTTGGTGTTATAATTTGCTTATATGTGGATGATATGCTTATCATGGGGAATAGCCTTGACATTGTTTTAGAAACTAAACAATTCTTGTCATCTAATTTTGATATGAAAGACATGGGTGAGGCCGATGTAATTCTTGGCATAAAAATTACTAGAACACCCGATGGTTTAATTCTTTCACAAGAACACTATGTAGAGAAAGTTTTAAAAAAATTTGGACATTTTGATTGTAAACCCGTGTCAACATCTTATGATGCTAATTCAAGCTTGAAGAAAAACAAAGAACATAGTGTTTCACAATCTGAGTATGCACAAGTAATTGGTAGCCTTATGTATTTAATGAATTGCACCCGACCTGATATTGCTTATGCTGTTAGCAGATTAAGTCGTTATACTCATAGTCCTAATAAGGATCACTGGACTGCTTTATACAGATTACTAAAGTACTTAAGAGGAACCATAGATTATGGTTTAATGTATAGTGGTTTTCCTGCTGTACTTGAGGGGTATAGTGATGCAAACTGGATCTCGGATTCAGATGAGATAAAATCCACGAGTGGTTACATATTCACTCTTGGTGGGGGTGCAGTGTCTTGGAAATCTTCCAAACAATCATGCATAGCTCGATCGACTATGGAGTCCGAGTTTATTGCTTTAGAGAAAGCTGGTACGGAGGCTGAGTGGCTTAGAAACCTCTTAGCAGATATTCCACTTTAGATAAAACCAACTTCTTCTGTATCTTTGCATTGTGATAGCCAGGCTGCAATAGCCCGCGCTAAAAATAAAACCTATAATGGAAAGAGTAGGCATATACGCCTAAGACATAACATAGTGAGACAGCTGCTTGATGATGGGATTATATCCCTTGACTTTGTGAGGTCAGAGTTGAACTTGGCCGATCCTCTGACAAAACCACTAGGAAAGAAGCTAGTGAGTAATACATCGAGGGGAATGGGACTACTGCCTATAACAAAGAATCAACTGTGATGGTAACCCAACCTATATGAATGGAGATCCCAGGAAGTAGGTTCATATGGGTAATAACAAATCACTAGTTGACTTGGTGGTGCACTATCATATATAATAATATGAGAGTCCTTTCCTATATATGTAGATAGTGCAAACTGCAATGTGAGAGGTTGAGTTATGACTCTTAATGGATACCATATTCCTTTTCGGATAGTGTGTTTGATTGCAGTATACACTTGATGGATCCACCTATATGAGTGTGGGAGTGGGGCCGCTTCCTATGAGAACTAGGCAGGTTCTCTAGAGCACTCATGAATATCCAGGTATGGCGCATGGCCTATTCATGCCAACCCGATTAGAACAACTCAGTTTTTCAAGAAATACAGTGTGGGTAGTAAGTTGATTGGTTCATACAAAGATATTCTGGTTCATAGAAATTTTTAATTTCACCAGATTTCTGTGGGTCACTGCTTACTTATCCTAGGAGCTGGTTCATAGTCCAAAAGACACCAACTTCGATGCACTGGATTCTAATGCTCCATCCTTCTGTTTGTATTTTGAAATAAGTGGGGGATTGTTGGATTTTGATTGTGTTATTTCAAAATCCAAACCATTTGTAACTGTTGGTATTTAATTTGATTTTCAAAACGTCTTCTATATCTGTTTAATTCCAGATTTATAATCTTCTTTATTTGACTGTTACAGCCATTACTTCTCTGCTGGCTGTTACAGATTCTAAAGCCTATATAAGGCAGCTCTTCCTTTAGCCTTTTTACATGAGCAAGAGCAATCTCATCTACTCTCTCTCTCTCTCTCTTTCTTTCCTGTAATTTTCTGTCCTTGGAGCTTAATTGAGTTGTTCGGTTTTGCTTGCATTGCGAGTGCACGCTTGCAAGCTATTTCGATTGTTGTACCCTGGAGGATAGACCGCCATCAACCTGCTGCACCGAGAAACCATCTCAGAGGGGTGCGATCTGTTCTTAAGAGCAGTGCTTTAGCACGCCTCAATCTCCTGTTCGTTGTTGTTTGGTCATAGTTGCATCGTCTCTTCAATTTCCAACATGCTCAACATGGGTAATGTTTTCTGTGACTATTCCCTGGAATATGGGTTGGTTCGAATGAACTGCTGGTTGAATTCTGAAAATTGGTTAATAAGAGTTGGAAGGTTTGGACTTTGGATCAATGTACAATCTGCCAATTGGACTTCGGGCTGAGAGGAAGTATGAAATTTGAACAATCCTCCAGATTCTAAAATTGATTCAGAGTCTTACAATGTACAGGAAAAAAAGTTTTGGGGGTCAAAACTTCTCTATACGTCTTTTTAATGAACTTGATGCTGAAAATATTATTAGTGAACATATCATAATATGCTGCAGTCATCACAACTGCAGGAAACCTCAAGCCTCGAAATCTGAATGCATCGGTAAATCTAGTCCTTGAAGTGTGGGTATGTCGTCTATATCCTCTTTGGAGAACAATGGGAAGAACCAGTATAACTTTTTTTGTGCCAGAAAACTTCTCTTAAAATATAAGACAGCATAGGATAAGAAAATGGAAACGGAAAGCATAAGACAAAAATGATTAAAGAGACACAGTTACTTCCAATGGAATCTTAGCCCGCCTCACTTGACTGAGCATAAGCAAAGTCAAGGGATTTCCTTCTAACTACCAGCGTTTTTGAGTCCGAATGCGAGAGGATCTCCTATGAAATAAAAAAGATCATTCATACATAGCATAGTCCAAGTGTACCCACTTAAAATCTTTACTGAACTATGTCCGGCTAGTGGTGTTACTCGACAGAAAAGATGCATGCATAACCAAGAAACAAATAAAGCTCAAACCAAGATGGGTAAATCGACAACTGCACCGAGAAGAATTGACTAAATTAGATATCTGTCAGAAGAAAAAGCAATTCTTTGGAGCATCCATATACTGATGACTCTACAGATACCAGGTCTGATCAGCTTAATCATGTCAGGAACTCACAATGTCTTCTAAAACAATAACTTTATTTCTAAGGCAGAAAAGGATGCAAGATCCAATTATGGCCAAAGGTAAATATCTACCAACTAGCTGTGTTTCTCATTCTTATACTACCATTAATCTGGTCAATAACTTGAGTATGTTACGATCCTAAGTGATAAATACTAGATTGCGCCCTTCCCATCAGTCTGGGCTTTTGGGATCAATGGTTGCGTCTAGGTACGTATCATTTGGTATCAGAGCCAAACATCAGGTCTCGGGTTTGAGTCTCGGAAGGGGCTACTTATGGAGGGGGCGACCTAAGGTACCTCGTGTGGACGTTAGAGTGGGCCGTGGGCAGCTGTGGACGTTGGCTTCGAAGAGTGGTGGTATGTTACGATCCTAAGTGATAAATACCTAGATTGCACCCTTCCCATCAGTCCGGGCTTTTGGGATCAATGGTTACATCTAGGTACGTATCAGAGTACTAGTGAACAAAAAGAGCGTGAAATTACTAGGAATAAAGAACGAACTTGTAAGTGCGTGCTCCAACACAATTCACATCTCATATGCAATGGTGATCCATCTTAATAACACATCTTTGGACTAGAAGAAACAAATGTCATAACTTTCTGCTCAAGTATCCGATCCAAAAGTCGTCGGATGCGTTGAAAATAATATTTTCAGATCTACATGAGCACTTTCATGGAGTTTGTCAAAATTCTAATGTTTTGGGCATCAAAATAGTGTTAGAAATTTGACTGTCAAAATTAGTGACGAAACTAAAGAGTTATTTTAAGTATATTTAAAATTGTACACAAGTTTTCTTACATGTACGGTTGAGATTATTTAACTTTTTTATATTAGGTTAGGTTAGGTTTTAGGATTTTAATTTATTATTATGAACTTTTGATTTATTGAACGAAGCTATGCCTTAAGCTTTGAGTTCTTTTGAGAACTTTTAGGTTGCTTGGATTAGTACACCTTGCAAGAGATTTTTTCCTGAGATTTTCTCTTAGAAACTTAGGTTTCAACAATGGTTGAAGTATTTCTTTTTTTTCATCATCATATTTACGGGTTTTGTCCTATATCATAATGCCATAGAACTACCCGTCTTTAAGTTCTCCTCCTCCAATGTTGGTCTCCAATTTTCAGAAACAGAACCAATCCCAAAAGATTTACCATAAATGGCCCCAAGTTAACATTATAAGCTGCATAATAGAATGGATTTTTAGCGAGTAATCAGGATAACCAAACTCAAATTACTCACTTGAAATTCATCATTCATGCAAAAAATTTCGGAACTGGACGTTGGGCCATTTAGACAAGAAAGAATTTGGAAAACCATAAATAATATTTTGGACCATCTTCACTGAACTAAAAACAGAAAATGAATTTCACAAAGAGTTAGGAAAGCCATAATTCTCTGAATAAAGTGGAAGGTATGAATCAACATAAAATCTCAATTACAAAATGTACTTGTGATATGTATGCACCCTGAATTTACATTAAGCCTTTGCGGATATACCTCGATAGATTAAAAGATCCATAATGGGTTGTTAGTAAGATTAGTTAATGGAGACAGCATGGCCTGTTGAAAATGTGAGATTCCAGCACAATGGAAAACCAAATGCAGATGAATCTATCTTCTAAAGCCTACTGCAACTAAGTCAAATTATGATTTTTGCAACCTAACTATAGTGTATGGTTTGGAATGTGATGCAATAGGAGTAAAAAAAATGACAAAACAGAGCTTCCATGATCAGAAACAAGACATCTTGACACGATAGAAACACAAATTACACTGAAGAAACAAACGTAAATAAAGATATGAAATTACAATGACATGAAATGCAGTGATTATGAAGATCGTAGGTCACCGCAAAGCAACTTACAAAGGGAATCATGATGTAACAGAAATTCGAAGAACATAGCAGAACTTGAACGTATTCACGGCCATTCCAGAATTACTTCCTTGATCGAACACGATATGAGGGACGATTAAAAAAGACCTATTTCGTGGCGGGAGCAACCCCTTTACAGATATTTGCATAGTTCGAAAACTCAGAGAGTCACTCGAGTAAATCGGCTGAGTTACTCGACTCGGCTGAATTTCGAGTCGAGTCACCTCAAAACTCGAAGGATGCACTATTTGCCGAGTTACTCAGGTGACTAGGTCGAGTCAAGCCGAGTTTTTCAACTCGTCAAAGTAGGTCGAGTCACATAAAGGTATTTTTATAATTTTTTTAAACGTAAACTCGAACGTCACACTATTTTTGTATCATACTTTTTTGGGTCTATAAAGACAACCTACTATGGGTTCTGTTAAACCTAGTTTATAGATTTGAAACCGTAAAACCAGCTTACTTTGAGTTCTTTTAACCCAAAATTTTCAAGTTATTACATATATATTCCGAGTTGGACCGAGTCGAGTTTTTTCCAAGTTTTCCGAGTTACTCGACCCGGCTAACTTTTGAGTTGAGTCAAGTTTTCGGGTTTTTGAACCATGGATATTTGAAGCCAGGTTTAACCGATCCGATCAGTTAAATTCTTTGATTACGGTTTCTTTCTAAATCAAATCTCTGTGGCGACTTCTAATTATCTAATCTATCTCTATTTTATTTTCTATGTTATTCTCTTATCTTTGTCATCACTCGTTAGCCAATGGTTGTTTAGATTTTTCTAAATATCATTACCAAAAAAGAAAAAAAAATTATGTTATTTTAAAGTCCAGCCCAACGCTGACTTTGAGAGTAGGGATTGGGCCTAACTAGTTCAAGCCCTACAAGGGTTGGAGCCATACCCTTACAAGTGCGGGCTGGTCCTTGACAGACCCACCCAGCCCATTGAAAGCCCTAAATGCGTCTCATTTATTTATCTTTTTTCTTATTTGCTTCTCTTAATTTTTTAGAGTTTCAAAAGATAGATCGTTGACTTCCATTTAATCTGAGGCATGCCATTGTCACTCATCAGTTAAGGTTTCAGATCCTCCCTCCAAAAAGATACCATGCCTTTTTAATTAACAAACCAGAAAGCAAAGAACTAAATGAAGAGCTCGTGACTTGAGAAAGAGAGAGATTCTGGTTACACCCAAACAGACGGTTACAGCAGAGACCTTTCACCGTTTTGAGCATTGGGAAGGCAAACCATGACAGAACTGAAATCTATACAGGATTGGTCTGAAGACTCTAGTTTCTGGGCTCTGTAATTCAATTTCTTATCCTTGAATGGGGACACCTTTCACTTTTCATGTGGAATTATAGCCAGCTGATTAATAAGTCAACAACTCGATCTCTTCAAAGAAATATTTCCTATTTGACTTTGGATCACCTAAGGTTTCATTAAAACCTGCATGGCATGGGTTTTGTGCTCTGGTGATCGTTAACAGTTAGAGCAGAGAGCAAAAGTCAGCTCCTATCCTTATTGGGAAGCCGCGTTAGAGATTGAAATCAATGAATGGTGGTTTCTGGTTAAAGAAACGACAGACAAAGTCAATGAGGTGTTGACCTCCCTTGAGAATTAAAAGCTGTATCAGAAACCATTGGAGAGTTGACCTTGTTGCTATTTTTTTTCCATCTGACTATGGTAATTATTAGGATGAAACTTGGAAATTGTTATATCCGAGCATACTTTTTTTGTTTGGAGTGCTAACCAACGCAGAATTAAAATGGAACCAAATCCTCTACGGTTATAACCAGACTCGGGGAGTCCGGTTACACCACTGAGGTGGTCATGTACCCCTTTGGACAATCCTTAAGATGAACTTTAGGGGTGGGTGAATCTTAACCACAGTTAAGGGCTGTCAAAAGGAATTCATAGCGTCAGCGACATATCCGATTATAACCGTAAAGATCTGCTTCCAATTGAATTTATCATCTCTTTTTTTTCAAATTTTTGCACGACGCAAGTGGAGATGTTTGATATTTTGCTTAGATTAAAAAAAAAATCATGAGATATTCGACATTTGTAGCCACCACGTTGCATCTTTGGAAGATTGAGACATATTTGGAAGATGTAATGGGGATAGCATTTCTGTTATTTTTTTAACAGTGATTAGTGGACCGTGCAATCGGGTATATAACTCAATGCCAGCCCACATGTCCCTTCTTAACACAGGTAACGGATTTCGCCAACAGATGCCCGAGTAGGCATAGCCTCTTTGCCTAACAGGTGGACAATTTTAACCATCAAATTCTATTAATGTCTGAAGTCGAATGTGTTGTTTCCTTTAGTGTCCACGTGTTTGGCAAAGAGGCTATATATGCTCAAGTATGATACTTGGACATGCCAATCCTTCCATTTCACACCCCTTTTAGTTATGGTTAAGTTTAACTTAATTAAGGTTAATAATTTTATTTCATTTTATTTTAAAAATCAAGGTTAAATGTGTGAAACTTAGGAATGAGTGAATTTTAACCCTAGTTAGTGAGTGTTAAAAAGGGTGATGTAGACCAATGAATAATGTCCGGCTACATAGCCCAATGCGTGCCGCTATCTAATTCCCTTTATTAAGGGAAACATTTGGCCAACCACGCCGGTGCCCATTGGTCCACGTCCCCATTTTTAAAATTTATTAACTATGGTTAAGATTCACTCACTCCTATGATTCACTAGCTAGCCCAATGGGATTGGGAGGTCCGCTAATGACTGCTGTTTTCATAATACAAGGAAGAATAGTGATAGGCGGACCCATGGATCCCATTTGATAACCTGGAGCATCCACCCCCCTTCTTAAATGTACCCAACTTAGTGAGCATTTAAGTTGGTGTGCATTTAAGAAAAGGGGGATTCATGGTCCGTTAACTATTTTCCTACAAGGAAAGATGCCCTTTGATCAGCTTTAATTAGAAATGTGTATAATGCTGTTATCCTTCACTTTCAACTTTCAAGTCTCATAAGCAAGTTTGAATTATGGGCGGCAGAGCCGCATAAAATTCTTTTTTGAAGGATCTCTTCCTTACATATGCCACAAGATTCCAAAATCCTTAGATAAGGAGCCCCAACTCAAGGCAATTGGGTACCGTCTTTTTTCAAAGGCTGGATGTCGCTTGATTTTGACTAGTAATTGATCAAGACACCCCAAAATCCCTCATATGAATGGAGTCTAACTGCCTGGGCTCTCGAGATCTATGAGATTGATATTGTCTCACATAAAATTATATCCGGCCAGTATAGTTAATGAGACATGCAAAGAGGGGGTCCCTCTTTTCTCTTACGTATTTAAAAAACCTCATTGAATCAAACCTCAAGAGAAAAGAGAAGACTCCTCTCATCCCTCTCAAGCGCCGAGAAACCCAGCATCACACCGTGAAGGGAATAGGGAAATTTCAGCGAAAGGTATGAGATTGTCAGTTTCATTCTTTGTTTGTTTTGATTATGAATTGTAGAAAATTTATCCCATAGTCTAGATCTACGATCAGAATAATATTAAATAGGTTTAAATTTATTTATTATTCTGAATCCCAACAATTGGTATCAGAGCACAGGCTTGACCTTGTGATTAATTTTTCTTAATAATCAAATCTAAGTGGGTATTATTTCTGGATTTTTATTGATCTAAATGATCGATAATTGAGGTTATTCAAATAAATAGAATGGATTAAATTTCGGGTTTGAAAATTATTATTTTTAATGATTAAAGTGTTTTAGATTTATTAAAATCAAATCATAATCTTTTATTGGATTATTTTGGATTTTTTAATAATTATATTTAAAGATCCGAGTGAATCGGATTATAGGTAAGCAAAGTAAAGAAATTTTCAGAAATTTAATTTTTAAAAAAAGGGTTTTATACCCGTTTTCAGTTGGACGACGATTCCGCCGCCGTCCGTCACCAGAGGAGGCTGCCGGAGGTTGGGTTTTACTTGCTGGATCATGGCCGTCATTTTAGTACCGGCGGTAGCCGGAGAGGTGGCCGGTAGAGCCCCCAATAAGAGGGAAACAGTAAACGGTTTAGGGTTTGGAAATAAAAAAATAAAAATAAAAAACCTATGCGGGTTAGGAAGATGAGTCACGAGGGTCAACCCGACCCTGTGACCCGATTCGAACCCAAAACCGAAATCCGGATGGGTCTTGGTTTGACCCGTATATATCCCGACCCGAATTTGACATAACCCGACCCGAATATATCATGAACCCGGTTCAAATGAACCGGACCGGTTCGACAGGACCGATGGCTGGACCAACCGGACCAAACCAGGCCCAGACCGGACAGCGTAAGCGCGTCAGACCGTGCGCGCGTGATGCGCAGACCACGCATGAGCGCAATCAGTGCGCATGATGCACACTCCCAGCCGTGAGATGCGTGTGCGCTGCACGTGACACTCGCAGGGGTGTCTTGTGCGCGTGACACATCCCCAGGACACGTACTGGGAGAGTGTCAAACCTTTCCCTAGGTTTTTGGGTGTTCTGATTCCGTTTTTGGGGTCCATTTGGACTTCTGAGAATTGTAAAAGGTTATTTTAGTGCATAGACATCATTTTCTTATGATTTTGACATAAAATAATTAGAGAAGTTGATATTTTTACTCAAAATTAATATCAGGAACTAAAGTTAGATCATCGTATGGGGTTTAGGTTTGATCTGTAAAGCGGTCATTCGAATGGTCATAACCAAATTAGGTTAGATTGTCTTGCCCAAAGGTGACCGTCCTATGGAAGTTATGATTGTTCGAATTTAGGGATTTCAGTCTCTTTAAGATCGTGAGTTTGCACTCACCTACATTGAATAGCTATTCTTGCCCAAAGGTATCTAGGGACTTCATGTAGAGTGAGTGGGACAGAATGATTTGTGCGTGGCGGTGAGAGAAGGATAACCCTCTTGCCCAAAGGTGTGGAAGTATCCCAATCAATCCAATACGTGATAAATCAGTTCTGTGCGCGACTGTTGTTGCCAATTGCGGGGTGAATTGCATGTCGAAATCTCTTGCCCAAAGGTATGATTAGATGATGCACCCACCTGTCCCGTAAAGTGGAAGTAAGCAATCTTAAAGTAAACCACTTTAGCTATCCGGCTTAACTGCTAGACCGGATTAGAATTATAAAGCTTAAATAATGTCATGCAAGGACAAGTATAGAGTAAATTATTATAATTTGTACAATAATTTGTTAGACATACCATAACATAGTAAAACATTGACATTTTTAGATATGGATGAGTCTGTAGTTCAGAAACATTTGACTGGGATAGAGCCTCTGAATGGTTCAAACTATAGTTCTTGGAAGATGCAGCTAGATATAGTTTTGAGTTGCCTTGATTATGAACTTTGTCCTACTGGAGGAAAAGCCGGTTACTCCCACTACTGAGTCGTCAGACTCAGATAAGTCCTTGTATTCGAAGTGGGAGAAGGCCAATAGGATGGCCATGATGATCATTAGGGCTTCTGTTCAAGAAGCCATCAAAGGTGGTATTCCTGCTGCTAATACTGCTAAGGTTCTTCTTGAGACTATCAAGAAGCAATTTATGGGGTCTGTTAGGTCTCGTCAGTACAGTTGTTTGACTCAGCTGATTTCATTGAAGTATGATGGTGCTGGAAACGTTCGGGAGCACATCTTGAAGATATCTAAGTTGATTATTTCTCTTAGAGAGCTAGAGTTGACCATTGAGGACGACCTCATGGTGCATTTGGCTGTAGCTTCGCTTCCTCAATCATTTGATGCTTTTAAGATTAATTATAGTGCACAGGATAGGAAGTGGGATCTGCATGAACTGATAGCTGTGTGTGTTAGTGAGGAAGAGCGCATGAAGCGTGGGAAAGCCGAATCTGTGAACTTGGTTGTGAATTCTGGTAGCAAGAAGAATTTTAAGAATAAAATATTTCAGAAGCCTAATTCACAGAATTTCTGGCAATGACAAAATTCTGGACAAAGTTCAGGTCATAATTTAGGACAGAATTCAAGACATAATCAATGACAGAGTTCGGGACATCAATTTCAGGGAAATGATAATACTGAGGAACCAGAGGAGATTGAATGTTTCTTCTGCAAGGAGAAAGGTCACATGAAAATAGACTGTTTCAAATATAAGGATTGGTACAGGAAGAACAAAGGAGTTCATTCATCGGTAAAGCGCCAAGGCTGAGGAGTTGCTGATTTTTGATGAACTCTACACCAACAGTATTGGAGGCTGTTGGAACTTGCTGATTAGTATTAGACTTTGTTTATGGTTTTTACTATTAGATGTTATTTTCATTGTGCCATTGTTTAGGCGAGATATTATTTATTTTAGATTGGATACAGTTTAGTTTTATCATTGAGGGGAGTAGACTCTCCATCAGACATATTTTTCAGACAGTTGTTAGTAATATATTAATGGATGATCTTTATTAGCTGACCTTGGACTTATATTTTATATCATTCTTGTTGTATATGTTTGTTAATTTTATTATATTTTCTCTAGGTAATTATGACTCTTGTGACAATTTGAATTGTAAACTTAAAGTAGTGATCTACTTGGATTGATGGATATATGTTAAGGTCAGTAGGAGGTTTGTAAGTTATATTTTAGATATCAAGATTACCAGAAATCATATTTCTAGATGTTTAGAGTTATCTCATAGGATTTCATGTTGGTTTACAAGAGATATATTGAACTAGAAATTTAAAAGCTATTCAGACTCTGATTTTGCTTGTTTTCAAGATAGTTTGAAATCCTCATCAGATTATGTGTTGTTACATGTTTGGATTATAAACCCGTTAAGTAAATAACTCTCCACCAGAAATTTTAAAGAACTTGTCACTATTATGGAACTTTTTAGAATCATTTGATTCTTTTATTTAGTGGGAGTGTTGTTTATTTACATCCAGTCATTTATATAATATACATGTCATTGTTTTACACTCTCAGATTTTGATATGTTATGGTTATGCAATTTAAATATTGATGCATCATTTAATTGTTCTAATGTTTTGAATGCACGTGCAAAAGGTAAAGACATCAAGTGATAAACTTCATATGACGGATGTCATTGATGTCAGGTTTGCCCGAGAGCCTCGCACAAAGCTCTCAAGTTGCTTGGGCTGAACATGGTTGGGCACCATGTTTGAGGCCTTCATTCTGGATACAAGGTGATGGACTTCACATGGTGGTTGCCGTAAAGTATCGGAATGACATGCATATGCTTAAATGCATGTAGCGTAGACAATTTTTGGACGTACATATTTTGATCACATAAGGTTGTGTACAGTCCATATCACACCATACTTTGCCACCATAAAGAACCGCTCTGAAACATTAGTATTACTATCTGTTTGACCATGGAGTGGCTTGCATCATAGTAAATGAACACTAGTAAATGCTAAATGCTTCCATGATCACCGTTAGTGGTGCTTTTGAATCAAAGTGACAGTTAAAGAACACTTAATTCTCGACAGTAATGTTTTTCAAAATAAAAAGAGTGGTCACTCATATTTTTTAAGGTTGTTCAATCCGAAGAGTCATTTTATTTTATTTAAGGATTGCTTGGACCAAGTGGGAGATTGTTAAGGTTTTTCTTAGTAAATAAAAAACCATGTGGTCTGGCGCAATCCTTAGTTTTTCAAAACTCGGATTGTATTGCTGTCAATAGAGAATGTTAAGGTTAATGGGTCCCAATAAAGAGATGTGATCAAACTGGGACTCTTTAAGTGTTATTAAAGCTAACAACATGGTCAGGGTTGGCGACCGTTAGATTTTTGGTGTAATCCCTCTTAGCCCTTGGATCTTATGATGGGTAGGATTCCAAGGGTATATAAAGCAAAGAGGGGGTCCCTCTTTTCTCTTACGTCATTAAGAAGCCCCATTGAATCAGTCCTAAGGAGAAAAGAGAAGACTCTTCTCATCCCTCTCAAGCGCCGAGAAACCCAGCATCACACCGTGAAGGGAATAGGGAAATTCCAGCGAAAGGTATGAGATTACCAGTTTCATTCTTTGTTTGTTTTGATTATGAATTGTAGAAAATTTATCGCATGGTTTAGATCTACGATCAGAATAATATTGAATAGGTTTAAATTTATTTATTATTCTGAATCCCAACATAGATCACTGCAATCAAGAATTATAGTTGTAAAGTTCACGAATGTTGATCGGTGAACTGATACTTTGGTCACCGTTGAGTAGTTTTTCGGCAATGATGACGTTGGCGGCTTCCGTTGGGTGATATGCATCCCAAAACACATACTTGGATCGATCATCACACAAATTGGAGCTTGATCTGCTTGCATCCTGCCCCTTCCCCTTAAAGCAAATAAAAGGCGGGAAGTTGCTACCACAGCACGGATCATTTGCATTCTCAAACCCTGGCAATGTTCTAAACATTATTAGAGAATCATAGTAGTTGGTAGGATTTCACACTGAGTAAAGAAGCTCACCATATTGTGGATAATGTCGTATGATCATTGTAACAATATCGTAGGAATTCGCATACACAAACATAGCTTCAGGTCCCATCTCATGATTTAAACGATTCAGTGCCTCATGCAGTTTCTTATTGTATCCTTGAATCAGTGTATTCGCCACAACTGAGCATCTCCCACTCGGCAATAGTTTGAGGGCGCGGACAAATGGTATACATCCAAGAGGTCCAACACCAACTACTATGAATTTTCGAGCGCCAAGCTTGTGAAGTTGCTTCATACAATATTACCGATAATCAAATGTTACAAACCTAATAATTTAGAACAATTGATACTATTTCACTAATGAATGTAAGTTTATACCTTAAGCTGCATGGTTAAATTGGAGACCATGAAATCTTGAAACATGGTAGGGGAAACTTTGTCTTCCCCGAAAAATGGTATCGAGGGTTGGAGGTAGTTCAAGATATCGTTCGACCCAATTGTTACAGAGAAGATTGCACTCTTCAAGAATTCGTTTGTACCATTATCTCCCATCACACTTACCATGTATGCTCTACTTTGCTCAAAATAGTTGATCTGCTCCCGCAGTGGAATCCTTCCTATCTGTTCTTAATTATTTAAGTTGATGAAATTCAAATTCAACTTATGAAATCAAAAAGATCATCAGAAAATATATATATAGCTTGCATGCATCATTAAGTGTCACAGTTACGTACAAACAACGATCCAGTCTGGTCCAATATTCCTGAAGCTCCAGAAGCGTAATTGAGGCCTCCAAAGATTGCATCACCCCCAGAATCAGGAGCTAAATAAGGTGGAGGAAACGACTTTGCTCCGAGAGCCTGACCTGCATTAATTACCCCTAGTGAAGTTGAGAGGAACTGGTGGGTCCACCTTACCTCAACATAATTATTAGTGGACTCAATTAATTAATGCTAGTTATACTTTCTTTTTAGAGAATTAACTATCAATGGGAGCTCTCCGGTTGAACAGTGAACCGGAGCAACCCAAAAAAATGCCTCGGGAAGTATTAGTTTGATAATTACAAACTATTAGAGGTAGTGGTGATAAGTAAGCATCACTCCTTGGTGGACACATCAGCCATGTCATCGGCAACAACTCAAAGTTACTCTCCACGTTCTACTAGTACTCTAAAGGACTCAGGTGCTATGTTATCTACAAAGGGCAGTTGGAGAGGGATTGTTAAAGATAAGGATCAATCCTTAACCCAAGGAGAAACAAGCTCAAGTCTCTTTAGATTTATTCAAGACACTAAGAATGCTAGAAGAGATATGACTAAGTCAATTGTGCCAAACAGTTGCAGTGCCCTTGATTGGAGTAGCATGACTTGAAAAATAGGCTTGATGAAGACAATCAAGGGTGTACATGAAACACAAAGGTATTTCTTATCACAATTTTTTCCATAAATATTCCGTCCCAAGGAATTTTTTGGTCGCTTTAGTTGACTGTTCAATAGGAGCTCGTGTTGATAGTTATTCTCTTCTTTTTAAGGTCACTTTCTTTAAGGGAAAAACATGTTATTGTCTTCCATACTAATAGAAAGAGAGAAAGACAAGTGTTTTGAATCAACATTCCTCCACTCAAAAAAATAGAATGAGTCTTAAAAGAAAGTGTTGCGAACATTATCCTTAAATTAAAAATCATTGAAGTAAGCCATTTAGTGCAATTCAACCTATCCATGTTGCTTGCAAGCTACCAAATGATCTATTACTCAGGACTGTCTCGATCTAACTGTTATGTTCAATTTCCACCAGTATATATAAGGCAAAAGATTTACTCTCTTGCTCACCAGAGTATCCCTATGGTGAGCAGCAGATCAATGGGCAAAGAAATGCCACCTCACCCAGAAATCATTTTTTTTTCCACCATTTTTTGACTTCTTCCTATTTGATTTTTTTTTTTCCTTTTTTTTTATTTTTTGGACCATTGATCTGCTGCTCACCAGAGGAATACTCTGGTGAGCAACAGAGTAAACCTTTTGCCTATATATAAAGCTAGAAAGTAAGCAACTTGTGATTGATTAATACCTACTCGAAAGCAACAATTAAGATAGAACAAGGTTCATGGCAGCCAAACACGTACAGGGTGGTAATACGTACCTACTATATCAGATATAGTTCGGCCATTGGTGAATCTTCCAGTCGGTCGTCCACCAGAAGGTGCAAAATCGATGCCGTAAGGGGGAGTGTCGGCTTTTGAGAGGGTGAACAGATAGTCATTATTTCCGGCATCGACCAAAGAGTCTCCGAACACAAAAGAAGTGAAAGAAACACAGGCCAAGACATGCAAGGAGAGGACAATGAACATGATAAAGAGGGAAGTAAAAGAAGCCTTCAGCAACTCCATTGCCATGGGACATAGCCCTATCCCTAAACCTAACGCTATTTTATTAAGGGCTAGCTACGTACGCATTGATGACATGAGTACTGGAGAAGCACACTCTGCATGGGCTGTTACAGGTGGGATCCTTCTACGATTGGACCACATTCAATTGTGATTGAACTCTCTGGAGTTAAATGGCACCCACAGGTCAACATGTGTCCCCTTTAACCCTTATTAACTGTGGCTAAGACTCACTAACCCTTAGAGTTTGGGGGTTCAACCTTAGGGTTAAGAAATTTTAACACTAGGGTAAATTTTTTTCTAAAAACCATGTAGATTTGTTGAAGGCAGTGATTAGCACACCAAGCATTAGACTATGTAGTCTAATGCCATTGCCACGTGTCCCTTTTAAAATTCCTTTAATTATGGTTAAGCTTAAGAAAATTAAAAGTAATATTTTTTTTTCTTTTTAAAAATTAAGGTCATATTGCTTAACCTTAGGAGTGAGGTGTGGTAAAAAAAGGAGGCATGGACCAATGAGATGTGGTAAAAGGGACACGTGTTGACCAATGGGTGCGATGGAACTTGGAACTTGGGCCGAGTTCAATCACGATTGGCTGTGACCCGATCTCTTGAAAATGTCTCCCACGAATGGGTCAAAAACATATTTCCCCCAACTTTATTTGAAATCTTATTACGTAACGGTTGGAATACTTCCTCGAAAATTTTAAAATTACAAACATATCCCTCTATTTTTTTTTTTTTTTTTTTGATTAAAAAAAAATGGGGCTCCGGAGTGTCGTCACAGCCCCCTAGGCACTGGCCCCGGGTTAACGGGTTGGCATCCAGATTTAAGCCTGCCCATAGCGGGCATCTACCACCCGAGTACCAATGGCCCCCACCTTCAATCCCGAGTTAGGATGGGCAACAGCACACGTTGTTGCGCTATTGCCCCTTTGTGTCTCACAAAATAGGCCCCCACATTCAATAGGGTTAATTGGGAATCAAAAAACAGATGGGACCCATTTATGTGTGACACAAAGGGGCAACAGCGCAACAGCATGCGCTGTTGCCCATCCGAACTCTTCAATCCCACATTGTTGCTAGGTTTCAAGAATAGCGGCCAGAGGGCAAGGCGGCAAACAAATGCCACTGACAATACCCCTACAGGGTCAAACTCAAGACGCCTAATGTGGCACTGAAGGCGTGAAGCCACTGAACCACCCCCTCGGGTGGTAGCATATCCCTCTATTTAATTCATTGCTTAGGGGTGTTGCACTTGTTGACTGGTAAAGTTCAAACCCGTGATCCATTCTTCCTTGAAAATATCTCCTACGAATGGATCTAAAACATATCTCCCCCTTCTTAATTGAAATCTTGTTACATAACGGTTGGAATTCTTCCTCTATTTTTTCAGATTACTAACATACCCCTCTATTTATCTCCTTGATTAGGCGTGTTGAACTTTGTTGACTGGTAGAGTTTAATCCCAATTGACTGTGATCCATTGTTCATTGAAAATGTGACCTACATGGGTCTAAAATAAATGAATGTTGTTTGATTGAAAGGAATGTTGTATTAAAAAAATAAAAAATAAAAGGAAATCTTTGACATTTGTAACCACTAAGTTGCCTCTTTGAAAGATTAGCAACTGGACTAGCAAAATATCTGTACTTAAATAATAAAGATAATGATTGATTACATATAAAGATAAAGACAAGTTAGAAATCAAATACAAGAGATGGAACTCACCAAGAGTCCTGAGCATGAAACTCATGAGAGTCCTGACCGTGCACGACTCTAATATAAAACATGGAAAATAATCACCTCATCAGTTGGTGATGTGAGGAAGGGCGTCTTGGCTTGCATTTGCATGCCATGTGTTCCCCTTCTAATCCCATTTAATTATGGTTAAAATTCATTTACCCTTCGGATTCACCTATCTGCCTTGGTTGTGAGAAAAAAAAAAAAAAAAAATTTAATGAAGGGTTAAAAAAAACTAACCCAAGTTAATGGGAGTTGAAGGGTTGGCTATGCGAGAGCAATGAGGAATAGTCCCCTCCTCCGGCAGGACGAGGGGACAATTGCTCATAAAACATATCTCCCCCTTATGAAATCTTATTACCCAACGGTTGGAATTCTTCCTCGTATCAACTAAAAATTACTAACATACCCCCTCTATTTATTTCCTTGATTTGGATTTAGGCATGTTGCACATGTTGACTGGCCTCGTATCAACTTAAAAAAGTACTAACATACCCCTCTATTTATTTCCTTGATTAGGATTTAGGCATGTTGTACATGTTGACTGCCCTCGTATCAACTTAAAAAAGTACTAACATACCCCTCTATTTATTTCCTTGATTAGGATTTAGGCGTGCCGCACATGTTGACTGGTATGAATTAAAAACTCCATTTCCTTGCATCTGGAAAAGAAAGCATGCAGCAATTGACTGAACAAAGATGGGGCCATATATAGACCCAGTCGCTCATTTTCCCTACTAGAGGATTTTCAAGTATTGCACGGTCACTCTCCCATTATAATATACTTCACCACCATTGATAGAAAGTAGATTTATTCAATAAATAAGGATGATTACAATTACCATTAACATGATTTATATAGACATTACATTAACTTCAAGATAAAAACTTAATCTAATCAAATTCTTAATTGATGTTAATCCAATATTATGATGAGATACACTTAATGATTTAGTGTATCTCATTCACATTATTATAATATTCCTCATATTTTCCATCATGACCATGGCATTTTACGAAGACACACCCTTCAATGGCTCCTACTTGGAAGAGACTGAATGAGATGATGCATGCAAGCTAGGGACAGGTCACACCATTAAACGTCGCAAGCTGGTGTGCTGATGGGGAGCCCGCCAGCAACAAGTGGAGGTGACAAGTGGAGGTGATTATGAGTCATGATCGTATTAATCAAGTTGATAAACGCGATCAAATGGTAGCGAGCTTTACTGTTAGATGGTTCTCACCTCTAAAGTTTTGCTAGATCGTAATTCCACTAGATCAATATATAATCCTGACTGTCACTTCTACTGCAGTGTTTTGGATGATCAAAATAAATCCATAAATGGTGCAGAAGAAAAAGTATATAGATTGGGTCGTTGGGGTCATCCAATCGAAGTGCTTAAAGAGGCTTACTCTGTAGATTTACAACATAACTAAAATCCTCCAACATGGAATGTAGCAGAAAAATCCTCACCCTCATAATTCATAAACCATCTTTCTAGTAATTATATATATATATACTAAGTAGATACCCCATATGATGCACGGTAATAATTAAGAATATCTAAAATTAAATTAAAATAGATATTTATTTAAATATTAAGTAATATATTTTAAGAATATTTCATAAATTTCATTTTTAATAGTATTAGTTTTTTATTATTTGATATACATCGTGTTAACCCATAGGTGCGATTGAACTCTCGTGATTGACTGTGATTCTATTCTTTAAATAAATAGATGAGGGTAGTTTGAGAATTAAAGTAAAATATTAAATTAAAGTTTTGTTTTATATAAGGGTAGTTTAGGAATTTAAAAAAATTCAGGCTACGCTTGCCCCTCCCATTATAATAGTAAAGATTAATTTTATAATAATAATTTTTTATTATTTTAATAACATTTATAGAAAAATCGTAAGTTATTTAGTATCAAACTTAAATTAATACACCTAAGAGTTAGAGATAAGAGAGAACTCTATAATAGTGGAGATAGATAAGACTCTAGGATGAGATAGTGGATCTCAAACCTGTAAGAGTTGGAGATAAGAGAGGAGTCTATAATAGTGGAGATAGAAAGGGCCCTAGGATGAAATATTGGGTCCCAAATTTGAATGGTGGAGATTAAAGAAAAAAGCCACATGTCATCTCCAAAATAGAACTTATGAGATTGGAGGGATTGAAGTTTGGAGAGCAAATAGTTTGATAACTGATGACCTAAATCAAACGGTGAAGATTAAAGAGGGAAGCTACATGGCATCCCTAGGATTGAACGTATAAGTGTTTTGGGAGATAGATATGTGCGAGAGAAAATTTAGGAGAGGTTAAAGGTTGTTTTGTTTGACGTCAATTCGTAAAGACGTATTGTTTAATAACTGATGACCTAAATCAAACGGTGGAGATTAAAGAGGAAAGCCATATGGCATCCCTAGGATTGAACGTATAGGATTCGAGAGATTGGGGTTGGGGTTTGGAGAGCAGGGAGAAAGTCTTATTTCTTTATATTATAGTATATATATAATATTTAAATTTGGCATGGACCCCTACTAGTTTTAGTAAATAAAATTAAGGGGATACACCAAGAAAAAGGAAGGGTAAACCTTACCTATCAAAAAAGCAAAATAAAGATACTAATAAAACATAACCTAACTACCAACATCAAACCTTGAGGGGATATAAAACCTTACTCCATATTACAATTATATTAGAAATCCTTATGCTTACAACTCCGGCCTTATCTAGAAAAACTATCCTTTGAGTTTCTCTGAAAAGTCTAAGTGAGAGAGTAAACCTACTAGAAGAAGAAAGATCAAATGCGTGATCAGCAAGAAAATCTGTACTTTTATTACTCTCTCTATAGATATGTTTCAACAAGAACCTAAAATTTGAGGATAATCTTGTGCCAATACCGAACGTTTCAATACATGTACACAAAAAACTTAGAGTTACTTTCAATGTCAACCCCACTACAATTAAGATCAATGCATGCCAAAACTGATACCATCTAAGAAAGCGCTGACTTTTGTCGTCGAATTGAACAAATATCATAGAAGCGGAAAAAAAGCTGCAACAATCCAGAGTTGGATCTAATTGAGCAACCACCACCAGTCATATCTGGATTGCCTCTCAAAGAGTTGTCAATATTAGTTTGACAAGGAGAAAGACAAGCGAAGATGAAGAAAGGCCGTAGCAGCGAAGAAAAAACTCTGGTGCGGGTTTTCTTCTTAGAACAGATTTAGTTTGGGTTTAGCTGTACGATTAGAAAAAAAAAAGGGCTAAAGTCTAAGGCTAAGGGTTTACTCTAATTCGGTGTTTGGAAGTCTGGCCCGAGTTCAACATTCTGCTCAGTTCTAGGGTTTCAGCTTCTAGTCAAGGGGTCCTGCTATAGATTTCTTGATAGGTCATCATGTGGCAATCCTTTTGACAATCAATCGACCGTTTCTCTCTCCAACACTTCAAGTAAGTTTAAGTCTAAGACAATTCCTACTAATCAAGTAAGGCCGGGAATCTCCAATACAGAGACGACGAAAATTGTCAACAATCGACAAAGAAAGATATCCAGCCGTGAGGGAACTGTAATGGATCGAAGCTTGGGGCGTAGATTTTGAAGAGGAAATATTATTTTTGCATGCTCCTCTCGTTTGTTTTTTTTTTGGGGTCTTATTGTGAAAGAACTCATCCCACCTCTGATCCACTCACTTAGCCTCCCGTCGTTGATTCTGCCGGAACTCGCACCTCCATTGTTGAATCAGGTACCGTAATTTCACAATGGCGTGAAATAACCCTCGTTTTGCTAGGTTTTCTCGAGTGCGTTTGCTGGGAGAGTTTGCGGCCATGGCCGCACCGCCTCTGGTAGGGACTATTACCGAAGGGTTGAGGGGAAGTGCCGACGGTGGTTCGCTAGTTGCAGGGGGTGGTTCGGGGGATGCTATTGTCGGAAAAGGGGTAAATTTCGCAAGTGGAAAATCCTTTGCACAAGCTTTGTAGAGGCCAATTCCATCTCCGAAATTCAAAATCCCTTTGAGGAAGCCGGAACTGATTAATGGGGAATTAGGCTTTGTTTTCTCGGATATGGAGATGGAAAGGGTTGCTGAGGATTTAAAGTTTGCTTTGGTTCTAAAATTTCTTTCTTCAAGGCCATCTATCGATGTCCTTCGGAGACAGATTATCCAATCTTGGGGTTTATCTGAAGTCCTAATGATAAGTTTTATGGATAATTTTCATGTGTTGTTGCATTTGGCAAACGAAAAAGACTACATTCATTCTTGGGCAAAAGAAGGAAGAATGGTGGCAGGGTGCCAATTTCGTTTGTTTAATTGGTCCGTGAACTTTGACGTCAACAAAGAGCCATCGATCGCACCACAGTGGATATATTTACCAGGTTTGCCTTTACATTTATATAGATTGGACTGTTTACGGAGTTTTGCCACTAGATTTGGTAGATTTTTGGGTACGGATAATGTCACATTAGATAGAACAAGAGCCACTGGTGCAAGATTGTGTGTTGAAGTCGATTGGCAGAAGGATCTTGTTGAGGGTTTTCCATTGGTTGTAGGACAAAAGCAGAGTTGGCAAAAGGCTATATACGAGAAGAGGGGTTTTTATTGTAATAAATGTTTTAGGCAAGGCCACATTGAAGTGGTATGCCGTCATGGAGAGAAGCCTAAGGCTAAGAGGAAGGAAGGCTTGAGGAAGGAGGGAGATGGGAAGGTATGGAAAGAAGTGGGTAGAAAAGAAAATGTGAGAGTTGAAGAGGAAGGTCTTGTTTTGCTGATTCAGGATCAGAGGGAGGAGGAGAAAAATAATAAAGTTGTGCATGCTCATTTGAATGTGAATGAGGAAAATAAAGAAGTGGAGAATGAGGTTAGTAGTGCAGGTACTGCTAATATGGAAGATGATAACTTGATAGATAAAAGTATTGAAGAGAAAGGCGAAATATTTCAAGCTAAGAATTCGGGTGTTATAAGGGTGCAGGTTGAAATGGGTGGTTGTTCTAGGACTGACCATGAAAACAGAGTTGAAAATTCTAAGGAAGGGGGAGGAGGTTATTGTGGAGGAAGTGGAAGATATAGAGGGTAAAGAGGAGGGTGTGGCGTGCAAGAACAGTTTTGGCGTGTTATCTGATGGAGATGTGGAGGTTGGTATTGATGCTTAAAAGGACTATTGCTCAGACCTAGGTATTGCGCCGGTGAGTCAATCGGAAGGAATAAATAAGAAAGAAGTACAAGTAAGGAAGTCTAAAAGGACTAAGGCCCCGCCTCAAAAATTGAACTTATGATTGATAAAGTTAAGTCATGGAATGTTAGAGGGTTGGGCACGTCGAAGAGAAGAGTAAAACAATTTGTGAAAGATGAAAAAGTTTCGGTTTTGGCTGTATCAGAACCTTTTCAAGATGTGGAGAAGCTAAGAAGGTGGGCGTTGTATTTGCAATTTTCTAATTTTTGTACTAATGTAGAGGAAGGTGGGAAGATCTGACTGTTTTGGAAAGATGATATTCAAGTTGAAATTGTGGGAGCTTCGAATCAATGTTTGACAGTTTTATTAACAGAGGATAGGGGCTCTTTGCTTGCTACCTTTGTCTATGCTAAATGTTCTTATATTAAGAGAAGGGAGCTGTGAGAGCAACTTCAGGGGATTTCGAGTTTTGATGTGGCTTGGGTAGTTATGAGAGATTTTAATGTAATTCAGTCAGATGCGGAAAGGGTGGGAGGTAGACCTCGCATGATTTCATCTATGGCTGAATTCAATGGTTGTATTGATAGATGCGGCTTGATGGATCTCAGATTTGAAGGAAGACAATTTTCCTGGTGTAATGTCCATCAAGGCTTGGCGAGAAGTTGGGCGAAACTTGATAGGGTGTTGATTAATAATGAATTTTCAGTAAAATACGATGAAGCTAAGGCGTCTTTATTTAATAGAAATACTTCAGATCATTCACCTATCCTCTTACAGCTAGTTGCGAGTATGGAGAGGTATGGTCCAACGCCATTTAGATTTCAGAACATATGGACGTCGCATGTGAATTTTTTGAAAATGGTTGATATGTCTTGGAATGAACATATGGTGGCTGATTCAGGCTATGTAAGTTGGTGGGTAAACTGAAGAGATTGAAACAAAGGCTTCGGGTGTGGAATAAAGAGCCCTTTGGACGTGTTAGTGGCATTATCTGAGAGTTGGAGGAAAGGGTGAAAAAGTATGAGGCATTATTACAAACAGATTACTCAGAATCAGTTGAAGAAGAGTTTCTTGTTTCTAAGGCTGAATTGGAGTTATGGTATAAAAGGGAAGAGACAAGGCTAGCGCAGCAAGCAAAAAAAAATGGTTAACTGATGGTGAACAAAATTCTAAGTTCTTCTATGAGGTGATTGCGCAAAGAAGACGTAATTCTTGTGTGAATTCCATGGTACTACCTGATGGTTTGGTGCTGGATAATATGGAAATGGTTCATGATGATGCTGTTAATTATTTTGAACAATTCCTGGGCCAAGTTACTTCGGTGCAGATGCCAAATTTAGATAGTATTATCCAACCGGTGATATCTGAGGACTCTATCAGACAGTTGAAGGAAGAACCGACTGAGGTGGAGGTATATGAAGCTTTTTCTTCTATTTCAGTGGACAGCAGCCTGGGACTGGATGGTTTGGGTCATCTTTCTATCTTACCTGCTGGAAGATTGTTAAAAATGATGTGATGGAAGCAGTGAGGGAGTTCTTCAAAGGTGATATGTTGCCTCGGTTTTTTTGTTCCTCTTATATAGTTCTTATTCCAAAGGTAAAGAACCCTCAGTATTTTGATAAATTTCATCCGATGAGCCTTTGCAACGTGATTTATAAAATATTCTCTAAACTCCTTGTTGGCAAGCTATCTTTGGTGATTGGTGATTTAATATCGCTTGAACAAGGTGCTTTTGTGAAAGGGATGAGTATTTTTGAAAATATAATGCTTACTCAGGAGATGACTAAACTCTTACATCAGCAGGTAAGAGGTGGTAATATTATGTTAAAAATTGACATGAGCAAAGCTTATGATCGAGTGGAGTGGCAGGTGGTAGATTAGATCTTTCATGCTTTTGGTTTCCAGATTGCTTTTGTAAGTTGATTCAGAACTGCATTTCTACTCCATAGTTTTCTATTATGATGCATGACACTTATAGGGGTTTCTTTGAGTCAAAAAGGGGTTTGAGGCAGGAGGATCCGTTGTCTCCGTACATTTTTATCATCATGGAAGAAGCTCTCTCTAGATTGATTCAAAAGAAGATGACAGAGAAGCGTATTTTACCATTTGCACATCCGAGTGGTGTCCCTATTATATCTCATTTATTGTGTGCGGACGATGTTGTTATATTTGTAAATGCTTGTAAAAAATTTGTTCGAAATTTAATAGAGGTGATCAAGGAGTATGAAAGTTGGACTGGTCAAAGGGTGAATAAAGATAAATCAGCTATTTTTTCTCTAAGAAGTTGGGTGCTCAACGGAATGGAGAACTGCTACATGAGACTGGTTTTGTTGAAGTTAAGTTTCCTTTTACTTATTTGGGAGTGCCGATAGTGGATGATAAATTGAAGGGTTGTCATTTTGACCATTTAATTCAAAAATTCAGTAAGAAAATTAAGGGCTAGAAAAGTAGACTGTTGTCTTAAGGAGGTCGACTAGTGCTATTGAGACATGTTCTTTCAAGCATGACATTGCACCTGTTATCAATTTTAAATGTCCCGAAGATGGTGATTAAAAAGATACAAGATATGTTGGCCTCTGTTTTCTGGGGAGTGCATGATGGGAAAGGAAAAATGAAATGGAAGGCTTGGAAGAAATTGTGTGTCCCTGTGGAGGAGGGGGGTATAGGAGTAAGGGACATATCAGACGTGCAACGATCTTTATTTATGAAGTTTGGTTGGCAGTTATTAACCCCGAATTCCTTATGGGTTAGATTTTTCAGAGCTAAATATGTGAAAGGAGGGCATCTTGCTCTCTGTGTGGCACATGGATCGGACTCTTCTTTTTGGAAGAAAATTCTGCAGTGCATGCCTGAGCTTTTAAGTAAATCTAAGTGGAAGATTAGAGAAGGAAATGTAAATTTGTGGTATGATGATTTTCTGGATTCAGGTCCTCTGTTTTCTAAAATTCCAGAAGGTGAGCATTCTCATATAAGATTAAAAGAATTATTTATTAATAATGTGTGGGATGTGAAAAATTTGCAAAGGCTTATGAGTTTAAATAAAGCTGAAGAAGTGATGGAAAGAGTTTGATATCTTAGAAGTTCCTCTGATATCCTTTTATGGCTCCCAGAAAAGAATGGTTGCTTTACTACAAAGTCGGCATGAGATGCTATCAGATTTAGAGTACCAAATTTTGAATGAGTAAAGTGGGTTTGGCACAAATGGTTACCGAAGAAAATTGCTATCTGTATGTGGAAAGCAGCTTTTGAGTGTTTAAGTGTTGATGAAAAAGTGAGAAGGGTGGGGGTGTCTCTTGCTTCAGCATGTGATTGTTGTGAATCAAGACAATCAGAAGATTTGGAGCATATCTTGAATAAGGGAGAATTTGCTCCTGATATATGGAGGAAGGTTTCGGTGGAGGTAAGAATTCAATTCCTTAGGCACCAAAACTGGATAGAAAGAGTCCAGATCTGGTTTAATAGAGCTTCCCGATACTCCCAATTGGGAACATTGATGGGTTTGATTCCTTGTTTAGTAGTGTGGAGGTTGTGGAGAAGGAGATGTGTGGTCAGAATGGAGGGGAAATTGGAGAGTAGTGCAAATGTTTGGCTGTCCATCAAGCATTGGGTGAGGGTTTTGAGTAAGAACATGAATGATATGACTCATTTAAATGAACCTGATGTTCGAATATTGAATAATCTGGAAGTGCCGATTGCTAATAAAAAAAAATAAAGTTATGCAAGTGATGAGATGGCTAAAACTGAGACAAGGGAGGTTGAAGCTCAATTTGGATGGGAGTAGCTTCGGGAATCCAGGGCCAGCTGGTGGTGGTAGAATTCTTAGAGACTGTACAGGTTCTCTTATTTTTGGTTTTTCAAAATTTTTTGGTTCTTGTTCTAATAATAAAGCTGAATTGTGAGGGTGCTGGAAGGTATAAATATTTGTAAACAATTAGAACATAATGGTATTGACATTAAATGCAATTCGAATATCGTAGTGAATTGGATAAGGTCCCAAAAATACACTTTATGGTATTTCTGGGATTTTTGGGAGCAGCTTACTAGTTTATTGGAGGGAGTAGATTTTTCTATAAAGCATTCGTATAGAGAAGGGAATAAAGTGGCAGATGCTTTGGCTCGGCAAGGTGCCATGGGGACGAATAATTTGTTTACAAATAGTTCTCAGCTTACTAGAATTATCAAAGGTTTGTATAGATTGGATAAGATGGGTACGGCTTATATTAGGCATGTTTAGAGGGTTTATTGTTAGTTTTGGTATAGGTTGGTTTTCTCTTATTGTTTGTTTTGTAGCATGAAGTTTTATTCTGTAAACCCCAAGTGTCCTTCTGTTCCCACAGTATTCCTCCGTCACAAGTGAGGGCTTATTAATAAATTTGGGACGGAGCTGCTATGTGGGTGGCTTCTGGCTCTTCAAAAAAAAAAGTCTCTCATGATTTGGTCTCATCTATTTCGTTATCACCATTTGTTTGGATTTTAAAGTGTTAAGAGATCGAAATATTCAAGGCCTTCAACATTAACTGTTTTGGATTAAATTTGACTTTATTTAAGTTTTGCCAAAATCCTACCTATATGAAAATTCAAAAAAACAAACATGATAAAATCTCAAAATGCCAAAAACATTATAAAATCTCAAAATACCAAAAACACTAAAAAAATATAAAAAGACCAAAAAGATACTTGTAGGATCTTCTTAATTGTGGTTAGGCCTTCTAACCATAATTAAATCCATTCTAACCACGATTAGACTTAAACCATGCACTTGACCAACCCGGTCAACCAAACCCTAGCCTCCGGGCTAGACCCTTAGCTACCCTTGGTGGACATACATACTCTCCTTAGCCTTGGCACGGGCTCATGTGTCACAACTTACTCCCTAAATTTACGCCAATTTAATCTCACTATTAATTAAGATGTCTAAGTGTTTAATCGAATGCTAAGGCTAAGGGGAGTGTGTGTGTGCACCAAGGTTGGTCAAGGATCTAGTCCGTAGGCTAGGGTTTAGTTGACCGGGTTGGTCAAGTGCAAGGTCAAGTTTAACCGCGGTTAGAAGGGTGTTAACCATGGTTAGATGGTCTAACCAAAGCCAAGAAAGCAAGCAAGCATGTTTTTGGTCTTTTCATATTTTCTAGATTTTTTGGTATTTTTTGGGGATTTTCATAAGGGTTAAGGAACTTAACAATGGTTAAAATATAGCTAGGGTTAGGTTAACCCTAGTTAAGCAAGTGGTCAGGTCAAAAGTGGGTTCCAGAACATAGGGCAGGGCCTAGACTGGCCTCCTACCAGTTCTGGGCCCAAAGCAAAGCCCAAAAATGAAACAACAGGGAATGTCGGTGGATGATCCACCGCCATTCCAAAACATTACTGTTTTGGAATGGCGGTAGAGATCTTCTACCGTCATTACAAAAGCTTTCTATTTTGGTTTTTTGTAGGGGATTAAGGTCAAGGTCAGGGGTTAACCCATGGTCAAGGATCCTTAGGTTTTGGTCAGGGATGTACCATGATGTCTTGGGCCCACAGGTTGGCCCTAGACTGGTCTGAGGTGGGCTTGGTTTGGGCCCAAAAAGCAGTGTTATACAAAATCATGAATGGTGGTAATTGGTTTACCACCATTCTGGTAGTTTGCAAACCAGGGGGATTTAACCATAGCTAAATTATGAGTTAAGGGCTGAGATTTTTATGGGAGATAGGGGAGAGCCTAGGGAACCTAACCATACCCCTGGATTGGACCAGGGGTCATGTTAACCATGGTTAAGAGGGCATCAAACAGAAAGGTTCAGTAATGGCGGTAGATAGTCTACCGCCATTACAGGCATTTTTCAAAAATAGAATTTCTCCCCTCTGGGAGTGAACCAAAGCTACACCAGGTATACCCTCATGGACTGAGGGTCCCCTAGGCGTGAAGGGAGTGAAGCCATGTATGCTAAGGGTCTTGAACCCGAGTTACACCTTCTAAGGGGTCCCCCATACCCATGAAGAGGTAGGGGGCCTGTCCTTGGGTTCTATTGAAGCATAATAGAATATAAATACCCCTGGAGTAGGACCAGGGGTTTACAGAGATGTTACAGAAAATAAAAGTGGGGTAGGAGTGGTCCTACCCCTCTACAGCTGCTGCTCGTGGTGGCCCACTGTGGTGGTGGTTGGTGTAGAGCTGAAGGGAGTTGAGGGGACCTTGGGGCGAGTCCCTGGATTGGCTGGGGGTCCTCTGGATTGCCTGAGGGTGAGAGGCAAGGTCGCATATGGCTATAGATAGGTGTGGCCGAATATGGACAGGGTTTTGGTAAGTAATTTTGGCCTCCCAGAAACATGGTGGAGTTGGGGGAATTTATAGCATGAAGGGGAAGACCAAGGGGCACTATGGGGATTCCTATAGGCATAGGGGACCAGCTGAGAAGGAGCCAGGGAGGCCAGAGAATTGCCTGCACGCATTCTACAAATTTCTCAAGTTGACGGTAATTAGTTTACCGCCACTCTCAAAATAATAAATATTGAGAGTATCGGTAAACCAATTATCGACACCCTGAACACTTACTGTTTTGGGTCATGCCCTCACACACTTGAGCCAAAAGCAGGATTGGAGTTTGCTATTTTAGGGTTTTACAACCAAAATTTGAATTTTAAAGGTGTGGACCCCACCCAAGTGGACCCCTAGGGTTGGGGGGCCCTTTACTTGGGCCCACAAAGGCCCTAGGCCTTGGTTCTAGGATTTTCAAAGATTGGGCCTTGAGCCCGCGGGGCTTGGGCCTAGGTTTTGGTTAGGTCTTAGGGTAGGGTTAGGTCTAGGGCTTGTCCTAGGATTAGGGTGAGCTAACCATGGTTAACTTAGTTAACCAGGGTTACAAGGGGGTATAAAAATGGGGTGCTGACACTCTTGATGATAATATTTTTTTTACTACTTAATTGTTGTTGTGACTATTTAGTTGACACTAGCTCCTGTACATTTTCTTATTTATACCATTGTTTATCATGCTCTGCTTTAATCCTTCTTAGAAATGCTTATTCTACTTTATATGATCTTGGAGTGAATGGATGTACAAGTTTTTTGATTGAAAATGTGAATGAATAAATAGGTTTTGTTGATGAAAATGCGAATTAAAGAATGGATTCGTGATTGAATATACAGATTTATGAAAATGTGAATGGGTATACAGGTTGAAAATGTGAATGGGTACAAGTTGAAAATGTGAATGAATGTACAGGTTTTATACAGGTTCATCACTGGAAACAGATTTCAGGTGCAGCATTTAAAAAAAAAAAAACCATTAGCAACGGACATATTGACGTCACTAATACCTCATGCTAATTAGTGACGGAATATTATCCGTCACTATTATTGTCAATAATGACGGTAATATTTCCGTTGCTACTGACCATAAGGAATTGGTGACTGATATATTTCCGTCTCTAATATACCTAATAGTGACAAAAATATGTCTGTCACTATTAACTTAATAGTGACAAACATATTTCCGTCTCTGTTAAATATACTAGTGACGGAAACATTTCCGTCACTATTAAGTACATTGGAGACGAAAATATGTCTGTCACTAATAGTAGCGGAAATTTAGTGACGGACATATTTCCGCCACAATTTCGTTTCCGTCACTAAATTCGTACTTATCATTGGCATTATTAGTGATGGACAGTTTCCGTCACTAATTAGCGACGGAAATATATTTCCGTCTCTACATACCTTTAGCCATGGAAGCAATAGTAACAGATTAGCGACAGATGATTTTCCGTCACTAATAGTGTTAGTGACGAAAATCGACTATTAGTGGCGGACATCTTTCCGTCGCTGCCCGGTAAATTCTTGTAGTGAGATTTCATTTTGGTTGTCTTTCATTAACACCTTTATGAGAAGGTGAGCATGGTGTTTGGCAGATTCGCAATGCCTATACCTATGCAACCTTCTCATTCTGGAGTCCAGATCATGTCTGCAATTCAACACACAGATTTTGTGAGCTCCCCACCACAGCTGGCCATGTATCCTTAATGAGTACTTCCCCAATATTATCAGCGTAAATGTGGCGTACTATGAAAGGGGGCACACAAAATCTGTGTGCCTTCAGTGCACATATTGCCTGACCATATCCTCATCCATTGCCCATCTTATTTCCATAGATCATTTGATTCTTAATTTCAGTTTTTAGTTTTCTTATAGGAAACTTGCAATCAGGAATATATATGTAGTTTCAAATGCAAGTGTTAATGGTAACCCTAAACTTAATTCCACATGATTGCTGAGATTGACCAATAGTCACCTGGGTCTGTATTGCACAAAACTTTGAAAATGATGGGATTTGTTTAGCTGCTAATTAGTTAATTGGCATGTCATTCCTTGTCGAATTAAGGAGTCATGACAGTATACCATAGATAAAACATGCATGCTTTCGTCAATTGAGAAAATAACTAAAAGTCATGTAATTAAGTGTTAGCGACTGTGTTACGAATATCAGCGCTTTGGCACTATCATATGGGTTAACACATAAATGAGGGTCTCATGAATCATGAGGCCGCCGTGCTGATGAATATCATTTTCTATATGGCAAGTTAGTAGCCACCCTAGCTCTAGAGGTTGAACACAGAAACAACATGTAATTTTCGGCTTTAATTTTTTTTTTTTAAGTGTGATTTGAGACATGCCATGACACATTTTATCCTTAATGTAATAATAATACTAAGAAAATTATGTGGATGGAACCATGTATACGATATCCAATGATCTTAGGCAATGTTACATGACACGTTCAACCTAATTACTCTTGACTGAGTCGAGAAATAGGGGCCATGGATCATTATTATCATTATTTTTAAGCAAGTAGGAAGCTAGCATAATTGCCGCCACCACCGAGGGATTACAATGACCTAAATTTGGTTGCTCAGTATCAATGCAACAATTAATTAGGGTAGACGAATGAAAATACTGATCTTCAAAACTGTGAAATAAGGTTAAGGCGGTGAAGATTTCCTTTCCATCACCTGCATATAGAGGCAATTAAATGAGTGTCTACATTGCTTTCTTCCAATACATCAAATCAAAGTGTGAAATAAAACCGATTTTCGGTGGACAATGAAAGTCATATGCATATATTTATGCTTACCATATGGGCTAATGAATATTTGGGCACTCTTTTTCTACGATTATGACGTCACATATACAGCAACCTACACGACACTTTGTACCACCCCATCCAAACATGGCCTAAAGAGATTATGATCATGATATCAAGCTAAAAGAAAGATAGATTGGATGATACCAAATGTTTATGTACTGTTAGAACTGATGGGTATCTATAATTTTGGGACCACGATCCACAGTAATTAACTAGCAGTGTGATTAGGTGATCACAACAATTTGATGAATAGCCAAAACTCACCTAGTAGCCTAGCAGCCTCATCAAATTTTACTCACCAAAATAGCGAAAACTCACATTTTTTTATTTTGGCTATACATTTTTTTAAAACATTCCCAACAGTCTCATCAAAATAGTCAAAACTCACATCATTTTATTATTTGTGTGGAACCACAATAGTGCGAATGGAGAGAGAAACCTTTATTTTATTATTTGTGTGGGATCACAATAAAGGATGAGAGAGAAATATTTAGCTTTGGTGAGTGCTGTACACTCACCAAACCGAAATGATTATTTTGAAGAGGCTGATGGAGACCTTCTTTAAGCATTTTTTTAAAGGCTGTTAGGATTGCTCTAAAAAGGAAAGAAAAAAATTGAAACTCATGACAAAGAAATCTGTGTTTGATGATTTCGTTCACAAATCAACTAGAGTTTTGAACCTAAGAGATATCCATTAGGAAGAGGAGGCCCACTGATAAGTGGTAATATGCTTATAGAGGATCATCACCATAGATCATCATTTCCAAGTTTTTAAATTCAAGCATCACCATATTTATCAGGCTTAGGACGGTGGTGGAGAGGAGTTTGCTCCTAAAGGAGTGGGAATCATGTGGCCAAGACAGCATGTAATAAATACAAGAGGTTTGGGCCTTGAGGGCCCATTCGCCCCATTAATTTGAAATTTCCAACTTCCATTAATAAGTTAAAGACTCCTTAGTAACAATGAAGTTGATGCATGTTACTTAGAAGAAAAAAATATATTAGGGAAATTACTTGGATAAAATCGTGGATAAGGGTTTACAAAGGCCTAAAAACCATTGTTTAGGGGAATGTTTATATTCAAGCAGAAAGTGAATCTTGTCAAGGCAAGGCAAAAAATGCAAATTATGAATGACATTTTTGTAATTATGGAGAGAATCAATTACTTTTGCAAAAAAAAAAAAATTCTAGAATGACTACTTCTCTCCATAATTACAAAAAATGATTGTTTTTTTTTTTTTTTTTTACCCGTGTGAATGTTAACATTCTTTTTTTAGGGTATGAGACTTAACTATGAACAGAAGCTCCCGGAGCAACACAAAATATGCCTATATAGGGTATTTTGGGAATGGAAAATAATCACCTACTCAGTTGGTGACGCGAGGAGGTTCGTCTCGGATCCTCTTTCAATGCCACATGTCCCTCTTTTAACTCCATTTAACCATGGTCAAGATTTATGCATCCTTAGGGTTCACCCATCTACCCTTAGTTATTAGAAAAATAAAATAACGTAAAGTTTAATCATAGGGGTTTTTTTTTTAAAAAAAAAAAATTAACCACGAGAGTTAAAAATTTTAACTAGAGTTCATGGCAGTTGAGTTGGCTTTGAGAGAGCCAGAAGCAATAGTTTGCTGCTCACCCGTGGAACGAAATATTGCTCTATGGGAATCATTAAAAAAATTATTGACCAAAATACCCCTTTTTTAATTTGTAATTGCCAAACTATCCTTGCCATAAGACATTTTGGGTTGGTCCTGTTATCTCACCAACCTCCTCTTCATGGGTAATCTATCTTTTTCTTATTATAAATATCATAGCAGTGTAGAAGCTTTTGTAGGCTTATAGTTGCAGAGAGAAATGTTTCTTCCCCTGGAGGTTCAACCACCACCTACCCTTTGCCATGGCCAACAAACGATTTTAATGAACAATGAATTCATAGATCTGACATGTCAAGGTCCTTAGCAAACCCTCTTTCTCGCTCATCGACTAACTTTTAAGAGAAAGCTCTCTCACACTCTTTTCCCCCAAACGGGACTTTTCTAGTACCAAAGGGGTTGTGGCTTATGTCCATGACCCGTTTGCAGAGAAACTAAGAACAAAACTCTCTTTTCCGTTTTTGATTTGTTTTTATGCACTGTATAGGTTTTGCATACTAAGACAAGAAGAGGAAGATTACAGAGAGGCATTGCTTCTTTTAAGGACATTCCAAGTTTCATAAGGCCAATGGGTGCCTTAACAGTCTCTTTGTAAATCTCCCCTTGTTGAAGGTTCAAGCTTCTGTAGTGGGTTGCTAGCTACTTGGTAGAGGAGGTGCTGTGAAATGGGTGTAATGGGTACGATGAGATCGGTGCTAACATTAACGGGGAGAGTTCTTAACGAAGTTGTGAGCTTCATTGTCTTCTCTGTTCTAGATCTCCTTGATGTCCTCCTATGTTTTGTTTACAAGGTCGCCGATTTCTGTATTGAAGCCGAATGGAAGCCTTGTTACTGTTCTTCGGCGAAAGAAGCGATAACGAGCAGCGGCAAGATCTTGGTCTCTGAACAAGGAGAGTCAAAAATTGTGTGCCTTTGTTCAAGTAAGTTGCAGCTGGAGGACATCTCAGACACCCTCTATACACGTCCCTCGTTGGTTTCGGAGATCTCGAAATCGACGGTGAAGGAGCTGAAGCGGCTGAAGGTGGAGGGTTCCATGATCAGGTCTTGCGAGAAGGTCAAGAATGGAACAGTGAGATCGACATTCACAATAAACTCCACCATTGTCGAGATGCTTCAAGGGAAGATTGGAGGACAGAGATCTCACCCTATTCCTCGATGGTCCGACTGTGATTGCAGGGCTTGCACTTCTTGGAGTTCTTGCAAAGAGACCCTCTTCGTCCGAGCCGAAGGAGCTGTTGAAGGTAATATATGATCATTTATCATTAATTACTCTACAAATTTTAGCTTAATTAAATTAATTCATCGATCTTGGGTGGTTTGGGAATTTCAGGTATTAATGCGAAAGAAGATGTGCTCTTCATTCATGGCTTCATCTCATCATCTGCATTTTGGACTGAAACACTATTTCCAAACTTCTCAAATGCTGCTAAATCATCGTATCGATTGTTTGCCGTGGATCTGCTTGGGTTTGGGAGGAGCCCCAAGCCAACCGACTCCCTTTACACACTTAGAGAGCACGTCGACATGATCGAACGTTCAGTTCTTGAGACCTACAAGGTCAAGTCCTTCCACATAGTGGCTCATTCCTTAGGCTGCATTTTGGCTCTAGCTCTCGCGGTTAAATATCCAGGATCCGTGAAGTCCCTAACATTACTTGCACCAGTAAGTTCCAATTGCTTCTGTTTTTTTTTTTTTTTTTTTTTTCCCTGTTATGGATTTTGAAGCACTTGCATGTTTCACTAGAGAGAGGGGTACTTATGAACCGGTTTATAAAAAAATGCATGGCAGCCATATTTTCCAGCACCCAAGGGTGAACAAGCGACGCAGTATGTGATGCGGAGGATCGCACCCCGGCGAGTGTGGCCGCTGATCGCTTTCGGTGCATCCATCGCTTGCTGGTACGAGCACATTAGCCGGACTGTTTGTTTGCTCATCTGCAAGAACCACCGGTTGTGGGAATTTCTCACCAAACTTGTCACCAGAAACAGGTAGCCCAACCTTGAATCTCCACTAACACCTTAAATGTGCGCACACATTATTATATGTCATATGTATCTGAATGGCTTTGTTTATGACTTCATGTTGTTGAGGTGAAATACCAAAATTACCTATCTCCTAAGGTGTCCAGCATTAATGGACCCTACCCCTTATCGGACATTTATAACATATATGTGATGGCCTATATCATTGACTCAGTGGACCACCTCTTTGATGGAGCATATATAACATGGTCATCAGATCCTAATCAGCTTCCTGTTGGACAGCTAAAATAATCCAACTAGAATACGCCTAATCGTCTTGTAAAATCCATATATCCAGCTGTGAGAAGTCTCTGTTTGGTTTGAATTTGAATTTGAATTTGAGAGTATGTATGAACCATTCACGAGGTAGCCCACTAATTTAGCCATGCTGATGGGTTGTCTTTGATGGTGTGGGGGGTTTATGGAGGGTCCGCTGAGAATAATGGGTGTTCAGCTTATATCTCTCCTCCAACTAAATTTTTTTTTAAATATAATTATATTATAACCATTTTATGAGGGTAGTTCAGTCCATTTAGAAATTCCTTAGCATGGGTCAAATGTCGTTGAGACTCCAAAGTTGAAAGTAAATTGGCTTTTCTTCCTTAATTTGACTGGATATCAAATTTTCTTTTTTTTTAATTTATTAATTTTGAGAGAGTACTTCTATATATTAAGAGTGGTGTTAGGCACACACTAATATTTGATGATTGCAGACCATTTATAATTTTTATTTTATTTTTAATTTTTTGCTTTTTTAATAACCGCAACCAGCTTAGTCTCATTTCAGTTTTGGGGAAAAGTCAGTATCATTCTTCCTCCCTTCTTTGAACTTCCCATTTCCAGTTCCTTCCCCAACATTACTTCTCCGTAAATCAATTCTTGGGCCAACACCGTGTCCATACCAACTAGTTCTGCTCATTAATATGCTCGTACAAATGGTGATGCTCCATCATGTTCGACCTCACCCTCTTCTAATAATTGTCATGTTTCTCTATTGAGTTTCTAGAACATAAACCATCAAGACCCATATTGGTGGAAGATGCAGTGGTTGAGTCTGCTAGTAATTTGGTTCAAGACCTTCAGAGCAAGTTTGATATCCTTATCAAACATGAAGAATTGCCCAGTTCAAAAGAAGCAGACCAATTAACATACACACATACTGTTACTAATACTATTAAAACAAAAATTTTCGTTGCCCACCTTTTTTGGACGGAAAAGTTCAACCAGATCATCAGAACAATCTTCTGCTTGGAGTTATCTACTACTGCAATTAATTAATCATTTGGTACTCAAGTGATGCTTCAATAAACGAGTCTCGTGTATTAAATAGGAGATTGTGGACTAACAATAATCCTCAGCGAATGCTTAAATTCACGAAAGTTTGCTACTCCTCAATCCACTCACCCTTTTTGGTCTTTGTTTCACAAACTCTTCAACTCCATTGGTGTGTAGTTATAAAATCTATAAGGGTAATTTTTTGTTTTTGGTGTATACAAGTAATTTTATAAATTTAATGATGTTTATTAAGTAATTTTTAATAATGGGGGTGTAGGCATCAAACATTGGGGTCCCCCCCCCCCCGGCTTTCCTCCTTCTTATATTAATTGCTAACTATTAATTCCACGAAAAAATGACAGGATCAGGACGTTCTTGCTTGATGGGTTCTTTTGCCATACACATAACGCTGCGTGGCATACCTTACACAACATCATATGTGGGACCGCCGGTAAACTTGATGGATACTTGGATGCCGTCCGAAATCAACTGAAATGTGACGTCACCATCTTCCACGGTGAAGATGATGAGCTTCTCCCCGTCGAGTGTAGCTATGCCGTCCAGTCAAGGATCCCTCGAGCTCGCGTTAAGGTCATCGAGAAGAAAGATCATATCACCATTGTTGTTGGAAGACAGAGGGCATTTGCTAGGGAACTTGAAGAGATTTGGAAGAAATCAAGTGGCTAAGATCAATCCTACTACCCATAAAGAAGAAATCGCTAAGCACTCAATCACGATATATATCAGAAAATTGGATATAAGTACTCGAGATTGGAAGTATTATTCTTTCTTTGATCTTCCTTCTTTTTCTTCTTGATCAAGTGTGAAACCTCATCAGGGCCCATTATTCGGGCGTGAAAGGTTTAATTATAAATATGTTTATTTTATGAAAAAAAAAGAGAGTATTAAATTAATTAAATCGTCGGTTTATTTTTATTTTTGTTTTTTATTGTGTTCGAACTTTGAAGTAACTGTATTGCCAATCTGTAATGGCTGGCGGCATTAAATCAGGGTCACGTTAATGCACTGCATTCCATGTCAGCAATACTTACAGCAAGGCCATAATAAATGTAAGAATAACTAATGCTTACCTCCATTGAGCTGTTACTCTATAGCCATTATTGGTTTTCATCCACTACTACAAAGGACTTGCAATTCTACTTTATAATGTATGAGATCATTCACATCCGATTGCAATTGAATTCAATTGCATATGTGGCACAAGTGGATTCCACAAGAAAGAAAAAAATGAGAAATTCAAATTTAAAATTTCTTCTCTAGTCCGATGTAACATATTCAATTGCATATGTGGCACAAGTGGATTCACCAATAGCACGGCTAGTGTGGATTAGGGCCCCAAATAACAAAGGTGACCCATAATCTTGAGTAAGATCTAGATCAGCAGTGCAAAGTCACGAGTTCGCCATATAAGTATTTTTAGTAATTCCGGAAATACCCATGTCAAAGCATGTTTTGGGGGAGCTCCAGTTAACTGTTGAATCAAAGCTTTTGTAAACTCTTTAATTTTTTTTACCTATATCATTTGTTTTTGTTAGACAGATATTTCAAATATTTTCTCATTGCTCGTACTTATACTTTTTTGTATTATTATTAATTTTCCGAGCCTTTAACCTGTAATAATACACACGTTCTCTGAAATAATGCAATAGATCTTCATTCCGTATGACAAACCATACGGAAATCAAGCGACCTACTAAGCGCCGATATGTGCTTGGATCGGAAAGAGGTTCCCATTGATCAGTTGTTAATCGAATATTTTGCTCCATAGGAAAACCAACTGGTCAAGCTCCAAGATGACCGCTATCATGAAAAATGTCGAGAGCATATTTGCGTTGATTTAGAAAAATGCCATATGGGGACCGCGCGACTTCGATGCCTAAGATATATTTTAGAGCACCAAGGTCTTTAATGTGGAACTTGCTGTGTAGAAATTCCTTCAAGGTATGGATGGAGGCGATGTCATTTCCCGTCACGATGATATCATCGACGTAGACAAGGACTGCTGTAAAAATGTGTCCAGCTGAGTGAACAAAGAGGGAATAATCAGCCTGGGATTGTTGGTAGCCGGCATCCTTAAGTGCAAATGAAAATTTGGAGAACCAATTTCGGGATAGTTGCTTGAGACCGTAAAGGGATTTGTTGAGTCGGCAAACACAGTGCTCCCCCTTTTTAGCAAATCCTAGTGGAATGGTCATGTAAATTTCTTCATCGAGGTCCCCATAAAGGAATGCGTTGTGCACATCGAGTTGATGAAGGGTTCAATGACGGGCTGCAACAACAGCTAAGAGGCATTGAATAGTGACAAGTTTGGCGACGAGTGCAAATGTTTCATGATAATCTAAGCCTTCTTGTTGAGTATTGAAAGGGAAAAATCTCGTACACGCCACACGTCTATAGCTGCTTAGTTGATAGAGGAATGTTAGCAAAACTCCACCTGTGAATGAGTCTGAGGGGGCGGGTGTGCACCCTGAAATAAGCTCCGATGATAAAGTAAGTATAAGGCACAAGCACATGAACATATGAACATAATAGTATAAAGATACTTATCGTGAGGTCACTGGGTATATGCACTTGAGGACGAGCTCTGGTGTTATGCTCTGGAGATTGTAGCTCAGGAGGCACAAAGAATATGGCTCAGACAACGTAGCTCTGACAATGTAGCTCGGATAAGGCACAGACAACGTAGCTCTGACAACGTAACTCTGACAACGTAGCTCGGACAACGTAGCTCTGATAACGTAGCTTGGATAAGGCACAGACAACGTAACTCTGACAACGTAGCTCGAACAACGTAGCTCTGACAACGTATACGTTGTGCATCAGACAACGGGTACATTGTGCATCTCACAACGGGTACGTTGTGCATCAGACAACGGGTACGTTGTGCATCAGACAACGGACAACGAGCTCGGCACTATTCACAGCACAACGTGACAACGTATTTGGCACTATTCACATCGTCAGACACAAGTTCAAGTGTGATTGCACTCAACAGCTAATCAATTGCAAGGCTGTGCAAATGGCAGTGTGACCATTCATGGAGAGCATTAGGCGGACATGGCCTATTTGAGAGAATCTGGTGGCCATAATCGATTGTGAGACCATAAAGAGCATCAAGTAGCCGGATAACACCAAAGGAAGATGAGAGAATCAGGTGAGTGGCCGCCTGCATAGCCCTTCGGGGTAGGGGTGTGAATGACTCAAGCTTCTCAGATCTCCTTCTTCCTCTTCTTCTTCTGCCCTTTCTCTTGCCTTCCGCCCCATCCTTCTATTCTTTCTGGTGATTCTTGCTTATTTATAGGCATTTGGAGTCATCATGACTTGTGTAGTCATGATGAGGTCACCTGTCAGACAACACTCAAGTGAGCCAGCACATAGCCCAAGTGGGCTTATGTCGGCTAAATTGTTAGAATTTGCTAGAGTGAGAAATTCCTATTTTACCCCTTCTTTTTACTCATTTTTACTAATTTTATCCCTTACAAGTATAACCCCGGGCTTTGAAACGTTCCACGGTACCGTTAGCGTGGTGCTTGATTTTATAAACCCATTTGCTGTCGATGGGTGTCTTGCCGAGTGGGAGATGTTGTAGTGTCCAAGTGGTGTTTTGTTCCAAAGCACGGATCTCGGCTTTTCCATGGCCTCACGCCAAGGAGCATGCTTGACTGCTTGGGAAAATGAAGTGGGTTCGACTTCTTGTGAAATGGTCGAGAGAAAAACCATGTGCTTATCAGAAAATTTATGATAAGAAAGATGATTGGAGAGTGGATGATCAGTCCCTGGAGGTGACAGAGAGGATGGGGAAGTAGTAGATGAGTTGTTTGGCTAGGTGGAGCATATATAGTCCTTTAGGTAGGAAGGCCTAGTGTGGGTACGTTGGGGTCGTGGATGTGGATGGGCTGAAGAGGTGGGAGACGTGGTGGGGTTGGCTGGTTCAGGTTTTGGTGTTGGTGTGGGTGTGGTTGTGGGTAATGGTGTAGGTGCATCAGTTGCAATGGAAGGATTAGAGGGACAAGGATTAAAGTGAGATTCAGAAATAGGAGAAGGAATAACAACAATAGGGTTAGTGGAGGGTATGGATAGTGAAGTGAGGTGGAAAGGGTAGACATGTTCAATGAAGGTGACATCTCGAGAGGTAAAAAATATATAGTTTCAAGATCATAGACTCGATATGCCCGTTGACCGAAAGGGTAGCCGATGAAAACACATTTAGAGGCGTGAGGCAAAAATTTGTGACGAGTATTGCGAAGAGTGCGAGCATAGCATAGACAACCAAAGACACGAAGATGGTCATAAGAAGGAGAAATTTTGAAGAGTAATTCATGAGGAGATTTGCCATCTAAATTGGGAGTTGGAATACGATTAATAAGGTAAGTGGCGGTCAAGACACAGTCCCCCCAAAAAGAGAGAGGAAGATGAGCTTGAAAACGCAAGGATCGGGCAACCTCGAGGAGGTGTCAATGTTTATGCTCAGCTACCCCATTTTATTGGGGTGTTTCGACACAAGTGCGCTCGTGAATTATGCCATTTTCTTGAAAAAATAGTTGCATGTGATGAGAGAGGAATTCCATGCCATTATTGGTGCGAATATGACGAACCAAGCATGTAAATTGAGTTTTGATCATAATGCAAAAATTTTAAGAAAGGTATAAGCTTTCGATTTGAAATGCATTAAATAAACCCATGTAATATGTGAATAATCATCAACAATAGTTAAGAAGTAATGGGCACCGGTATGTGAAGGTGTAGGGTAACCTCCCCAAATATCACAATAAATACGATTGAAAGGTTCATTGTTTCTATTAGAACTTAAATAAAAGGGACGGCGAATTTGTTTAGCACATTCACAAACATCACAATGAGAATCAAAAGAGAAAATTTGTGAAGAAGTGGAGGCCAATTTATTTAAATGAACAAATGAGGGATGACCGAGGTGGAGGTGCCAAAGGTTGGAGATGCATGGACGGCTAGCAGGCATGGCTGTAGATGTGGGTATAGGAGGGACGTAGTGGTAGAGCCCATCTCGTACTTCACCCATTCCAATCAGTTTCCTCAATGACAGATCCTGAAATACATAGAAAGTTGGAAAAAATATAGCAGCACAATTCAAGCTTTGAGTTAGTTTGCTGATGGATAAAAGATTAAAGTGAAAATTTGGGACACAAAGAACATCAGTCAAAGATAATTTTGAAGATAATTGGATGGATCCAACATGAGTAATGGGAGTGATATCACCTGTGCGGAGCTTGACTGTCATGCCTCAAAATCCCTCCTAGGTTAATGTGAGACTTTGGCATGTGACTTAACCATCCAACTTTCAAAATTTCCTATCATAATGCATTTAAGGCAATCTAAAACATGAATCTAAAAATTTTCCTTTAATTAATCATGATCAAATCTAATATCTCGAATTAATAACTAAAAACATCATAAATAATTCGAATCATCCCCCATGATTTCCAATGATCAATTCAATCTAACCATAACTCTAAAATTAAGTCTATTACAATGTCTTAAACTCCAAATTTAAATACTAATATTTTAATTTTTAGGAAATAGTCAATGATCTAAATTTCATTTACCATCGGGATAATCACCTGCTGGATCTTCTTCTTCCTCCCCGTACTATTCCTCTTCCTAAGGTCCTGGGACACAAATATCAAACCTAACACCTGCCGACAACAAAGTCATCGGCTGAGTAACAAGTTACCTCTCGTATATAAACTCCTAACTAACAATATAACAATATTAATATAAAGCATAAATCATGATTTAACAGTACATGTGAGCATATAAACAAATCAGAGTGCGGAAGCATAATTTCTAATTAATCCTTATACGTGTTCACTTATACTTATTTTTCTTACTTTACTTACTTGTCTACCTTGTTCGTGAGTGTATTCAACAGCATACATCATACAATAACTTAAGATAACTCTACCTCATATATTGGATAGAAACTAACATATACCCTACTTACCGAGGCACCATACGATTTACACATTATCCAGTGCATACGGTTTGTCTACACATTATCCGGTGTATACGGCTTGTCTACTCATTATCCGATGCATATGGCTTGTCTTGCTTTGATCTTTGGCTTGTTAGTACTCGAGCAGTGCAAAACTCAATCATACAGTCATGCTCGTGTTCTTGTGTACTTACATAATACTTATTAACTTGTTTTTTATCATGCTTGTACATATTTATTTTCATGAATGAGTGTGAGTGAAACAATGATAACTATCAATTAAATCGCACCGGAATTATTAGATTAGGGCTCTCGAAAGCTCATCATAACAACTAACGCCGTTATGATAATACCCCTAAGTCACACAACCATAATTCACTGTTCAATTAAATCAACACATATCATCATGTAATATGTCAATCATAAACCAGTTTAAATATACAAAATTTATCATAGTTGATCAATATAAAAATATACACTATCAAATTTTCAACAATAAAATTATGAAACAATTCTATTTTTCATGCATTAATTTTCAGTAATAGTTTTGATAAAAACGATCTCATAAAACTTTAGTTTTATAACACATCATAATTTCAAAATCAAACTCATAATCATTCCATCAAATCCAACTATCATCCTTTCCTCTATTCTCCATCATACATACACCACAAAATCATTTTCTTTCCCCTTATTGATATGAATAATAAAATCATAAGAACATCTTTAACATCATAAATATCTTTCATAATAAAAATCATAACGAAACATCTCTGAACATCATAACTATCTTCCATAAGGGATTGATATATTATAAACATGCTTGATCTTGTTTTTCTTGTTTTAAATCTAACTATTTCTTATTGTTTATATTAAAATCACCATATTGGTAAGAATTAATTTATATTTACCTCTCCCGATCGTTTCTCTACGATCAAGCGCTTGCGAATGGGACCGATCTAAACTTTTACACAATTTTCCTTGTAAAAACATTTGATCTCTCCTCTTGGATCTTTCAAAATCATCTTCTCTCTCTCTTTTTTTAAGTTTAGAAAGCCTTAGAAACCCTCAACCCACGAATATAAGGATTATTTATAGTGTTGGGGGGTCTTAAGGACTCAAAAATCAAAAAATTGCACAAACACCGAGGCAAAATGACGTTTTGGGCAATCGATAGCCACCAAGAGGCAATCATTCGTTGCCGCCGGTGGCCAATTGATCAGCCAAAGCGCCGATCAACAATTTTTTTTTTTTTAAGTCTTTTGCTACTTTTTGACTATCTTTTTTTTCATACAATTTAACTTCAAAAACAACTTAAATTGAATGATTTATTTGGGTTTTAAAATTCATGCATTTCTCATTAAATTTATAAGCTTAATCACATTAATATTTAAACATATGTTTCTATAGAATTTAATAATAACACTAATATCAAGAATGATAAAATTTGGGGTTCTACATCGAAAGGATTAGCATGGGGTGTTCGGTTGGCGGTTGTGAGAGAAGACAAGGTGGGCGTCATGTGGTCAGACGCACCACTGACCAGCGAGGTTGGCAGAAGGATTGTTGTTGGTGGCCAATAATGTGAGCAGCAGTCAATATTGTTCAGTAGAAAGTCCGGGCAGTGAAATTGATGAGTCATAATCTTCTGTGGCAGTAACATGGTGGGCTGCCGGTCGAGCAGACTGAGAACCAATAGTAGAGGCTTTCCGATTAGTACATGAGTGGTCCCAGTTGAGTGGGTATCCTACCAATTTGTAGCACTTCACCTTGATGTGCCCGAGATGGTCGCACTGAGGTAGAACACACCTATGCCCATTTTTCCGAGAATTTTCTGGCCGCATGTTATTGAAGGGCCTATTAGCAGCCATGGCAATGGTGTCGATGGTGTTAGAGACAGGGAGATGGAGTAGCCTTTGTTTCTCTTCTTGGTTTAGAATGGCATAGGTTTAGCTGACACTTAGGTAGGGGATCCATGGCAAGGATTTGACTACGAATGTGGGCATATGTGTCATTGAGCCCCATGAGAAATTGAAAGACACGTTCAGTTTCTTGCATGACTTTGAGTTCCTTAAAAGCTCCACAAGAACAATCGGGGATGACAATATGCGTGCTCAACTCATCCCAATATGACTTGATCATATTATAGTTTGTAACCAATGATTGTTGTTCTTGGTGGAGAGTGCAAATATTCCTTTTTAATTGAAAATTTTGAGGATTGCTTTGAGAGAAACGTTCTTCTAGATCAAGCCAAACCTCACGAGGGCTACCATAGTATATGATGTTGTTGGTTAGAGATTTATCAATGGAGTTGAGGATCCATGACAAAATCATGTCATTGCACCTTCCCATGCTTGGATTTAATTTCCGTTGATTTCGAAGATGGTTTAACAAGCGTTCCATCAACGAATCCGAACTTATTTTTTGCATTGAATGCCATTTTCATGGCTCTTTTCCAGGTTGAGTATTTCTCACCAGTAAGAGGAGTTGATACAAGGATCGCTCCAGGATGATCAGAAGACTGAATCAAATACGGGGATGATACGTCGTTGATCATGCTCGACATGCTCGATTCCCTTCTGCTTGAAGAGTTTTCATTATCCGACGAAATTGGCAGCATGTGGTGATGAAAATGGTCAGAGAAACAGGGTACGCTTTGATACCATGATAAGTTTGAGAAGATGATGTATTCTCTGTATTTTTTCCTTGTGGGTTTGTGTACAATATATAATACAAAGTGAGAGAAGATTCAATCTCATAATTGAGGAAAGACTTCTTACCGAACAGGAAAGAAACCCAATATAGTTACACGATTACAGCTATGGTTTCCAAATCTGGGTAGTTTCCTAACACCATTAGAGCAAGCGGGGTGTTTCAACATCTTCACGTCTTCATTTCAGCCACATTCAACATTTTCATTTTCATTTTCAAATTTTGTCCTTAGTTTTCCATTCGTCTATTTTAACATCTTCATTAGATTAATAATCAACATACATGTAATTTCTTAATTGTTCATCATTTTGCTTTGTAAAGCATAATTGGTCTTCTCTTACAAAAATTAATCTTCTTACAATTACTGAGGTGAAAAGTACTTCGCGCATCTTCTCGTCTCGTTTGCCAATGGTTTTTTGGGAAAATGGCTGTGGCATCCACTCATGGAGGAGAGGCCCTACTTAGATATCACTATGCAGATGGCAATTTGTTATAGGTTTCAGCCGCATTCAACATATTCATTTTCATTTTCAAATTTTGTTCTTAGTTTTCCATTCATCTATTTTAACATCTTCATTAGATTAATAATCAACATACATGTAATTTCTTAATTGTTCATCATTTTGCTTTGTAAAGCATAATTGGTCTTCTCTTATAAAAATTAATCTTCTTACAATTACTGAGGTGAAAAGTACTTCCCGCATCTTCTCATCTCGTTTGCCAATGGTTTTTTTGGGAAAATGGCTGTGGCATCTGTAACGGATAAAATTCGTAAAATCACTTAGCGTTGGAGAACGAGCTCGTTTTTGTTGTTTTGTTCACGAAAGTGACACGTGGACACAAGTTGGGGTCACGTGCTTAAAATAAAGGGATCACACGTTGTCTGATGCACAGCGTTCCCGTTGTGCGCATTACGACGTCTTTGTTCTCTTGTAGAACAACGTTTTCGTTGTGGCTTGACAACGTGCTCGTTGTCTGAAGCACAACGTAACCGTTGTACTCTTGACAATGTTTTTGTCGTTACATGAACAACGAGTCCGTTGTCTCACCTACAACGATGTCCTGGCTGTGTTTTAAGACATCTACACCGTAACCGAGCTCGAGTCAACAACGAGACCGACTCGTAGGAGGAAGTGATCAGGAGGCGATCCATAATTCCGACAGGCGTGCCGAAAGCGCCGTTTTGTGCCGAAAGCACTGTCTTGGCATTTAATGCTGGTCACTTCTGCGTACTGTCCGATCCCGTCCGATTGGACTGTTAGGAGGCTCTCACGTGTGATGCAACCGGCGGCAGATATATCTGATATATTTGGCAATGAGTGCAAAACACGTGGTATGGACACCTATGGCCATCCATGGTCATCGATGGCCATACCAACCTTACCCTATAAATACCCTGTGATTTTTAGTTCTTAAGGGGGAGTTGTTCATCATCCGTATTCGAGAATATACGTGTTCAGTGCTTCCCAGAGCCTTGCGTAACTTTCAGTGCCTATTTCTGAGTTTACTGTTCATCATCTTCTACATCTACTTACTTTACCATCAGAGTACAGGTCAGGGTGTCACACCCTCCGCTCTAACCTTCTACCGGTAAACCAGAACGTGGGAGAAGCTGTAGCCGACGCGTGTCATTTCTGGTATTTTTCCCCCCACAGCATCCACTCATGGAGGAGAGGCACTACTTAGATATCAATATGCAGATGGCAATTTGTTTTAGGTTATATAGTATCCACCTCAATGATAGGTTGCTTGCTATGGAAAGTTGGGTAAGCTAATTGGGAAGAATACTCAAGTGAGAAGTTAGGGTCTTAGACCAGTAACCATGTTGTATATTCATTACTTCATTTAATTAAAAGTTAAAACAGTGCAAATGTTCCAAAATTTTGACCACACACTTAAATGAGCAAAAGACCAAATTAATGAGGTCCAAGTGATGAAGAGACACACCCTGGTAATTGCCCAGTGGTAGGTGTACCCCTTCCTTAGGAAGGAGGTTACGGGTTCCACTCCCAAGAGGGTGAGAGTGGTTGCATTCTCCACCCGCCTTTAACTTGGAACAGATACTAACTTGCTAACCGGGTTGTGGCCTAACCGTGTGTCTCGTACCCAAAAAAAAAGTGATGAAGAGGCATTTACCTTTTTTAAAAAAAAAAAGAGGTGGTACGGCCTAATAAGACTAGAGTTTATGGTAGGCTGTTGGACAACCTAGCAGAATGAAGGTAATTAAAGTAATCTTGGTTTTGTATGTGTATTCACGCCTTGTTCCAAATAAACCTAACCATGGCTAGCTTGTAAGCAATTAGATTAACGACCTGTATCGATAAACTTTTCTAAGAAGAGAAGGATCACTTGGAGAACTTTTAAGAAAAGTAACTTTTGAAAACATTTGAAATGTCGACTTTCCGCATACTATTCCTTAGTCTAGCTTCCTAAAAATAATATTTTTCTGATTTTTATTGATTTTTTATTTTCGTAAAAATTCAAAAATAATACAGATAACCAAATGTAATTAACGACTTTTAACTTTTTTAAAGTCAAAAGTCGATAAAAGTTAATATAGTAGTTCATGCAAACACAACCTTAGAATAATAACTACACACTCCGGGGAGGGAGTAAAACCAATTATTCGAAATCCATCTATTTTACCAAACCGTACGTCTAATGGGTGATAATTTGTATGCCGGAACTCACATGCATATAAATTGAAAAATTATAATATATATATATATATATATACTTCCATAAAATATTTTATGATGAATAATGTTGAATCATATGTTAAAACTAAAAAAAAGACTTGTTATTAGATATAGCACATCACCTTGTTGTTGATTATGGCTGGCTCGGCCGTCCTAAACTTTTTTTTCCTTTTTTTTTACATGTTAGAGTTTGGACTTGCACAAGCTGGTTCGGGCCCAAACTAGCTTTTGCCCGATCCCAATCCACCCTATGTGCAACCCTATGAGTAAGGTTGTCAATCTGGCCTTCCGATAAGGCGGTCCACCCCTCTAAAGCCTGCAAATGGTGGGCTTTTTTCCTAGGGTCCAAGGGCAAGGCCTACTTTTGAAAGCCCCTCTAACTTGAAGGTCGGGGCTGTTAAGACCTAAACCCACCCTCCACAGCCTCATCAATTATATTATATCTTTTACATTATAAAAAGAGAGGAGTGCAATAAACGTCAAGATTGTTTGTTCAAGATTTGTTTCGTAATATCTTAATTATTAAGCTTTGTTTTCTATACTACCCTTCTCAAGATTTATTTTCCATAATACCCTTCATTAAAAAAAAATCTCATAATACCCCTTCTTAAATTTGTTTTCATAACACTCCTTAAAAAAAATTTCATAATACCCCTTATTAAGATTTCTTTCCCATAATACCCATCAATAAGATTTATTTATCAAAATACTACTTATTAAGATTTGTTTCTCATTCCACCTCATCTTAAGATTTATTTATTCCCATAATGCTCCCTTTTTTAGTAATTGTTTCTCATAATACTATTTGTTAAGATTGTTTCTCATAATATCCCTTGTTACGCTGGTTTTTTTTTTTAATTAGTTTCAAAGACCCAAGTTCAATGATGCAAAAGTGGGTGTGGCACCAATCCCAACATAAATATCTTCAAGCTCCCTACTAACCTAACCCATTAACCCCACATACTTAAGCTCACATATCTTTTTCTCTCTCCTTCCTTCTCAAACCATATGTTAAAGCTCTTGGTTCTTCCCTTGTCTTTTAGACTCTCAAATAATGCCTCTCTCAAGCCTACAAAATTTGATATATTAATTTGAAGAAAATTCAATTCAACAAATTATCTAATTTTATCAATGATGATTTAAGATATTTTAGTTTCAGTAGTTGCATTTGAATTTGCATTTAGCAGAGGAAAGAATACTCGACCAGTTTAGGAATTGTTTATAACAGGACACAGTAGAAATTTTAGTTTGTTGCCAAGATTTTTTGAAGGATAGTGATTCACTAGATACACTAGATATGCTAAAGTTAGATGTATTAAAAGACAATTTAGATGGTCAAAAATAAGATGGATTGAGTTTTATTTAATAGAAGCTAATTATAAAAAAAATAATAGTTACATTATATATATTTTACTTAATAATTTTTTTGTTTATTTGGTTGTCACGGACAAAAAAAAATAACTTTGTCATACTGTTATTTGCATTGTATTGTTGGATCCAAGCCCAGATCAAGAATGAAGGTTATTGATTGAGATGATATCATGTAACTAACACACACAGCCAGACCTAAGGTAGAAAAAAAATCTATTATATCACACGGCTTAAAATTTTTCTTACCACTTCTTTAGGTTCTGGCCTTGCCTTGACCCTGCCTGGCCTCAGGCCCTCCAAGGGTTGGGTCGGGCCTGGTAAGCCAGAATCTAAGTGCCCCCCCCCCCCCTCCCCCCTCTCTCTCTCTCTACCAGACTTCTAGGGCTATATTCGGGCCGGGCTTTTTCGAGCTTGGCCAAGCCCGAAAAAGCATGAAAGGGTTTGTTTTAGACCCGAAGCCCGGCTCGGCCCGAAATCAAACTTGAAAGCTCGGCCCGAATTGATTCAAGCTCGAGCCAGGCTTGGCTTGGCTTGGCTCGAGCTCGGCTTGAATATTTTTTTCTTCTAAAAATCATTATATTTTATATTATTTATATATATAATAATTATATATATAAATAATTTTTTATTTTTTTAATAATGTTCGAGCCGAGCTTAGGCCGAACCGAGCCTCAATGGAGCCGGGCCATATCAAACAGGGGTTGGCCCAAGCTCAGCTTGATTAGATTTTCAAGTTTTTTTCTAAGCTTGGCTTGCCCAATTAAGCCTAAAATTCGAGCTGATCTCAGGCCAAAACGGGACGATCGGCTGCCTCTGCTAATTGAGCTCCTAATCGTTCGTTCTCGTTATTTGGCTTTAAACCTCTGAAAAATTAGGTTTAGGGTTTTTGAAATAGAATCACAGACGGACGAAAAAAGACGCACCAGCCACCGCAGATGATGCCCATGATTCCTTCATTTCCTCTAACAAACATTACAAGTTTACAACTGAGCAGATTCAAAAGGTATGGTGTCCTGTATTTCTCTCTCTCTTGTTGGTGTAGTATCTTTTTGAGTGTGTCTGTGTAGATATAGTGTTTGGAAGTATATATTGAGTGTATTTACTTCAATAAATGTCACATGCTTTACGGTAGGATCTAATCGTTTTGAATCTGTGTATCTCATATTTAGTAAGCTGAATTCATAAGTTGTGGGAAAAAAAAAATTTGAAAATTGAAATATGATTTGAGTTCTCAATCCAATCAGTTTTTAGTTGAAACGCAATCATCTCATTTTCTTTTGTTTGTGACAGAAGGGTATTTGGGAAGAATTAGAAAACCATGTATACTTCTCTCAAGGAGGTATCAATATATATAGATTACAATTACAAATTAAATAAGGAAACTAAATATTCGGATCCTAAATTAGAATCCCTACGATCTCTCTATACAATTAGTATATACTAACAACACTCCCCCTCAAGCTGGAGAGTAGATATCAATAACTCCCAGCTTGCTACAAATAGAGTCAATGGCATTCTTGGGAAGAGCTTTAGTGAAGATGTCAGCTAGCTGACAGCCAAAAGGTACAAAGGGAGTAATGATGTCTTTTGATTCCACTTTAGAACGAATGAAATGACAATCAACTTCGATGTGCTTGGTTCTTTCGTGAAAGACAGGATTGCTAGCAATATGAATAGCTGCTTGATTGTCACAATAGAGCGGTGTGAGACCTTGTGCTGAAATTCCGAATTCTTGTAAAAGAGTTCTCAACCAAGTAAGCTCACAAGCGGTATGAGCCATTGCACGATATTCTGCTTCGGCACTGGAACGAGCCACAATTGACTGTTTCTTACTTTTCCAAGTGACTAAATTGCCTCCTATAAAGGTACAAAAGCCAGTGGTGGATTTTCGGTCTGAAGGTGATCCTGCCCAATCAGTATCAGTATATCCTTCAATGCGAAGGTGTCCAGATGACTGATATAGAAGGCCACGGCCTGGGGCACTCTTAAGATACTTCAAGATGCGTATTACTGCATCCATATGAGGAACTCGAGGACTAGTCATGAACTGGCTCACAATACTAACTGCATAAGAAATGTCAGGCCGAGTAATGGTTAGGTAAATAAGCTTACCCACAAGTCTCCGATACATTTCTGGGTCATCAATCAAGTCACCCATATCCGGCATTAATTTTATATTAGTTTTCATGGGAGTAGCTACAGGTTTGCAGCCAAGATAACCTGTGCCTTTTAGAATATCGAGAGTGTATTTTCTTTGAGATAAACTGATGCTTTCTTTGGACCTTGCAACTTCAATACCGAGAAAATAACGAAGCTTACCCAAGTCTTTAGTGAGAAAACTTGAGCCGAGATGATGAATCAAGGTCTGAATACCTTCCTTGTCACTCCAGTGATGACGATATCATCCACATAGACAACTAATATCACAATACCAATTCTTGTCTTCTTAAAGAACACTGAATGATCAGCTTGGCTTCGAGTCATGCCATGAGAAACTACCGCCTTACTGAATTTGTCAAACCAAGCACGTGGGGACTGTTTGAGGCCATAAATAGACTTCTTAAGGTGACAAACACACTCCCCCTTGGACTCAAACCCAGGTGGTTGAGCCATATAAATAGTCTCAGTAAGATCACCATGTAAAAATGCATTTTTGACGTCTAGTTGATGAAGAGGCCAAGCAAGATTCGCAGCAAGAGAGATAATAATACGAACAGAGTTTAGTTTGGCAACAGGAGAGAAGGTCTCAGTGTAATCAATGTCATATGTCTGAGTAAAGCCCTTAGCCACAAGGCGAGCCTTTAAGCGGTCTACAGTACCGTCAGGATTCTGTTTGACGGTGAAAACCCAACGACAACCAACAATCGGAGCGTCTGCCGATGTAGGAATAAGATCCCAAGTTTGGTTCAAATCTAAAGCATGCATTTCCTCCTCCATTGCTTTCCTCCAACCCGGGTGAGAAAGAGCTTCCCTGTATGACTTAGGAATATCGAGAGATGATACGGATAAAAAAAAAGCTTTAAAGGAAGGAGACAAATGATTAAATGAGACAAAGTTAGAGATGATCAGTACATGTGCGCGTACCTTTACGAACTGCAATAGGAAGATCAAGGTCCGAGTCAGAAAGAGGGAGAGATGGATCTGCAGACGTCGAGGTGGATGGGGGAAGCGGTAGAGAGGACCCCACATGGGCAGGAACTCGAGCACGAGATGCGCTCCGTGGCCGACGAGGAACATAAACCTGAGAGATAGGAGGGAGAGCAGGAACAATAGTAGGGATAACAGGAGCAGAAAGTAGAGGGTCCTGGAACTCACCTCCTTCGGGAGAATAATATGGCACATTCTCAAAGAAGGTCATATCAGTACTAACAAAGTACTTACATAAGGTAGGACTATAGCACCGGTATCCCTTTTGAGTACGAGAATAACCAAAAAAGATACACTTGTGGGCCCGAGGGTCAAGTTTGTCACGACCAGGATTTAGATTATGAGTAAAAGAAACACAGCCAAAGACTTTTGGGGGCAGAGGAAACGGGTTTTTACCAGGGAATAGCATCTGAAACGGAGATTTACCTTTAAGAACACGTGAAGGCATTCTATTTAGAAGAAATGCAGCAGTAAGAACTGCATCACCCCAAAAAAGCTTAGGAACATGCATTTGGATCATCAGAGCACGAGCAATAGAGAGAATAGGCTCATTCTTTCTCTCAGCAATGCCATTTTCTTGAGGAGTATGAACACAAGATGTTTGATGTATAATACCCCTGGACTCAAGAAATTGTTCAAACGAACGTTCTTTATATTCAAGAGCATTATCAGTCCGAAAAGCAAGAAGTTTGGCATTAAATTGATTTGAAATTTCAGCATAAAATGATTGAAAAGCTGTAAACACTTGAGATCTATCTTTAAGCACATATACCCATGTTAAACGAGAATGATCATCAATAAAAGTGACAAAGTACCGAGCACCACATAAACCAGTGGTGCGAGCTGGACCCCAAACATCAGAGTGGACCAGTTCAAAAGGTTGTAAACAAGGTTCATCATGTCGAAGTTGAAAAGTAGCCCGATGATGTTTACTAAGTTCACAAGTCTCACAATTAAAACTAGAAAAAGAAGGTAAAGAAGGAACTAAATGCCGAAGATTAAACGATGATGGGTGTCCAAGATGACAGTGCCACTGATATGGAGAAGCTGTAGAATGAAGAGCAGATTGACCCGAAGTGCAAGACGGCTGATAGTAGTAAAGTCCATCCTGCTCAAATCCCCCACCAATCACCTTCTTCGTCTTTAGATCCTGAAAGACACAATGAGTGGGATAAAAAATTATTGAACAGTTTAAAGCATGAGTAAGTTTGCGCACAGACAGCAGATTAAAAGGAAACTGAGGCAAATAGAGAACAAAGGAAAAAATAAGATCAGGAGTACTAACGGTGCCTATCCCTTGAACAGGAGTTTTAGTCCCATTAGCGATAGTAACAAACGAAGGAGAGGAGGTACGAGAAATTTTAGAAAGAAGAGATGGATTACCTGTCATATGATCGGAGGCCCCTGAATCAATAACCCAAGGGGTACTAGAGGAAGAATGAAGACAGGTGTTACCTGAAGCTACCAAATGGGTTGTGGAGGATGACGAGGCATTGGCGCGCTGGAGAATTGAATCATACTCTGTTTTTGAAAGAAGAACTTGTTCATCAGAGATAGAACCAGAGTGCTCCCCCTCAACTGTAGCCTGATTAGCCCAAGCCGGCTTGCCATGAAGTTTCCAGCAAAAATCAGTAGAGTGATTATGGCGGCCACAATGAGAACATTTCTTAGTACCGTGTCCACTATTACCACTACGACCACCACGACCACGACCGCGAGTATCGAGAGGAGCACGGCCTCCATGCTCCCTATGAGGAGTATCATATCGCCCAACAGGGGCAGCAAGAGCAGAACGATCATCCTTCTCTTGAGCAGAAGGATGGATAGATGCTCGCTGAACTCGAGCAAAAGTTTCACTAACAGTTGGTATGTCTTTACCGGATAGAATCTGAGAGCTGATCGGAGCAAGTTCTGGTTTAAGACCTGATAGAAATTTGGCGACTCGAAATTCCTCCCGATGTTGTTGTTGTTTCTTCAAATCTGTAGACAATGGCTGATAGACATTAATTTCATCCCACATACCTTTGAGAGTAGAAAAATACTCTTCAACCGAGCGATCTCCCTGTTGGAGAGAAAACATATCCTGATATAACTGGTAGAGACGAGAAATATTCTGATCTGAAGAATACATCTCTTTTAGAGTGTTCCAAATATCCTTAGAGGATTCCAAACAAGAGACATTATTAAAGAGCTCGGGTTCCAAGCTGTTCCATAGCCAAGTCATAATCTGTGCATCCTCTTGTTCCCATGTAGGAACTTTGGTGACATCAGAAGGTTTGGTGGCCGTAAGATAAGAGGCCTTGCCACGAGCTTTCAAAAAAACGGAGACAGCTCGAGACCATTGAAGGTAATTGGGGCCCTTCAATTTGATACTAGTCATTGACCCGGAAAAAAGAGAATCCTTGGGTTCAGATTTGTCTCCCATGGTATTAAAAAGATGAGAGATGCACGAGAAAAATATTCACGATATAACTGAGATGTCGAGGGGCTGGACGAGAGATGCCGAGATGAACGAGAGATGCCGAGAGGGGCTGGTGGTGGATCCGAGTGGCCTAGGGGGCCTGGGTGGTGCTGTCGAGCGACTGGAGAGCCTTGGTTTGTGGAGACGGTGGTGCTGAGATGACGAGATTCCCCGAGTGTGACTATAACAGCAGATCAGTGGCTACGTTGGAGCCGAGAGGTAGACAGTGGTGCTGAGATGACAAGATGCCCCGAGTGTGACTATAACAGCAGATCAGTGACTGCGTTCTTCAACAACAGATCGGTGGCAGAGGAGAATAAGAAAAAAAAAAAAGCAAAGGATTTTACCGCTCTGATACCATGACAGAAGGGTATTTGGGAAGAATTAGAAAACCATGTATACTTCTCTCAAGGAGGTATCAATATATATAGATTACAATTACAAATTAAATAAGGAAACTAAATATTCGGATCCTAAATTAGAATCCCTACGATCTCTCTATACAATTAGTATATACTAACAACAGTTTGATTTTAGAAACATTATTACAGGACCGATTGGAAAATCATTTTTGAGTTCTCAATCCAATCAACTGAGAAACATAAAATGGTGTGTAAAATGATGCAAGTGGCTATGTTATCCTTGAAGTTGATACTTGGAACACATACACCAGCTTCCTTGAAAGGCCAGATTGTGTTTGCGCATGCTGAAAATGCTCTGTGTTATATGCTTACAGTTTCAAAACTTTATAAACAAACATGAGAGTTGAAGATAGAGACAATGATATAGTTAAACTAAACTATTTGACCCAACAAACTGAGATAGCTACAAGTTGAGGGAGATATTAGAAATTTAATGAGGTGAAAGAAATGACTTTTAAAAGGATAATCATATTCATAAGTTATGAAGGTCAGTACCCTTTCCAATGAGAATACTAGTAGCGCCTTCAGAAAATGGAACAGAGGAGAAATGAAATAGCATACTTGTGGTATGATTTTAAGGGGAAAAATCTATTGACCTAGAGACCAACTAAGAATTGTACTTAACGTCTCAATAGAGGAAGACCCTGTCGCATCTTTGAAGATCTTAGGTAAGATTGAGAAAGTTTATGAAAGGATTTAGTCATGGAGCTTTCTTATGCTGTTCATTTATCAAGATTGACATTTAAGACAATTCACTAGCAATATGGACACATTTTGTTCGATTGAGCTCTTTAGTGAGTAAGTTATAAAGGCAATCATTTATATGCAAATTATGATTAAGGTGAAGTGATTAGGATGCTTCGTGTTTCAGATTCTGAACTAAGTCTCACCAGGAAATGATTTGAGTTCTCTCATTTTTCTGGCATCAAGGTAAACTATTATGGCTTTGTTCAAGAATATATCTCTTTTAAAAATATATATATATATATATATATATATATATATCAATTGTAAACTTCTTGAATTTTGGTGGTTGTAGTTCTCATCCATAGATCATTATATTAAGCCATCAATACACCTCAAGACTTGGAGAGGATATTGAAATGGTTGACAAACAAACAAGTAAAAATTAAAAAGAGAAAGCAATATAAAAGATTTGAGTTCAGAAATTAAACGCCAGAATAGTACCTAATGTAATCTGAGACATGAAAGTTATAGAAAATCAATAATATTACAAATCCAAAACTTTCTGCATATATGGTCCTAGGACATCCTAAGAGGGATTTTATAAGTTGTGCCTCACATGTTCAAGGAAATAGTTATAGACATTTGCATTTGGAGGATGATCAATAAAGATACCTAAGGCCTACCACCGAGGAGATTATCAGTTTATGACTAGTCGAGGTCCTCTTTTTGCCTTCTACTTGACTGCATTACTCTATTGTTTGATCCTGTGGATCTTATTTTATTTCACAATCCCTCCCGTGCTGGATGTCTTGATTCTCTTGAACACCCTTTTCTCCCCTGTAAGAGAGAACAAAGTGAAGAAAGATTTTCCTTAATGAGAAAAGTTCCATTTAAAATGTGGTACTTCCTTCAATACTGAGGGCCTTCTAATAATAAGATTGAAATTTTGTTCATCTCGGAGTAATCAACTAAAATAAATTAAACAATTTTGGGGCAATGAATTTTCCAAGGCAGCTGTAGTTGTGGACAAAGCACCTGATTCGCCTAAAGGTGATGAGCAATGTCTATTATGACAGGGTATAATTCTTATAAAATTGAGATTATTAGTTTCCAAAGAAAGAAAAAATGAGACACGCAGACACATCTCTGAAATCTAACTGTAAAATTTATCATAGTTTTGAAATTGATTCTTTTTATTTTGTTTTGAGATTGATCTTTCACAAACAACTAGCTTTTGAAACTGTCTTATACTCTTAGAGATCTGCAATTGATGAGTAAACTAAGAATTTAATTTTCTGAATTGACATAAAGGGCTGGAAATACACCTGCAAATGTGTCTACCCATCATAAAAGTGATCAGATTAATCAAGGCATTCAAAGTTTCAACCCTCTCATCTCATGCTATCTCATCTTGAGATCCAACCCAAAATATAAGGCTTTCTGACATTGGTAGTACTGACCCCACAGGACTGTTTTTTTAATTATTGGTAGATGAGATATATTATATAAGAAAGGGAGCGCGAAAAAAAAAAAAAAAACAAACAACTCCAGGTTCACCAAAAGTAAACCAAGAGGATGCTCAAAGGTGAAATGAAAAGCAACAAACGAGCATTGTAGCTACAATAAGAAATACTACAAAGCAAATAAATTTCACCGAGGATCTACTCCATCTCTCCCTACAGAGTACCAATCCAAAACTAGAAGTCGAACTTGAGATTGGATCCTAGGGACAGATGATGATGAGTCCTCAAAGATTCTCTTGTTTCTCTCCTTCCAAAGGGCCAAAGCTATCGGCTCCCGAAGGAGAATTAATGAATGTTAGCAGGCTTTTGTTGTTTTATTTTATTTTATTGAACAGACTTTTGTTGTTTGGGTGCTTTAGTGTTTTGATATTGCAATTTCTTTTGCTTTCGTATCAAGATTTTGAAAGAGTGCATTGAGGTAAAAAGAGGAAGAAGAAAGTAAAATTTGAATTGATGACACGTATGTCTTATTAAGTAACTTAAGTTAGTTTGAAATAGTTGCTCACTAGGAAAGACTATCTTTGGGTAATTAATAGAAAAGAGATAAGCAATATAAGAGGAAATTTTCTTACACCTACATATATGAGAAATAGAAAACATGTCAGTAACTGTTCTTTCATCACCGTTTCCGTTAATAGATCCTCACAAATTTGTCCTGTTTTGATTATCATACTCAAAATAAGAAGCTTCAGGCAATGCTCTTGCTGGAAGTAAATCAGTAATGCTTGTCCAAAGGTAACTCCTTGAAACTTTGGTCAACAAACATGTTAACCTCTTCATAAGTTCTTGACTGGCTCATCAATAATGGAGTGAGGAGCAATCCTCTCGTCCATGAGTTGGAATCATCATTGATGCTAGTTCTTTCAAGGCATTTTGGGTTTCCAGTGATCTGATACTTAACACTTTCTGCCTGTTTGATACCGTCAAGTGGGTTTACATAAACGTTGCATACACAAAACTCCCATTAATGTATTCATTTGAACACTTCTCATTATTAGTATGAGCTACTGGTTGGCATTCACATACTCATATATTGTGATGACTGCTGTTGCATTAATTGTTTTTTTAAAACTGTTCACATTATTAGTATATGATACTTCTTGGCCGTGATATAATTGCAACTTTTTGCAACACTTGTTGTTTCCCAAATATCTAGGATTGCATTTCTACTTTTGCACTTGTAACTGCCAGGGGGGCTTGTATATCCCGTTCCATTATAACTTCAATATGTTTTTATTATGAATTCATTTATCTGAGTTATAATTATGTAACTCTACCTGAGAAGGAATTTTATTTTTGAGATATCTCTCAGGTTGGATTATATATTGGAATTGGGAAGAAAACTTCTGATTACCTAAATGGAGTGGTGTTTTATGGGTGATGCACCCTTGATGAAAACAGAAAGTTGATTCTGGCAATATTGGACAATCAAAATCTTGGAAAAATTTCTGTGTGCCAAGTAAGTGACTGATTAGATAGAATGTTTTTATTAAATTACTTTCTTATAGTCCAATATAGCACCGACTTACCATCTCCATTCTCTTCATGTTTTTGTTGTGAGATGAATTATTTATGCAGCTTCCAGAAAAAAAATTTTGTCAAAAGGCTAACTTGTCAAAAAAATAACACTCAATTAAGACTGCCTAATCACATATACAAGTACAATACCATGAATTTTATATCATTACATAACATACCATGCAGAAATCTGTAACCTCAAAATTGGATATTCCATTTTTCTTAATCTTTCTTTTAAAATTTGCATGCTCTAGAAAGATTGATGCCATCACAGGCTTGAAACAGCAGATCAAGATCCATGGGAAAGGTTTTGACAAAAGTTATACACGGTCTCCAAATCTAAAAAGTTTGCAAGATTTTCCTTTTCTTCAATTGTGGGCTTGGGAAAGAAGGCCATTTTTTGTATCCTACTGTAAATAGGCTATATTTATCTTACGTATGGGCGTCTCTTTGGTCCCGTGACAACCCTCCATCCAGGATTGGGACTGGACATGCATGGCCAAGAACTCTTTACTGGTGGAGTCGGAAGTAGTAACAAGTTTCAGAACCTAATTCTTCCACTACCACTTTTTGGTGGCAAAAAACTGTAGTTGACATTTCCAGCTGTAATCATTACTGGAATGGTAACTGATAGTCTGATATACATAGTTTTTAATACCCAAAGAGCTGGCATAGGGTATCTCAAGGTTAAACATTAACAATTATCAGCCTTCTCTCTAAGTTTGGTTAAGTTTTGCTTGATATTTGTTCTGGCTGGTATTTTTGTGTCAAGACTCAAGATAAGAGAGGTGATATATGATATCTTATATTCCAAGGATCATCGACTTCAATAAAACTTTGTTTGTGCATGTTGAAGGAATAAATCCTCGTGCTTTGCTATAATAGGTTCTATTTTATGTATCCCTCTGATTAGGGATGTAAACGGAGCGGATTCGAAACAGAGTGGAATTTCCGAATTCGTATCCGATTATCATTCGAATAAATATCCAACAGATAGTGAAATATGATATTTGTATCCGACTCCGATTAAAATATTCGAATTTATCCAATTACTTTTAAAAAATATAAATTAATATTTAAAAAATATAAAAATATATAATTTTTTATTTGAAATATATATTTTAAAACACATATTAGTTTTATAAATTAAAAATATATTATTTATATATATTATATAATTGCTCGGATATTTATCGGATCGGATATACTAGTATCCGAATTCGTATCCGATTATAAACGGATAGTAAAATTACTATCCGAGTCCGCTCCGCCGGACTAGGTCCAATTAAACGGATTCGGATACGATGATATCCGCATCCATTTATAGCCCTAGTTGAGCATATCCAATAAGTTGGCATAGTAATATAGTATGTGTCTGTAAATGAGTTTGAATCTATGCAAAGTATTATTAGAACATTCATGTGATATCTTGAATGGTTCAGGTGCCAAGCCCAGCTTCAAGAGAACTTGATGCATCTAGCTGCAATTGCTGATGCCCACCCACAAGCACCAACATTGCCTTATCAAGTTGGTTTTGAAAACTGATTGATGCATATTTTAAAAATGTCAAAAAAACACACTTTTTGCTTCTCCCTGTCAACATTCGGAGATGCCTCCACATCCTGAGATGCAACAGGGAGTGCATTACATATTTAAATACAACATCCTCATGCAGCAGGGGGTCAGCAACCAGGTGGATGGTGCCCGTACAGTTTAACTCACATAAAATACAAAATCAGCACCAGCACCCACGTCACATTGTGACAAAGTAAGGGTTTGGGAATAATTTGAAAAAGTTCAAGTTTGAAGATATTAGGAAAAATGCAAAAAAATTCAAGAATAATTTGAAAAAATAAAAATTATAAAAATATATCCAACAATTTGATTAGATAATATATAAAATAATCAATTTACTTATCAGACGAAACGAATACTTCAAAAATAATTTTGTAAACTTAAAATTTGGAATAATTGACACACCTAAAATTTGTAAATAATTGACGAAGAATTTTGTGATTGTGCCACACCAACAAGCCATTGAATGGCACATGGGCCTGAAACCTGAAGTCAACAACGGCCACTCATGGAGGTTCCATTAGTGGTGATGTGCCATCAACTGCAGGCTTAAATGAATTCAGTTTGGAGCAAATGGGGTGCTCCAAGCAGTTTGGTGAATCTACTAGGAGAAAGGAAGCAGGATGTTTCAAAGGCTGGTTCTTGTGATAGTCAAGGAAACAATGGTGCTGGGCATGGTGGTGGTGATGGGGAGCCATCAGGTCCTATCTGAAAGGGTCACATGATGCTAACTGAGATAGCCGTGGCTGGGTACCACATGGAACATGTGGATGTTGATAGCTTGTGTAGCCATTTCCTAACCTAGTACTGGTATGTATACATTTGAATTTAAGGATGCATGTGAAGTTTCCTATTTCCCCTTCTAACAGAACAGGTAAATTGTCCTGTGGCGAATGTTCCAGGCGTGGTGGCCATGAATTTTGCCGCAAAAGAATGGTGTAAACAAGACTAAATTGTACATGATAATCTTTCTACCAAAAAAAACAAGACTATATTGTACATGGATGTATCATTTTTCAACTTTATTTTCGTTTCAATTTAGGGCATTTGATTGTCTCTGGCATATGCTAGAAAATTGGTCTTGGGCTCCACACATCATCCAACATGTGGCGATAAAAAGGGGGAGAGATATCAGGTGGGGAGAAGTAAAAAACATGGAAGAAAATGGAACGACTTCTTCTCTTTATCGTCACATGTTGATTGATGTGTGGATGCCGGATGCCATTTTTATGGCATCTGCCATAGGTTCCGATGCCACAATTTAGAGGGTGACATGGTGATGCATGTGCTCTTCAACTTATTTCAGCTGGCACGTGCTCTTTAACTTATTTCAGCTGACCGAATTGGTGTGTGTGAAGAGGGTGTGCTTGGTTACACATTTAAGTGAACCAAGCTCATTTTTCCCCGCTTGGTTCTTGTTTAAATATGTGCCGCGCAACTTGATATTTGTAACCAAAGACCCCCTAAGGAGCTATGAACCTCGAGTTAGGATCCTGTCCAATTGTGATTGAACTTGGAGTTCATTCGCACTCACAAAGCCACTTCAATTACTCTTTTAATTCTGGTTAAGAAATTTAAACCCCTAGGGTTAAAAAAATTAATAATATTTTTCTAAAACGAAGGTTAGATTGTTGAACCTAAGGGTAAGTGAATTTTAACCACAGTTAATAGAGATAAAAGTGACACACATTGACTTGTGAGTGTGATTGAACTCTCCAGGGTTAAGAAATTTAAACCCCTAGGGTTAAAAAATTAATAATATTTTTCTAAAGACAAAGTTAGATTGTTGAACATAAAGGTTAGTGAATCTCAACCATACTTAATTGCGATAAAAGAGACACATTAACTTGTGAGTGCGATTGAACTCTCCAGAGTTTGATCATAATTGACTATGATCGCAACTCACATTGGGATCGAAGCATAACCAATTGTGATTGCACTCGGGGAGAGTTCAATTGCACCTATAGGCCAACACGTGTCTCTTTTAACCCTATTAATTGCGGTTAAGTTTCACTAATCTTTGGGGTTCAACAATATAACTTTGGTTTTTAGAAAATAAATAAATAACTCTGGTTAAGAATTTTTAACCGTTAGGGTTAATATTTTAAATATTAATTTTAAAAAACTAATGTTATATTTTTACACCCCAAAGGTTATTGAATCTTGACTAACGTTAATAGGGATTAAAAAGGATACGTGTTGGCCTGTGCGAGTGTGATTGAACTATCCCTTGGTTCAATCGCAATTGGCTGTGATTTGATCTCATCAGCATCAACTTAATTTTGGAAAATATTAAGAAAATAATTTTTTTTTCCAAGTTTCAGGTGTCAAGACTCGATCCATTCGTAATATTCTTGATCGAGTTTTCAAATCGACTCGTCTCAAACTCTCAGCAAGGTCCTGAGTAGAGTCAAGTTTCCAGGTTTGAAAAACATGATCGCATGGTTAACCGCATTGAATTGTATTGATTTTTGAGGTGGAAGAGCTGGCATTTTCCACAAACCTGAAAGGATTGTGATTGTTGCACTCGATAGCAGGTGCTACATCCAAACTACAAAAAGCAAATTTCAATATCTACACAATCTTCCGAAGGGCCTTGGTCCCACCTTTTGATCTTAAATACTCGACATTTTCTTCTTTTTCTCTCTTATCCCTCAAGGTCCAAGAGAGGGCCTAAAGTTTAATATGGTTGGGCCATATGTCCAGTTAACTCTAAGCTGGGCAAACGAATCTGAATTACAAATTTAAAAAAATATATTGTGGTGTTATTATTTATCTAGGTTAATAAATTAGAAGATAGTATCTATTGCTGATCAATCAAAGGTTTTTCAACTCACACTAATTTATGGAAATCGGTCTCAATCCACCAAGTGAGGGATACACACACTACAAGAAACAAAGGTATTACCAACGGTTTTAATTCCGTGGGTAAAAGTATATTTCCGTTGGAATAAGTAGTAGCAACGGAATATTGTCCGTTGGTGGTCCGTGGCTAATACGGGTGTGGGTAAAACCTATAGCCACGGTAATGTCTTCCGTGGGTAAGTGCCCATGGACTTATTTCCGTGACTATTACTCCGTTTTGAATTCCCGTTGGTATTTGTAAATTATTACCCACGGAAATTGTTCCGTGACTATACATTATTACCCACGGTAATTTTACCGTGCCTATATATTATTCCCACGGAAATTTGACCGTGACTGGTTAATTATTACCCACGGAAATAAAATCGCGTCTATAATTATTACCCACGGAAATAATACCGTGGGTATTTGTCTTACCCACGGAAATAATATTGTGGCTATACTTATTACCCACGGTAATTTTACCGTGACTAATACCATACATATAATTTTTTACATTACCCACGGTAATATTTCCGTGGGTAATTCCTGTGAAAAAAAAAAAAAAAACAGGACCTATTTGCATTTGCAGAGAAGCTGTCACCTGTTTTGTTAATATCATATCTAAATAAACAAGTAGTACGCAAGCACCAATCTCTGCAAGGGAAGATTGAAGCAAATGGTAAGCTCCTAAATCCATTGACTGATACTGTAACACTTTCTCGAAAAAACATTGCAAGGGGCATGATTATATGGAAATATAGTTCAAGATTCCTTATCAATGGAGTGGACGCATAGTGTGGAGCTTCGGTGAGGCATAGGCAATCTCAATCTAAATGGACAAATGTTTTCTATATACATGATACAAGAGAGTGTACAAGTTGGTGGCAACAACAGTTGGTAGTAGAAATGGGAAAAAAGAGCCAGTTTAATCCAAAGGCCTGCTACTTTTTAGATATTTCACATGAAAATGATTATAAGGAATTCATATTTGGAATTATAGGTTTGGCTATTAAGAATACAATACAAGGGTTGAACACAAAATCCCTTTGGAGCAATAGTCAGCTTCAGTACCTGAGGTGCAGCATGTAGCTAATGTCCTACCATAGCCTCATTTTGTATACCAAAGGTCTAGAGCCAGTTTGGTGTGCTCTTACTTGACATCGTGGTCAAGGATGGAATGTCAGAAACCTTGGCCAAAGAAGGATACTGCAACTTGACACTCTCTGCATTGTCCAATGTCTTTACCACATACCTGCTAAACAGTTGGGATATCAAAGAGGAACCAATTATATTAACTACAGATCAGTTTCACAGAGAATTATGGGAAAGTCAAAGCATCCAATATCCAGAACAATGTATAAAAAGAGCAACATTAGGTGAGTCGATCCCACCATGATCTTAATGAGTTCATGTATGCATATGCTTTCCACAAAATAAAGTAGAGACTCGTTATGTGAGTAAATGCTAACCATGAATATCCAACATCAAAATCCATGGCCCAATAACATACAGGCCATCTAAACCAAATCAAAATTCCCCATTGAACAGAAGACCAAAAAGAAATCGATTGAACCACCAGCCCCTTAATCAAAACAGCATATCTCTCTTCCTCCTATCCGTTGAAATCAAAACAATGTACAAAAATAGGAATATAAGAAACTCCCTATCTATCTCTGTAATGATTACAACTAACACTCTCCTATACTTACTCAAGGAATAAAATTGAAAAAAAATGGGATTAAACAGGTGATTGATGGGGTTTTATATTATCTAATAAACAATAAGAATCCATCAAACATACGTAATTAGTTGTTCCTGTCAAGACACCACAACCTATTGTTTGTGGGCAGTTTCGAACTTGCAGAGTCCGATTATCAGCAAAATAAAGCCATATTAAGGATATTATCATAAGTAAAAATAATACTTTTTTTCTGAAGAGAAGAACTTCTTAAAGATCAGTCGGATTGCTTCGAAGACACCAAATTCCTCCAAAGTCTAGAATCCAATATCTTTTCTGCAGCTTTAAAAACCAACAGCAGAGACAACTGCAAGTGGAGAATAGAGTTAAGAATCGAAGCTTTAAAACCCAAAAAATCATTAAAAAAAAATGAAGAATAAAACCCTAGATGATCGTCACTTTCAAAATCCAGCGTATGTGTTCCCAACATCTAGCCTTGACGCTCACAAAATCGCAGTGGTTATGTTGGGAGCTAATCTAAAACTAACAAAGGATTAGAACTAAGAGAAATTCAGATTTATTTTAACATAAAAACTAATCTAAATTGTACATAAGAACAGATTTTAAAGTAGCAAGAGAAGCCTTAAAAAAAAACAGATCAGATCCTAAACTATCAAATATTATCCAACTAAAGTAGACCCAAAAAATCTAGTGTTACTCTAACTTAAACAAGAACCCAGATTTTATCAAAACTAATCTAGAGATTAATCTAAATAAAAAAAAATGAATTAACTTGAGAATAGAATTTTATCTAATCAAAACTAGCCTATGAATTAAATAGGAGCAAATCTAAACTATACATTGTTAATTTCAGATTATTAAAGACAAAAACAAAGGAATGAGAAATGGATATACCTACTACAGCCGTGGAGGATGGGATAGGGTGCAGGACCAAGCTAGAGAAAAAGAGTTGATTCTACCACAGGTCCTTTAAAACCAGTTCTAGTTAATTCCATGATCAATGCCTACAAGCATGTGAGTAATTCTCTTTCAATTCTGTCTAAGCCAGGGCAGTTAAAAGGCGGTCCTAACCGGCAGCTCATGGGTTTTCCGAAATGGGTGTCCCGGAAAGATCGACGGATTTTGCAGAGCGAAGAGGAGAGCGAAGAGGAGTACGACCCAAGTGAGGTGCTTACAGTGGCTGCAGATGGGACAGGAAACTTCACAAGGATCACAGATGCCATTAATTTTGCTCCTAATAACAGTTACAGTAGGATAATTATCTATGTTAGAGAAGGGGTGTACAGCGAAAGGGGGCGTTGCTATTGTTTTGGGGACTAAACATGGGTACTCTCTTTGACATGGTCATTGAGAATGATCTTTTTTAAAGGCGATTTTCCATGATGCTGAATCTGCATGTGGGTTGGTTGGAGTTGTCACTTAGGAATAAAGACATGAGGAAATGCAGAGTTTCCGGGTAACATGGACTTACAAATTGAGAGTGAAAAGGAAAAAAATACATCAATAGCAACCTTCTCATCCAAGTCAAAACAAGCAAACAATACAATCAACCACTTTCAAAAGCTTGTAGATAAAGAAAAGAATCACCAGAAGAAACCAACATAGAGTAGAGAGTTTACTGCTTCTTCCACTTAAAGCCCACATTGACCTAATTTCAGAAATTTTCAAAAACCAGACCTCAAAACTCTACTTTAAACTAAATAACCAAACACAAGTTTTCATCGACTCATGTTTAGCGAATGGGGGTTTAAAAAGCAACTTCTCAAGTATGCAACCAAACGTCTTTTACTCTAAATGACTTTTGCAAATTTTTTCAGAAGTTGTTCTAGAGAAGTCCTCTTCTCATAGAAGATTAACCAAACAAGGCTTTCGAAGGACTTGGGCGGCAGGTCTTTTATTTACATGACAAAAGAGAAATGCAGCCTAAAGACTCACAATGCCTGAGATAGTCAGGATTTAAGGATGAATTGGAATCAAGAAAGCAATAAATATTTTCAGTCAGTTCTTAGAAAGAGAATGATCTCGTAGAAGATTGACAACTGAAACAACAAACTTGGTAGCCATCACTTGGGAGCCTAGGCTATTTGAAAAAACCCAAACCTTAAGCAACTAAACATTAGTGTCTATTTTGGATGAGGTACATGACTAGCTAGTTTAATGGGCCAACAAAAGGCCAAAGATCATGGAGACACAGTTCCACCTTGTGAAGTGCAAATTAATGTTATGAACTGATGGCCAAATACTAGAAAACTGACGCAGATCACAGTCTATAGTCTATACTATAATCCTTTCAGATACTGAGAAAACAAATCGTGGAAATAGCGAGATCCAACATTTTCTCTGCTAGCTAGGATGAAAGCAAACACATTTATTCAAGAATTAAAAATATATTCTTTTCATTTTGTTGACCTAGAAAGCATGGTGACAACATTATACTATTGATAGAAAATAAAGTTGACTAAAACAGAACTCCATAGAATTTAGTTAACCTACTAGCTCAGAGCTCTGACTTGTGATGGAAGTAACTGGTGGGCCATCAGGACCAGACAATATTCCAGTGCCACCATGTCAATCACAGCATCGAGTAAGTTCTAATATCATAAAAGAAATGTTAATGAAAAAATTATCCATCGTATTCTCTGTTTGTGCTAGGAGTATTGAACAAAGAAGGTATGCCAACCCTCTTCTAAAATGAAAAAAAAATCACTGTAATCACCCAAATTTAGAAAGAAAAAAATACATGACTACAAAAAGCAAAGAAAACAAATAATTACAATGTTGTACAAGATGATATTATAACCAACCTCTTTACTCCTGATGGCCATTTGCCCTGGTGGGGGAGCAGGTAGTGCTTGTGCGGGAAGAGACAGACTTGCCCCATCCAATCTTCAACTTCTCTAATGGATCAAATCAAACTTCTCTAATCAATCAAACTTCTCTAATGGATAACCTAACCAAAATCAACACTAGATGCCTCAATTCCGAAGAAAATAAAATGATCAAAGAGAACATAAAGCCCTAACCGCATGAAATCACAGTAGAAAAAGAATTGCTATTAACGTACAGAGAGGATTAACCAAATCATCATCACAAAAGTACGAGATTCAAATGAAATGCAGGATCCAAGTCAATAACTACCTTAAAAAGCTGAAATTGTCAAAAAAATCAAACAAATCAACACCTTTATACCCTAGATTCTGTAAAAAAACACAATCCAACTTCAAAATCACTTCTAAAAGCTGTGAAAATCTGACAAAAAGAAACGCTCACAGAGAGAGATTCGAACCATGGGAAAAGCCCCAAAATAAGGATGAGATGAACTCCGGAGATGTCGATTGAGAGATTGGAAGTAGCACAATATGGGGTTGAAGAAGATGTGGTAAAGAAATTAAAAAGATTGGATCCGCTCACCTAAGATTTCAGCTACCGATGAGGAGAGGGGAATATCCAGCCGTAACCCTTTCGAAGAGGGGTAGATTTCTGCTTAGGAGAGCTGCGAGAGAGAGAGAGAGAGATTGTGCCCAAATCGTAACCCCTTAGTTGTTAATTGTTATGAGTTGAAAATAAAATGACTTTAATTAATTGTCGTTGTTAGCGCAAACAGTTTTCCACTGTTATGAGCTGTTCTTCATGCCAAAATAGCCGTCCTTTATTTGACAACCGCCCAAGGCCGTTGTTTTTTGCGACATACTAGTGTCCTATTTATGCCTTATTCACGTAGTGATAGAGGATCCAATTAACTTCTAATGTCCAAACTCATATAAAGTTGTAAATGTCATTTCTACTTTCGGACGCGTAAGCAACACCAAATGCTCTCTTTGGGGTTTTAAGTTTCTCTGGTGTTTTGGACTTAGTAGAATTTTTGGCTACTTTTAGTTTGGTTGGGTTCTTGGGTATTTGCGGCATCTGTTTTTTTTTTTTTTTTTTGTGGTATTAGAGACTTTTGGGATTTTGAGGGATTTTTATTTTACTTTTATGGATTTTGACCAAGTAAAGGTCTTTGTGAGAGGAATCTCATGGGAAACTAATGAAGATACCTTGAAAAATTACTTCAACAAGTATGGCAATGTTATGGAGTCTATAATCATGAGAGATAAAAGCACAGGGGATGGCAAAGGAAGCTCCAAGTTAAAAAATATGTTTTTTTTTAAAAAATATTATTTAAGTAAACAACTTAAGATTTAGTTAAAAGTTATAGGAAGCTCCAAGTTAAAGAACAAAAAGGAAAAACTGATAAGAGAAGGAAATACTTATCTGAATCCTCTATCTTCTTCCTCCCATTGGCTCTCGGCAATATTGAAGTACCACGATATGTAAACATTCTGGTCTCTATTGGAAGCAATCACCCAAAGCCAATCCTGCACGTTATATTTTTTTTAATATTTGTTCATTAAGAATTTCAGATACCACATCGAGAACTCGCTGTCGAAGAAACTTACCACGAACCTTGATCCTCTCTGAGAGAAACTTTTCCAAGAACACCGGCCTTACCACAGGATATTCAATCGGTTGAATTATTCTGTTGGGTAAGATGCCTACCAAGCTATATATGAATTACGATCTTGGATTAGAAAATAAGAACCAAATTAACAAAGTAAAGAGAACTTACAAACTGCTAAGATCACTGGTGGTCTTTCTCTATAACCATGTCATACACATGGTTAGATATGCAGGCAGGTCGACAAAATCTTTTACCCAGGAAAATTTTGTGAGCCCAAATGTGGGCCTTATCTGCCTACGTACATGCCATGTGAACTAAGAGGACAACTACTTCCCATCTTCCCTGTCTGGAACAGGTATTCTCCTCACCTGATGAGTCCATTCTCCGATCCAGTAATGACCCTATCCTCGTCAAGCTGACACAAGATGAATATTGAAAATATTTTGGTTGGATCAGCACAAATGTTGCTCAAAAGTCAATAGAAAAGAAAAAGAGTTATAAGTGTGAACAGGAGCTTCAGTTCAAGAGATCTGGAGTGCCTCAAAATATGCCTGATGACGGGTATTTGGGAATTACATAAAAGTAATAAACAGAAATACCCATCTGTTATATTTATAATGCACAAAATACGCATATTTTGGGGATCTCTCACAACCAATCCTTTCTCTACTTTATCATCATCCCATTTCTCCATAGTACACACCACTATCTTTCCTTGGATAAACATAGAGTTTAATGTATTCCTCTTGCAAAAGCTACAGAAAATAAAATAAATTTAAGATCATGAAGAGAATATTCGAAATATAAGAGAATGCCATACAGGAAATTTCCAAGGCTGCAGCCCTAAGAATAACGATCATCTGCTACCTTCACTGTGGTCTTCCTCCAGAATTAGTTCCATGTCTTCCGTTAGTTGACCTTTTGTTGAGGAAATTGTCCAAGCCAGTTCTGTCAGTATTTGATCCATTTCCAACTGCCATATGTACAGAAGTATGGACAGGTCTAGTTTCGGACAGCAAGCCATTTAATTCCTGAGGATCTTTGGGTTTGCTCAACATTTTTATATTTGATAGACCTTGAACAATGTCATAGCAAACACCATTTGAAGGTTGATTCTGCATTGCTGAGAGCTGTGAAGGCTTGTCACATGCATCTGTCATTGTACTAATTGCATGCTCCGTGGAAACAGTGTTCACAGGTTTGGAATCAATGACTGGAACCTTCTTTAGGCGATGCGTCTGTGACACCGGAGAGACAGAAATAGATGGCAACAATGACAATTAAGGAGCAGAAGCAGCAGCTGCAACTTTTGCAGCAGCAGCAACTTTTGCAATAGCTGCTGTAGCTGCTATAATTTCTTGTGCTCCCTCTCTAAGATGAATAAAGTCCCCTTCAATTACAAATAACTGAAATTGAAAAGTAAGATTCCCAGGCTATAATACAATTTTACATCAAAAAGCATAATCTTAATGGTACATGAAAACTTACTTCAGGATGACCAGCAACAAAATCATCAAGCCTTCCATATTTTTTCTTGTAATCATGCCAATGAAGAGGCGCAAGCATTTTACCAAGTCTATTTGGTAGCTGTATATAACAGAAACAAGCAGCAATCATTGACTAAATCAGATTTGAAAGATACAAGATATAAAGCTTGTGAATGTGGCCTGAGTGACAATTTACAGACTTACAGTTGAACTAATTCTAATTCGACCACCAGATCCAGCAGGAGTCGCACGAACAATGCAAGCCAACAACGATCTTTCATCTACTAGAGTAGGCTCAGGAATCTTTCCAAGTGTAAGCAAAATTGATTCCCGTGCAGCTGAGAAGGATGCTTCAGATATATCTGTAGTTTCACTGAAATTTACCAGACGGGTTGGTGTATCAGAAGATGATGTGTTGGCAACAGAATTTGGTTGTTCTGTTGTCAAACCTTGATCCTCTTGTGAATGATTTGTCAAAGTGACTGTGTTGTCATCCTGTTCCTGTAGGAATCCAAGATTAGCTTAGTATATGCTACACTGGTCAACATGTTCCATGTTTTCCAAACCGAAGCCTTTCACCAACCATATAAGACACAGATTCATCATGAATTCATGATTCAAGAAGGTACAGAGGAAATGGTCAATGGTAAAAATGTACCTTGGTCTCACTAATCTGTTCAGGTGGGTCCAATCTTAGTGCCTCATGAAATTGGGATGAAATTTCTTGCAAGTTCTGCTGTGGCTGTTGAGCAATCAAGTACCTTTTATCATTTGACTCAAGAACCTGATGTCAAAGCGTTTTGGAGGTTTTGAGTTATGACAACAAAGATTAAGAGAATGAAAGATGGGAAATTAATTATATGTGTGAACGTTAAATTGTCCGGTTATTGAACCTGTGCTTCCTCAGTGGATGTCGTGATCACAGAACCAGGCTCCTGCCCTCGGCTGATATGAGCATCCAGATAATCTGCAGGGAAAGCTTGTCCATTCACAGAAAGTTTGTCGTCATAATGAGCACCTGACCTCAATAAGTCATTATCAGTTTGAGAAGGTTGATATTGGTTGTGATTTGATATGTGTGAGCCTTCTGATACAGCCTACAATCGAGAAAACAAAGAATAGATCAATTTAAAACCATGGTCAATATTTAACAACAAGGAATCCTACGTATTACATGGTTTTTGACCATTGTTACCTGTTGGTTCTGCCAATGTAGGTGGGATGGAATTGCAGGTATATGCTGAAAATGCCCTACATAAGATTGAGGAACATTCGAACTGGCTGATGGAATAGAGTGTGGAACCCCCTGATGCATAACAAACGGGTGCAGAGTAGTCACCTGTCCAGGCGGAATGTAGACACTCATCCCAAGTATAGACGATGGGACAACTGGAGCTCCAGGAATATGATCGGTCTAATGAGGGAAAAAAACAAATGGGAACGATTAAAGAAAGAATAAATATAATTATTAAGAAATTAAAACTCAGTATGAAACATCGACTAGAGTATTTCAGTAGCTGCACACATGACCTTTGGGGGCATTACTCCTGCACAACATATGATGTGAGGTACACAACATGAAATTTAGAATCAGTTATCATGGATCACTGCTCATTTTCCATCCACAGCAAGTTCATCACCAGTATGCCTACTAAAAAATAATATACCAAATAAAAGATTAGGAATTGAGTTGCAGAATTCTCGAATGCTGATAAATCATTATATTCCCAAGAGAGCCTTTATTAAGATAAAAAAAAATACCGCCTTCAAACAAAAGCAGAGTACCCATTCTTATCACCACTAATATCAAGTCCATAATTTAACCTGTAAGTTAAATACCCAAGCTTTAAAATCTCGATCAATTTCACTAAGAACTAGTCTACAAATGGATATAAAATGACTAAAAGGACATGAACAACTCTCAAAATGCATACCCGTTGTGAGTAAAGAAATAATTCATTTTTATCATATTACTCTCACATGATGGTTTGAGGAAAAGGAAAAATAAATACTCTCAGTTAATGACTTTAGATAAAGAGAAGAAATTAAATGCGTGGAGAAAATGTGGTGATATACCAATAAAGTCCAATTTTATGGCTTTATATCCTTACTTTTAAATTGCAACTCTTAAGACAAGAACTATAACCATGTCCGGATGACAGAAAGTAGGCCAATATACCAAATAAAACAAAGTAAAAGATGAAAAAAAATACATACCATATATAATTCATATTTTTTTTACTTTTTCATTAGGATTGAGCTGCTCCATTTTAGATTACCTATATATAAATACACAAAATTATAAACTAATTAAGAAAAAATATGACCAAATTGTATTTTACTTGCACTTCAAGTAAGATCGACAACAGTATGAAATAAAAGAATATTATATAAAAAATTGAAATCATATCTAAAGTGCTGAAAACCTTCAGTTTCATGTACTAGAGCTTTGCGTAAAGCTAATTCATCTGCAATAAATAAATAAAATGTTAGCAAGACCCCTAATTTCCAATTCATAAAACTTAATGAAATGGAAGAAATACAATAAAGCAATTAAAATAGGACAAATACCTTAAACTAATTTGAATCAACCAACAGCGAAATCGTATTACCTTTTTCTTTCTTGCTTCCCGAAAGTTCCAATACGAAGAAGATCAAAAGAATTCAACACTTATAATGGATAAAAAAAATACTCATAAAATTACAGAGAAGAGAACAATGAGTAATCCTTAAACATAAACCCTTGAATTCCGACCATAAATTTCGATTTCGCAGCAAAAACAATAAGAAAAAAGAATCAATTAAAGAGTTTCACTTCTTAATTAAACTGACTAAACAAGTTGAAGAAATATGGTTAATATTAAACAAATGACTCTATCCACGAGGGAATCACAAAAAGAAAAGTAGGTGCGTGACACAAAAAGACAGATCATGTCATCAATGCTGGGTAGCATCTGGCGGCTGGGTTTCATCTGTGTCATACTCTGAAAATGTGGTCATATTGTTAACATTCCGCTGGAAGCTATCCATAACGCCTTGCATTCGTGTCACTTGGCCTTGCAGGGAAGAAATGATTTCTCCCTGTGACTGTATCATCGCCATGAGCGCCGCCTCAGATGCGGTATGTTGAGCCTCAGATGCGGTATGTCGAGCTTCGGATGAATCCAACTGGCGTTGCAACCGCTCAGAATGTGCTGTGGCGCCTGCTACACGCATATCAGTGGGTGTGACCCCATGCCCATATGTACGCACACGTCCATGAGTGTCGGGGCCCATGACTTGAATGAAAATCTCATTTCGGGCAGTTCTGCTAACACTGCTATCAGGGCGCTGGGTCATGATCTCATTAACTTGCCTCTGAAATCCATAAACGATTCAAATCAAAATAGGCAGCTACCAAATTTAAGGCAATACGGACATTTTAACACTGATAATACTATAGATTCCTTTAGCATTCACATACCATCATTGTCTCGGACGCTTCATCCACAAGAGTCCCATCTCGTTTTGTATGAATGAGCGTCCAGAATGTCAACCTATCGGGTTCCTCTCCTTCAGGATGTGCACGTTGCTATAAACATAAACAATTTACAAAATAAACAAATGTATACGGACTGAAATTAAAAGTTAAGAAAGTAACACGAACATGTTAAAATTAAACAACCTTGAAGAAAGTAACACGAACATGTTAAAATTAAACAACCTTAAAGAAAGTAACAAGAACATGTTAAAATTAAAATTGAAACAGAATTCCCAAAATCGATCCCAAACACAGTATATATAATGCAGTTATAATGTTGTTTTTAAATCCAAAGAATGATCGAGGATTTAAAATTTGGATATAAAAAATAAGTGTTAATTTCAGACTGCTACACAGTCCCTAAACTTGGTCAGACATTCAGAGTTTGATCACCAATCATTGACCATAAATTTGGAGTGCAATACAGTCTAATAAAAAATCAAATATTGAGGTTGAGGCACCTAGTTATCAAGCAAAATCTAGAATGTAATGCATCTTATGGAAAAATTACAAAAAAAAATCAGATTTTAAGCATTGATTGTCGAGCATAAATCTGAACTCTGATACAATCTAAACAAGGATCAAGCATTGAGATTAAGGCACTCATTTAGAAAGCTAAAAAACTGGACTGCAATGCATACTTTGAACAACATAAATCAAATCTATAGCAACGTGACAATGAGCAGAAATTTGGGCTGTAAAAAAGTGATCGAATGTTGAGATTTACTAACCCTGATTATTAAGTGAAAATTGGACTGCAATGCAGCCTCTAAGCAACCCAAAACCAATCCTCTACTTATTAAGTAGCATTTCTCAAAGAGAATAGGAATTCAAGAGAAAACTACAGCACTCTTCGTATACTGCAAGGTTCCTTGAGAGCTAGGCTGCTGAAACGTGTTGCATTTTACTCAAATTTTGTAGTTGCATGATCCTAGCACCACTAGCGCTTTCGACCATTGCTGCCATATGCAGTATTTGCTTTTCGTTTGGGGATACACAAGGGCCCATTACAGTGTGTTGAGATCTTACTGTGTTTGTTTTGAATATTTAGATTCAGATAAGAATATGATTCTGCAAATCAGCTTATATCCAAGTGATAGAAATTGGAAGAACATTTGCAAGGCACAATGCACATTCTAATTTTTATTTTCTCATAATATGAAAATATGAAAACATTTATAGAAATTCTTGTATGTTTTTTTATCCTCACTATGGATGGTAATGTTAAAATATACCAGCTCTGCGCGGTAGCGGCAGTATGGCTTTGTCCCAGCAGTGTGGGACATAGTTGACTTGCCCCGATTTGCCTTATTCCGTTTCGAAATTACCTATAATACAATGAAACAAGGGTCAGTTTTAGCTTTAATTGCAGAAAATTCACAAAATAAATGTACTTAAACTTAAAAGTGTCTTTCAATATCATACATTTGCTTCAGGGGTATGCAAATAATCTACATATTGCCTCCATTGATCTGGATCTACTCGATGGTCGAAATGTCTGTACTGGTCATGCAAAGGCATATCCAGGTCAAAATGGCTGTCTCTAATCTCTTGTCGCCAACCCCGAAAAAGGTCACCCATTTTACCCATGACCCATTTTTTCACTTTTGGACCCTCAAGTCCATCGAATTTTGCCTGCACCAAAGCATTCAAACACACCAAGAGCTCCATATTATATCATAAACAATGTCTCGTTCAAATTATGGAACATAAATACGTTTACAAATAAAAGCACTGAAATAATAAGGACTGTAATGCATCAAGGATGTTTTTATATGGTTTTCACTTGGAAAAATAAGTTAGCACTTATAAATATGGTAAAGAAAATGTGTTGGAACATAAACCTATCAAGTTATTGAACATAAATGCAAAAATTCACAAATACAAATAAGATAAAATTGATACAGTTTGAAGATGGGATTTCTTACACAAATGGTGTCATACAACATTTCCTTCCGATCGTTAGGGACTTTTCTCCAGTCTTTGACATTGATGTCGAGCAAATTGGGGTCCCTGATCAAGAGCCCAATGAAGCGAGCTAGAGGACACTCCACATCATTGCAGGGCTGCCCATAGGTGTTAGAATCCACCACCAAAGGTTCCGTGGCCTCCTGCACGCGTTTTAATTTGTTCGCCCCTCGCCTCCTTGGAGCTGTAGTAGAAGAATGTTATTAATATCCAATATATGTCAAATACAATGAGAATATGCATTGTAAAAAATCACACTACCATATCACTTACCGGAGGAGGATGGAGGCATATCCCCCTGTTGACCAGCACTAGACATTCCTTGAGCTGTCAGTTAGGAATCTACAAACAATCAAATTGATAAATTGGTTGTCATTAGACATTTGAAGTCAACTAGACAGTAAATAGCTCAATAAAATCACCACCAAGAAAATCTTTATGCACTTCTAGCATAAAGGTAAATATGACTTGTGATAACATTAAGGGTGCAGATACCAATTATCTTTGTGATTTGTGCAAATTTCACACGGTAATCAATACTATACTCTTCGTAAGTACCCGTGCTAGTTGCTACTTTATCTGAATATCAAGAGCATAGATCAATAAAAGGTTCATGCAGAGCATACTATGTTATTCAAAACAGCTTGTTCTCTCTTCCATATTCTGCAAGTTTTTTAGGCCCTTTCAAGATCAAGGATTAACAATATGGTCTCGAGGAAAAATAAATTAAATAAACAAACATTAATAGACTAGCACATAGATAATTAACGGGCAAAATACCACATTCAGTTTATATAGCAACACAAATTTACTTGTCAATAACATAATTATGCAATATGCATTGGAGCTATTCTTAGTTGCATGATCGGAAAGCAGACCAACTTGAAAGGGTTTAGCAAACATAAATTCTTGTACAAAAAAAAATATATTACGAATTCAGTACATGTATTGAAATAGAAGATTTTGAAGCACCAACCAACAAAGATACACTATAAAGAACCATTTCAACACATCAGTTTTCCTTTTCCCCCCACGTGTTTACATTTTACCTCCTTTTACAGTTTCAACTTTCAATACAGGAATCAGCAAACACGAGATATTGATAAAAGAAATGTCACTGTTGCAATTAGTATTTACGATCAACGGCTCACCGACATAGAACTCATAAAGAAAGTCTTAAAATCAACACATGCAACTTTCTACAGATGGTACCCTCATTTCAACATCGAAAGGCACGGATACTCATTTTACAAATCAAAGAAAATTCTACTTTGTTAGAAGCCAATGGATACTTTGGTACCAAATAAGAACATTACATTCACTAGAAACGATTGAATTACATGCAAACCAAAATCACCACACCACCCCCCCTCCTTTAAAAGAAAAATGCCCCGGTTTTTTGAACCCGGATAGCAGAATTGAAATATGAACATGTAATTTATGTGTCTAATATCAATCACGGATTTCATCTTCTTCAGAAGAATCGTCGAACTCAGATTCAGAAGATGAAAACTCAGAAGCCTCTTCTTCATCATCAAATGTTTCCTCGTTGACTACTAGCGGAATATTAATAGTTATCCCAGGGACATTTGGCCGAACTTCAGAAATACTACTGACATCTACTTCAGTCACTTCCAAACATTCAACGTTGTTTGGAATTGTTTCAGGGCATGTGTCCACAATTTCCTCAGCTCCTTTGTCTTGCATGTCAAAGAAGTCCCTGGGCTTTATCCTAATAGCAACATGCCAGTCCTTTTTAACGGGATCTTCCACATAAAATACTTGCATTGCTTGAGAAGCGAGCACAAAATTGTCTTCAGTGTTTAAGATTCGTTTAAAATTTACAAGCGTGAATTGAAGATCATCTTGCTTTATACCCCTACTATCAATCCAATCACATTTGAATAAGACGACCCTCCTAGCTTCATAATAGTCAATTTCTATGACATCTTGTAGAACTCCATAATAAGTAACGTCGCTCGTAACCGGAGACGTGTCCTTCACATATTCGAAATTGGTCGTCGTTGCAGTAAGAAAGACTCCGCTATTTTGTGTTTTCCTTTTACGATCAACGGCTTTTGTGCAAAATCGAAAGCCATTGATGCCAAACCTCTTGAACTGTCTCGCAATTTTTGACGGACCCCGTGCCAGCCATTTAACATCATCACTTATGTGGGCCTCCATTCCTTGACGCAACAACTCAGCCTATAAAATAGTCAAAAATTTAAGCCTTATCATAAAAAACTATCAGAATATTTGCATGTGCCTTTCTTGAAGCGTATAACTTACATTTGCAGCAAACCAAGCAGGAAATTCCCTATTGTGAATCTGTTCTTGGTCTAATTGTCTCTCGTGGTGATAGCGCCCAGCAATTACAATTAAGTGTTTTCTACAATGCAATGACACAACTCATAAAGTCGTAATAATGGAACAAAATGTAGAATTTAAATTCAAGTTACATACAGGGATAACAAACATGTCTTACGCGATGAATGGGGCCATTTCAGGACAATTGAAGAGGACATAACGATGCATTTGCGCACGTGATTCATTAGATAGAGTTACAATCTCCTCTTTTCCTATCGCATGGCCGGGCCTTGAAAAAATGGATAATCCTTGATATTTTGCAAGGGTATTGTGGTCATAATTCCTTGGAGGTCGACTAAGCTTTGTCTCAACATCGTGCAAATACCTTGAACAAAAAATAAGGCATTCCTCGGCAAGATATCCCTCTGCAATTGAACCCTCAGGCCGACTTCTATTACGGACATATGATTTTAATGTTAATAGGTACCTATGTAATTGAAGTTAGTTGATAATAAAAACAAACTCATAATTCACAAAACATAATTCATCATTTAGGAAAGCATTGTCACTCACCTCTCGATGGGATACATCCATCGGTATTGTACAGGGCCTGCAATTCTCGCCTCGCTTGCCAGATGGATGGTCAAATGAATCATGATATCGAAGAATGCCGGGGGGAAAATTCTTTCGAGATGACACAATGTAATGGGAAAACGACTTTCCAGTTTATCGAGGTCTTGTACTTTATTAACTTTGGAGCATATTTCCCTAAAGAATGAGCTGAACTCATTCAATGCAATGCTGATGTTTTTTGGGAGGCATTTGCGCACAGCTAGTGGTAGTAATTGTTGCATCAAAATGTGGCAATCGTGACTCTTCAAACCAGATATTTTCGCTCCTTCATATTCACACAACGTGATATATTTGCTGCATAACCATCTGGCACTTTAACGTTGGACAGTACAGTACAGAAAATATTTTTCTCTTCCTGAGACAATGAAAAGCACGCGGGAGGCAAATATGTTTCTGTCCAACTGCATAAGGGTGAAGCGCCGATCTAATACCCATATGTTTGAGATCAAGACGTGCCTTTAAGTTGTCTTTTGTTTTACCTTCAATATTCAATAATGTACCGACAAGGCTGTCACAGACATTCTTTTCAATATGCATTACATCTAGGTTGTGTCGGATTAGAAGGTACTCCCAGTATGGTAAATTGAAGAAAATACTCTTTTTCTTCCACCCAATGTTGTGATTGTTATCAATTTTTCGCTTCTTTACAGAACTCCTCGTCGTGTGCTTTCCAAGGAGATGTTGAGACCAGACAATTGTTCTAAACAGCTCGGGTCCCGGACAACGAGATAGGAGCGGGACTCAATTCTGCTTCTCCATCAAATGATTTTTTCTCGCGACGAAATCTATGGTTGGCTTCCAAAAAGCGACGATGGCCCATGTAACAAAACTTTCTGCCATGTTTCAAATATTTACTACAAGTGTATGATTGCAATGCGGACAAGCGTTAACGACCCTTGGTGCATCCATCCTGAGAGGTTTGCATACGCAGGAAAGTCATTTATTGTCCATATCAACGCAGCACGCATTTGAAAAATTCAAACCACTAGAAGCATCATAAGTGTCTAAACCATCCAACCACCAACTCTTTCAACTCATCTATCAATGGTTGAAATATACTCATGTCATTCCCAGGCGCACGAGGACCGGGAATTAGTAGAGACATCAGGAAATAGGGTTGCTTCATGCACATCCAGGGTGGGAAGTTGTATGGCATCAGGACAACAGGCCATGTGCTATGGGCAATACTCATTGTACCAAAAGGATTGAAACCATCGCTAGCAAGCCCAAGTCTGACGTTACGAGGCTCCGCAGCAAAGTCTGGCCATATTTTCCATCGAGATGTTCACCCTGGCTGGGGTGTCGGCGGGATGCCGTACCCACCCATCTTGGTGCGACCTCTGCATGCCATTGCGCATGAATGAAGCTTTCTTGTCAGACATGACAACCTGTTGAAGTCTAGGCTTCAAGGGAAAATGACGCAATATCTTGGCAGTATTCTCCGAATCCTTGGAATGATCTGGCTCTACCATTCTCCGCTATGCTTCCACTTGAAGTTCCCACACATCGAACATACCGCTATCGTTGACAGATTGCTTCCAATACAACATGCAATCATTAGGGCATGCATCCAATCTTATGTAAGCCCAAGCCCTAATTCCCCAATTTTTTTTTTGTGTGAGAGAACGAGTTAGGCAATGTTTCACACCATCGGGTAGTGCCTCCTTGAGTAGCTCCAGCAGCATGGTCAACGATTTAAGTCGCTCACAAGCCCATTCAGACAATTTTTATATGAAATAGTCTAACAATGAAGGAAAGTTTTACTGAATTTAGTACAATTTCGGTATAGTTTTGTTGCTCGCTCATCCTCCCACCAACCTAAAAATCTCTCAGCTTCCACATTAAGGCCCTTCTCTTGAACTTCACTGGTCCCACCAATGGTCATCTGTAACTCCAATTTCCCGTGCAACATTTTCGTACATATCATCATCTTCAGGTAGTTCATTCTTCAACTGTTGGGCCCGTTCTGTGTGGTAATTCCCCTTGAAAATCCAAACATTGTTGGCATACCCCTTTAAAAATCCATCAACAATCAATGTTGTCTTTTACTTTGGTCGATATCTTGAAAAAATGTTTTGAACTTGCTTACATGGCATTTAATCTTTCCATTGTATTCTGAATGGTCGCATGCAAAGTCTAAGACTCGTTCGACACCCCGCTTCATAGATAGGGCTCACTGTTTTAAACGACCCCAGTCCTTCCTATGGATTCCTGAAGAATATAGATTATCGACACGTGAAATAAACTAGACAATAAATGCAATGCATGTTCACATACCATTATGAATTAAATGTAACAGGATGAGTGCAAGGTTGAACCACTATCCCATGCTAGAACAACTCCATAACTCCCTAACAAAGAGTGAAACGCTCTAGTCATTTATCCAGATAATTGAAGAAGAAATTCGGCAGCATTTCCCCATGGCTCTCCCGGGTACACGATTTAGACAAGTGGGGAACATGCCACTTAATTGCTCTAAATATGTACCCAAAGAGCAAATCTGAAGCACTGCCAAAAATTTCATCAATATGGTTACCTGACCACAATCGACTGTACTGGGATTTGTGCATTCGCCAACTGTCCACCCGGACAATTCAAGATCCATTGCCTGCAAGAGGAATGCTTTCACCCAGTGATTCTTGAATGGGAGATCTAAAGTTTCAAAAATGCATGCCATTATCTTAAATGAATAGAGAAGATGTTAGGTACGCCTAACACCCTTCCTTCTAATGATGGTAACAAACTACCGCTGTTAGTACCATTACATAACTTATGGTTCACTGATGGTAAGAATAAATACGTCAATCCCATTACAGACCCATTGAAATGCCCAAACTTGAATGTTAATAAGGCACATTACAAAATTTTAGTAACAGTGTCATGAAATAGAAGCAATATACTGAAACTCCAATTGTTTCGAAAATAACATTTCATTAAATTCTAACTACCTCACTTTCCCAAGACAAATTATTTGTGATAATAGATCATTTGCAAGCATAAATTAGTCTGCAATCTAAGATCATAACTTTTGGGGGAGCTTTAGCAGCAGACTTCTCCAAATTAGGGCTTTTGATGAATATTCCACCTTAATACCCATTTATCAAATCATTTCAGTACACAAAAAGAAATTTTCTACAAAATAGCCATAAGCAACACTAAATGGGCCCTACCCCTCTAATGATATTGTCTGGCCAAGTCAGCGATCGGAACGCATTGATCTGTGGGCCATACCTTGATAAAAACTCTAATGATAACATTAGAACAATGTCCATAGGTCACCTTGTAGCAATAACATACGTGTCTTCATAAATTTAGAATTGATTACTTACTAATATACTCCTCTACAGACCTGAATAGTAAAAAACCCTTGTCCTGTATAGTCGAAACTTGTCATAATATAGACTATTTTACTAAATTCAATCTATTGTACTGCTCAATTTGACCATTCATCAAATGTATAAGTTTACAGGGAATTTCTTATCAAGAAGAAGTTAACCATTCAGCATAACAGATTAATGTTATACAAGTATGGTATTAGCAAGTAGTAAATAACGAAATTTGTTATTTCTAAGGTCCTATTTAGTATACTGTAAAATTATTGAGTTAAATTTTATGCTTTCTGGCGCTTACACCTTCTTCCTAAGTTTAAGGCATGCAATTAAAACTCATTTGACCATAAATTAGAGACTGCTCCCTATTATCTAGGTTGCTAGAAATTTTTTTAAATATTCTATAGTATAGTTGCCATCCATTGGAAAATGAAGCAGCAGTAAGGATAATTTTAATTGTAGTTTTGCACTAATTGTGAATACATTTCAACACCTCAAATAACAGGTGGATGTACATATATTAAAGAGTCAAAGTTCGTTTAGGATTGAAAGCCTTCATGGAGATAAAGAAAGATGCTTCTCTTCCACTTTCTAAGATTCGTTAAGCCTGCTTCTTCCATAAGATAAATAAATAATCAAACATTTTGTCAAAGTATTCTGTAACAAGGGCATCAAAATTAACAGCTAGAAAACCTAGAACACAGTTCTACAAAATCAAACATGAATCAATAGTCACCAAGAAGAACACATGAAATCCAATGCCTACGGTAAAATTAACATCAGTGCCCTATGTTAGTCCCTAATAGGTGCCTCAATTGAGGTCAAAACCAACGGGGACTGGTCTAATTGTCTAGGCTTATAAGGCCAGTCTGACCCTAGACCCTGATCCAACCGCCTAATTATCATCAGATTTGGGAAGGCATCATATCACCTCCAGATAACACATATTTAAGGACGTCCTTAATGAGTTCCTTTGTTTAGCTATTTGGAAATACAAATTCCCAACAGTACTGCATAATTAGACAACCAAGCTTAAAATGGTCTCCCTTGGCATAACAATTATCCTAATAAATTCATTGTTTTTAATTATTAACATTCGTCTATGTTAAACTAGACCATAAACTATCTTTCTGTCCAATGACACATGTCCCCATAGGTCCACCTTTGCCAATCTTGCATGGCCATCACCACCCACGCTTAAATTCCTCATGAAATTAGACCAATGTAGCCAGTTGAACCCACCACAAATCTCGGCTAGACTTGTGCCTGCCAGGTACAAAGACAACAAAAATCAGAATACCTAAAAACACAATTGTGATCACTTTTTCTATAGGGTTTATCTTCAGCTAAGTAATAGATTCAATATTTCAGAAAAACCATAAACGAACACATCAAGATTTTCATGTGGAGACACCCAAAATCAAGCTAATAGACAAACAGCGACAACTAACTCCTACAGCAGCTATAAATATACATGAGAAGACTGACAGGGCAAAAACGAACATAATGATTGGAAAACCGTCGCGATGACATTCACACAGGTACACACACAGAGCTAGGCACAACCTACAATAGAGACTTAGAGAGAGATAGAGAGAGAGGAGAGAGACGTAAGAGAGACTTTTAGAGGAGAAGGGTTACTCGAGAAGAGAGAGAGAGAGAGTGAAGACAGAGAGAGAAAGACGGAGAGAGGGCCTTACGTCTTTGGCTTTGGCGTCGGCGACGGCGCTGGCACTGAAAGAACACGGCGATGGCACGGAAGGCGAGGGCAAGA